>BSUD01000008.1:23904959-23936512 GCA_033239045.1 Fagopyrum esculentum | reverse complement strand
GGACCTTTTTCGGTTGGAGACGATCCATACAATGTAGGTTGAGATGATTGCAAAGCCATGGAAGCCTCCTTGAAGTCCCTTGATGATTGCTCATACTCAAGTGGTTGATGCTGAAAAGACTCAGGAAAATCGACCCAGGAAGAAAAATCGGTCGATTTTTCTGAAGGGGGGTCGATCTGAGTTTCTGTTTTGGCAAAACTGGCTGAAATTTCAGCACAAGTACAAAAATCGGCCGATTTTTGGCCCCCAGTCCGATTTTTCTGGCAGTTTTCCTCTTCTTCTAGCACTTCAAACCCAACACTTGGTAGCTCGTCCAATGCATTCAAGGCCTTGATCACTTCATTGCTACTCTCCTCAACTCCTTCCTCCATCAAGCTTGAGCTAAGAACTCTCTCAAGTGGATCCTTGAGCAAGATTGAGCTCACAACCTCTCTAGACTCCTCTTCTTCAACTATGTTGAATATATCCTCATCAAGGGTTGACCCTTTCATCATTGTGGACAGCTTGAACTTGATGTTCTCTTCTCCAATGTTGAAGGAGAGAGTCCCGTTCTTGCAATCCACTAGACACCCGGAAGTAGCTAGGAAAGGTCTCCCCAAGATGATAGGAACCGGATAGTCCGCCGGGATATCCAAGACAACGAAGTCTATGGGCAGATAAAACTTCCCCAATTGCACCGGGATGTCTTCCAAGATCCCAACCGGATGAGTGATTGAGCGGTCCGCCATGTAAAGAGTCATCTTGACCGGATTTGGCTCTCCTAGCCCAACCTTGTTGCAAAGTGCTAGCGGGATGATGCTTACACTTGCCCCAAGATCACATAGGGCATCATACTTCACTTCTCCTACTCCGATTGGCACACAAAAGGATCCCGGATCCCTTAGCTTGGGAGGCATCTCTTCCTTCATCGTTTGAATCAACTCCGATGATCTCTTAGTCATCCTTATCTCTCCATACTCCTCCAACTTCCTTTTGTTGGAGAGTATTTCCTTCAAGAACTTGCCATATGCCGGCATCCCTAAAATAGCATCCATGAACGGAATGTTAATATGCAATTTAGACATTAGTTCAAGGAACTTACCAAAGTGATTGTCCAAGCGGGCTCTTGCTCGTGATTGAGGGAACGGTAGTGGTGGCTTGTATGGAGGCGGTGCCACATAGGTTGGCTCTACATCTTTGCTCTTGCCTCCATCTCCTTGCAAAGTCTCTTCTTCATTCACCACTTGCTTCCCTTTAGCATTCTCCTTGGGCAAAGGATCCTTCATGCTTAACCCACTTCTTGTTGTAATAGCCAACACTTGGCCTCTTGGGTTTTCTTCGGTTCTTCCGGGGAGCTTTCCCGGATCTCTATGTGCTTCACCCGCCTTTTGGAAAACTTGTGCTTCCAAAACCTTTTGAGCCTTTGAGATAGAAGTCACCGTGCTCTCAAGACCACTCAACCTTCCAAGCAATTGCTCAAACATCATTTCGGTTCTATCTTTTGGAGGTTGAGTAAATCCGGGTGGAGGTTCTTGTGAAGCTCTTGGTGGTGGAGTTGTGCTTGTAGAAGCAGGAGGGTTCAAGGCTCCATCCGGGTTAGAGTAAGAAAACCCGGGATGGTTATGGTTGGGCCGGTAATTGTTGAATTGCCGGTTGTTGTTGAAGTTCCTTGGGCCTTGGTAGTTGTTGTAGTTGCCCCTTCCCATGTAATTCACATCCTCCTCCTTGGAAGACAAGTTAGCTTGTGGAAGCACTTGAGGAGTTGCTTGGTTCTTCAAGGTTGTAGCACACAACTCCCTCAAGGACTTCAATTCGTTGTTGATGGCGTCAAGCTTGAAATTGCTCATGGTGACCTCACTCACCTCATATGCTCCCGCCTTTCTCCCTTCACTCTTCCTATGGGAGTATTTCTCAATCACTAGAGCTTGCTTCTCCACAAACTCCCAAGCATCATCCACATGCTTCTCCATGAAAGTCCCACCGGAAAGGGATTGAAGCTTGAATTGGCTATCTTCATCAAGTCCCTTGAAGTAGATCTCTAATAGCTCAATTTTCGGTATGCCATGGTGTGGACAATCTAGGAGAAGGTCTTTGAATCTCTCCCAAGACTTGAACAAACTCTCTCTATCCTTCATCACGAAGGCATTGATCTTCCCTCTTAATTCGGTAGTCTTGGAAGGTGGGAAGAACTTAGTCAAGAACTCGGTTGTCATCTCCTCCCAAGTACCAACTCGCCCTTGTGGAATAGATTGATACCAAGCCAAGGCCTTGTCCTTAAGAGAGAAGGAGAAAGCCCTAAGCTTATGGTTGTTGCTTTCCAATCTTGGCGGTCTAAGAGTCTCCATCAAAATCTCATAGTTCATCAAATGTTGGTGAGGAGACTCTCCTTCCATCCCTCCAAATTGATTATGCCGGATCATTTGTAGAACTTGAGGGCGGAGCTCGTAATTGTGGGCTGCAGGATCTCCTAAGTTCACACCCGGACGGTGTGCTCTTTGTGCCGGATCCATACGTCTCCCTAGGGTTTGTGGCTCTTCAATGGCAATGGGCACAACCCTAACATTAGCCGCCGGCTGCGGTTGTTCCACCGGTGGTGGAGGAGGTGGAGGTTGTCGGCGATTAAGCTCTCCTTGAACAAGGGCTTGCCTAATCTCCTCAATCTCCCTCCTAGTTTCCTCTTGCCTCTCATTGGCAAGTCTCCTTTCTTCCTCCAAGAGCTCATCTCTTAGCCTTATTTGCTCTAAGGCTTCATCCAACTCAGCTTGGAGGTTCCTTCCGGCCATCTCTTTCTCTTTTCGGATGTTCTTGGATCTAGATCGAAGGGTTTTCTCCGGTTCGGGATCGAATGGAGCTAAATCCTTGCCACGAGATCTTCGCATACACCTAAAGAGTAATAGATGTCCTGAAAAGCAAAGACACACACCAAAGAGAGATCAAAAGCAACAAGAAAGATCTACACTATAAACAATCACAAAATGACTCAATCTAGACCTAGTCCCCGGCAACGGCGCCAAAAACTTGTTACGCTAGGAAATAGCACAATAAGCTTTAAATTTATAAACTCGTTATATATCCTAAACTACCTAGCGAACCCGTAGTGTACGGGACGTTTGTAGAAAGGTAAGTACTCCGAGGTCGAACACGAAGACTAAGGTGAAATCGAGTCAAACAATGATCAAAGATAGTGTGAATCTAGACTAAGATAAGATGAGGAACAAAGAAAATGAAAAGCGCAATGTTTTTGTTGGTTTTTATGGTGATCAAACAAATATCACAAGTCAAGCAAGGAAATAAACAACTAACAAATTAAGCTAGCAAACGAGTAAGTAACACAAAGCACAAGTATATGATCAAGAGAGAAAAGTAGATTCTAGAGGTCAAGATTTCCGGTTATGGCATTGGACTCAAGGTTCTAAGGATTCTAAGGATAAGCTGCGGTGTTTGGGAAAGAATGTTCACTAATGGAAGCGATTACCGGGTAAGTCTCTCACTTCACTAATCCCGCATCAAACTCCTATTACCGGGTAGGTCTCAAGGGGTTAGAGTAAGGAATTCCGCACAAACTAGATGCTACTTAAGGGTAACCCTCTCCTTACCGGGTAAGTCTCGGATTAGGGAAATCTCAAGCAATAATCCTAGCACACTCGATCCAATAGCGGCTTATGAGGCTCACTACTACCTAGCATTCATCATCTTAGGTATCTAAGGTCGGAAATCATCGGGTAGATCTCTTCCCTCACTTAGATTGGTAGCATTAGGTGATACTAAGCTAAATTAGGCTTGACAAACACTAGGATTTAACAAACAAAGACCCTAGCATGCAGATTCATCAATTAAAGAGCAACAGAGAAGAAAATCGGGTGGATCATACAGAAATCGGTCGATCTAGATGAAGAACAGGTCGATTTTTGTCTCTGGAATGGGTTCCGTGCATACAAATCATCCTAAACTAACATATAAGTTCATCCTATCATCACCCAAGCCATAACCATCAATCCATCACTCTAAAATCACAATAAACTAGCCAATAATATGCATATCAAGATCCGAAATCATCAAACAAGTATACATGGTGTTCATAGATGGATAATGAAAGATAAGCAAGCAAACCAATAAATCTCAACAAAATCCAAGTTGTAGCAAGACTTACAAACTCTTAAATGAAGATTCAAAACGTTCTTAACAATCCTTGCAATTGGTTCTTCAATCCAAGACTACAAAATCACTCAAAATCACTCTAAACCTCACTATTCTCCTACAATGGTGTTCTTCTTCTTCCTTCAATCTTTGAGAGCTTTTCTTCTCCTCCAATCCTTGCCTCCAATGGATGAGTTGTCAAATGAGAGTGTGGGAGAGGAGAGATGCTCAGCAACCACCTGCAGGACCACTTATATTCTCCACCAAGAGCAAGGACGGACAAGAGATCGTGGGACACGTGGCTTTAAGCTGTCAAAGGCCTAAAAATCGACCCAGAGGAAAAAATCGGCCGATTTTCCTGGGTGTAGGTCGATTTTCTTCAACAGAAACATGCTATGATCGTCTAGCCATGAGTTGCTCCATTGCTTGCACCAATAGTGGTCTTTGTGTCCTTTGTTGCTCCAATTATGCTCCTCCAAGGCTTTGGATGTGTACCATCATGAGGCTTGGCCCTCAAATGTATCGATTAACGTCCAATAGATCCCCGAATTACCTACAAAACCGATAAAAGGTAGTGTAGACGTCTTTTCTAGAAATGTGCATGAATTGAGCGAAGATGTCATGAACCAATGCCAAAACGTGCGTGAATAAGTGAGAAATCTATCTAATTGATTACCTAATCCTAAGTTATAAATCTTGTTATCAGTGAGCCTCAACAACCTCAATCGGTTAAGTTAGTCTTGATCTTTAGGTTATAAGTTTGGGTATTTGACATTAATTCTTATCTCTAGAATCTTTCTATATTGAGCCTCAACAACCTGTATAGAGAGTGCCTTGTAGGTAAGTTATATAAGGTTTTTGAAACTTCACCGTACGATTACCTTACATTAGTATACCTTTGCATATCTCAACTCTGTCTTTATATCATTAAGTATATCTTGAATCGATTGCCACAGCTGGAAACCTGGATCTTTAGGATTGTTGTTTTCCCAATATTTGCAAAACTCTCATATTTACTTGCTTGATAATCTGCAATCGAGTTCGTTCTCCCCAAATCCCTGTGTTCGATACTCTGGAATTCTTGCTTAACTATATCGATCCGTACACTGCGGGTTCGCTGCTTGATTCTAGTTTTATAAATTTAAAGCTTATTTGCACACACCTCTAGGGGCGAACAAGTTTTTGGCGCCGTTGCCGAGGATTTGGTTTAGACCGAATCCGGTAGCCGGTTGTCAAGCTTGGGAGCTTGCTCTCGTTATTTGATATCTCTTTGAGTGCATGCGCAGGTCTAGGAACACCACAGATCTCTTACCTCTTGATCAAGAGCTAGAGAAAACCTTGAGGCAGAAGCGCAAGGAAAAGAAGATGGCCGAAGGACACGAACGTGATCTTCAAACGGAGTTGGCGGAGAAGGAAGCTCAACTCCGATGGAATGAGACTCTCCGCCAGGATGAGATGGATCGTCATCAATCTCAAGTTAACGGTCTACAAGACATGCTCTTCTAAATGAGGATAAAGATGAGCGACCTTGAGAATAAGGTAGGCAAGAAGTCCTCAAGAAGAAGATCAAGGTCTAGAAGAAAAAGCCACTCATCCGCTGATGATAGTGACTCTTCCATGCCGCCGTTAGAAGAAATTGATCCCACGATCAATATGAATCCCTTCCATCCGCAAGGAGCTGCTAATCGCCGCATTCCACCTAGGAATGCGAGAGTCGAACGTGTGGATAATGAACCAAGAACTCTTGGCCAGCGGATGGATCCAACACAACAACCACGCCGCTTGGGTGTGAATTTTGATGCTGAAGATGTGCAAGGGTTTAGCTTTAACCCTCAAGTTATCACTCTTGTTCGTCAAAGCCAATTTGGCGGTACAAGCGCTGAATTTCCACACCAACACTTGCAAAACTTTGAGTGTATGATGGAGACGATGAGACCAAAGAACGCGACTACCAACAGCTATAAGCTCAAACCTTTCTTTTTCTCTTTGAAAGGGAAAGCGTTGCCATGGTATCAAGCTCTTCCCAATGGGAAACTAGACACGTGGGAAGACCTTTCCGCGGAGTTTCTCACCAAATTCTTTCCGCCCTCCAAAACGGCGGAACTTAGAGGTAAGATTAATGCTTTTTCCATGAGACCTAACGAAAGTTTGTTTCAATCTTGGGAAAGGTTTCAGGATTTGCACTTGGATTGTCCTCATCACGGCATATCCAAGCTTGCCTTGTTGGAAATCTACTACAAAGGGCTGGATGCGGGAACGCAATTCAACCTCCAATCCCTCTTATGCGGAACATTCATGGACATGAGAGAAGATGACGCTTGGGACTTCATTGAGAAGCAAGCAAGAGTCATAGAGAAGTATTCCCACCGGAAAGCGGATGGAAATCGTGTGGAGCAAGGAGCGAAGCTCACACATGAAGCTCAAAATCAGATTTTCTCCCTCAATAATGAGATCAAAGAGTTAAAGGAGACTATCAAGACCAACTTCCCAAAGCAACAAGAGAAGGATGTTGGCTATTTGGGCAACAACAATGGCGGTGATAACACCAACCGCAACAACAATAACCGGAACAATAACCGGAACAACAATTGGAATGGAAATAACAACAACCGGAACAACAACAATTGGAACAACAATCGGGGTTCAAACAACAACAATTGGCGCTCCAACCAACAAAATTCCGGTAACTCCTATCCTTCCAATTCTAATTCACTAACTCCACCCTCCTCTTCCTCTACTCCTTTGAAAAGCCAGGGGCAATCATCAAATGGAGGAAACAATACGGGAAAGGAGAAGTCCGATCTCATGTTGGAGACAATCTTGGAAAAGCTTCAAGGGTTGGAGAACCGCCTCATCAAGGTTGATGATCAAGTCTCTAAGGTTGACAAAGCTCAAAAAGTTTTGGAAAACCAATTGTTCAACCATGCGGAGAAAGTTCCTAGAAATCAAGGGAAACTTCCAGGAAAGACGGAGGACAACCCCAAGGGAAGGGTAATGGCGATTACAACTAGGAGCGGAGTGACCACCACCGATCCGCAGCCTACGTTCGTTGAAGTCCCCGTAGAGAAGGACAAAGGAAAGGGGAAGGAGAAGGAAGATGTCTATGTTCCTCCTCCAGCTTACAAACCTCCCCTACCATTCCCTCAATCTAAAGCGCGAGCGCGCCTAGATAAACAATTCGGTAAGTTCATAGAACTCATGAGCAAGCTGCATATTAATATACCCTTCATTGATGCTATTGTAGGTATGCCGGCTTATGGCAAGTTCTTGAAGGAGCTTCTCTCTAACAAGAGGAAGTTAGAAGATTTCGGTGAGGTCAAGATGAGTTCGGATTCTTCGGATCTCATCAAGACTATGAAGGAGAAAATGCCCCCAAAGTTGAAGGATCCGGGGTCATTTTGCATTCCCATTGGAGTGGGAGATGTCACATATGACGCTTTATGTGACTTGGGAGCAAGTGTGAGCATCATACCACTTGCATTGTGTAGGAAGATTGGTTTAGGCGAGCCTAAACCGGTCAAGATGACGTTATACATGGCGGATCGATCCATCACTCGCCCCGTCGGTATCGTAGAAGACGTCCCGGTCAAGCTAGGTAAATTCTTTGTCCCCATTGATTTTGTCGTGCTTGACATTCCTGCAGATAGTCCGGTCCCGATCATACTCGGAAGACCGTTTCTTGCAACTTCAGGCTGCATGGTCGATTGCAAGAATGGGAGACTCGCTTTTGATATTGGAGAAGAGAAAGTAGAGTTCGTTCTTTCCACTCTAGTAAAGGAGCCAATCTTTGATGAGGATATATACGATATCCAAGATGAAGAAGGTTTGTCTAGGGAGGAGGTAAGTGCGATTCTATTTAACGATCCTTTACAAAAAGTTATCACTATGAGTCTAACCAATGTAGGGGAAGAAGGAGAGTGCAAAGAGGAAATTGAAGCCTTAGAAGCACAAGAAGAGATACATGGAGTGGAGTTTGAGAAACTCCACGATGAGGCTGAGAATGTCAGAATCCACGGTCACACCCTGTATTCCACGACCGTGGATTTCACAACCAAATTCGACCTCCATTCCAGGGGATTACACGGCCGTGGAACACATGGAGAGGCCGTAATTCTGACCGTGGAAGAGGGTGATCGGCTTACTTCTTCAACTTCTTTTGATTCTTCTCCAAACCACTCAACAACCTTAGAAACTTCTAAGGAAACGTCGGATGCCCCTCAAGGACCATTGGAAGCTCCGAAAGTGATGGAACTTAAACCACTTCCTACTCATCTAAGGTACGCTTTTCTTGGATCTAATTCTACCTTTCCGGTCATTGTTAGCTCCGAACTAAGCATAGATGAACATGAACAGCTCATGACAGTCCTTAGGAAACATAGAAAAGCCATAGGCTACACTATCGAGGACTTAGTAGGAATTAAACCCTCCCTATGTATGCATAAGATACTAATGGAGGAGGATTTTAGAACTTCAAGACAACCTCAAAGGCGGTTGAATCCGACCATGAAGGAGGTTGTCAAGAAGGAAATCCTTAAACTTCTTGATGCAGGTATCATCTATCCTATCTCCGATAGCAAATGGGTGAGTCCAGTTCAAGTAGTTCCGAAGAAGGGAGGAATGACGGTCATCACCAACAAGAACAACGAACTCATTCCTACCCGAACCGTAACTGGATGGCGAATGTGCATAGACTACCGCAAGCTCAACAACGCAACGCGGAAGGATCACTTTCCATTGCCATTCATCGATCAAATGCTTGAAAGGTTAGCACAACATTCACATTTTTGCTACCTTGACGGTTATAGTGGTTTCTTTCAGATTCCGATACATCCGGACGATCAGGAGAAAACCACGTTCACGTGCCCTTGGGGTACGTTCGCTTATAGGAGAATGCCGTTCGGGCTTTGCAATGCCCCAACCACCTTTCAACGGTGCATGATGGTCATATTCTCCGAGTACGTAGAGGAAATCATGGAAGTCTTCATGGATGACTTCTCCGTATACGGTTCCTCTTTTAACGATTGCCTTTCTAACCTTTCTCTTGTTTTACAACGTTGTGAAGACACTACCCTAGTTCTTAATTGGGAGAAGTGTCAATTCATGGTTAAGGAAGGAATCGTATTAGGTCACTTAGTCTCTAGTAGAAGGATAGAGGTAGACAAAGCTAAGATAGAGACCATAGAGAAACTTCCTCCCCCAATTTCGGTGAAAGGGATAAGAAGTTTCCTAGGACATGCTGGATTTTATAGACGTTTCATTAGGGACTTTTCTAAGATATCAAAACTTCACACTAATCTATTGATGAAGGATGCAGTTTTTGAGTTTTCGCAGGAATGTTTAGATGCGTTCAACACCATTCGGCAAGCTCTAATTTCAGCGCCTATTATCCAACCTCCGGATTGGACTCTCCCCTTCGAGATTATGTGCGATGCTAGTGACGTAGCTATTGGAGCTGTTCTTGGACAACGAAGGGAAGGGCGAACCCATGCCATATACTACGCTAGCAAGACGCTAGACGAAGCTCAGCTCAACTACGCCACTACAGAAAAAGAGTTTCTAGCCATTGTCTACGCTATTGACAAGTTTCGCTCTTATCTTGTAGGTACAAAGGTGATTGTCTACACGGATCATGCTGCGATCCGATACCTCCTTGAGAAGAAAGACGCGAAGCCAAGGCTAATTAGATGGATTCTTCTCCTACAAGAATTCGATCTTGAGATCCGCGACAAGAAAGGTTCAGAAAATTCTGTTGCGGATCATTTGAGTCGCCTCACACATCTAGAGGATGACCATCTACCCATTGATGACTCCTTTCCAGACGAACATCTACACATCATAGAGGAGTGCATCAACGAGATCTCCAAAGGTAACGAACCATGGTTTGCTGACTTTGTCAACTATTTGGTTTGCCAGGAGATACCACCCGGACTATCCTACGCACAAAGGAAGAAGTTCTTTAAGGACGTCCGGGAATACTATTGGAACGAGCCTCTCCTCTTCAAGAGAGGTCCGGATGGCATCATTCGGCGATGTGTGCCGGAAGATGAGATGCAAAGTGTCATCCGCCATTGTCATTCACTACCCTGTGGAGGACACGCTAGTTCAAACAAGACTAGCGCAAAGGTATTGCAATCTGGATTCTATTGGCCTACTTTATTTAGAGATGTGCAATCCTTTGTCTCTTGCTGCGATGCTTGTCAAAGAACAGGCAATATTTCTAGAAGGAACGAGATGCCCCTCAACAACATCCAAGAGGTGGAGATTTTCGACGTTTGGGGAATCGATTTCATGGGACCATTCCCATCTTCTTGTGGAAAATAATACATACTATTGGCGGTAGACTACGTTTCTAGATGAGTGGAAGCAATTGCCTCTCCCACAAATGATGCCATGGTGGTGGTTAAGTTCTTCAACAAGACCATCTTTCCGCAATTTGGAACACCAAGGACAATCATTAGTGATGGAGGTTCTCACTTCATAGCCCGTCGCTTTGAAGCTCTTCTAGCTAAGTATGGGGTTACTCACAAGATAGCCACCCCTTACCATCCACAAACGAGTGGACAAGTTGAGATCTCAAATAGGGAGATCAAGGGAATTCTAGAGAAGACGGTTTCAAGGACTAGGAAGGATTGGTCCTTGAAACTAGATTATCCATTATGGGCGTACCGGACTGCGTACAAGACTCCCATAGGAACCACACCATACAACCTTGTGTATGGGAAGTCTTGTCATTTGCCGGTAGAGCTGGAGCACAAAGCGTTTTGGGCTATCAAGTGGCTGAATTTCGGCATGAAGGAAGCGGGAGAGAAGCGTCTCCTAGACATCAACAAGCTGGATGAACTTCGCTTGAACGCCTATGAGAATGCTAAGATCTACAAGGAAAGAGCAAAGCGTTGGCATGATAAGCATATCATTCGAAAGGACTTCAAAGAAGGAGATCAAGTTCTCCTCTTCAATTCAAGACTTCGCCTCTTTCCAGGTAAGCTTAAATCCCGTTGGACCGGACCTTTTCTAAATAAACGTATTTTCCCCCATGGTGCAGTTGAAGTATGGGGTGAAGCTAGCGGAAGTTTTAAGGTGAACGGCCAACGACTCAAGAAGTACACGCCGGAACTCCAAGCTGAGGAGTTTGCACCTACCGCACTCGAATAAGTGCGATATTGGTCTAGCTACGGACCTTAAACAAAGCGCTTCTTGGGAGGCAACCCAAGGTATTGCATCTTCGTTTTTGTTTTCGATTCATAGACTAGTTTAGAATAGACGTTTTCGCTTTATTTTGCCTCGATTTCTTCCGGTATGTTCGTGTTTTTGGTTGTAGGATCGATGGAAAAGGAGAAAAGGAGGATAATGTCGAAGAAAAATGACGAAATTTTGACTTTGAAGCTTTACAGAAGGTTCCACGGTCTAAATTACGGTCGTCATAGCTACAGTGGCCGTAATTCTCAAAAGCCTTTGAAAAATCACCAAAACCACGGGTCCGTACACTTCCACGGCCGTGGAACACCCCGACAGACCGTGATTTTCAAAATTTTTCCTGCGACTATATAAGCCACATTCTTCACAAACTTAACCAAAATTTCCCCCATTTCCACGACCTAGATACCGAAAACCCTCCTCCTCTCCCAATTCTTCATTCTCTAATCGTTTCCAACGATTCTTCGTCCTAAACTGTAGCAAATCCAACCACGAACAGGATCCGAGCAACAAATCGAGTGGAAATCGATCAACAAACACGCATTTTGGGTTTTTCAATCCGAAAAAGAGGTTATTTCTTTCTTCTTGATTTTCGCGGATTTAGTTCGTTTTTGCTATAGATCTTTAGGAAGAACTGATAAAGACTGGAAGGAATTAGATTAGGACTGCTTGTTGTGGTGATTGTTGGTGAATTTGCTGAGATTCACGAGTTTTTGAGACGAATCACGGTCTCTGGGTAAACCACGGTCGTGGAACCTGAAGAACAGGCCGTAATTTTAGTGAAAAATGGACTTTGTGAGGAGAATGTCGGGAAGGATAAAAGAGAAGAAGGGAGAGCAAAACAAGAAAAGAAAGGGCAATCCCTCCACCTCTAGGGCACCACCACCCTCATCTCCCTCACTACCATCCTCACCTTCACCTCCATCTTCACCTCCTCACCCTAGCATTCCAACCATACATGAGAACCACCTTGTAGCACTTGACCGGATCAAGGAGAGGATAGTGATAGGTCCTAGGTATTTGTTGTTGGAGGATCTACATCCTCTCAACATAGTTGATGACCTTACATGGCTCTTGGATAGAGCCGGATTGCTTGTCTTCACGAACATTCGTGAAGACGCCTATGAGGAGATTACCCGAGAGGTTGTGACATCTTTCGAGCACAGCCACGTTGATAGGACCGTCTCTTTCCGTCTCATGGAACGAGACTATCATCAGAGTATTGTTGAGTTTGGGACCATTTTCGGGTTCCATGAGACCTACAATGGTCGCTTCCCGAGCGGTATTTACCCTAAGGATTTCTGGAAGGAAGTTGCGATGATTTACGCCGACGAGGACCGTTGGCAACCCGCCGATACCAAGGCTAGATTGATGTACCATCTAGCCTTGAAGATAGCTCACCGTGTTCTTTCGGAGTGTCTCTTTCCTAGGACGGAGACGCCCCAAAAGATCAAGACGGATGGGCTATTCTTGCTCTATTGTATGCTTTATGGACGCCGTGCAGATTGTGCTACCCTCTTGGCTGCTACGATGAGCAAGCTCAAGAACAAGAAGAAGGGGAACATTGGGTATGGTGGGATAGTGACCCACATTGCTAGGACGTTTGGTGTGGATTTTTCTGCTTGCACCCGTATACCGGCGGTTCCCTTAGGGCTGCATGCTTTTATGGTTATGGGACTCATCTTCCCCACACATGGAGGTCCGCCTTATGCGGGCATGCCTTGGGAGACTAGGACGGGTAGAGGGATTGAGTGGCTGCCGGAGTATTCCATTGTGGCGGGACGCCACAATTGGAAGGAGACGTTCGCTGCGATGCATGCGAACAGGCTAGTAGCTCCCCCTTACGTTCCACCACCGGTTATGGATGAGGAGGACATGGGAGATCAGTACGAGAGTGGTGGAGGAGCGGAGCAGGAGTTCGGCACGTTTCCGGACCAGCCGGAGGCGGCCCCGGATGTACCTAGGCGCTTTCCACGCCCAGCTAGAGCTTCAGGCTCGTCATCTCGCCGCGCTAGCGTGAGTGAGAGGCCCACGTGGATGACTACACCTCCCACTTGGTACGACACACCCCCTCCTTGGTCCACGACGCAGCCAGCAACACCACCACCACCACCACCAGCGCCAGCACCATCCGATGCTCCATCATGGTACAGTCACGCCCCGGGATGGTACGAGCAGATGCCGGATTGGGCTACCGGACTTTCGGAAAGAGTTGGAGCGCTAGAGATCCGGGCGGATGCTAGAGACGGACGCCTAGACGACCTTGACCACATGATGAGGGACGTCTACCGCCAGCAGTTTGGGCGGTTCTATGATCCGAGTTTCTCTCCATTCCCACCTCCGCCGGCGCCGCAGTGATTGATGCATGATCGTTGTTTTAGACATTCCCGCCACCACTTGTGAGTTTCTTTTCTCTCTTTTGTTCTTTCTTTTGAACATTAGGGACAATGTTCGTCCTAAGTATGGGGTGGGATGTACTAAACGTTTGTAATAACTCTACTCTCTATGTTTGCTTTCATCCGAGACTATCGTTGCATCTTCATTATGTGTTACACGTTTCCTTATTGCATTGCATGAAAAATGACTTGAAAAACCCATAAAAATTGAAAAATTTTAAAAATTTTGTGCTTCTAATGAATTGAGATGATTTCCATGATAATCACTACTTGTGAATTGAGTTTGATGACAATTGCATGCTTAAAAGGATTGTAAATTGAAAAGGATTTGAATGAATAAATTTTACCTCTTTTGCAAGTTTTATAATGTGAAAATTTTACCTAAATCATGCTAGAAAATTGAAGTTGAAATCACAATATAAGTTCCTATACTTCCTTTTGAAATGATTAAGGCAATTCAATACTTTCTTTCTTCTTTCTTTGATCATCTAACCCCTCATTGAAATATTAGCCTCCCTTACCTATCCGGGAATTTGGAGAAGTGAATGAAAAAAAAGGCATGTTTGATGTGGGAGGGCCATGAGAGCAATTATTTGCAATCAATTGAATAGAAAGAAATTATAGGTTTGAGGAAGTCAATCATGACGATGAGTAACTCGGCACCATTCACATAGCCGGGTGTTTGTGTCTTGCCAAAGTCGAATTGAGCGATATTCCTAGCGGATTATGGTATGTGCGCTAAGGGTTTGAGGCATCTCTTGCAAATTTGAGAAACGCCGATCTCCTAGGCTTCGGTTTTTGTGCACCTCTATCCATAACTCCAAAAGTAAAGTCGAAAAATGAAAGGAAGAGAGCGAAGCTCTAAGTTGAAGTGTTGTGGAAACCGCGTAAGAAGAAGAAGGTAGTTGTCCATTTTCCCGGATTTATGCACCACTTTCCCTTAAAGTTTTCCCTTCCCCTCCATGTTCTAGACCTTTTCTTTAGAAGTCCTTAAGATCAAAAGAATGTTATATGACTTGGTGATCTAAATTGAAGTTTCTTGTGATTGATTTTGATAATGTTTGAAGGTTATAATGCTTGTTTAGAAGTTAAGTTGGTTCATGAATTTCCTTTGCCTTTTACTTTTTGATTAAGTGTGTGAAAGTTTGAAAAACGATTGAAGCAAGGTTTGAGAATGATCTATTCTTTAGAAGTCACATTCATCCAAAAGAAGGTACACATATTTCATCATAACTCTTGTTTTAAGCTTTTTGAAATACCTTGCTTAGGGACAAGCAAGTGTTAAGTATGGGGTTATTTGTTAGCATGAAATATTGTGATATTTTAGGCACGTTTTCTAAACGTATTTGATTCATATAGATAGTCTTTGATGGAACTTTGTGCATATGTGAGCTAGTATTACCTATATAGTCGATATGGATGTCTACACTAGTTCTATGTTGATTATAGGTGATTTGGAGCTATTTCCGAACGGAAACGAGCAAAGGAGAGTTGAGTTGATATGTCCATAGATTGAAGACATTCTTTGGAAGCAATTTGGAGTCTTAGCTTGAGGAATGCACGAGTTAGGGAAGAATCATATTCTTGCCCTAAATTACGCCCTAAAATACGGCCGTATCACAAACCACGTTCAGAATTACGGCCGTGGATTTGGAGTTAGAAATTCATGTTCATTCCAGGGGATTACACGGCCGTGGAACATATGTTGCAAACCGTAATTGTTTCCACGCTCTAAATTACGGTCGTGGAACACTTCCACGACCGTGATCTTGGCGGATCTTTTCACCACACTTCGAAGCCACGATCTTTTGAAGATTGGGCCGGGCCGACACTTTGCCCTATATTATAAAAAGACGGACGAAGCAAGAATCCGTCATCTTCGCTTACCCTCAACGATCATCGCTTACACCTTGGCTAACCGTTTACCCTCATTCATCACCGCTTAGACACGAGGACGTTTTGCTTAGCTTGCTTGGAAGCAATTGAGATCTCTTGGAAGAGATCGAAGTTCGTGTTTGGAATTCCTCCGATCTCGCACTTTTGGTGGAGATCGCCGTAGAGATTCCCAGGAATTGCGGAAGATCGAAGTTCTTGGAAGATTTTACAAGAAGATCTCTCTTCTTGATTAGGTTCGATTTGGAAAACGGATTGACATCCCGTTTTCCTTTCATTCCTAGGATTACGATTATTCGTTCTATTGTGAATCTTTGGACATTGCTTATTCTCTTTGTGACTTTGAGATTGAATTGAAGATTATTGAAAGTTCTTGAAAGTTTTCATCTTTTTATCTTTTAATTCTTGAATTGATATCAACATGACTGTTATTGGCTAAAAACCCTTAACAATTCTAAGGTGAAGGGTTGATAGTTGTGGCTTAGATGATGATAGATCGATCGCAAACATGATTAGACCCTGAGAGTTAGAGAGAATCGCCGACAACCCTAAATTACGGTCTGTTCTTGAGTCCACGGCCGTGGAACCTCAAGAACTAACCGTGATTTCCCTTAAGTCTACGAACCTGCTTTTACTTTAATCTAAAGTTAAAGATTGGCTTTAGCTTAGTTTAGACTTGTCTTTTCTAGGTGGTAGTGAAGCCTCAACAACCTCTACCTCGATTGTGAGCCTCAACAACCTCAATCGGTTAAGTTAGTCTTGATCTTTAGGTTATAAGTTTGGGTATTTGACATTAATTCTTATCTCTAGAATCTTTCTATATTGAGCCTCAACAACCTGTATAGAGAGTGCCTTGTAGGTAAGTTATATAAGGTTTTTGGAACTTCACCGTACGATTACCTTACATTAGTATACCTTTGCATATCTCAACTCTGTCTTTATATCATTAAGTATATTTTGAATCGATTGCCACAGCTGGAAACCTGGATCTTTAGGATTGTTGTTTTCCCAATATTTGCAAAACTCTCATATTTACTTGCTTGATAATCTGCAATCGAGTTCGTTCTCCCCAAATCCCTGTGTTCGATACTCTGGAATTCTTGCTTAACTATATCGATCCGTACACTGCGGGTTCGCTGCTTGATTCTAGTTTTATAAATTTAAAGCTTATTTGCACACACCTCTAGGGACGAACATCTAACTTTGGTGTGTCAAGACAAGAAGGCTGCACTTGTTAAGTTTACTCGTTCAAAAGCTAATCTTGAGAGAATGAATGGTGAACAACAGTCCTTCCTTAACAAAAATGGTATAGGTTATCATAGCAGCTTTCCTAGAAAACCAACTAACACTATTGTCAAAGTCAAAGGAAGTATTCCTATGCCTACTTGCTTTTACTATTGTAAAAAGGGTCATGTTAAATCTACATGTCCATACAGAATAAATGATCCTTATATTATTAGAAACACCTATTCTTTATGTTTAAGGAAACAGGTCGAACAAATTTGGATTCCTAAAGGAACTAGACCACCAAACATGATCGAACCTGAATATGGACCAAAATATGTCATTTGGTCGACCTGGAAAGGTTGATGTCTGTTGTTTTGCAGGATATCAAGGTAAAAGAGCATAAATGGATATTAGATAGTGGTTGCTCAAGACACATGAGTGGAAAAAGCTCTTTATTCTCAGATTTAAAGAAGTAATCATTTAGAACCATTACGCTTGGTGATAAAGGAAAGCGTGACATTATTAGAATTGGTAAAATATGTTATAATTCATCTAACTTCATTGATGATGTTTATTTGGTTGACGGTTTGAAGTATAATCTGCTTGGTATCTCTCAAATATGTGATAAAGGCAACAAAGTTTTATTTGATTCAGAAAAATGTGAGGTTCAAGACAAAAAGACAAGTAAAGTTGTGCTTACTGCTCCTAGATGTAACAATGTTTATTCTATGAGTACTAACCAAGTTTCAGGAACTAAGCTAAAATGTCTAAAGACCTTGACTGATGATCCAAGGCTTTTGCATAGAAGACTTGGTCACGTAAGCATGCACACAATGCAGAAGCTACTTACAAAGGATTTGGTACGTGGTTTGTCAAACCTAAATTTCAAGGTAGATGAACTATGTAAGGCTTGTACACAAGGTAAACAAACAAGAGGTTCATTCAAACCTAAGAAAGTTGTAAGTTCTTCTCGATCCATCGAACTCTTACATATGAATCTTTGTGGACCTATGCGTATCAAATCTCCCAAAGGCAAGCAGTACATCCTTGTTATTGTGGATGATTTCTCTCGTTTCACATGGATTTCTTTTCTACGAGAAAAATATGAAACATTATTTGAGTTTTCAAAATTATGTAAGGAGTGACAAACTTTGAAAAACCTACCAATCGTTTCTATAAGAAGTGATCATGGTAGAGAATTTGATCAACTAAAGTTTAACTTATTTTGTGTAAAATATGGAATTTCTCATAACTTTTCACCTCATAGAACTCCTCAACAGAATGGAGTTGTGGAACGTAAGAACCACACTCTTGAGGATATGTCTAGGACGATGCTTTTAGAAAACATTTGCCAAAAAGTTTTTGGGCTGAAGCTATAAACACTACAAATTATATTTTGAATAGATGTTTGATTAGCCTTATTTTGAAAAAGACTCCTTATGAACTCTTTAAAGGGAGAAAACCAAATATTTCATATTTCAAACCCTTTGGATGTACTTGTTTTGTTCATAACAACGGTAAAGATAACCTTGGGAAATTAGATGCACGTAGTGATGAAGCAATATTCATTAGATATGCTTCAAGTAGTAAAACTTATCGTGTCTATAACAAATGTACCAAAATTGTTGAGGAAAACATTCATACTATTTTTTATGGAAGCAATGATGGTACTTCGAGTGAGAGTTTTGCAGATCTAAATCTGAATCAACGAGAAGATCACAATTCGGGTGAAGATGAAGATTCTAAAGATCAAGAAAAGAATATGCAAGAAAAGATTCAAGATACCAAATACAACCCACAAGACCTTGAAACACACCTTCAAGACCTTGAAATAGAAAACTGTGATGTCAGAACTCCGTTTCAAGGGCTTGAAACTCAACTTCAAGGCCTTGAGATTGGAACCAAGGGCAATATATCAACGGTACCTGAATCTAGTCAAACATATGAGGCTCAACCTTCAGGATTTGTTCTAGCTGTAAAACGAAGAAAAGTTCAACACTCTTCATATCATCCACAAGAGAATGTGATCACAGATCCAAACGTTGGAGTTCGAACTTTATCTAAAGTGAACAATCTATGTGCTTTCTCCGCTTTCGTGTATCTTGTCGAGCCAAAGAACTATGTTCAAGCTCTTCAAGAACCTGATTGGATCATTGCCATACAAAATGAAGTAAACGAATTTGAGAGAAACAAGGTCTAGACTCTTACTTCAAGGACAAAACACCAATCTGTCATCGGCACAAAATGGGTCTTTCAAAATAAGTTGGATGAAAGTGGAAAAGTCATACGAAATAAAGCATGACTTGTAGCACAAGGCTATAACTAAGAAGAAGGTATTGATTATGAGGAGACTTTTGCTCTAGTTACTAGGTTAGAAGCCATACGTATGCTACTTGCATTTGCATATTTTATGAGCATAAAACTTTTTCAAATGGATGTAATATGTGCTTTTGTAAAGGCCTTCTTGGAAGAAATAGTCTACGTTGCTCAACCTCCTGGTTTTGAAAATGATAAATTTCCGGATCATGTTTTTAAATTGGACAAAACTCTTTATGGTCTTAAGCAAGCTTCTCAAGCTTGGTACGAAAGATTTTCCAAATATCTTCTTGAAAACAAATTCAAAAGAGGTTTGATTGATAAAACTTTATTTATCAACACTAGAGGCAACGATATATTAGTAGTACAAATCTTTGTAAATGATATATTATTCGGTGCTACTAATGATCCCCTTTGCAAGGAATTTTCAGATATTATGTGCAGAGAATTTGAAATGAGCTTAATTTCTTTCTTGGACTTCAAGTTTCACAAGCAAAGAAATGAATTTTTCTCAATCAAAGCAAGTATACCAAGGACTTTCTTAAGAAGTGCAAAATGGATCAATCTAAGGTTACAAAGATTCCTATGAGTTCAACACTTTCGCTTGACCATGACAAGGATGGAAAAAGTGTAGTACAAAAGGAATATTGAGGTATGATCGGTTCATTGTTGTATCTAACTGCTAGCCGTCCTGACATTATGTTTAGCGTGTGCATGTGTGGAAGATTTCAAGCTGATCCTAAAGAGTCACACTTGATAGCTGTGAAAAGAATCTTTCAGTATCTCAATGGCACTAAGGATCTAGGGTTATGGTACCCACGTCAAAGCTCGTTTCACCTTGTTGGCTATTCAGATGCAGACTTTGCAGGTTATAAGGTCGATAGGAAAAGCACTTCTGGATGTTGCCAATTCTTAGGGTCATCTCTAATTAGTTGGCACTCCAAGAAGCAAAATTATGTCGCTCTTTCCACAACCGAAGTTGAATATATAGCAGCGGGAGCCTGTTGTGCACAAATTCTATGGATTGCTCAACAACTTCGTGATCTTGGCTTTGATTTGAAAGGTATTCCTATAAAATGTGATAATACTAGTGCTATTTCGATAACCAAAAATCATGTGCAGTATTCAAGGACTAAGCATATTGATGTAAGACATCACTTCATACGTGATCATGTTGAGAAAGGTGATGTTTCGATTTCTTTTATATCTACTAACTTGCATCTTGCAGATATCTTTACCAAGCCTCTTCATGAGGAACAATTTAATTTTATTAGATTGGAGCTTGGTATGTTGAACAAGGAAGCATTAACATAGTGGGAGTAAAAGATTTTATTTGTTCCTACGTATGCAGCCCAAATTCATTTTCAAGGGCCTTGCAATGAAATTCAAGGACCTTGAAACACAGTTCAAAGGGTAAATTAAACTACGGATAAATTTAAGGATTAATATCTTTTAGATATTTTAAACCTTAAATTATTTTATGTTTTCTTTTGACGTATTTTTGAAAAA
Source organism: Fagopyrum esculentum (assembly GCA_033239045.1). NCBI lineage: Eukaryota > Viridiplantae > Streptophyta > Magnoliopsida > Caryophyllales > Polygonaceae > Fagopyrum > Fagopyrum esculentum. Next base: position 23,915,861 of record BSUD01000008.1, on the reverse strand, counting down.
GATATTGAGTTTTTATTGGAAATTTTTTTCAAGATCTTGTTTTTATTTGTATCTATTTAAAGGGATCAGATTCCTCTATCTTTTTCATTCTACTCTTTCACAGAAACCCTTTTCAAAACCCTTATTTTCTTTCTCAAACATCACTCATGGCACCCAGAAGCAAGAAATCCACTCCTCAAGCGTAGAAAAAGAAATTTGTTCAGAGTTCCTTGTTTGTAAAGGGAGAAACACCTACAGAGGATTTGGACATTTCTCAGTCTACCGGTCTTCCCAAATCTTGGTTCATCAATTTTCAAGCTTCAGGATCTTGTCTTGATGGCTTTCACAATCGACTGCTCTGTATGTATGATCTGGTGCACACTGATTTTCGTGAAACTCTTCAGATTCCGTGCATAAACAAGCTCAAGAGTTCAATTATCTGGAAAGTCCTAAACCTTAGAGATTGTGCTTTTCCACGACTCACGAGGATGTTTTATGTTAATCTCATCTCAAAAAGGGACAAAGGAATTATCACTCTTGAATCTTCAGTGAAAGGTACCCCAATTTCGTTCACCTCTTCTGTTTTAAGTGAAAATTTTGGAATTCCTACAGATATTGTGTTCAATCATCCTTCCCGATCAGAGAGTGTTCGAATGGCTAAAAAGAATTTTATTGTTCCAAATTCAACCTCTCGCCAACTTACCCATACTTCTCTAACCCTGGAGGCCAAAATCGTGTTCACCATTCTGGTTCAATGTGTTGTTCCTCGTGCAAACTCAAGAGAATTGTTAATTGACCAATTCTTGGAACTAATACATCTGATTATGTCTGAACTAGACATTGATGTACCTAACCTCATTCTTTACCATATGATGCATTTTGTCAACTCTAAGCGACCCATTCCTCTACCTTATGGAAACTTACTACCTAAGATCTTTGATTATTTCAAAATTGATACTTCTACTGAAGATCGACAATCAATTTTTGGTAAGATTGATGAAAACTGCTTAGAACGACTAGAGATTAAGAAGACTCTTGGAGGCAAATGGACTTTGAAAGGGAAAGGAACTACCCCAACTTTAACTCAAGAAGCTCCAACATCATCTATTCCATAGATCAGGTTAGAAGATTGTGAAAAAGAGATGGTATGTTTGAATCGCGAACTGTCTGATTTCCAGTTTGATACTAAAAGAAGAATGGATGCAAATTTTGAGTTACTATCTACCATAAATGCTAAAGTCAATGAAATGTACTTGATGAATGCTCTTACTCTAACTACTATGGGAAGTATTCTGCCCATGCCTGAAGATGTAGCTCAACATACTCAAGAGAAAGTTGAGAATGTGGTGATGAATTGCAAACGGCGTGTACAGAATAAATCAATTATGTATCCAACTCATGTTGAGCCAACTTTTCTATCAGTAGTTGAGTATGAAGTAGTTAAGCAACGAAGAGCTGAAGAAAAGAAACGACGTTTAGCAGCTGAAATGGATGATTGGAGCTATACGAAGTCTTCATCTAAAGGAAAAAGGAAGTTCTATGAGGAAAATTGAGCTTGCTGTTTGAGGAAAACTTTTTATGGTTTTTGTGGAAAATACTCTTTGGTCTGTAATGTTTTAAAAACTCCCTTGCTTTAAGTATTTTTCTCCCTTGTTGAAAGACAAAGGGGGAGAAATGAATGTGATCCGACATTCGATATTCTGCATTCTGCATTTTAAGTTGATATTTATATATGATTTGCTAAACTAACAAATGCAGGTACGATAATCATTTGTGTTTTCTTCCATCAAGGGGGAGATTGAAAACTCCACCTTGATTATAAAGTTTTACAGGTGTTGATGATGAAAGATTTAAACACAAATGTAGTAGTTTGATACACTAACAAATTTATTGATTATATTTTGAGATGCTTGGCTGGTTTGGATTAAGTGTAGGTTTTGTCAAAAATTTCAAAGACCTTTAAATGGATTTCAAGGGTACAAGGAAGACAAGGATGCACAACAAAAAGATCTCAAAAGCCTTGAAGTGGATTCCAAGGAAACAAGGAAGACAAGGCTGCACAAGGATAAAATCTCAAATCTATACGAAGATCCTCTACGATAGATTTGTTCGTAACAAGAAGATTTGATAAGTGAAGATCTCAACCGAACGTTAGAGATCTTTTCAAAAGATCCTCAACCAAAAAGCATAAAGATTCTCTCCTCTGGTTTATATTATCTTCAACGTGTTCTCAAGAGAAGAAGAATTATCTTCCAACGGTCATATCTCCAATGGCTAGAAGACCTCTCCATAGAAGACTATAAATGAAGATGGTATTTGAAGAACAGAGATACACAAGCCTGCACAGAAACATCCATAGTCTTCAAGCGATCCAAAGTTATCTTCATTCGATAAATAGTTTTTCCTCTCTTTCTAAAAAGATTTATCCCCTAGAGAGAGATAAAACTCGAGAGCTCCATTGGCATATCTAAAGAGTGTTATTCTCGAGTGTGTGTTACTCTACGAAGTAACTAGGCTATTATAGTAAGGTGAAGAGTTGGAGCTAGATCGTAGGATTGGCTACAGTGAGAGAAGAAGGGGATTTCTTCTAGTTTGTATCTAGGACTCTTTGAAGCTGATAATAGATAGTTAGATCCTAAGGTTATACCCTGGGACGGAGAGTAGACTAGTTAGAGCCGAACTTCGTAAATATATCCTTGTGTCGATCTTTTACATTCCGCACTATATCTTGTTTATTGTGACTAACTTTGTTTTGCAGGAGTTCAAAGTCAAGACCCTTGAAAGTTGTTTCAAAGCCCTTGAAATCAAAGTTTCACAAAGAAATGAGATCGACATCAAGGCCCTTGAAATTGTTTTTAAGGCCTTGAGATTGATTTTGCGAAAAGTTATCATACTCTATTCAACCCCCCTTCTAGAGTATCTTTATCCTTTATATTCACCTAACGGTTCTTCAAAAAGACACTTTATCACCTTAGTGGTGAAGTACTCGCTAGCTTTGCTCCTTGTAATCCAAGGAGAATCTTCTTTCAGCAAATTTAGGGGAGGTTTCATCTTGACCTTTGGAGATTCTTTTGAAAGAGACCTCCAACTCTCCGGTGCATTCCTGAAAAAATTAGAAATTTTAATAGGAATTTTAAAGGGAGTAAGAGAAAGTACCGTGTAAAGCATTTCAAAAGTTGGGACGAGATTTACGTTAGGATGAAAATCCACACATAAAACTTCTCCCAACTCAGTTGATCTTTCTTCAACCTTGGCCACAGTTTCAATAATTTGGCTAAGTTTCTCCACATCTTCCTCTTTTTCTAGCTCAACCGATTTTTCTTCAATCTTGACCGCAATATCAGCAATTAGGTCGAGGTTTTCCACTTCTTCCTCTTCTTCTTCTTCTTCTTCAAGAACTTGTAGAGGAACATCGGGTTCGATAGGAAGAATGCTCAATACTTGGAATTATTCCTTGTTGGATAAATGATTTTCCAAGGCTTTATAAGATTAAGAAGTAGTATTTATGTCGTCTTCCATCTTGTCCATCACTTTTAACATCTTTTCCAGCATGATTTGTATCCGATCCTCGAAGGTTTGTTGTGGAGGTTGCACTTGAGGCATATAAGAGATGTCTCCTTGCTTATAAAACGTATGAGGGGGATCAAGCTCATCCCAATAGGCAAGCTCATTGATGCGCCCTTGGATGCCCCTTTTACGTTGACCATGGACGAAGAGGACGAGGCTCTTAGAGTTCGCTCAGATGGACCGATCACCCGATCCCGAGCTAAGGCCATTGCTCGAGCCACCGGCTCCATCATCACCCGCATTACTTCTTCACTTGGTCCCATTACCGGCATGCCTTGTCTCTACACCACCATGGCATAGGCTACCGGTTCCGTTAGCGGCATGTCCCGTCTTTCCGACTCCATGGCATGAAGCTAGCTTATCCTTCGGACTATATTTTCATGTTTTCCTTTTTATGTAATAAAGGGATATTCCATATAGGAATATTCCCTTTTTGACCTTAACCGTTTAGGGTTTGCTTGGATGCTTTTAGGTTTTCCCCTTTTGGGCTTTTTGTTCATGTATTCTTGTTTGGCTCGTTGGCCCATAGGTAGGCAAGTTTCTCTATATAAGAGATATCTTGCCTCACTTATTTTTCATGTTCAATATTACTAAGTTTTGAGAAGAATTTCCTCCACTTAGCTTGGGCATCAAAACCTCTCTTCTAACCCTCAAACTTCTTCCTTGAATCTCGTCTTTGATTCAAGAAACCCATATTCGAGGATTCTTTTTAAGAATCAACCCTCGCTTCACACAAAAAGGTTCCTTCGATCTCTCTAGATCGAAGTAACCCTAGTTTCTTCATCGCTTCCGCCCCTTTTGGATCCGAAACGATACAACGTTGCACAAAGAATCAAGGAGTAGTTGGAGTTTTGCTTGATCTAGATCCGGAGTTATCCTTGGTTACCTCCAAGGACGCATCAAATTGGTATCAGAGCAAGGGATCAAAGCTAAGTTCTCTTTACTCTTGTTTTTGTGCGTTATTATCTTAAACCTATTTAGCCTTTTTTTTGTTCATGATGTTCTTCGTTTGCTCATGATGTTCTTCATTTGTTCTTCATGATCGTCATGTTGTTCATCATGTTCTTCATCATGTTCATCCATTTTTCCTGAATTTTTTTTTCTTTTCCGTGTTTAACTCAAAACAAAAAGAACAAAAATAGGAGATATTTGGTTTACCTTAAAACCATTTATCAAACCCGTCTTTTTCTTAAACCAACCTAATCCGACAATTTTGTTAATTAATTTCACCAAATCTCTTGGGATATTTTTGTTAACGAAAAGTTCGGATATCTCGCATTTGATATTCCAAGAAAAGCAAAACAACTCTTCATCAATACGGATTTGTGTTCAAAAAAAAAAAAAAAAAAAAAGAAAGTGTTGCTCAAAACGTTTCAAAGAAACGAAACACACAAAGTGAAAAGACGTCCGGCAAACCGGTCCATCCGAAAAATCGGATTTTACAAAACGGTCAAAGACCGAAAGCAAGCAAAGCTTGCCGAGTGAACAATCCGTCCATCTTCTATCTCTCCATTTTCTCACATACGTTTGCAAAATATCACTTGTTTTTTGTGTGTAATTGGTTCAATTTTGTTGGATTTGCCTTCCTTGCCTAACCGCCAAACGGCCTTCCCCAAAGTAGAACCCGATAACGCACTTGAACTTGGGTAAAGTTGACCTAACTTGTCACCTTGCTCACTTGATTGCTTGAACTTGTGTGCTGATTTGGAGCAATGACTAACGTTGAAATGGAAACTTCTCAGGATTCTGGTCCGCAAGAGTTCAGTGAGCCCTTGGCTCAAGAAACTGCTTCGTTGTCCCTCGAAAATGACTCCATAAGGCGAGAATTGGAAGCCTTGAAGGCACAACAAAAGTTTGATGCCTTGACCCGAGAAAACATTGCCTTGAAAAAAGAGCTAGAAACTCTTAAGTCCCTTCAGAATGCTCACCGTCCCACCCCAACTTATCCGAATGAGAACGTGGTCAATGCTTCCACTTCCGATGCACAACGGAAAGGCAAGGGACTTTTGGGAGCCGGCCCATCAAACGTTACCCGGCTTGCGTCAGTCATTGAACGCACCCATCCTTTACCTCTTGACGGAAATGAGTCCCATGAAGAAGAGGAGGAATACCCCGACCCGCGTCAAGATAACTTGCCCATAGTCGATACGGAACATCGGCACCAATATTATGAGCATCAACATCAACGGTATGTTCCTTCTCCACCTCCACCTAGTGTGCCCCGCACCGACCGACAAACCCGGGAAGAGCCCCGGTACCATCCCAACTCAACCACCAATCATGGTCGTGAGCATGATCGGTCCGAACACCGTCACCAACGGTCAATCCGGCAACCGAGGACCCTTGACTTTGATGAATACGATGAGCAACACAACTTCAATGAGTTCTCCGGTGATGAATCCGATTTAGAACGGGTAGCACATACCCGTCCGTGGCACCCACCCGTCATATACCCCTATGAGAACCAAGACCGGGGTGAAGAATGGTTGCCTCCCCCAAATCCACCTAGGCCGGCCCCACCCGTTCATGGGCGCCAACGTCATCATGGCGGCCACCGGCGAGCACGTGCCGATGATGCCTACATTCCACCGCCCCGCCCGGACCCCTACCGCGCTCGTAGGGAAGGTAAGGTTAAGTTCCCTACCTTTCATGGTGAATATGATCCGTGTGTTTTTCTTGATTGGGCGCAGGATATGAAACGGGCATTAAAACATTGTCATTATGAGGAGGAATCCGAGAAAATCGAGGCGGCAACTCTATACTTTGAAGGCGATGCGAAGTCTTGGTGGAACCGGTATGAGTTCACCCGAGAAAGGCGAGGATGGGCACCAATTGAGACGTTTGAGCAATTGCTCTATTGCATGACCAAGAAGTACGTACCCGAGGACTTTAAGAATGATATGCGGTTGCAAATTGCCGAGTTCAAGCAAGGCAACCTCACTCCGGTGGCTTACTTGGCTAAACTTGAGGACATGCACATTAAGGCCGGCGTCTCGGCCTCCCCCTCCGCCCTCCGCACCAAGTTCATGAGTGGGCTTAATGCTTCCATCCGGAGGCCGCTCGAGATTGTCCCATTCAAGGATTTGGGAGCATTATGTCATGCCGCCATGAAGTTATATAAGCAACAACTCGAAACACCGCGGTATTCTAGGTATCCCTCTTCTTCGAGTCCATATCTTTATCCATCTAACACACGTTCTTGAGATGCGTCTAGTCCCACAGATACCGACGCCTCCAAAGGGACCCAACGGACGGGTCCTTCCAATCGGCAAACGGGTACCGAGAAGGCACCAAACCGTGGCCCGGCACCGGCGCCTCCCTCTCGAGGTCAACAAGGACCCTCACCGGCGGCTCGCCCAAGGGAGCCCGTGTGTTACAAGTGTAGCGGTTATGGCCACGTACAACGTGATTGCCCGAACACCAAACGGGTCTTGTTTGCCGACCCAACATATTTCGAGGACGACGATGGTCAATATGAAGGTGATATCATTCTTGAGGATGACCATGACACCGACCCACTTGTTGGCATGGAACCCTGTGATGACGAGATTGCTTGCGGCCTAGCACAACCCGGTAAATTCGCTCTTGTTTCTCGTCGTATTTTGGCTGTTAAAGAGCATATTCCTATTGATCAACGCGAGAATCTCTTCCACTCTCGTTGCTTGGTTAATAATACGAGTCTTTCTCTCATCGTTGACGGGGGTTCTTGTTGCAATATTGTCAACGAACGGGTGGTAAAACACTTCAAGTTGCCTACGACCCCCCACCCAACGCCGTACGGACTCCAATGGATTTCCGATACGGCATGTGACACCGTCACACAACAAGCTTGGGTGCCGTTTTCTATTGGCGCCTATGTTGATAAGGTCCTTTGTGATGTTATCAAGATGGACGCCACACATGTCCTATTAGGACGACCATGGCAATTCGATCGCCGCACATATCATGATGGTTATCTTAATCGGTACATGTTCCAATATAATGGCAAACGGGTCACACTTTTGCCTATGACTCCGCACGAAATTTTGGTTGACTATGCGGAACGGAAGAGGCAACAAACTATTGATGAGTCCGCTAAAGCACCGGCAAAATCGGACCCCCGGAGTCCCGACGTTGTAGGTGCTAGTACTTCCAAATCCCGCAACACCGCCCCTCTTGTCCATGCTACCGAATCCAAAGGTAGTAAAGGTCGCATCGTTTCTTCGGGCGCACCTTTATCATCTTCGGATCCCGTAATTCAAGGACGGTGTGAGCCACGGATACTCTTAGCTCGCCGGCATGATTTGCAACCGGTCATGGAAGGCAAGTTCCCATGCTTTTTACTTGTCCCGTTTTGTTTATCTACTTCTCATGACCCAAGTAATGTGCCACACGAGGTGTCTTTGTTGTTGTCTGAATTTCAGGATATTATGCCCAAAGACCTCCCACCCGGCTTGCCACCTATCCGAGGGATTGAACATCAAATTGACTTTGTACCCGGTGCCTCTTTGCCAAACCGTGCCGCTTACCGAGCTAGTCCGGAAGAGACAAAGGAGCTACAACGTCAAGTGCAAGAGCTCCTAGACCGGGGACATGTGCGTGAATCCTTATCACCATGTGCCGTCCCGGTAATCTTAGTACCAAAGAAAGATGGATCATGGCGGATGTGTGTTGATTGTCGTGCCATCAACCAAATCACCGTCAAATATCGCCACCCGATCCCGCGCCTTGATGACATGTTGGATGAGCTTCATGGCGCCACTATCTTCTCCAAAATTGATCTCCGGAGCGGTTACCACCAAATCCGGATGGCCGAAGGTGACGAATGGAAGACGGCGTTCAAAACGAAGTATGGACTCTATGAATGGCTTGTCATGCCTTTTGGCCTCTCCAACGCCCCGTCCACCTTCATGCGCCTCATGAACCACGTCTTGCGCCGATTCTTGGGTACATTCGTTGTTGTTTACTTTGATGATATTTTGGTGTTTAGTACGTCTTTGGAGGATCACATCGGGCACCTTCGCCAAGTGCTCGAGTGCCTTAGACAAGAGCAATTGTATGTCAACTTTGACAAATGCGTCTTTTGCTCGGACACCACTATCTTTCTTGGCTATGTCGTGTCTAAGGACGGACTCCGAGTAGACGAATCTAAAGTTCGTGCTATTCGGGAGTGGCCTACTCCTACTACGGTCACCATGGTCCGAGCCTTTTTCGGCTTAGCGGGTTTCTACCGGCGCTTTGTCAAGGACTTTAGCACGGTAGCAGCACCGCTCCATGAGCTCACTACCAAAGGTGTCACGTTTGAGTGGCGTGATATCCATGCTCGAGCGTTTAATGCGCTCAAAGACCGTCTTTGTAATGCACCATTACTCCAACTCCCAAACTTTTCAAAAACCTTCGAGGTGGAGTGTGATGCATCAAATGTGGGCATTGGAGGCGTTCTCTTACAAGAGAATCGTCCAATTGCCTACTTCAGTGAAAAATTGTCCGGTCCTTCGCTCAACTACCCTACATATGACAAGGAACTATATGCTCTAGTTCGTTGTCTTAAGACATGGCAACATTACTTGTGGCCGAAGGAGTTCGTGATTCATTCGGATCATGCGGCTCTTTCGTATCTCAAGAGTCAAACAAATCTCAGTCGGCGCCATGCTAGTTGGGTAGAGTTTTTAGAGACCTTTCCTTATGTCATTCGGCATAAGAAAGGCAAAGAGAATGTGGTAGCCGATGCCCTTTCTCGCCGCTATGCCCTCCTTGTGTATATGGATGCCAAGATACATGGATTTGCTCTTATCAAAGAGTTATATGCCACGGATCTTGACTTCAAGGACATATGGGCCCAATGCCTCGACCTACGAGAGCACGATGCCTTCTTTATTAACGGTGGCTATCTTTTCCGAGCTGGAAAACTTTGCATTCCGCGCTCATCTATACGCCATTTGTTGGTCAAGGAAGCTCATGAGGGCCGTGGTCATTTCGGTGCTACCAAGACCCTTTCCGCTCTCCAAGAGCATTTCTTTTGGCCCCGGATACGTATGCATGTGACACGGTTTTGCAAGGGTTGCATCACATGTCATCATGCCAAGTCGCGCCAAGGTCCGGATGGGATGTATTCTCCTTTGCCTATACCAATGGGACCTTGGGAGGATCTATCCATGGACTTTGTGGTCGGGTTGCCTATGTCAAAACGAGGCAAAGACTCCATTTTCGTGGTAGTCGATCGTTTCTCCAAAATGGCTCATTTCATCGCATGTAAAAGCACCCTAAATGCTAGTGAAGTTGCCACCTTGTTCTTTGACAATGTGGTGCGTTTACATGGGATGTAAAAGCACCCAAAAACAGTAACTTTTGGAGAACGTTGTGGGGAAAACTTGGAACCAACTTGTTGTTTTCAAGTAGTTATCACCCCCAAACCGATGGTCAAACGGAGGTGACCAATCGGACTCTTGGTGCTCTACTTAGAGCCACCACTAGGACCAACCCACGTAGGTGGGAGGACTTACTTTCTGTTGTCGAGTTTTCGTATAACAGGTCTAGGCACACGGCAACTAAATTGTCCCCATTTGAAGTTGTCTACGGCCTCAATCCACACACACCATTGGATTTCACTCCCCGCCCGCTCAAGGATGGAGAACACATCATCGCCGGAAACCGAGCCGCCCAAATCATTGAGCTTCATGAGCGGACTAGGACACAACTCGAACGTCGTGCCGCCCAGCTTGCCGGACAACGCAACAAGGGCCGCCGCGACGTCTCTTTTGAGCCCGGTGATCTTGTTTGGCTCCACCTACGGAAGGAGCGTTTTCCTACTCGCCGCATGAGCAAGCTCTCGGACCGTGGTGATGGCCTATTCCGCATCTTAGCCCGTCATGGTCCAAATGCATACAAGTTAGAGCTTCCGGATTCCTACGGAGTACACCCAACGTTCAACGTCAAGGACCTTGCCCCTTATGTTGAGCCCCTCTTTGACGATGGTGAAACGGGGACGTTTCACAGCCAAGATGGGGGGACTGATGCGCCCTTGGATGCCCCTTTTACGTTGACCATGGACGAAGAGGACGAGGCTCTTAGAGTTCGCTCAGATGGACCGATCACCCGATCCCGAGCTAAGGCCATTGCTCGAGCCACCGGCTCCATCATCACCCGCATTACTTCTTCACTTGGTCCCATTACCGGCATGCCTTGTCTCTACACCACCATGGCATAGGCTACCGGTTCCGTTAGCGGCATGTCCCGTCTTTCCGACTCCATGGCATGAAGCTAGCTTATCCTTCGGACTATATTTTCATGTTTTCCTTTTTATGTAATAAAGGGATATTCCATATAGGAATATTCCCTTTTTGACCTTAACCGTTTAGGGTTTGCTTGGATGCTTTT
>BSUD01000008.1:23751783-23890297 GCA_033239045.1 Fagopyrum esculentum | reverse complement strand
GTGGGGGGGGGGGGGGGGGGTCATTGTTAGTAACGTTCAAGACATGCTGGGAAGGGGAGGAGGAGCGAGTTGCTGTGGGAGTAGCAGTAGCATCATCCGTGTAAGCAGCGGTTGTGATGGTTTTTTGGTGATTATCAGGGATGTCGCTGTGATCAGAGCTGCAATGTGGGCGTGTTGGTGGGACTGTAAGGGAACCATGTTGTGGGTTTGTTTTGGATTTAAGGCTTGGTTGATGGCTAGTGAGTGGGTAAATACGCTGGGAGTCATCCGGAGTGGGTAGGATAGGTTCCTGGTTTTGGGTATGGGAAGACCTGTAGTTAGATGGTCGGGGAGGGATCTCAGTATTGAGCAAGACGTTTCCAGGCTTCTTGCATTTATGTCCGAACAAATTGCAAGCGGGACAATGATCGGGGAGCCAAGCGTAGGTAATCTTCTGCTCAATACGTTCATTATCAGGGCCTTGGAAGGTGATGACGCGTTTAAGTGGCTTGTTTGCTTGGATCTCGACCAGCACCCTGGCGAAGCCAAGACGTTCCTGGTTAGCAGAGGGTGCATCCGTTAAGAGCGGGATACCAATAGCAGATCCTATTTTGGCGAGCATCTTGGGAGACCAGAAGCGATAATCAAGATCTTGGAGAGTAGCCCAGACTGGGACCGATGAAAGTCCGGAGTAATCAAGCGCCATACCATGAGCCCATCTTTTGAGAATGATGTAAGAGTTTCCGTTTATAATCCAGGGGCTGTCTTGGAGGATAGCGTTCAGGTCATCCTCCGAGTTGAATTGGAATATGAAGATGCCATTGTCGTTCCTAATGATCTTGGGTTGAGATACGTGGTTCCAAGAGGCGGCAGTGAAACTTTTCATTCTATGGTAGGCCAAAGGGTTGCCCACTGGAAAACCGATGAGGGAAAGGTGCCATCTGGAGGTGACTTCCGAAACGTCTTCACTAGTGAAGTGAATAACACCGTGATCCAAGCCTGGGGAGTATTCGAGAGGGATATGGTTTCGAGGTAGGGCATTGATGAGCATACTTTTGAAAGTGTCTTTTTGGCTTTCCAAAATAAGGGGAAGCTGGGGGGTCGTGGTAGGTAGATGGGTAGAGTTGTTTGCAATGGGATTCGAAAGGTCTGGGGAATCAGGGTTTGGGAGGGGACTGGGCTCTTCAGTGACGTGGCCGGCTTTGGTTGGGAGGGTATTCGACGTGACTGGTGGTTTTGCGGGTTTCGGTGCAGTGTCGGAAGGGGGGTTAGCATGTGTGTTGGTCTCCAGCGGTGGCGTAGATGGAATTTTTGGTTCTGCAGTGGCAGCACAGTAGCATGCATTGATTCCCTTCTCCATATCAGAACATTGGCATGCAGCTTGTCCAACCTTCACGCATAACGAGCTCCGGGAAGCGTCCAGCGGGGAGGGGGGGAGAGGGGGGAACGAGATTTGTGAGGAGATCTCAGGTGGGTGGTGGGGAGGAGGCATACCGAGTCGGGCGTTGTTGGAACGAATCAAATCCTCTGGAACTGATTCAAAGGGGCTAGGTGGGTCGGAGGGTTTGTTATGGTTAAGTTTTGGACTGAGGTGAAGTTCGGAGAGTTTAATCGAGTGCTTCTTGGTGCGTTTGGGGCCACCCATCTCCGGGAGGAGGTAGGGAGACAGGCAGGGCGGGGGATGGGGCGCCGCCGGGGGGCAGCACGGGGGGGAGCAGGCGGAGCCTACTCCGGTGGGTTGGGAGTATATGAGAGAGAGGAGAGTTTTTATCAACAATACAACTTTTATTTCATAAGTTTATTTATATACAAACACTACTTTATGTTAAGAAATACAAACAGTACATTTGTAAGGCCTCTCCGGGAATTTGTTCAGAATTTAGCGAACCATTTCAAAGTCTTATTGTTGTATAAGGAAAATATTGGTTCATATACAAACTTACTAACAACATGGAATACAGTGAATTTTATTTTAGCAATTAACAAAAGCATATTAACATATACATAATATCAGACGAAAATTAGCATTCCGGAAGCAGTGACGAGCATTATGAGATAAACTAGTGGGCCCGGAAGCATCGTTGAGGAAGAGCTGGCGGGCTTGGTGGTGTTAGCTGCTGAACCGGTGGAAGGCTTAGCCGCAGAATCTGTAGAAACCGGGGCACTAGACGGAGCCGGAGATGAGCTGCCGTCGGTCACATTGATGGCAAGTTTTTGACCTGAAGCGCAGTGGCCGGGGACGGCGCAGAAGAAGTACTTCTCGCCAGTCTTGTCGAGGGTGATGCTGACGGGCCCCATGGGGTGGACCTTGATGACGTTCAGAGCGTCGCACTTGTCGTACGACGCCTTTGTCGCCTCCGCCACACTGTGGCTTCCGGTGAAGAAGGTAAACACTATAAAATTTAAAACACGTGTGCTTCAGCTTCAACGTGCTTCTATACTTCCAAAATGCGATTCCATTCATACATTGAAAACAACTCAAATGCTAACAAAATTGAAATTTACTAAGTTCATCTAAGATAATAAATATAGATAAACCGGTACGAAGGACCATGGACTGAGTGAGTTCCGTGCAGTAAAACTCTATTTTTTGTGTTATAAATAAATATGTTTAGGATTGTATACTTTTAATCCAAAAAAAGTATATTGAAACCCTAAGTGCATGTTTCGTACAGCAAAACTAAAAACGTTTCTTCTTTTCTCGTTATTGCTTTGATTAACTCATACAAATCACAACAGTTCAACTAAATCCTTGATACCGAAAGAGAATGATTGCCAACACATTTATTATCAAAGAAAAATATTTTACTTTTCCATTGTAAATATCAAGTTCTGATATATATATATATATATATATATATATATATATATATTTTGTAATGAATTACCCAAAACATCGTTGACATTGAAAGTTTCCTTGGAAGCCCATTCGGCGTAAGCGTTGTCGGTCGGAGGCATTTTCCATTCGAGGGCGCCACCAACGGTGATAGATTTCCCGGCGGCCATCCTCATCATGGAGGTTGCAGCGACCACGGTGATCAATATCGCCACCACATTGGATGCATAATTCATCATTGATGGATCAATCAAACTTAATTATTTCCTTGAGATTTGGCTTCTCTCTTTCTATCGACTTCTCATGTCCTACCCTATAAGAGAAGTCTTCCTCAATTGAGATCTATATTTACATATCTCCATTGAACAGTCATTCGAATATCATATGTGCTGCCCATATAGGCTTAATTATGTCCTCCATTGCTATTTTAAGGGTCAATTACCTAAATCAGGTTACTTGTATTGATGTCCCATAATTGAAAAGACAATACCCTCGACTAAGCTTCATTGCTATTTTTGTTTGCTTAGTCTCAATCTTTAGGCTTACTTTCTGCTTCAAGGAAGAAACAACGTAATTATTGTTCATTTTGTTATAATAAGCACAATAAATCTAGGTAAACTGATACAAATTAGCCATGAACCGAGCGTGACCATCATCGAGGGAGGTTCTATATTGGGCCAATGGATTAATGGCCTGGGGCGACGTGGACGGAGTCTAGTGTATGGATTATATCTTTTGGGTTATAAATATATAGGTTTAGGTTATATTTTTTTTACCCACGAAATTATATTGAAAACCCTAGTGGCACTGTACAACGAAACGAAAAATGTTTCATCTTTTCTCATTATTCCGCTCATTAACTCGTTCAAATCAACACACAATTCACAAAGATGAGGCTGTTACAATCAAAATTAAGAAAAAAAGATAATCACATGCAAATTCGACCGATCGACCCCTATTTCAGTAATCTTGTAGATGATATATATTTAGATAAACAGTAGCATTCCGGAAGCAGTGACGAGATAAACAAATGGGTCTGGGAGGAGCGCAGAAAAGGAGGTGCCAGACGTTGCCGCCCCTGATCCGCTCATCAGAGGGGCCGGGGCCTGAGGTGGGCCGGCGGCAGTAACGTTGACTGCGAGCTTTTGACCGGCGTCGCAATGGCCAGGAACGGTGCAGAAGAAATACGCCTGACCGGCTGTGTGGAGGGTTATCTTCACGGGGGAATCGCTGTGGAGCTTTATGACAGAGCTGGTGTCACAGTCGTCGTATGCAGACTTCGTCGCCGCCGCCACGAAGTGGTTTCCGGTGACGAAGTTAAACACTTGAAAAACATATGATTAGAAGAACATAAGTAAATGCTTAATCAAGGGATTATATTGGGTTTTCATTTAGTTTGATGACTTAATTACCTAGAATGTCGTTGACTGTGAAAGTATGGTTGGAAGCCCAATCGGAGTAAAAGGTGGCTGTCGGAGGAATTGACCATCCATTGTCGCCTCCAACAACGATTGTTTTCGCCGTCGTGATCCTTACGATTGAAGTTCCAATGACCACGGCAATCATCGTCGCTACCACATTAGATGCATAATTCATCGTCGCTACCTTTCTTAATTGATTGATCAAACTATCTTGATTGACCTTTTTCTTTTATCGATCAACTTTGCTAATTATGAGAGTTTTTCTTTCTCTAATATATATATATCCATTGTCTTGAATATTTCACATGTCCTCCCCAAGTGAGAACTATATGTATATAATACCTCCATAGTACAAGATTTAACATTTTCTTTTGTTGGAGAGAATTTGACTTTGTTCCATCAATTTAAAATATGAGAACATTGAGGCTTTCTATTAATTTTAGATTAATTGTCAAAGTCCGATACAGACCGGTAAAGCGGGGTTCATGTGCATACGAGTGCACATGCGCGTTAGGCTCAATCCCATCACATAAACCCGATAAGGTTCCATCCTAAAACCAATTGACAATAAGAGGAGTAGTCCACCGACTATATACTAGACTCGGAGTGTCACAACTTTCGACGTGGGACTTAATTATTTCCATAATTAATTTTTAATTCTAAAATACTTAAGTAAAATGGGTGGATGACGACATTCATGTAGAAATATATGATGCATATATACAAATATATTGAATAAGAGGATAAACAATGTTAATATATAAACATGCTAACCGTATTCTTTTAAGAGCATGCATGTATAAATAACCCCTGAAAAACCTTTTCCAGATATGAGAGTATTATTACGTATTATTGAACATGGTATTAGAGCTATGGAATTTATGTTGAATCAATTGAGCTTTTCGATCGATATAATACAAGTTTTCTTCTCTTAAATCACTTCATCATACACTGATCCTCATATTTCTTTACAATATGGAGGTGAATCTACAAAACCCTGGAGTTCACAATCCCTTGCTAAATCCGAATCAAAATCCTGCAAATCTGGATCACAATGC
The DNA here is from genome assembly GCA_033239045.1 of Fagopyrum esculentum. NCBI lineage: Eukaryota > Viridiplantae > Streptophyta > Magnoliopsida > Caryophyllales > Polygonaceae > Fagopyrum > Fagopyrum esculentum. The sequence goes on along the minus strand of BSUD01000008.1, from coordinate 23,885,003 downwards.
AATTGGTCTACATTCTACTCAATGGATCCAATTTTCATTCCCGGAGGAGGAGCATTCGTATGACATTAGGTGCGAAACGAAATATGGGATTCGTGGATGGAACTTGTGCGAAACCAACTTCTACTAAAGAGGAACAACTTGCTCGATGGACCGGTGCAAATTACTTGATTCATTGCTGGATTCTACACTCCATGAAATCAAATCTGATTGAGCTCTTTACCTATGTGAAATCGGCAAAGGAACTCTGAAATGATATCTTAGATCGTTTGGAGGTATCCAATGCTCCCTTTGATATATCAAATACGAATGGATTTGGCTTTATTAAAGCAAGAAAATAGTAGTGTTGTAGTTTACTATGGAAAATTGAAGAAATTATGGGATGAACTATCATCTATTGATGTTATGCGTACCTGTATATGTCGTGGTATGACAACTTATACTTGTGACATTTTAAAAAAAATTATTGAGAGAGAGAGACTAAATTACGAGTAATGTAGTTTTTGATGGGATTGAATGACCAATTCGAGCACATTAGGAGCAATATTCTTGCTCAAGAAGTTTTGCCTCCTATGAATAGAGTTTTTCATAGTGTTATTCAAGCGGAAAAACAGAAGGAAATACCTGCTATATGCCTCAATCACATGATATATTGGCTGCTTCTCCTTCCGTCCCTTATAGATAGGCATGAGGAAGTCGTCATGACTATAAGAAGGAGAAGTATGACAGACAATGTACATATTGCAAGGAGAAAGGACATCTCAGGAAATCTTGTTTTAAACTCATTGGTGTGCCAAATAAAGAGATCTCAAGTCCAAGGAAGATAAATCATCTACTCATGCTCACCTTTTTGGATCAGTTAATCATTTTGAGGTTCCTAGTGGTAGCACTCCACTTGATCTCAGTACACAATCTGCTTCACCATCCATGTATCATGCCATGGTGATAGTTGTTTATCAAGAAGTGTTGAAACTGGTGCAAGATAAGCATTGTTCTCCCTCCAAAATTTTTACAGCTATAACTCAAAGATCTGTTCAAAATGCAGTCAACTTATGTACATGGATCATAGGTTTGGGAGCCACTAATCATATCTCTTTTTGCAAGAGTTTATTCTCCACTTTGCAAGAAATAGATAAGTCAATTTTTATTGGTCTTCCTGATGGTTCCATCAAGGAGTTTCACCATCGAGGGACAATGATTTTGTCCCCTCAGATCACCCTACATTGCCACATTTCAAGCACAACTGCTATTTGTTTCTCGTTCGGTTATTAATCTCCCTTTACATATATATTTTACTCATCACACCTATTTATTTAAAGACTATACCAATGACTCAGTCATTGCTACTAGTTACAAGGAAGGAGGACTCTACAAGCTCACTTCACATTTGCCTCCTAAATCCACTATCTCCACAACATTTTCAGCTTTTCATTAACCTTCTATGGCACATTTAATTCATGCTAACCTGGGGCATTTATCTTTGTCTGAAATGCATCATTTAGATAATTGTTCTTCCTCTAAAATCATGTCATTAGACTGTGATAGGTGATGGAATCACCATCAATTTAGCTAGTTTTTAGAGTCCTTTTAGTGTCTTTGAGTCATATTATGTTACTAATCCCTTGATCCAGATGAAGAAGTCCAAATTGAAGTAAGAAAGGTTTAGCAACACTAGGGAGTCGAAGAAGGTCAACGAAGAAAAGTATCGGGTGTCACACCGCCCCTGCGGTGACACTACACTTCGGAAACGCTGCCTGCGCCTTCGCCAGCGCCCAAAAAAAGCTTGACACCGCCCCTGCGGCCGCCTCTAGCCGCCCCTGCGGTTACTTAGCCTGAAGAAGCAAAGCCGGCGCTCCAGCGCCCCTGCTTGCGGCCTTGCCAACGGACCTATAAAGCCGAAGAGCCAGTGTCACCGCCTTTGCGGTGACACTGGGATGCCCCTACGGACCATCATCAGAAACAACACGAAGATGAAGAGTCAGACGTTCAAGAGAATTAAAAAAGCCGCTCTTGTGGGATTGCCAAGCCGCCCCATGGGCCAAGAAGAACTTGGAACGTTCTGGCCTAAACCGCCCCTGCGGCCCTGAAGCCCGCCCCCACGGTTTAGCGTCAAAAGACTTAACTCCGGTTGTTTGCACCACCTTTGTGACATTTAAGGTGGTTGTTTAGACATCCCATTTACTCCCTTTTAATGTATTTTGTAGTATAAATAGAGCCGTTGACTGATTGCTAGAATCATCCACATTTTCCCCAAAAAGCTCTATATTTCTAAGTACCATTTGTAATGAGTTTCTAAGCTTCCTTTGCTACATTGGGTTGATTGAAGCTGCATTGCTATTTGGTTGTAAGTCTTTTACAATTAGAAGTTTAATTCATTCCAATTGTGTTATGTTTCCTTGAGCTTTAACTTATGTTTGTATGTCTTCTCTCACTTAGATTGATCACCTCAAGTGTACTAATGCATGCAAAGTACTAGGGTTAATCGATCTTGGGTTCGGGTCCTTAATCTAGTAGTAAACCCTAGGTAAAAGCCGGTTGTAATTATTTAAGGGAAAGGAACATAACTATAAAGAATGATTAACGGGTTGTTTAGTCTTCTTTATATCTCTTTATCTTTAATAGAATGCTAACTTGTGTTTTGATCTTGTAGGTTTACGGATCATTAAACTACTTAAGTTATGCTAATGCCGTTAGGCTTAACACATATCTAAGATCAAGATGAGAACATTGGTGAATTGCTTCTAAAAAGAACCAACCAAGTAGTATGCATGCTAAGATCCAACCTAGTGTAGCTCTTTAATCATACATATTATCACCATCGTTGCTTACTTTCTAATCGCTTTTGTCTTGTTTTGCTACAATCCCACTCCCCCCTGGTTACAATTCGTTAATTGAATCTAAACAAACCTTTGACTAAAACTCTCTTGGGTTCGACCCTTACTTACACTATACAAATCGGTTAAGTGTAACGTTGGTATTCTACTTTGACAAAAGCTAAAAGACAACGACCTTAGGTTTGTAGCCTCGTCCAATTTGGCGCCGTTTCCGGGGAGTTTAAGTTTCTGTTTTGTTTTTATTCTTGATTATCAATTATTGGTTTGGACCATTTTCATTGTTCAAACTTGTGCTACTAACTCAGATTTTGCGCCTTTTGATTCAGAAATTGAGAGAACGCACAATCGAAAACGAAGGCAACAACAAACTCGTGAAGCAATGGCGAACCAAACTCTCCGTCAACTAACGCAACCCGATTTGACTCAACACCCACTTGCGGTTACCATACAGGAAATTGGGGAAGGATTCAACTTTGAGCTCAAACCGGGGTTGATACACTTGCTCCCGTCTTTCCATGGATTAAGTAGAGAAGATCCAATCAAGCATCTTGGGAAGTTCTACACCGTTTGTATGAGCATGAAGCCGAAAAACGTCACCGAAGAGCAAATCAAGATGCGAGCTTTTGGATTCACCCTCAAAGATGGGGCGGATGATTGGTACTACCATCTTCCGTCCGGGAGCATTGACACATGGGACAACCTCCACATGGCCTTCTTGAGACGTACTTCCTCACAAAGAAGGTGAATAGCTTGAAGAAGGCGATAAGCAACATCGAGCAAGAAGCAAACAGAACTCTTTATGAGTATTTCGAACGCTTCGCAAGATTGAGATCAGCTGTCCTTTCCATGGGTACTCTACCCAAGATCTATTCTTGTACTTCTGCAATGGATTGCTAGACAACGAGAGGAAGATCATTGACGCCGCATGTGGAGGTAATATCTTAAACTCTACTCATGAACTTGCTTTGGATAAAATTCAGGAATTGGCGGAAGGAACAAGGAACTTTGGTAGGACTTCTACCAAAAGAGGAGCACATGCTGTACACCCCAGCCATTCTGAGATATCCACGGAATGACCCATATGCTCAAAATTACATTCCGGGTTGGCGTGATCAACAAAACTTCCGGCGGAGGGATCAACAAACCAACAACAATAGCAACCCCGCCAAGGTAAGTCTCAATCCACCGAGGACATGCTACAGGTTTTGACTAAACATTTCGCTACTAATGTCCAAACCACATAATCTAGCATTAAGAACCTTGAGAAACAGGTTGAACAAATGGAAGAAGACATCACAAGGTTAGAAGCTCAATCCTCGGGAAACATGCCCTCCCAGACCGTCGTGAACCCTAAGGAGAATCTTAATGCTCTAACATTAAGAAGCGGGAGGCAAGTGCAACCAAATCCAGCTTTGTAGTCAAAGGAACTGGTTTCTGACAATTCTGCCTCCCCTGCGGGTCTCCCAGCGTCCCCCTCTGCAAAGACGCCGCCCCTGCAGCTGGATGTCACCGCCCCTACGGTGACAGCTCCTGAGCCGCCCCTGTGCCTACAAGTTGGCGCCCCTGCGGATAAGTCGACAAAGGGTTCTATTGAAGTGGATTTTTACATCCGCCCAAGCTTTCCACCGCTTTACTCCGAGAAACCTCCGATCCCTTTTCTGGAAGCACTCATGGAGAGAAGGGTGATAGAGGATAAGGATCTCTTTGAGACCTTCTCCAAATGTGAGGTAAACATTCCACTTTTGAAACTTGTGTAGAGTATTCCTAAGTATGCTCACTTTTTGAAGGAGTTGTGCATGATCATGAGGAACCAGAAGCTAAAGGGGAAGCAAAAGGTCCAAGTAAGTGAGCATGTGTCAGTAGTCTTCCAACGATAAATGCCCAAGAAATGTAGTGATCCGGGCATGGTGAGTATTCCTTGTGTCATTAGCGAAACTCGCTTTGACAAAGCGATGCTTGACCTAGGTGCGTCAATAAATGTTCTTCCTTATTCCATTTACCAATCTCTTGGCCTTGGACGCTTCTTGAAACTCAGATATTTGTCCAACTAGCGGATAGATCTAATGTTTATCCTAAGGGAATAATTGAAGATGTGCTAGTTATGGTTGATAATTTGATCTTTCCTGTTGATTTCTTTGTATTGGATATGGAACAAGGTTCACATGCTGCACCTATTTTATTGGGAAGATGTTTGCTCTCAGACGTGTGTGTAAGATGAACGATATAGCTTTAAACTTATAACCTAAAATATAAGCCTGAAACAATATGCGAACCCGCAGTGTGCGGATCAATAGTAATAACAACAAATACTCAAGGGTCGAACACAGGGACTATGGTGAAACAAAGTACGGCAATTCAGGTTGTCAATAAAAAACAAGCAACAAAGAACAAATATCAAAGATGATGTAATAATCAGATAAAGAGAATGCAGATTCTAGAGGTCAAAGCATCTAGTTGTGGTTCGGACTCAAGATCTCAAAGGATAACATGGACAAAGCTGAGGTTTACAAGGGAAGGTGTTTCTAAGGTGGGAATAGATCATCGGGTAAGTCTCACTACTCACTATCCCAAACCAAAGATCATCTCACCGGGTAAGTCTCAAGAAACTATAATCTCAAACCAACACACCACCTAAGGGGATAGAACTAACCTTTACCGGGTAAGTCTCGGGCTAACTCTCAAAGGTAGGATGAAGGCACACTCAAACCCTAATAAAGGATAAACCTTTATTACCTAACACTCATGATCTTGGGTATACAAGCAAAGAAATCACCGGGTAAGTCTCAACCTAGGATTGCTTATGGACCAGGAAAGGTGTAACAAGGATAAGATTTGGGAAATTGAAACCTCAACTCAGATAAGGATCAGAAAAGGAATCGCCTCATTCAGTTCATGTTCCATCTCGGTCGAGATATTCTATGAACAGACCGAGGTGAGGTTCGGTTTAGGTATGACTCGAGCTTTCAGGGTTCCGCTGGGATAAAGGCTCATTATTTCATCGTCTTTTCCAGAACTTTCAGCCAATCACCCTAGAATCACACAATGAACTTAGCCAATAATCATCATGATAACAAAAATGAAATATATGAAAAGGGAATCAATATCCAAACAAGAAAACCTTAACACAAAGGTCTCAATAACTCAATCAAACAATCAATCAAAGAAGCAAACTGCGTTCCTCAATCATAACCCAAAAGATAACAATCAAACAATCTAAGAAAACCTTACAACTTCCTTCAAAAGCCTTCATCTGTATCTTCAAAGCCAACTTCCTTCCTTCCTTGGAATATCTTCAATCTTCCAAACTAATCAACTTACTGGACCTTCAAATCTTCCTTCCATCCAGAAAATACATCCCAATATATAGGAAAAACACTTGTCAAAAATAAAAGATCTTCAGCCATGAATAAAAGATCTCATGGGCCGTGGGCCGTTCGTCTCGGTCCAGCCTAACGGTGTCACCTCGGTCGAGATGGTACTGTAGCCATCCGAGGTGATCCTCAGCTACATGCAAATCTCTCTAATTTGTTCCAAAATCAAGCTTTTGTCCAACTTCTATGGCTCCTAAGCCTTTCTTGTAGCTCCTCAATGCTCCATAATGTAGCTCCAATGACTCCTTAGATCCCTTAGCTCCATATCGCTCCAAAACATGTTATTTTCCCTACAATTACAACAAAATAGGTGTAGACCCCGATTCTTGCAAAGGTAAACAAAACAACATAATAATCAAGAATACACATCCATACATGCAGATTAATGAAGATAAAACGTCCAAACCAATCCCAAAACATAGACTATAATACATGCTATCAAAATATCCCATACTTGTCACTTGCTTGTCCTCAAGCAAGATTCAAATCTTAGATACAAGATATAATGGATTATAAGTCATCAAAAAGATCAATGAAAAACATTTCACAAAACCTTTGGTGGTGCGCTCCATTCGTAGATCACCCTAAGAGAATGCTTCATAGCAAATAAAATCAAAACATGGTCAAAACATTTTATAAATATAAGAAAGCTGATCATCTTTGCATAAAATCATAGAATGCATAATAAATCATATTTATCAAAATCAATCATGTATAATCCAGTTTAAACCACCAAGTCAACCAACATACTCAAGGTCTCAAGGGCTTCTAAAAAAGGTCAAGAAACGTGCTAGGGTGGGATGTATATAGGGTAACGTGGTGCTAGAATCCGGGAATAAGATCTTACTTCACTTCTTTGAATCTCAAACATCTCCCACCAATAAGCTTTGCTTATTTTCACTTTTTTACTTTATTTTTTAGAACATGGACAGAGATGCACTATAACCGAAGCCTAGGAGATAAGCAATCATCAATTTCTCGAGATGCCTCAAACCCTTGATGCACATACCATGACCTGTTAGGACTATCGATCAATCCGACTTTGGCAAGACACAAACACCCGGCTATGTGAATGGTGCCGAGTTACTCATCATCAAGATCAACGTCCCCAAACCTAATTTTTCTAACACTTTTAGACAAGATCTCAACTTCACTTCACACGCTTTTCATCAATTGCATCCAAATTCTCGGATAGGTTAAGGGAGGCAAATTGTATATGAGGGGCTATATCATGATCAAGAAAAATAAGAAGAGAATGAAGTGCCTTAATAATCCCATGAAGAGCGGGAGAGAACTCATAATGTGGTGTCAACCTTCAAATCCAACATAATTTTGATAAAAACAAAGTATTAAACATGCTAGAATTTCAAACAAAGCATTTAGCAACTTAATCATATCATAAAACCTTTCGAGCAAATAAAGATTTCAAAGCTAATCTGCAAACAAATATCTTCATCAAGGTCATATCCAGAATAGAAGCACAAAACGTTTCGAAGATCCTTTCAGTTAAAAAACCTATCTCGGTCGAGGTGATTTGACGGCGCCCGAGGTGTTCAACTGAGATGTATCTCAGTTTCACCGAACTCGTTTTGTCAAGAACGTCTTGGTTGAGCCAAAATTTTTTTTTCAAACTGGTTTTTGACGTTTTTCTCAAATAGAAACCTGTATGCAATGCATGTAGTGACACATAAGCACATAGAGCCAAATCAAGATAATATCCGATAAGAGAGTCATACAAACAAGTCAAGGTCAAATAATACAAACACCCCATACTTAGAAAAACATTTTCCTAATGGGTCAAATATAAGTCATGGAAACAAAGTACTCACCGGAAATAAGCTAAACTGCATAATAATAAGAAAATAAACTACGTGGATGCTCAATCCTCGTAAGCTCGTGGTGGTGGTGGAATGTACGGGTATTGAGATGGGTTGAATGGGTAGCCCATGGTCTGCTAGAACTGCACCTGCACCATCTGACGCTGGTAGTGCATGCTCTCCTCCATCCGGTGCGTCCTTCCCTCAATGGATCGAGTCTAGGCATCGAAGAGCCGGGTAATATCAACTCTCAAGGCGGCGTAAGAATCTGTCATCTCCCTCATCAGATCATCTATCCTTTGATGCACCTCAGGATCTCGACGGCAGCGGGCTCTCTTCTAGGATGGTGGTGGCATGTCAGTTGGAGGTGCAGGCCCCTCTCTCGTCCTCCGTGGCCTCGTCGTCAAGGTCAATGGTGAGAATGCTAGAGCCGGCGGTATCAGTACTGGTATCCATGGTGACAACTCCTCCAATGCCGTCTCTATTATCATCTTTGTCAGCTGCCTCTCTAGCAGCATCCTCCTGCATGTACGGGAACCAAGCAACCGACCAGTACTGACGATCATAAACTGAGAACTGTGATGACCAGAAAATACCCTGAGGAAACTTCGTTTCCCATGGCATGGCAACACAAGGTGTTCCAAGACCACGGGGGACGAGTATACGTCGCGTAATCATCTCTTGCTAACCTAGCGGCTTCAGTGTCGTCACCAATGTACATCCAGAAAGGTCTAACTCCATATGTAGCAATATGGGTCACCAATCCACCACAACAGATGTCTCCCTTCGCCTTCCCCTTTATCTTGTGAAGATCCTCTGCCAACATGGCAGCAAAGTCTAGGACTCCTCCTGTAACCATACAAAATAAACTGATAAGCTCACCTTGTCGGACCTTCTGGGGCGTCTCAGTACGCCCCAAAAGCATCTCACTAAATATCCTGTGAGCTAAACGAAATGCGAGGTGGAAGATGATCCGCTCCCGAGAATCCTTGGGCTTCCATCTATCACGGTGGTAAGTCACATAAGCAATCTCTCCCCAGAAACTACGAGCTTGTGCTCGAGAAGCAAAATCAGTCGTTGTGGGGGTAGGAAATCCAAAAATCTCCCTAAACTGCTCCAAGGGAACGATGTAGTTCTTGTTCAAAAGCCGGTACTTGATTCCTCTACGCTCCGGCATGTAGGTAACCGAACTCAAAAACTCGAGCGTCGGCTCTGGATAAGCCGGCGCTCGTATGGCCATAAAATCCTCAAGGCCAACCATATAAATCATCATCTTCAAGTCCTCCACCACGTGAAGGCACTCGAAGTCATCAACATCCACATAACGTGGGGCAACAATGGGGCGCCCACTAATCCTATCAAAGTCCCGCTGGAATTGCTCATGGATAACCGAGATTGTGGGTTGTGAAGGAGGGGAAGGAGAAGAGTTGTGTGAACTGCTAGGCCCGCCTCTCAAGGCCAATTGACGATCAGATCTCCTTGAATTGCTCATAACTGAAATTCACCTCGGTCGGACCAAGAACACCTCGGCCGAGACGCAGAAGGGTCAACCTAGGCAAAAGCGCTGGGCGAATCGAAATCCAAAAACTACAAGCTTTTCCCCCAAATATCACTACCAACTGCTTCCTAAGGGGTACTTATACTCTTCTCAACAACAATTAGTGGCAACCAAGGCTAGATCTATGCAGAATCGAAGAGAAAGAACCAAGTTAGGATTTTTGAATAAAATACCCAAAATGTGCAGATTCAAGTCGATTGTTGTGCTGTTTGTTGCTTGGGAACTGGTTCTCGTACTTCTCCCGTGGATTTGAAGCAAAAAATCTTCGAAAACGGGCAAGATTTGAGAATTTTGAGCAAGGGTCGCCGCGGTCGAGGAGGGCAAAGAGAGGGAGGAAGTGAGAGGAGAGAGAAATGTCGGGCCCCTTTTATACCCCTCACTGAATTTGATTTCACCTCCGCCGAGATGTTCTTGGGTAGACCGAGGTGTCAGAGCGAGGTGGTTGTCAGACTTAGGCACCTCGGTTGATAGAGAACACTTCGGTCGAGGCTATCTGACAACACCCAAGAAGTGTCTCAGTCAAACTCCGTCTTCTCAATTTCTCGAGCGTTAGTCCTTCCATGTAGCTCCTGAGTTGTAATTTCTTCTTAGAGATCACCCGATTCTTATCTAGGAGGACACACAAAACACAAGAAAACTATCTAAACTAAATTAAGAAAGGGAAGAGAAAGCAATACCTTGGGTTGCCTCCCAAGAAGCGCTTGGTTTAAGGTCGCTAGCTGGACCGTACGTCATCCTCAAACAAGATAAGTGGTGGCCTTACCCCATACTTCAACTGCACCATGGGGAAGAACGAAAGGTTCCATCCAATGGTCCATAAAATGCAAATGTTCATCAGGAAATGAGTCATAAATGGGTAGATCATCCTTCTCGAGCGAGATAGGTGGTAGCCGGCTGAGGTGATCTGCAACGGAATTCTGGGATCCCTTCTTATCGTGAATCTCTAGGTCAAACTCTTGAAGCAAGAGAATCCAACGAATAAGGCGCGGCTTTGCATTTGTCTTAGCTAGCAAGTATCGAATAGCTGCATGGTCAGTGTAAACAATAACTTTCGTTTCCACTAAGTAAGAGCAAAACTTCTCAAATGCAAAAACAACTGCCAATAGCTCCTTCTCAGTGGTGGTGTAGCTCAGTTGAGCTTCATCTAGCGTCTACTAGCATAGTAAATGGTGTTGGTCCAACCATCCTTCTTTTTTCCAAGTACCGCTCCTATGACAAAATCACTAAAATCAAACATGATCTCAAAGGGCAAGGTCCAATCAGAAGGTTGAATGATGGGAGCGGTGATCAATGCTTCCTTTATCATGTAAAAAGCATCAAGGCATTCTTGCAAAAACTCAAAAACAGCATCCTTATTCAGAAGATTAGTGAGCGGTTTAGAGATTTTAGAGAAATCCTTGATGAACCTTGATAGCATGTATAATAGTCTATATTTTGGGACTTGTTTAGACGTTTTATCTTCAATAATATGCATGTTTGATTGTATATTATGTGTTTATATTGTCGTTTCATCTACCTTTACGTGAATCGAGGTCTACACCAAGTTTCGTTGTAATCGTAGGTAAAATGGCACGTTTTACATCAAAATGGAGCCAAAGGAACTAAGGAGTCATTGGAGCTACATTCAGGAGCTTAAGGAAGAATCCAGGAAGCATGGAATTGGATTAGAGATTCACTTTGGACCAGATTTAAGAGATTTCACATTTAGTTAAGAGCCACCTCGGTCAGCTACAGTACCATCTCGACCGAGGTGATTTTGAGGAGGGTCACGACCGAGGCGAATATCTTGACGCGGCGAGATATATTTTATTTGGCTGAGATCTTTTATTTTTGGAAGGAGAGATCTTATATTTTTGGGTTGGATTTCTGGAAGGAAGATCATATATTTTGGAGATCTGTGTATGAGATATGGATATATTTTATTAGGAAAATATCTTTTCAAGATATTTTATCTTTGGAGGGTAATTTTCCTATATAAAGGGTTGGATTTTTCACAAGTTCAACCATGCTTATACATGCTTAGAGGGCTGATAGCATCCAACAATTGAAGGACTTTTGGAAGGTTGAAGGAAGATTGAAGGAAGGAAGTTCATAGCTTTTATAGCTTTTGTGAAGGGTTTTGTAAGACTTTCTTAGATTCCCTTCTTGTTGATTGTTTTGTTGGATTTGTGATCCAAGGAACGCTTATTTTTGATATTTGATTCAGTTATTAAAGCTTTGTTCTTAAGGTTTTTGTGTTCAAATATTCATTCCCTTCTCATATATTTGATTATTGCTTTCATGATGATGAGTGACTAATTTCCTTGTGCGATTCTAGGGTGATTGGCTCAAGGTTGTGGGAAAAACAATGATAGAATAATCTTAAATTCCAGTAGGACCCTGAAAGCTCGAGTCTTTATCCTTAACCCTAGAGTATCTCGTTCAGTCGATGAACATGTCGGCCGGGGTGGAATTCATCTGACCGAGGTGACCCTTCTGATCCAAAACTGAGAGTTAAGTGTTAGAGTTTGCCAAATCCTATTCTTATTACACCTTTCCTGGTTCAATGCAAGCCTAGGATGAGACTTACCCGGTAATTCCTTTGTTTGTTTACCAAAGATTGTAAGTGTAGGTAATAAAGGTTTATCCTTTATTGGGGTTTGAGTGTGCATTCATTCCATCTTTGTGAGTTAGCCTGAGACTTACCCGGTAAAGGTTGATTCTATTCCCTTAGTTGGTTTGTTGGTTTGATACTATAATTCCTTTCCTTAGTACCTTGAGACTTACCCGGTGATAGGTTCTTTGGCTTGGGATTGTGAGTTGTGAGACTTACCCGGTGATCTATTCCACTTTAGAAACACTTTCCCTTTGCAAAATCTCAGCTTTGTCCGCTTATCTTTAGATCTTGAGTTGGAACCACAACTAGATGCTTTAATCCCTAGAATTTGCATATTTCCTTAATTGACTATATTATCATCTTTGATTGCTTTAATTGCTTTTGTGGTTAGTTGTAATATTGACTACCTATATTGGTTTTGTTTCACCTAAGTCCCTGAGATCGACACCCCGGAATTCTTGCTTTTACTACGATTGACCCGTACACTGCGGGTTCGCATCCTTGTTTTAAGCATACATCTAGGGTTATAAATTTAAAGTTTGCACACACCATTTGGAGCAAACAAGTTTTTGGCGCCGTTGCCGGGGACTTTGTCTAGACCGAGCCAGTTGCGGTAATCTTTCGGGGCACTTCCCCCTGTTTCTACTAACCACTCTACTTGAGTGACTTTCGCAGGTTCTTTCTTGTAGGTTTATGCGAAGAACCCGCGCTGGGAAGGAAATCGTTCCTTACAATCCCGAACCAGAAAAGACATACAAAAGACGCTTGAAAGAAGCTAAGATGGCCAATCAAGAGAATCGCGATCTTGAGGCCGAATTGAAGGAGGCATTGGAGCAACTATGCCTCAGTAAAGAAGAATTGTGACTGGAAAAGGAAGAAACTCGCGCAAGGACGAAAGCAATCGAAGCAAATATGGCGACTTTACGGGACCAGTATCTACCTCGACCAGTTCCAAACCCTCGACCGAGGCAGGACCCAGTTCCAGCTGCCCCGACCGAGATACTTCCACCTCGGATACTAGTCCGAGATGTTCTTTTTGCAGGTATTCCACATACCCTAGGGCAGAGGATGGACCCCAACCAACAACTGAGGCGTCCAGGAGTCAACCTAGGTGATCCAGCGGACCATGATTATGAGCTTCGACCGTAAGTTCTTTCCATGATTCGCCAATGCCAGTTTGGAGGGAGTCTCCGCATCAACATCTGCAAAACTATGAGATCTTGATGGAGACCTTGAGACCTTCAAGGCTGGAAAACAACAATTACAAGCTAAGGCCTTTCTACTTCTCTTTGAAAGATAGGGCGCTTACATGGTATCAATCTCTCCCTCCAGGAAAAATAAACACTTGGGAGAAGATGACGACGAAGTTCTTGACTAAAATTCTTTCTCCCCTCAAAGACCGCTGAAATGAGAGGGAAGATCAATGCATTCATCATGAAGGACAAGGAGAGTTTGGATTGCCCACATCATGGGATTCCAAAGATAGAGTTGTTGGAGATATACTTCAAGGGACTAGACGGAAACACCCAGTTCAACCTTCAACTACTATCCGCCGGCACGTTCATGGACGTGCCAATTGACGAAGCTTGGGAGTTCATATAAAAACAAGCTTTGCACATGGAGAAATACTCCCACCAAGGAGCTGAAGGTGGAGTTAAAAGAGTCAACTTCTAAGAAGCTCCGTTAAACAATGATCAACTCACCTCTTTGAAGAATGATGTGAAGCAATTGAAAGACCTTTTGGTTGCTCAAACCCAAAAGGAAGAGGGAGGATATAAAGGGTCAAGGAACAACAATCAAGGTTCCCGAAAAAACAACTACAACAACAATAGAGGATCCAACAGCAACAATTGGAGATCCAACAATCAAAAATCGGGTAACTCTTACTCTAACTCAAATTCAAACAATTCTTCTAATCCTTTCCTCTCTTCTTCTTCTTCTTCTAATCCATTGAAGAGCCAGGAGCAAGGATCAAGTTCGTCCCAGCTGGAAAAGAAAGATGCGGTACTGGAGGCCATCTTGATCAAGCTCAACTCTATGGAGACATCCATGACTTCATTTTCGAAGGCACAAAAAGCCTTAGAGCATTAATTATTTAACAAGGCGAATGAAGCGCCAAGAGATCCAAGGAAGCTTCCAGCAAGGACGTAGAGCAACCCCAAAGGACAGATCATGGCAATAACGACGAGAAGTGGACTGGAGACTGCAAATCCAGTGCCTTGGTCGATGCCAGTACAAACGAAGAACACATCAGTCTAGGCACAGTCGAAGAACACTTCGGCCGAGATGCCAACCGAGGTTGAGCCTCAGAGAGCGTCGGACAAAACTGAAGTTTATGTCCCACCTCCTGCATATAAACGACCACTTCCATTCCCCCAGTCAAGGGCCAGAACACATCTAGACAAGCATTTTGGGATGCCCGCCTATGGGAAGTTCTTAAAAGAAATTCTATCAAGGAAGAGGAAGTTGGAAGATTTTGGTGAAGTAAGGATGACATCTAAATCCTCGGAGCTTATTCAAATCATGAAGGAGAAGATGCCACCCAAATTGAGAGATCCCGGCTCATTTTACATTCCCATTCAAGTTGGGGATGTCACTTGTGAAGCATTGTGTGATCTAGGAGCCAGCGTGAGCATCATCCCGCTGGAGCTATGTGTGAGGATCGGACTTGGAGAGCCCAAGCCGGTGAAGATACGATTATACATGGCGGACCGCTTCATTACCCATCCAGTGGGTATTTTGGAAGACGTTCGGGTTAAGTTAGGTAACTTCTATTTACCTATAGACTTTGTTGTACTTGACATTCCCGCAGATTATCCCGTTCCTATCATTCTCGGGAAGCCATTTCTAGCAACTTCGGGTTGCAATGTGGATTGTAAGAACGCCAAGTTGCAATTCAACATTGGCAGTGATCAAGTTGAGTTTGCATTGCTTGCGGCAATGAAGGGAGAGCAGCTAGGAGATGATATCTTCAACATCTATGATGAAGAAGAATCAATAGAATTGGTGAGCTCTATCCTTATTAATGATCCACTTGAGAGAGTTATTAGTTTTAGCTTAATGGAGGAAGGTATAGATGTTTCTTGTGATGCAGATATACGGAGCTTAAAGGCGCTGGAAGAAGATCCAGGAGCTAAATTTGAAAGGCTAATCCAGGAGAAGAAGATCTCTAGTTTCGGTCCCAGTTGCAGTACCTCGACCGAGGCACCTTCTGGACCAAGTGAGGTGTTCTTGACTGAAGAACATCTCGGTCACCCTCTCTGGACCTCGACCGAGGTCGCAAGCGAGATTATGTCAACTGAGACTTCTGAAAGTCCAGTTCTTCGATCTAATCCACTGGAAGGAGGAAGCAAAGATCCACCTCAGAAAGCACCCCCAGATGTGGAGCTTAAACAACTCCCAAGTCACTTGAGGTATGCTTTTCTTGGACTAGATTCTACTTATCCCGTCATCGTGGTACAGTACCTCGGTTGACTTAGAACATCTCGACCAAGGTGGTTTAACTGAGAAGTTTTCGAAACAATTTTTGTGCTTCTTATCTGGATATGACCTCAGTGATGATTTTGTTTGCTGACTGGTTTTGAAATCTTTATATGTTTGAAAGGTTTTATGATATGTTTAAGTTGCTAATTTCTTTGTTTGAAATTTGTGGCATGTTTAATACTTTGTTTTTATCCAAATTATGTTGAATTTGAAGGTTGACACCACATGATGAGTTCTCTCACTTTCTTCCTGGAATGATTAAGGCCATTCATTCTCTTCTTTTCTTCTTCTTCTTGATCATGCTTTAGCCCCTCATATACATATTTGCCTCCCTTTACCTATCCGGGAACTTGGAAGCAAGCAAGTGAAAAGCAAGTGAAAGAAAAGTTGAGATGTTGGCTGAAAGTTAGAAAGAAACAAATAGGTTTGGGGAAGTCAATCATGATGATGAGTAACTCGGCACCATTCACATAGCCGGGTGTTTGTGTCTTTCCAAAATCGGATTGAGCGATATTCCTAACGGGTCATGGTATGTGCATCAAGGGTTTGAGGCATCTCGAGAAATTGATGATTGCTGATCTCCTAGGCTTCGGTTATTGTACACCTCTGTCCATGCATCCCAAAAAGTAAAAAAGTAAAATAAGCAAAGCTTATTGGTGGAAGATGTTGAAATTCAAGGCAATTGAAGTAAATATTCTTTTCCCGGATTCTAGCACCACATTCCCTATATACATCCCACCCTCATACGTTTCTTGACCTTCTCTTGAAAAGACCTTGAGACCTCGAGCTTGTTGATTGACTTGGTTTTTTTAAACTGGATTATACATGATTAATTTCGATAATTATGATTTATTATGCATTCTATGATTTTAGGCAAAGATGAACAACTTTCTTGTATTTATAAAATGTTTTGAGCATGTTTTGATTTTAAATTCCATGAAGCATTCTCTTAGAGTGATCTATGAGCGGAGCACACCATTAAAATGTTTTGAAATACTTTTCATTGATCTTTATGACTTATAATCCATTCTATCTTCTACTTAAGATTTGGAATTTGCTTGGGGACAAGCAAGGGACAAGTATGGGGTATTTTGATAGCATGTATTATAGTCTATATTTTGGGACTTGTTTAGACGTTTTATCTTCAATAATCTGCATGTTTGAATGTATATTATGTGATTATATTGTCGTTTCATCTACCTTTACGGGAATCGAGGTCTACACCAAATTTCGTTGTAATCGTAGGTAAAATGGCACGTTTTACATCAAAATGGAGCTAAAGGAACTAAGGAGTCATTGGAGCTACATTCAGGAGCTTATGGAAGAATCCAGGAAGCATGAAAATGGATTAGAGATTTACTTTGGACCAAATTTAAGAGATTTCACATTCAGTTTAGAATCACCTCAGTCAAACCTCTTGTAGAAACCTACATGCCCGAAAAAACTCCGCACGCCCTTAACAGAACAAGGGGAAGGAGAAGTTTCTCAATAGTCTCGATCTTATCTCGATCTACCTCTATACCTCGGTTGGAAATGAGGTGTCCTAGAACAATCCCTTCTCTAACCATGATGGGACACTTCTTTCAATTCAAAATGAGATTAGTGTCTTCACAACATTGTAACACTAGAGAAAGGTTAGCCAAACAGTTATCAAAAGAGGAACCATATACAGAAAGATCATCCATGAATACCTCCATAATCTCCTCAATATACTCGGAGAAGATAGCCATCATACAACGCTGAAAAGTAGTAGGTATGTTACACAATCTGAATGGCATCCTCCAATATGTGAATGTCCCCTATGGACAAGTATAAGTGGTCTTCTCTTGATCATCCGGATGGATAGGAATCTGAAAGAACTCACTATAACCATCTAAATAGCAAAAATGGGAGTGTGATGCTAACCGTTCAAGCATTTGGTCGAATGGAAGAGGGAAATTGTCCTTTCTTGTGGCCAAATTCACCTTCCTATAGTTAATGCACATCCTCCAGCCCGTAACGGTTACGAGTGAGAACTAACTCGTTGTTCTTGTTGGTCACAACGGTCATCCCACCCTTCTTGGGAACTACATGCACCGGACTCACCCATTTGCTATCCGATATAGAAAATATAATACCTGCATCAAGAAACTTAAGAATCTCCTTCTTCACAACCTCTTTCATGATTGGATTTAACCGTCTTTGAGGTTCCCGTGAAGTCTTGTGATCATCTACCATTAGTATCTTATGCATACAAAGAGAAGGCTTAATACCAACAAGATCATCAATAGTATAACCCAAAGCCTTTCTATGTTTTCTCAACACATACATCTACTTAGACAAGTCATCTTCAGAAAGAGAAGCACTAACAATGACGGGATATGTAGAATCCGGACCAATGAAAACATACCTCAAGTGAGTCGGGAGTGGTTTAAGTTCTAAGACACGAGGTACTTTCAGTGGAGGATCTGTACCGTCTTTCTCAAGTGAAGAGGGCTTAGGCCGAAGTGCTGGACCGAGGTGGTCCTCAGTTAACTTCATCTCGCTTGTTGTCTCGGTCGTGGTCCGAGGTACTGGACTGAGGTGTTCTCCAAAGAAGGTCACCTCGCTTGCTCCAAAAACCATTTCGGTCGAGATACTGGAACTGGGACCAAAACCTAATGTGCTTTTCTTCTCCTGAATTAGTTTGTCGAATCCAGCTTCAGGATCTGCTTCCAATGCTTCCAAGCTTCGTACATCTACATCATACAAAACATTTACACCTACCTCAATCATACTAAAACTCAAAACTTTTTCAAGAAGATCTTTAACAAGGATAGAACTCACCAATTCTCGAAAATCTTTTTCATCATAGATGTTGAAGATATCATTTTCAAAAGGCTCTCCTTTCATTGTAGCCAAAAGTGCGAACTCTACATGATTGCCACCGATGTTGAATGACAACTTGGCGTTCTTACAATAAATGTTGCAACCCGATGCTGCGAGAAATGGTCTTCCGAGAATGATAGGAATGGGATAATCTGCGGGAATATCCAACACAACAAAGTCTATAGGTATATAGAAATTACCTAGCTTAACGGGAACGTCCTCCAAGATTCCAATGGGACGGGTAATGGAACGATCCGCCATGTATAACATCATCTTCATGGGCTTGGGAACTCCTAGGCCGATCTTCTCACACAGCGCTAGAGGAATGACGCTCACACTAGCTCCTAGATTACAAAGTGCATCATAAGTCACATCCCCAACTTGGATACGAATGCAAAATGAACCAGGATCTCTCAACTTAGGCGGCATGTTCTCCTTCATGATTTGAATGAGCTCCAAAGACCTAGAGGTCATCATCACTTCTCCAAAGTCTTCCAGCTTTCTATTTCTTGACAAAATCTCTTTCAAAAACTTCTCATAGGCGGGCATTCCTAGGATAGCATTAATGAAAGGGATGTTAATATGTAGCTTATTCAAAAGGTCAAGAAACTTACCAAAGTGCTTGTCTAGATGTGCCCGCGCCCTAGACTAAGGGAATGAGAGTGGTGGTTTGTAAGCAGGTGGTGGAACATAAACATCAGTCTTCTCTTTCGCTTTCTAGGGATCCATCTCGGTTGGCACCTCGACCGAGGTGTTCCTCCTCTGATCGTGGTTCGACCGAGGTACTGGATCTACAGTCTTCAATCCACTACGTGTGGTGATTGCCATGACCAACCCTTTTGGGTTGTTCTCTGTCGTTCTTGGAAGTTTACCAGGATCTCTTGGTGCTTCATTAACCTTGTTGAAAACTTGTTGTTCTAAAGCTTTTTGTGCCTTCAAAAATGAGTTCATAGAATTCTCCATATCAATGAGCTTTATCAAAATAGCTTCCAGCACAGCATCCGGTTTCTCCTTGGGCTACTGGGATGAGCTCGATGACGGCTCCTAGAACTTAAAGGAGTAGAAGAAGAAGAAGAGGGAGGGTGGTCAAGAGCACTTTCAACATGAGAATAAGGGTTACCGAGATTTTGTTGATTTGATCTATAATTGTTGTTGAAATTCCTGTTGTTGTTGTTGTTGTTGTTGTTGTTGTTGTTGTTGTAATTGTTGTTTTTCTGCGGCCCTTGATAGTTTCCTCTCCCCGCGTATCCAGCATCTTGCTCCTTTTTAGTTTGAGCTAACAAAAGCTCCTTCAAAGCCTTGACTTCATTGTTGAGCGTGGTGAGTTGAGCAGCACTTGAATTTGTATGACTTGTATCCGGAAAGCTAACTCGCCTCGCTCCATCATCAACTCTTTGATGGGAGTACTTCTCCATGTGTAAGGCTTGCTTCTCAATAAACTCCCAAGCTTCATCAACCGGTGTATCCATAAAAGGTCCAGTAGAGAGTGATTGGAGTTTGAATTGAGTTTCCTCATCCAAACCCTTGAAGTAAATCTCTAGCAACTCGATCTTTGGAATCCCATGGTGAGGGCAATCCAATAAAAGGTCCTTGAACCTCTCCCATCACTTGAACAAACTTTTTTTATCCTTCATAACAAAAGCATTGATCATACCCCTCAATTAAGCGGTCTTTGATGGGGGAAAGAACTTAGTAAGGAACTCCGTAGTCATCGCTTCCCATGTGTTAACTCTTCCAGCTGGAAGAGATTGATACCAAGCTAGCGCCATGTCTTTCAAAGAGAAGTTGAAAGGCCTTAGCTTTTAGTTGTTGTTCTCCACTCTTGATGGTCTCAAAGTCTCCATAAGAATCTCATAGTTTTGAATGTGTTGATGTGGAGATTCTCTTTCCATGCCTCCAAATTGACATTGTCAAATCATAGTTAGAATTTGAGGTCTAAGTTCATAATCATGCTCAGCTGGATCTCCTAGATTAACTCCTGGACGCCGCACTTGCTGATATGGGTCCATCCTTTGACCTAGGGTTTGCGGAGCTCCATCGAAAAGGTTACCTCGGTCAACCATAGCCGGCAACCGAGGTGGTGGATGTATCTCAGCCGGTGCAAGTAGGGTTGGATCGTGCCTCGGTCGAGCAACTAGGTCCGGTCGAGGTAAGATTTGAGCTCTTAGTGCAGCCATATCAGCTTGAATGTCTTTTGTTCCTGCACGAGTCTCTTCTTTCTCTCTCTATAATTCTTCTTTACTGAGTCGAAGCTGTTCTAATGCTTCCTTCAATTCGGCTTCAAGATCTCAATCATCTTGGTTAGCTATTTTAGCTTCTTTCAATCTCCATTTGTATGTCTTTTCTGGTTCGGGATCGTAAGGAATGATTTTCTTTCCAGCACGAGTTCTTCGCATAAACCTAAAGAAAGATCCTATGAAATCACTCAAGTAAAGTAATCAATAGCAACAAGGGCAATAGCCCTAAAAGACAACCGAAACCGAACTTGGTCTTGACCAAGTCTCCGGCAACGGCGCCAAAAACTTGTTCGCTCTCAGACGCAGTGTACGGATCAATTGTAATTACAGCAAATACTCCAGGGTCGAAAACAGGGACTATGGTGAAGCAAAGTCCGGCAATTCAAGTTGTCAATCAAAAACAAGAAACAATAAAAAGATATCAAAGATGATGTAATAATCAGATAAAGAGAATGCAGATTCTAGAGGTCAAAGCATCCAGTTGTGGTTCCGACTCAAGATCTTAAAGGATAATGTGGACAAAGATGAGGTTTGCAAGGGAAGGTGTTTCTAAGCTGGGAATAGATCACCGGGTAAGTCTCACTACTCACTATCCCAACCAAAGATCCTCTCACTGGGTAAGTCTCAAGGAACTAAGGAAAGGTACTATAATCTCAAACCAACACACCACCTAAGGGGATAGAACTAACTATTACCGGGTAAGTCTCAAGCTAACTCTCAAATGTAGGATGAAGACATACTCAAACCCTAATAAAAGTTAAACCTTTATTACCTAACACTCATGATCTTGGGTATACAAGCAAAGGAATCACCGGGTAAGTCTCATCCTAAGCTTGCGTATGGACCAAGAAAGGTGTAACAAGGATAGGATTTGGCAAATTGAAACCTCAACTCAGATAAGGATCAAAAAAGGAATCGCCTCGTTCAACTCATGTTCCATCTCGGTCGAGATATTCTATGAACATACCGAGGTGAGGTGAGGTTAAGGTATGGCTCGAGCTTTCAGGGTCCACTGGGTTAAAGGTTCATTCTTTCATCGTCTTTCCCACAACTTTCAGGCAATCACCCTAGAATCGTAAAAAGAACTTAGCCAGTAATCATCATGATAACAAATATCAAATATATGAAAAGGGAATCAATATCCGAACATGAAAACCTTAACACAAAGGTCTCAATAACTCAATCAAACAATCAATTAAACAAGCAAATTGCGTTCCTCGATCATAAACCAAAAGACAACAATCAAACAATCTAAGAAAACCTTACAACTTTATTCAAAAGCCTTCAACTTTATCTTCAAAGCCAACTTCCTTCCTTCCTTGGAATATCTTCAATCTTCCAAACTAATCAACTTACTAGACCTCCAGATCTGCCTTCCATCTAGAAAATACATCCCAATATATAGGAAAAACACTTGCCAAAAATAAAAGATCTTCATCCATGAATAAAAGATCTCATGGGCCGTGGGCCGTTCGTCTCGGTCCAGCCTAACAGAGTCACCTCGGTCGAGATGGTACAGTAGCCACCCGAGGTGATCCTCAGCTACATGCAAATCTCTCTAATCTGGTCCAAAATGAAGCTTCTGTCCAACTTCCATGGTTCCTAAGCCTTTCTTGTAGCTCCTCAATGCTCCATAATGTAGCTCCAATGACTCCTTAGATCCCTTAGCTCCATATCGCTCCAAAACGTGTTATTTTCCCTACAATTACAACAAAACTAGATGTAGACCTCGATTGTTTTAAAGGTAAACAAAACAACATAATGATCAAGAATATACATCCATGCATGCACATTAATGAAGATAAAATGTTCAAACCAATCCCTTAACATAGACTATAATACATGCTATCAGAAGACCGTTCCTAAAAACTGCTAGAACTAAGAATGATTACGTTAGTGGGAAATTGACAATGGAATTTGATGGTGAAGTGGTTGAATTTAACATTTATGATGCTATGAAACACCCCATCGATGACCATTCTCTTTGTGCTATTGATGTGATTGAACCAATTATTCAAGATGTTTTTGACATTTCCGATATTGATGAGTTGAAAAGTAGAATTGAAAACAACATTGATATTCATAATTCGGATTATGCATTAACATCTAACATGCAGGAAGTTCTAGCTCGATTGGATGGGCACAAAAGACTGCCCTCTCATCTTTGGCCATTGGGCCCACCTTGCTAACTCCAAGTGAAAAGCTTGTTCCCTCTATTGTGCAGGCTCTAGTGATCAAGTTGAATGAGCTTCCCCACCATCTCAAGTTCGCTTCCCTAGGAGAGAACGCCACTTTGCCAATGATCGTATCTAGCAAATTGTCATCCCATCAAGAGAAGATGTTGGTGACCATCCTTAAGGAGCATAAGACGGCTCTTGGTTAGACCATTGCGGACATTAAGGGGATTAGTCCCTCTACATGTATGCATCGGATCCTCCTTGAAGAAGAGGCAAAACCATCAAGGCAACCCCAAAGAAGACTAAATCCGCCCGTGATGGATGTGGTCAAGAAGGAAGTGTTGAAGCTCCTCCAACCGGATATGATCTTCCCAATTTCTGATAGCAAATGGGTTAGTCCAACCCAAGTTGTTCCGAAAAATGGAGGGATTACCATGGTGGAAAATCAACATGGTGAGATGGTTCCAAGCAAAACCCAAACCGGATGGAGGGTTTGTATCGATTACCGTAAGCTAAACACGGTAACCCAAAAAGACCATTTCCCTTTGCCTTTTATTGACCAGATGCTTGAGCGTCTTGCAGGTTACCCATACTATTGCTTCTTGGATGGATACTTGGGCTATTTTCAAATAGCAATCACCCCGGAAGATCAAGAGAAGATTACCTTCACTTGTCCTTTTGGCACTTTTGCATACCGCAAAATGCATTTTGACTTTGTAATGCTCCTGACACCTTCCAACGGTGCATGATAAGTATCTTTTTCGAGTACATTGAAAACTTTATTGAGGTTTTTATGGATGATTTTACTGTCCATGGAGATAGTTTTGATGCATGCTTAGGACATTTACAACTTATTCTTAAAAAATGCGTAGAAACCAATCTAGTTCTCAATTCTGAAAAGTGTCACTTCATGGTGGAACAAGGTTTGTGCTAGGACATGTTATCTCATCAAAAGGAATAGAAGTGGATAAGGGTAAAATTGAGGTAATTCAAACTTTACCTTATCCTACTAACGTGTGTGAAATTCGTGCTTTCTTAGGTCATGTAGGATTCTACCGGCGCTTCATCAAGGATTTCTCCAAGATTTCGGCACCGTTGTGTGAGCTCCTGAAGAAAGATGTAACATTCATAGTTGATGAGAACTACAAGAAGGCATTTGACACTTTGAAGGCTTGCCTCACAAGTGCCCCTATCATCCAATCTCCCAATTGGGAGAAGCCCTTTGAGATCATGTGCGACGCCATCGACTATGTTGTAGGAGCCATCTTAGGACAGAAGGACAGAAGAGCATCACACGTAATCCACTACGCATTGATGACATTGAATGGCGCTCAAAGGAACTACTTCACCACCAAAAAGGAGATGTTAGCGGTGGTATTTGCCTTGGAGAAATTCAGGCAATATCTTCTTGATTTAAAGGTAATCATTTTTACTAACCATGAAGTGCTTTGTTACCTCATGACCAAGAAGGAAGCAAAGCCAAGGTTGATCCGTTGGGTTCTACTTCTAAGTGAGTTCAAGTTAGAAATCCGGGACAAGAAGGAGATGTTAGCGGTGGTATTTGCCTTGGAGAAATTCAGGCAATATCTTCTTGGTTTAAAGGTAATCATTTTTACTAACCATGCAGTGCTCTGTTATCTCATGACCAAGAAGGAAGCAAAGCCAAGGTTGATCTGTTGGGTTCTACATCTAAGTGAGTTCAAATTAGAAATCCGGGACAAGAAGGGAGCGGAGAACCTTTTGGCTAATCACTTGAGTCGGTTGGTGAAAGAGGAAGAAGATCCGACAAAGGAGAAGACAATTCTAGGAAGTTTCCTAAACGACACCTTTTACACAACCCTCTGTTGTGTAACCGCCCCTCCGACCATCGGGGACTGCCCCTACGCAAACCGGCCCCTACGGCTAGAATCCGGCGCCCCTGCGCCTCCCTTGTCGTCGCCCCTGCGGTTTGCTCTTGCTGCCCCTGCGGATAACACTACAGAGGTATTGTATAAGTTGCATGCGTTTAAACCATGGTTTGCTGACATCGTTAACTTTCTTGTTAGAAGTGATTACCCTTCAGACTTTACAAAAGCACGGAGAGAGAAGGTGAACGCCAAGGCTAGGCATTACGTTTGTGACGATCCTTACCTTTGGAAACATTGAAGTGAACAAGTAATATGCCGTTGCATCCCGGATAATGAGGTACAATCTGTTTTGTCTTTTTTTCATTCGGAAGCATGTGTGGGACATTTTGGTGTTAATAAAACTGCTAGAATAGTCTTGGATGTGGGTTTCTTTTGGCCACACATCTTTCAAGATGCTTTTGCGTTTTGTAAAGTGTGTGATAGGTGTCAAATAATAGGTAATATCTCTAGGAGGAATGAAATGCCTCAATCATCGCTTATTTTTTGTGAAAAGTTTTATGTTTGGGGGATAGATTTTATGGGTCCTTTTCCTTGCACCTTTGGGAATATCTATATTTTATTTGCGGTGGACTATGTTTCCAAGTGGGTGGAAGCAAAGGCCACCAAAACTGATGATTCTAAAGTTGTGGCAGCTTTTAAGGATAACATCTTTGCGTGGTTCAGCATCCCTTAGGCTTTGATAAGCGATAGGGGAATACACTTTTGCAACAAAACAAACACTGCCCTCCTCAAGAAGAATCATGTCCATCAACGAGTTTCCACGGCGTACCACCCACAAACCAATGGGCAAGCAGAATTGTCAAATCGAGAGATCAAGATGATCCTCAAAAAGACGGTTACCCCCAAAAGGAAGGATTGGAGCTTTAGGCTCAACGATGCTTTGTAAGCATACCGTACGGCGTACAAGACTCCCATTGGAATGTCATCATTCCAACTTGTGTTCGGAAAGGCGTGCCACCTACCGGTGGAGCTAGAACACAAGGCTTGATGGGCGGTGAAAAAGTGCAACATGAACGTGAATGAAGTTGATGAATTCTGAAAACTCCAATTGCAAGAGCTTGAAGAACTGAGGCTCGATGCATATGACCATGCCACAACATACAAGGAAAAAACCAAGGCGTGGCATGACCGGAATTCCTCTGAAAGGACTTCTAAGCAGGTAAAAAAGCCCTTTTGTTTCAATCGTGTTTGAAACTTTTTGCAGGAAAGCTCCGCTCAATATGGACAGGTCCCTAGGTCATATCCGAAGTCCATCCACATGGTGTTGTAGATCTTTACGATCCACAAACACACAAGATCTTCAAATTCAATGGACAAAGGCGCAAGCTATACCATGAGGGAGTGAAGAATGACCCGATCGATGAGATGGTCTTGGAGGAAGCCCAAGCAGAGAAGTGAAGGCCTTACGTTGAGCCAACGATGTAAAACAAAGGCGCTGCTCGGGAGACAACCCGAGAAAATAAAAAGAGGAGGCTCTATCAAGAAAACCGCCCCTACGGCCTTATGTCACCGCCCCCGCGGTGACACTACACTCCCAGCCCGCCCCCGGCGATGGGCCAGCGCCAACACATTACTGTCACCGCCCTCGCGGTGACAGACCCACCCTTGCGGCTTTTCCCTTAAAAAGCGCTCCCAGCACCGCCCCCGGCGCTGGGCCTGCGTCTCTACCCTTTTTTTCACCGCCTCTTGTAAGAGCCTTAGTCTTAGGAGCCTTGAGTCCTTGTTGAGCCCTATTTGACCCTGACAGCCGCCCCTGCGGACTCTGTTAGCCGCCACTGCGCCTCAGGCGGACCGCCCCTACGCCTTGCCTGATCCGCCCCTGCGGTTTTGTGCGACTGCAGCCACCATTGTTGACCTCTTGACCTTGCTTTTGGTTAGCTTCCTTTATAAGCTTCCCCAATGCTTCTGATGAAGGGTTTCTTTATCTCTCCAGCTTCTCTCTTCCTCCTCATGTTCATCTTCTTCTCTCTTCTTCCTTGATCTTTTTTTTATCTCTCTTTGATCTTGTGTGTGCGTTTTTGAGAGTTTGTTTGTAGCTTTGGCTTTGGATGATCATGTGGATGATGCTGAGTGTTGTTGTTGTTGTGTTGAGGTTGTGAAGGTGTTGATTGCTCCTAGTTACTGCTTAGGGCTCTATTGAGGTGAGACCTTCATCTCCATCTTCTTCTTCCTTCTTCCTTGCTCTTTTCTTTCTTCTCTAGCTTAGGATCACAAGCTGAGCTTGTGTGGATCCTTTCCTGATGTTTTGTTGTTCATACATGTGCATATATGTATGTGTGTTGCTGTTGTATGATGAAGAAGTGAAGAGAGTAGAGAAAGAGATCGAAGAGAAGTCGGGTCCAATATTCTGCACAGACAGCCGCCCTGCGTCTGTACTAGGCCACCCATGCGCCTGTTGTGGACTGCCCTTACGCCTTGAGTGAGCCGCCCCTGCGCCTCACTGGTTCAGCCCTTGAGTCAATTTTTTTTGTGGGTGCTTTCAAAGCATACCTTGTTGGTATGCTTCCTTCCTTCCTTTCCTTTGGCCTTGGCTTAAATGTTGGCTAGGCTAGCTTGGTTAGAATGAGTTGTATGATAGAGATGTGCCTTAGGCACTTGATTTTATGTTGAGGATATGCCTTAGGCATTTGTGAGCATGTTATGATTCCGAGGTTTAGTTTGAGGTTGTAGGTTGGTTATGGTTATGGAGACGAGTCTCCTAACCCTTACATTATGTGATGATTTGTGCCTTGCTATTGCAGGCGTTGATTACTTCCCTAAGGGGAAGCTATGACGTGGTATTGATTACGAGTATTACAGGTAAGTTCGTAGGACTTACTTAGCGTACAGTTGTGGGTTTATGTGATTGTGATGGTTGTGTATGTTCATATGATTGTGCATTTATAACCTAAACTGGACTCGGATGAACATTTATGATATTAAATGGCCCAAGTGTATTATAACGGGTCGTGACCACTTGCCTCCGCCTGCGGGTAGGAGGAGGTGCACTGAAGATGATCTCACATGGGGGACGAGTGATTATTGTAAGAGCCTTAGTCTTTTGAGCCTAGGAGCCCTTGTGAGCCTTTGCTGGACCATGTCAACCGCCCCTGCGGATCCTATTAGCCACCCCTGCGCCTCAAGAGGGCCGCCCTTGCGCCTTGCCTGATCCGCCCCTACGGTTTTGTGCGGCTGTAGCCACCTTTGTTGACCTCTTGACTTTTCCTTTTGGTTATCTTCCTATATAAGCTTCCTTTAGCTTCAAAAGAGGGGTTTCTTCATCTCTCCATCTTCTCTCTTCCTCCTCACGTTCATCTTATCCTCTCTTCTTCCTTGATCTTCTTTGATCTCTCTTTGATCTTGTGTGTGTGAGTTTTGGAGAGTTGTTTGTGGTTTGAGGCTTGGATGATCAGGAGCTTGTGACTGAGAGTTGTTGATGTTGTGCTGAGGTTATGAGATGTGTTGGATGCTCCTAGTTGCTGCCTAGGGTTGATGTGGTAAGTTCTTCACCTCCATCTTTCTTTCTTCTTTTTTCTTGCTTCTTTCTTCCTTCTTAGCTTAGGATCACAAGTTAGACTTGTGTTGGAGCCTTTCCTGAATGTTTTGATATTCATACATGTATATGTATGTATGTGTGTTGTTGTGGTGTGGTGAAGAACTGAAGAGAGTCGAGAAAGAGATCGAAGAGAAGTCAGGGCCAAGCTTCTGCATAGACAACCGCCCCTGCGCCTGCCTGTGAGCAGCCACCGCGCCTTGAGTGAGCCACCCCTGCGCCTCTGTGGTTCAGCCTTGAGTCCTTGCTTCTGTAGGTGCATTCAGGGCATACCTTGTTAGTATGTTTCCGTCCTTCCTTTCCTTTACCCTTGGATTAGATGTTGGCTAGGCTAGGTTGGTTAGGATGAGTGGTATGATGGAGATGTGCCTTAGGCACTCCTGTTGATGTTGAGGTTATGTTGTAGGCATTTGTGAGCATGTTATGATCTTGAGGTTTAGATTGAAGTTGTAGGTTGGTTCTGGTTATGGAGACGAGTCTCCTAACCCTTGTAGTTTGTGATGTTGTGTGCCTTGCTATTGCAGGCGTTGAATACTTTTCCAAGGAGAAGTTATGACGTGGTATTGGATACGAGTGTTACAGGTAAGTCCATAGGACTTACTTAGCGTTCAGTTGTGAGTTTGTGTTGTTATGATGGTTGTGTGTGTTCATATGAGTGTGCATTTATAACTTAAACCGGACTAGGATGACCTTTTATTACGTTAATGGCCCAAGTGTATTATAACAGGTCGTGACCACTTGCCTCCGCCTGCTGGTAGGAGGAGGTGCCTTGAAGATGATCTCACAGGAAGGGACGAGTGACAATCACCCCCATGCAAAACTCCTATGTTACATTGGATGAGACGAGGTTCTCGAGGCTCCTTGTGTTACAAAATAAGTTGAATTAGTAATGGAATAACATAACTGAAAGATAATAAAAGAATATGTGTGGCATTGCATGTATGAGATGTGGATGTGTATTTGTGCTATTACCTTTATACTTATTCATCACTGTAGCTAACAGTGTATACCGTGTTGTAGATGATCTATAGGATAGGAAGACTGCAAAGTGAGCCAGATGGAGTGACCAGCCGAGGACTTCTGTACATTAGGACAGCGTGGGATATGAGATCTTTTGTATATGTGTTTATGGATGTTGTTTTGTACTCGGCTTTGTTGTTGTAAAACCTTTTTGATGTATCTTATACAATTTTATGTATTTGGTTTTAATCTACATGTGTCTTGTTGTAAGATCCAGTGAACTTGTTGCCAGGCTAGGGTCATGATCCATTGTGAGATCCTAGCCCAATGTAGCACTCCGAATCCTGCGGATTCGGGGTGTTATAGAGTTGGTATCAGAGCCTTAGGTTGACAACAATGGCACTTGCTATCTGCAATAAAGGTAGAGTGGATAAATAAACAAAACCCACTTGGGGTCTGACTTTTCAAAAGGTTTTGGTTTTAAAGCGAGTATAGATGTTTTGAGATAGTATGTACAGAAGTCGTCACCCATCTGAGGATCTCGACAGTATAGATATATATTTATAGATATGTGTTGAGGTTTATGCATGTATTATTAAGTATTATATATATATATACATATGGCCTATATAGAGCCTTATACATTAGGTGTGCATACCTAACAGATGGCTCGTACTAGAGCTACTGCTGCTGTAGGTAAAGGTAGAGGTAGACCACCTCTTCCCCCAGGAGGGATAGGATAGGGACCAGTTCCCGCTGCAGATCCACCAGTGGAAGAGGAGGCTTCTGCGGAGGTTGCTGAGAGTGTAGTCCCAGCTACGAGGAGTGGTGGGTCTAGGAGACAGCACGCACATCCAGCCAAGTCTGATGGTTCTGATCGTGTCTCCATAGGTGGACCAGAGTTTAGAGCGTACCTCAAACACTTTAAAGAGGCCATCAGAGCAGGCAGACGAGCCCCAAATCTACCAGGGCATGAGGGATCATCTGAGAGATCCCATGGAGCTATTCAGGTGTCAGCTATACCGGCACGTGCTACTGAGGTTGCTCGAGCTGTAGAGGAGACAAGAGGGCCTCAACCAGATGCCTGGTTGAAGGCATTTCATCAGCAAGGTGTACCAGACTTCTCAGGGGAGATAGGCTTAGAGTCTGAGGTGTGGAGAAAGCATGTAGACTCAGCTCTAGAGTCTATTCGATGCCTTGAGGACAGGCGGATAGAGCTAGTACAGTCTCTATTTTGTGACCTGGCACACCAGTGGTGGAGGACAATTAGAGCAAGAGTTACTAGTTATCAGTAGATGACGACTTCGTTAAGGGAGCATTTCTGCCCTACATCACTGAGGAGGGAGAAGCTGCAAGACTTCATTGAGACGGGCTATGAGGACGTACCCATTACAGATGTTATTCGCCGCTTCCAGACGGAGTTAGCACTGCTGGATCCAGCTGCACCATCTGAGGACCAGTATGTGCATATGTTCTCCCGTCGTCTGTGGGAGAGTACACGTTCATACATGGTGGGATTTCACTATGAGTCACTGACAAACTATCAGGACCGGGCCTCTGCCTATGAGAGAGACAGAGAGCTAGCCAGAGGAAGACTTCTCAAGCAGGACGGTTTGAGAAGAGACAACGCACAGGACACACTGGTGCAGGAGCATCTAGATACGAGCGGGCTATGGGGACGTACCCATTACAGATGCTATTCGCTGCTTCTAGACTGAGTTGGCACTGCTGGGTCCAACTGTACCATTTGAGGACCAGCATGTGTATCTGTTCTCCCGTCGTCTGAGGGAGAGTACACGTTCATACATGGCGGAATTTCACTATGAGTCACTGACAGACTATGAGGACCGGGCCTCCTCCTATGAGAGAGAGAGCTAGCCAGAGAAGGACTTCTCATGCAGGACAATCTGAGAAGAGACAGCGCACAAGACAGACTGGTGCAAGAGCATCTGGATACGGGCAAGGCCAGTCTCAAGGCCTCTCGAGTGGTCCAGTATCTGCACATACGACTGAGAGAGGCCGACAGTGTTTCAACTGCGGGGCCTATGGACACATGAGGGCTGAATGCCCGAGGGCACCACTAACTTGCTTCTCGTGTGGGAAGCCAGGACATAGAGCTACGTTTTGCAATCAGGGCAAGTTGTCATCACAGCAGGGTTCTTCCCTTGCAGGTGTAGCAGGTGGTGGACAGAGACCGCCTCAGCATCAAGCACAGGGACAACAGATAGTCCTAGACACACCTGCTACTCATGGTTCTTCTCCAGGACCGAGTAGAGGTAGAGGTAGAGAGGCTGGTACTAGTGATGCTCGAGGAGCTCGAGGTTGTGTTTTTAAGATGAGGAGTGCCGAGAAGCCACCAACACCAATTGCTACAGGTACCATTATGTTACATGGTTTACCTTTTAGAGTTTTATTTGATACGGGTGCTACGCATTCTTTTATTTTTGCTGCATGTGTTGAGCGTTTGAATTTGTCTACCATAGAGGGGACACCCTTTACTATAGGGTTACCTGATGGTAGTAGGGTCAGAGGTACCAGGAGATACGTAGTTGTCCCCTACGCTTAGGGACTCATATATTGCTTGTTGACTTCTTAGTCATGCCCTTGTTGGATGAAGAAGTCATATTAGGTATGGATTGGATGCGTAGACACCGTGCGGTGTTAGATGTGGGTAAGAGAACTATTACAGTCTCTACCGACGTAGGTCCGATAGAGGTCTTCCGGGGTTGGGACCTTGGGAAGACGGGATCTGTTATCAGTGAAGTACGAGCAGCTAGACTGATTGCACTGGGATGTGATGCCTTTTGGTATTATGCCATAAAGGATGGAGAGAGTCCAGCTTTGGAGGGCATACCAGTGGTATGTGAGTTTACAGACGTGTTTGCAGAGCCGTCTAGCTTGCCGCCTCAGAGGAGCGTAGACTTTGGCATTGATTTGGAGCTTGACACGAGACCCATCTCGAAGGACCCATATCGTATGGCACATGTCGAGATGTTAGAGCTAAAGAAGCAACTCAAGAAGTTGGCTGAGAAGGGCTTCATACGCCCTAGCATATCACCGTGGGGTGCACCTGTCCTCTTTATACGGAAGAAGGACGGATGTTTGAGACTGTGTATAGATTACCGAGAGCTGAACAAGGTGACCATCAAGAATAGGTATCCATTGCCCCGCATTGATGATCTAATTGATCAGCTTCAGGGACCGACAGTCTTGTTCCGGATCGACTTGCGTTCAGGATATCACCAACTGAGGGTGAGAGAGCAGGACGTACATTGGACGGCATTTCGTACCCGTTATGGACACTACGAGTTTGTAGTGATGCCATTTGAATTCACTAGTACAAAAAAGCAAATTGGTTACAGTACATTTAACACGGTTCCGTGTTTTTACGTGGTAAATATGCAAAATCAACTTTTTTACCATGGTTGTCAAAAAAACCGTGTTAAAAATACTTATAATTTACCTCGGTTCACCGAATAACCGTGGTAAATTTATAGTATCACCCATTTTAACACGGTTACCCTGCGAACCATGCCAAAATTTTTGTTATAATATAACGGTTACTTGTAACCGTGTTAAACTTTGTATCATTTATCACGGTTCTCTTAGAAACCGTAGTAAAAATATTTACAATTTACCACGGTTATCCTCTAAACCGTGTTAAATAAGCGTATGAACACAATTTACCACGTCTTTCAATCAAAGAAAGCGCGAGATTTTCCGGGAATTAAAAAAATTCATTAAACCCGTGTTAAAAAGCACCGATCAACCGTGTTAAAGATAAGATATTCCGTACGTATATAAATCTTCTACTTGACCTAAAAATTAGATCCACCGATCAACCTTGTTCTCCACCGATTAAATAATATTATTTTAAAAAATAATTTGGAATTTGGGTGAGATTTGTAATACCCAAAAATTTAATTTCCGATAGATTCCGAGTCAAACCGGACTTCGATCGGTTTGGACCTATTCCATCGTCTTATCATTTTAGGTGTTTGAATATCACATAATCTTTTATCAAATTTTTAATCATCTTTTTATTTTTTTTATTTTTTGTAACAATCTTCTAGTATACATATCTTTAATCGTCTTTTATATATATATATATATATATATATATATATATATATATATATATGTATGATAAAGAAATAGGGGATCAGTGTGTTGCATTCTCCTTCTTATTTTTGCAAATCTTATACTAGGTACGTGATTTTAGGAGTTGTTGGAATGAATCGAGTTTCTTGTGGGATTACGGTTCTCTTCTTTTATTTACTATACTCTTAACTTCCCTCGATCGATATCTCCTCCGTCTCTCCCATCGTTCTCGTAACGAAGAATCTTTATCGTGTCCTTTGTGAGTTAATTGAGTTGGCTTTGCGGTTAAGGCCTATCACGGTATCACCGGAAAATTGTAGGTTTCGTTGGAGGATTCCGGGTAAGCTCCTTCTTGTTTCTAGTGTTGTATCCATGAGTATATCTCCTTCAATTCTTTCTTCATGGACTGATCTACAACCTTTATGTGAACCGCTATTAATTCATAACTTCGACTTTTTCGATACCGTCGTCTCTCATCTCATTGTCGTCTTCCTGGAGTAGTGTTAGAGAATGGTGGTCGGGTTTGTTCGTAATCCAAACTTTACCGAAGTCGGTTTGCCTAGTTTCTTTCATTCTGTTGAGTCGGGATAGTTTGGGACTTACAACTTAAGCCTCACCCACAACCTTTATTGCTCTAATTATATACAGTGTTATTTTATGGGGTTTTGAAGAGTAGTTAAGAGTTCTTAATTATGGATCTATAGTACTAGAAACTCAGTAGATTATAAGTTAGAGTAAAGCTTAGAAATAATCGATTCAGTTTTTAGGGTTTTGATCGATTGTGGGGTTAGTTGCTATATCAGTATCATAGATGTTTGCTATTAACCAGAGTATATCAAATGATAAGTTGCTTCCTGACATGTAGTTATTTTAGTACCTATTATTTTATATATTAGATTTGTAGGTGTTGTATATGTATAAATATATTTCAATACCGAATATAAGGATAGTAGATTGTTTAGACACTACGTAGAAATGGTAACAAATATTTATATGCGTGCTTTGTTTAGGACAATCGGGTGGTATCAAGTCATTTTTTGGACGCTCTATACTGATTTTAAATAACTGGTATATTTTAAGTGTTTATCCTTCGAAGTTAAGGCTTTATAATGTTTTTAGGAAAACTGCTTTGAGGTAGTTTTCGGAACTTGTTATAAGGAAAACTACTTTGAGGCGGTTTTGTCTTGTTTTTTTTTGTGTTTTAGAAGTCTTCTACTTATTGTGAAAACTACCTGATTAGACATTATTGCAGAAAACTACCTAATTAGACATTTATCACCAGAAAAATAATGCAAATTGTGGTTATTATGTCCTTCGATTTATTCAAGAGATTATCGTAGGAGGACAAGATCAAGTTCCTAAGAAGGTATGTGTATAATTGTAGTTACTTCTCTAAATATTTACAATTATTAACTTGTCAAAACCGTCACTTGTCAAAATCGATTTATTATTAGTGAAGTTCACTATTCTTATGGCTTGCATAAGCTATATTCACTTTTTTGTGTTGTCATGTATATATGACATGTTTTCTCACTAAATCATTTCCCCTTAATTGACAGTGGTTTTCGGAGTTAGCTAAGTCGGTGCCGTATTCACAAAAGCAAATAGACGAGGTTCAAGATTAGTGGGTTAGTTATGTGCAACAATTCATACGTGTACACTAGTTGCATTGGTTTCATTATGTTGAAAGAACGGATATTGAAGTAAATAGCTAGGTATCTTATGGAATACTTATGGAATTTTAGTGATTAGTATTTTGAGATGATCGAAATGATTATTGTTTTCAGTTAACATGGTTATATTTGATTGATCGATCATCATGGTGTTGTTGATGATTGTCTTTCAGTATTATTTGTCGGTTAACCTGCCAGTTTAGCTTGTTCATTGTGTTCGGTTACTACAAGTGTACGGTATATATGCGCAATGATATAGCATAATCAAAAAAGAATATATATAATATATTACTTCGGTTGTAGATGAAATCGTGATATACACATTTATCATGGTCAAATTCACATTTAACACGCTACTAATTTACCAAGTTTGGTTTCGGTTGTCTTTCGGGGCTACTGCCATGTTGCTATTGACTACTTTACTTGAGTGTTTTCGCAGGATCTTTCCTTAGGTTTATGCGAAGAACTCGTGTTGGAAAGAAAATAGTTCCCTACGATCCCGAACCAGAAAAGACCTACAAAAGAAGATTGAAAGAAGCTAAGATGGTCAATCAAGACGATCGCGATCTTGAAGCCGAATTGAAGGGGGCATTGGAACAGCTACGCCTCAGTAAGGAAGAACTACAGGGAGAGAAAGGCGAAACTCGCGCAAGAACAGAAGAATTTGAAGCAGATATGGCCGCTCTAAGGGCCCAATTTCTGCCTCGACCGATCTCAGATCCTCGACCGAGGCAAGACCCAGTTCAAGTTGTCCCGGCCGAGATACACCTACCACCTCGGATGCCTATTTGAGATGCTCTTTTTGCTGGAGTTCCACAAACCCTGGGATAGAGGATGGATCCTAATCAGCAAGTTAGGCGTCCAGGAGTCAACCTAGGTGATCCAGCTGAGAATGATTATGAACATCGACTGCAAGTTCTAACTATGATTCGACAATGTCAATTTGGAGGTTTGGAGAGAGAGTCTCCGCATCAGCACTTGCAAAATTATGAGATTCTGATGGAGACTTTGAGACCTTCAAGAGTGGAGAATAACAATTACAAGTTGAGGCCTTTTTATTTCTCTTTCAAAGACAAGGCGCTTGCTTAGTATCAATCTCTTCTGGCCGGAAAAATCAACACTTGGGAAGAGATGACGACGGAGTTTCTTACTAAGTTCTTTCCTCCCTCTAAGACCGCTTAATTAAGGGGAAAGATCAATGCTTTTATTATGAAGGACAAAAAGAGTTTGTGCAAGTCATGGGAGAGATTCAAGGATCTTCTATTGGATTGCCCACATCATGGGATTATAAAGATCGAGTTGCTGGAAATATACTTCAAGGGTTTGGATGGAGATACTCAATTCAAGCTCCAACTACTTTCCGTCGTGTAAGAGCCTTAGTCTTCGAGAGATCCCGCACATGCGCTTCAGCCGAGACGCAGCTGCTTTACCCCTTTGGAGCTGTAGAGGGCCGCCCCTGCGCCCCTGGCTGCCTGCCCCTGCGGTTTTGTGAGCCGCCCCAATGGCCAGGCCAGCCGCCTCTGCGGTTTGTGGTGTGCTGCAATTGTCTTCTTTGACCCAAGCTTTGCTTTTTGACCCCTCTTTCCTTTATATTTCCTTCATCCTTCAGATGAGGGTTTCCTCAATCTCTTTCCTGCTCCATCTCTCTCCCTACGCTCTTCTTCTTCTCCTCTCTTCTCCTTTGGATCTCTTCTTGATCCAGGTGTGAGTTTTGGTGAGTTTTGTGAGCTTTGTGCTTGGCTTTGCTTGTGGTTTGTTTATGTTGATGTTGTTGTGCCTTGTGGAGCCAGCTTGAGGTTGTTTGGTGTGGTGTTGATCCTCTGGAGAGCTCATCTTGGTGAGTTCCATGGCTTATCCTCTTCCTTCCTTCTTTTCTTCATCTTTTCCATCCTTTCCTTAGTTTAGTAGGGATTCCTTAGGATTGGATCTTGTTCAGCCATGTTTTGGCTTGTGTTGATGTATATATATGTATGTGATATGTGTATGGTGTTGCTGGAGTGAAGAAGAGTGGAGAATCAAAGAAAGGAGTGAAGAAGGAGATGAAGTGGTGTGTCTCTGCACACCAGCCGCCCCTGCGCCATTTCTGGACCGCCCCTACGCCAGCAGTGAGCCGCCCCTGCGCCATTTCCTAGCCGCCCCTGCGGCCACCTGCACCAACTTGGTGTTGCACTTGGTTCTGCAGGTGTGTGTTGCTTATGGGCCTTCCTTAGGATGTCTTTATTCCCTCATTTCCTAGTATGAGTGTATAGGATCATGCTAGATGTGTGAGGATGTGTTTGGTTGAGGTTATGATCGGTTTATGCCTTGCACGACTTTAAGGACTTAGGTTGATGTTGATTGAGGTTGTGAGGTTGAGTATGATCCCTATGGATCCCTTTGGGTCTATGTGTGACCCCTTTGATGAATAGAGGTTGATATATCTGTATGCCTTGTTATTAGGCAGTGCCCCTCTCTCAGGATTGAAGGTTGTTGTGGTTGAGCTGTGTATGAGGTTGAGGTAAGTTCGTAGGACTTACTTAGTTGCCATCCTTATAATTGGTGTTTGCATGAGTGGTGTGTGCTTATTGTGTTGCTATGATAGGATGAGATGTCGTTTATACCGACCTATGTTTTATATTGATTACCCCGTATGCGTGGCGGTGATAACCTTTCCCTTTCATCCCACCGTGGAGTCTGGGAGGTTCTCTAATGTCATGCCAGACCTGGTATACGGGAGGGCACAACACCACTCCCATAGGGTACACGGGTTGTGTGATTGATTCCACTCCAAATGGCTATCAGGCTCATAGGCGAGGATGTATCGGTCCTCGTGTCACATATTTTACTCTATGGATATATATATGATTTGAGTGAATGACCATTATATAAAGATGATAAAATGAGTAAGTGTATGATAGCATGCTGATGTGTTTATCTATCCTGCTTGTGTATGTGTGATAGCATGAATTATTGTCTAGTTTTTGGGACCTGTTTAGACGTTTTATCTTTAATAATCTGCATGTTTGAATGTATATTATGTTGTAACACCCCAACTTTTACCACTCGGGGAGTTACTGGTTAGGACCGCACAGTGGGTCCCGACCTTAGTTTGACAACAACTTAACAAGATCT
This sequence comes from Fagopyrum esculentum, assembly GCA_033239045.1. Lineage (NCBI taxonomy): Eukaryota > Viridiplantae > Streptophyta > Magnoliopsida > Caryophyllales > Polygonaceae > Fagopyrum > Fagopyrum esculentum. The sequence goes on along the minus strand of BSUD01000008.1, from coordinate 23,846,802 downwards.
TACAACAAGGCACATATAAGAAAAACCAGAAATCATAAAATAAATCTTAACAAAATATGAATGTGACCAGAACAACTAACAGCCGGAAAACATAAGATAACAAAGTACGGAAGGAAAGAAAAGAACCAAGGTCCAACTGGAAATCCCACAAATAAAGAAACTGCAATGCATCCGAAAAGTACGACACCCTGGCTGACCACTACCATCCGGATCACTCGGCATCTGCTCTAACCTGTGGTAAGTCTACACAACATAACAACTGTTAGCTAACTATCCAAATATAAGTAGAATAACAACAGCACAAACACACGCAGAAAAATTATAAACAAACAACATGCTGGCACTCAACCGTTTATTATCTATTATTTAGGTGATTCATCTTATTCAATTTTACAGTTGTGGCACGAGAGCTATTAACAGTTCTCGCCTCCGTTCCTTATCCAACTGGGTGTAGGTCTAGCTGACCTCCGCCGGTAGCATCACTACAAACCGAGTATGCACTAGTCCCTAAAGAAACCCCCAGCGCCCGCAAGCTAACTGAGCAGAATGCCACCGCCCATTACTCTTAGGCCAAGTATAGGTCGGTAAATATCTATCACAACCTATAACTCTAAACATCTTAATCACACACCACTATCATCATTCATGCTCATATTCGGAAGTCAGCTAAGTAAGCCCAAAGGACTTACATGTGGTAAATCTCGACTCTCAGTAAATCAAACTCGCTCTGTAACTGTAGCAACTCAGTTGCCTGCCAAAGGAGATAAGTGCATTAGCACACTCCAATGTAAATAGAAGTCTAAGACTTCTAAGATAGAAGATCGTAATATGACATAACTAATTACAGTACTAATTTATGGTAAAATGACCATTTTACCCTTAGTCCCGGAACTTCCAAATTTTCCGAAATTCATGTCTAAACTCCTATTCGAGACCCTAAAGTCATATTCTAACTCCTAAAGTTTAGTTTGGTTACAAACTGGCACTTTTCCTATTTTCCTATTTTCCGAAAGATCGTAAAGGTCCAACTTCGGTTTCAAATATAAAATTCGTAAAAGCTTATAAAAATTCTGAAATAATTCTCTAGATCATCTATGATGTTCCAACTACCCTTAGGAGCAAGAATTTCTCAAAACTGTTCATCCGTTATTTTTATAAAAATTCTCAAAGTTGGCTACTCCCCTTACAATTTCTATACTTAACCAAAATCTAATGTTTTAAAAAAAACTGCTTAACTACCTTACTTTGGAAGCTTATAACTTCTAATCCGACCGTTCATTTCTTCTCAAATTTAATATAGTAAACTACATATATCTACCTATCACCTATTAAAATTTCAACGGTGGATCATCATTCAAACTCTCAAACATTGGTTTCCAAGATTGCCCGTTTCTAACTTCAAAACGGAAGCAAACAAAAATATATATCCAGCAGTTCATTGTTTCCCCCTTTCGATTCCCTCTGTCAGCAGCACCCACTAAATAAATTTGTCTACGGGTCATGCGTTTGAAACCTACTGCACTCACAAGCTCAGATCAAGTCCTATGAAACAAAACTCTACATTCTATATACACGTTGCATTTAAAACAGAAACAGGAGCAAGGGGAAGGGGTCTAATACCGGACTGAGATTAGACTTGGCTCGGTCTACTGTTGTTCCAAAACGACTCTAGTTCGTCTCCTCTGCACAAAAAGGGCAGTCGTCCGGCATAGAGAAGGATGGTGTGAGAGATGTATGTCAAGCTAGAAGGAAGAGGCGTAAGGAAAGGAAAAGGCCTACCTTGCTGCGCTTTACAGTGTTTCTCCGGGTTGAAATCGTTCCAGTTGCTGCGACGAGAAGAGCTCCCTTCGTTTGGCTACTCTAGACCATGTATGCGGAAGGTTGGCGTCCGGTGGTTCAGTGATATCCTCGCCTTTTGATAGAGTCTCAGAAGGGAGGAAGACGATGCTGAAAGTCTATCAACGAATGAAGGGATGAAGGTGTGTGCTTGTGTGAATCTGGACAGCTTACAAGCGGCTGAAATGGAAGGAGATCACGCAATCAACGAATGAAGAGAGGAAGGTAGGTGCTGGCGTGAATCTGGACAGCTTGTAGGATAGTGTTCGAGAGATTTGCGGAAAGAAAATAAATGCAGAATACGAAGGAAATAACGCAGAAGAGGAGAGAGAAGGAGCAGGCCGTCTCCTCTTGCCCTTTATTTCCTGGGTTGGGCTCCTCTCTTTGCTGGCTGCGAAGTGGGCATGCTGCTGGGCTGCTGGAAGCTGGATCCGCTGGGGCTGAAGATGGGCAGAAGATGGGCTGCAGATGGGCGCTGGACTGAAGAAGCGTTGGGCTGAAGCTGGCAAGCTGCTGGGCGCTGGGCAAGCTGCTGTTGGGCAGGCTGGGCTAGCGCTGGGCGCTGGCAACCTAGGCTGTCAACAGCCTGTCTGGGCTTGTCAAAGACTCGTCACAGCCTTGTGTGGCCTTGTCACAGCTTCGTCACTGACTTGTCCAGGCCTTGTCACAGCTTCGTCACTGACTTGTCTGGGCCTTGTCACAGCTTCGTCACAGACTTGTCAACGACGAGTCATATTCTAAATTAGGGTTTGAGGCTAAACTTATTATTTTATGTGAAGTCAAGGGATCGGAAACTGGTAGGCTACGGAATAGACGGATACGGATCATGTTATAGTTTAGGATTGGTTATAATAATCCTATCATTTTATGTGAAGGTAAGCTACATAAAATGATAAATTTTATAAAGATCCTATCATTTTATGTGAAGGGAAGCTACATAAAATGATAAATTTTATAATAATGTGTCTAACTAAGTAGACGGATATGGGTCAACTGATCGAAATCGGGTTTGTTATAGAAATAAACGGAATAAAAATTCCGGATATTACATATGTGATTATATTGTCATTTCATCTACCTTTGCGGGAATCGAGGTCTACACCAAGTTTTGTTGTAATTGTAGGTAAAATGGCACGTTTTGCATCAAAAAGGAGCAAAAGGAGCTAAGGAGTCATTGGAGCTACATTCAGGAGCTTAAGGAAGAATCCAGGAATCATGGAATTGGATTAGAGATTCACTTTGGACCATATTTGAGAGATTTCACATTCAGTTGTGATTCACCTCGGTTGACTACTGAGTCACCTCGACCGAGGTAATCCAGAGGAGCTGACTTGACCGAGGCGAACACCTTGGACGCGACAAGGATATTTTATTCTTGGCTGAGATCTTTTATCTTTGGAAAGAGGATCTTATATTTTTGGGCTGGATTCTTGGAAGGAAGAAGATAAATTAGCCCATATATTTTACCTATTTTTATGGGAAAAGATCTTTCTAAGATATCTTATCTTTGGAAGTTAATTTTCCTATAAAAAGGGATGGATTTTCCACAAATCCACATCATGCTATACCACCGATCGTGCTTAGAGCAGCCGTTTTACCCTACTATAGCTGGAAGATTTGAAGAACCTTTTTGAAGGTTGAAGGAAGATTGAAGGAAGAAAGTTTATAGCTTTTATAGCTTTGAGAAGGGTTTTGTAAGATTCCCTTTATTGTTGATTGTCTTTATTGGATTTTGATCCAAGGAACGCTTGTTGTTTGATAATTGATTCAGCTATTGAAGTCTTTTCATTAAGTACTTCTTGTTCAATTATTCACTTTCTTCCCTTATATTTGATTATTACTTTCATGATGATGAGTGGCTAATTTCCTTGTGTGATTCTAGGGTGATTGGCTGAAGGTTGTGGGAAAAACAATGATAGAATGATCTTAAATCACAGTAGGACCCTGAAAGTTTGAGTCATTATCCTTAACCCTAAGCATCTCGCTCAGTCGATGGACATCTCGGCCGGGGTGGAATTCTTCTGACCGAGGTGACTTATCTGATCCGAAACTGAGAGTTAAGTGTTAGAGTTTGCCAAAACCTATTCTTATTACACCTTTCCTGGTTCAATGCAAGCCTAGGATGAGACTTACCCGGTGATTCCTTTGTTTGTTTACCTAAGATCATAAGCAATAGGTAATAAAGGTTTATCCTTTATTGGGGTTCGAGTGTGCCTTCATCCCATCTTTGTGAGTTAGCCTGAGACTTACCCGGTAAAGGTTGATTCTATTCCCTTAGGTGGTGTGTTGGTTTGAGGTTATAGTTCTTTACCTTGATTCCTTGAGACTTACCCGGTAATAGGAATTACGGTTTGAGATTAGTGAGTAGTGAGACTTACGTGGTGATCTATTCCACTTTAGTAACACCTTCCCTTTGTAAAATCTCAGCTTTGTCCGCTTTATCTTTAGATCTAGAGTTGGAACCACGACTAGATGCTTTAATCCCTAGAATTGCATATTTCCTTAATTGACTTTTTATCATCCTTGATTGTTTTAATTGCTTCGTGGTTAGTAATTACATAGCTTACCTATTTTTGCTTTGTTTCACTAAGTCCCTGTGATCGACCCTTGGAATTCATTGCTTTTTACTACGATTGACCCGTACACTGCGGGTTCGCATCCTTGTTTTAAGCTGACATCTAGGGTTATAAATTTAAAGCTTGCACACACCGTTTGGAGCGAACAAGTTTTTGGCGCCGTTGCCGGGGACTTGGTCTAGACCGAGCCGTTTGTGGTTTGCTTTTGGCGCACTTGCCCCCTGTTTCTACTAACCGCTCTACTTGAGTGACTTTCGCAGGTTCTTTTTCTTAGGTTTATGCGAAGAACCCGTGCTGGGAAGGAAATCATTCCTTACGATCCCGAACCAGAAAAGACATAAAAAAGACGCTTGAAAGAAGCGATGATGGCCAACCAAGACAATCGTGATCTTGAGGCCGAATTGAAGGAGGCGTTAGAACAGCTACGCCTCAGCAGTGAAGAACTGAGGCTGGAAAAGGAAGAAACTCGCACAAGGACTGAGGTGATCGAAGCAGATATGACAGTTTTACGAGTCCAATATCTACCTCGACCGAACCCAGATCCTCGACCGAGGCAAGACCCTGTTCCAGATCCTCGACCGAGGCAGAATCCAGTACCTGTTGCCCCGGCCGAGATACTTCCACATTGGATGTCAGTCCGAGACGTTCTTTTTGCAGGTATTCTACAAACCCTAGGGCAGAGAATGGACCCCAATCAACAGCTGAGGCGTCCAGGAGTCAACCTAGGTGATCCAGCGGACCATGATTATGAGCTTCGACCGCAAGTTCTTTCCATGATTCGCCAATGCCAGTTTGGAGGGCTAGAGAGGGAATCTCCGCATCAACATCTACAGAACTATGAGATCTTGATGGAGACCTTGAGACCTTCAAGGCTGGAAAACAACAACTACAAGCTAAGGCCTTTCTACTTTTCTTTGAAAGATAGAGCTCTTACTTGGTACCAATCTCTTCCTCCAGAAAAAATCAATACTTGGGAGGAGATGACTACGGAATTCTTGTCTAAATTCTTTCCCCCTCTAAAACCGCTGAAATGAGAGGGAAGATTAATGCATTCATCATGAAGGACAAGGAGAGCTTGTCCAAGTCATGGGAGAGATTTAAAGATATTCTTTTGGATTGCCCACATCATGGGAATCCAAAGATAGAGTTGTTGGAGATATACTTCAAGGGATTGGACGGAAGCACCCAGTTCAACCTTCAACTACTATCAGCCGGTACATTCATGGACATGGCAATTGACGAAGCTTGGGAGTTCATAGAGAAGCAAGCTTTACACATGGAGAAATATTCTCACCAAGGAGCTGAAGGTGGAGTTAAAAAAGTCAACTTTCAAGAGGAGCCATCAAGCACTAATCAACTCATCTCTTTGAAGAATGACGCGAAACAATTGAAGGAACTCTTAGTTGCTCAAACCAAGAAGGAAGATCAAGGATCAAGGAACAACAATGGATACTGTAACAACAACAACGGTTCCCGAAACAACAACTACAACAACAATAGAGGATCCAACAGCAATAATTGGAGGGCAAACAACCAAAATTCGGGTAACAATCATTCAAACTCCAATTCGAACGATTCCTCTAATCCTTTCCTCTCTTCTCCTTCTTCATCTACTCCATTGAAGAGCCAAGAGTAAGGATCAAGTTTGTCCCAGCCGGAAAAGAAAGACACAGTGCTGGAGGCCATCTTGATCAAGCTTAGCGCTATGGAGACATCTATGACGTCATTTTCGAAGGCGCAAAAAGCCTTTGAACAACAACTTGCTAGTAGGGCGACTGAAACGCCAAGAGATCCGGGGAAGCTTCCAGTAAGAACGGAAAGCAACCCTAAGGTACAGATTATGGCCATAACGACGAGGAGTGGACTGAAGACTGCAGATCCAATGCCTCGATCGGTGCCAGTACAGACGAAGACCACCTCGGTCCAGGTGCAGACGAAGAACACTTCGGCCGAGATGCCAACCGAGGTGGAGCCACAGAAAGCGGAGGAGAAAACTGAAGTTTATATTCCACCTCTTGCTTATAAACCACCACTTCCATTCCCCCAGTCAAGGGCCAGAGCACATCTAGACAAGCATTTTGGTAAGTTCCTTGACTTGATGAATAAACTACACATTAATATTCCTTTCCTTGATGCTATTCTAGGGATGCCCGCCTATGGGAAATTCTTGAAAGAGATTTTGTCAAGGAAGAGGAAGTTGGAAGACTTTGGTGAAGTAAGGATGACATCTAAATCCTCGGAGCTCATTCAAATCATGAAGGAGAAGATGCCACCCAAGTTAAGAGATCCCGGCTCATTTTGCATCCCCATTCAAGTTGGGGATGTCACTTGTGAAGCCTTATGTGATCTAGGAGCCAGCGTGAGCATCATTCCGCAGGAGCTATGTGTTAAAATCGGTCTTGGAGAGCCCAAGCTAGTGAAGATACGATTATACATGGCGGACCTGATGCGTCCTTGGAGGTAACCAAGGATAACTCCGGATCTAGATCAAGCAAAACTCCAACTACTCCTTGATTCTTTGTGCAACGTTGTATCGTTTCGGATCCAAAGGGGCGGAAGCGATGAAGAAACTAGGGTTACTTCGATCTAGAGAGATCGAAGGAACCTTTTTGTATGGAGCGAAGGTTGATCCTTAAAAAGAATCCTCGAATATGGATTTCTTGAATCAAAGACGAGATTCAAGGAAGAAGTTTGAGGGTTAGAAGAGAGATTTTGATGCCCAAGCTAAGTGGAGGAAATTCTTCTCAAAACTTAGTAATATTGAACATCAAAAATAAGTGAGGCAAGATATCTCTTATATAGAGAAACTTGCCTACCTATGGGCCAACGGGCCAAACAAGAATACATGAAGAAAAAGCCCAAAAGGGAAAAACCTAAAAGCATCCAAGCAAACCCTAAACGGATAAGGTCAAAAAGGGAATATTCCTATATGGAATATCCCTTTATTACATAAAAAGGAAGACATGAAAATATAGTCCGAAGATAAGCTAGCTTCATGCCATGGAGTCGGAAAGACGGGACATGCCGCTAACGGAACCGGTAGCCTATGCCATGGTGGTGTAGAGACAAGGCACGCCGGTAATGGGACCAAGTGAAGAAGTAATGCGGGTGATGATGGAGCCGGTGGCTCGAGCAATGGCCTTAGCTCGGGATCGGGTGATCGGTCCATCTGAGCGAACTCTAAGAGCCTCGTCCTCTTCGTCCACGGTCAACGTAAAAGGGGCATCCAAGGGCGCATCAGTCCCCCCATCTTGGCTGTGAAACGTCCCCGTTTCACCATCGTCAAAGAGGGGCTCAACATAAGGGGCAAGGTCCTTGACGTTGAACGTTGGGTGTACTCCGTAGGAATCCGGAAGCTCTAACTTGTATGCATTTGGACCATGACGGGCTAAGATGCGGAATGGGCCATCACCACGGTCCGAGAGCTTGCTCATGCGGCGAGTAGGAAAACGCTCCTTCCGTAGGTGGAGCCAAACAAGATCACCGGGCTCAAAAGAGACGTCGCGGCGGCCCTTGTTGCGTTGTCCGGCAAGTTGGGCGGCACGACGTTCAAGTTGTGTCCTAGTCCGCTCATGAAGCTCAATGATTTGGGCGGCTCGGTTTCCGGCAATGATGTGTTCTCCATCCTTGAGCGGGCGGGGAGTGAAATCCAATGGTGTGTGTGGATTGAGGCCGTAGACAACTTCAAATGGGGACAATTTAGTTGCCGTGTGCCTAGACCTGTTATACGAAAACTCGACAATAGAAAGTAAGTCCTCCCACCTACGTGGGTTGGTCCTAGTGGTGGCTCTAAGTAGAGCACCAAGAGTCCGATTGGTCACCTCCGTTTGACCATCGGTTTGGGGGTGATAACTACTTGAAAACAACAAGTTGGTTCCAAGTTTTCCCCACAACGTTCTCCAAAAATGACTTACGAATTTCACGTCCCGATCACTAACGATGGAACGTGGTATCCCATGTAAACGCACCACATTGTCAAAGAACAAGGTGGCAACTTCACTAGCATTTAGGGTGCTTTTACATGCGATGAAATGAGCCATTTTGGAGAAGCGATCGACTACCACGAAAATGGAGTCTTTGCCTCGTTTTGCTATAGGCAACCCGACCACAAAGTCCATGGAGAGATCCTCCCAAGGTCCCATTGGTATAGGCAAAGGAGAATACATCCCATCCGGACCTTGGCGCGACTTGGCATGATGACATGTGATGCAACCCTTGCAAAACCGTGTCACATGCATACGCATCCGGGGCCAAAAGAAATGCTCTTGGAGAGCGGAAAGGGTCTTGGTAGCACCGAAATGACCACGGCCCTCATGAGCTTCCTTGACCAACAAATGGCGTATAGATGAGCGCGGAATACAAAGTTTTCCCGCTCGAAAAAGATAGCCATCGTTAATAAAGAAAGACTCGTGCTCTCGGAGGTCGAGGCATTGTGCCCATATGTCCTTGAAGTCAAGATCCGTGGCGTATAACTCTTTGATAAGAGCAAAGCCATGTATCTTGGCATCCATATACACAAGGAGGGCATAGCGGCGAGAAAGGGCATCGGCTACCACATTCTCTTTGCCTTTCTTATGCCGAATGACATAAGGAAAGGTTTCTAAAAACTCTACCCAACTAGCATGGCGCCGACTGAGATTTGTTTGACTCTTGAGATACGAAAGAGCCGCATGATCCGAATGAATCACGAACTCCTTCGGCCACAAGTAATGTTGCCATGTCTTAAGACAACGAACTAGAGCATATAGTTCCTTGTCATATGTAGGGTAGTTGAGCGAAGGACCGGACAGTTTTTCACTGAAGTAGGCAATTGGACGATTCTCTTGTAAGAGAACGCCTCCAATGCCCACATTTGATGCATCACACTCCACCTCGAAGGTTTTCGAAAAGTTTGGGAGTTGGAGTAATGGTGCATTACAAAGACGGTCTTTGAGCGCATCAAACGCTCGAGCATGGATATCACGCCACTCAAACGTGACACCCTTGGTAGTGAGCTCATGGAGCGGTGCTGCTACCGTGCTAAAGTCCTTGACAAAGCGCCGGTAGAAACCCGCTAAGCCGAGAAAGGCTCGGACCATGGTGACCGTAGTAGGAGTAGGCCACTCCCGAATAGCACGAACTTTGGATTCGTCTACTCGGAGTCCGTCCTTAGACACGACATAGCCAAGAAAGATAGTGGTGTCCGAGCAAAAGACGCATTTGTCAAAGTTGACATACAATTGCTCTTGTCTAAGGCACTCGAGCACTTGGCGAAGGTGCCCGATGTGATCCTCCAAAGACGTACTAAACACCAAAATATCATCAAAATAAACAACAACGAATGTACCCAAGAATCGGCGCAAGACGTGGTTCATGAGGCGCATGAAGGTGGACGGGGCGTTGGAGAGGCCAAAAGGCATGACAAGCCATTCATAGAGTCCATACTTCGTTTTGAACGCCGTCTTCCATTCGTCACCTTCGGCCATCCGGATTTGGTGGTAACCGCTCCGGAGATCAATTTTGGAGAAGATAGTGGCGCCATGAAGCTCATCCAACATGTCATCAAGGCGCGGGATCGGGTGGCGATATTTGACGGTGATTTGGTTGATGGCACGACAATCAACACACATCCGCCATGATCCATCTTTCTTTGGTACTAAGATTACCGGGACGGCACATGGTGATAAGGATTCACGCACATGTCCCCGGTCTAGGAGCTCTTGCACTTGACGTTGTAGCTCCTTTGTCTCTTCCGGACTAGCTCGGTAAGCGGCACGGTTTGGCAAAGAGGCACCGGGTACAAAGTCAATTTGATGTTCAATCCCTCGGATAGGTGGCAAGCCGGGTGGGAGGTCTTTGGGCATAATATCCTGAAATTCAGACAACAACAAAGACACCTCGTGTGGCACATTACTTGGGTCATGAGAAGTAGATAAACAAAACGGGACAAGTAAAAAGCATGGGAACTTGCCTTCCATGACCGGTTGCAAATCATGCCGGCGAGCTAAGAGTATCCGTGGCTCACACCGTCCTTGAATTACGGGATCCGAAGATGATAAAGGTGCGCCCGAAGAAACGATGCGACCTTTACTACCTTTGGATTCGGTAGCATGGACAAGAGGGGCGGTGTTGCGGGATTTGGAAGTACTAGCACCTACAACATCGGAACTCCGGGGGTCCGATTTTGCCGGTGCTTTAGCGGACTCATCAATAGTTTGTTGCCTCTTCCGTTCCGCATAGTCAACCAAAATTTCGTGCGGAGTCATAGGAAAAAGTGTGACCCTTTTTCCATTATATTGGAACATGTACCGATTAAGATAACCATCATGATATGTGCGGCGATCGAATTGCCATGGTCGTCCTAATAGGACATGTGTGGCGTCCATCTTGATAACATCACAAAGGACCTTATCAACATAGGCGCCAATAGAAAACGGCACCCAAGCTTGTTGTGTGACGGTGTCACATGCCGTATCGGAAATCCATTGGAGTCCGTACGGCGTTGGGTGGGGGGTCGTAGGCAACTTGAAGTGTTTTACCACCCGTTCGTTGACAATATTGCAACAAGAACCCCCGTCAACGATGAGAGAAAGACTCGTATTATTAACCAAGCAACGAGAGTGGAAGAGATTCTCGCGTTGATCAATAGGAATATGCTCTTTAACAGCCAAAATACGACGAGAAACAAGAGCGAATTTACCGGGTTGTGCTGGGCCGCAAGCAATCTCGTCATCACAGGGTTCCATGCCAACAAGTGGGTCGGTGTCATGGTCATCCTCAAAAATGATATCACCTTCATATTGACCATCGTCATCCTCGAAATATGTTGGGTCGGCAAACAAGACCCGTTTGGTGTTCGGGCAATCACGTTGTACGTGGCCAAAACCGCTACACTTGTAACACACGGGCTCCCTTGGGCGAGCCGCCGGTGAGGGTCCTTGTTGACCTCGAGAGGGAGGCGCCGGTGCCGGGCCACGGTTTGGTGCCTTCTCGGTACCCGTTTGCCGATTGGAAGGACCCGTCCGTTGGGTCCCTTTGGAGGCGTCGGTATCTGTGGGACTAGGCGCATCTCGAGAACGTGTGTTAGATGGATAAAGATATGGACTCGAAGAAGAGGGATACCTAGAATACCGCGGTGTTTCGAGTTGTTGCTTATATAACTTCATGGCGGCATGACATAATGCTCCCAAATCCTTGAATGGGACAATCTCGAGCGGCCTCCGGATGGAAGCATTAAGCCCACTCATGAACTTGGTGCGGAGGGCGGAGGGGGAGGCCGAGACGCCGGCCTTAATGTGCATGTCCTCAAGTTTAGCCAAGTAAGCCACCGGAGTGAGGTTGCCTTGCTTGAACTCGGCAATTTGCAACCGCATATCATTCTTAAAGTCCTCGGGTACGTACTTCTTGGTCATGCAATAGAGCAATTGCTCAAACGTCTCAATTGGTGCCCATCCTCGCCTTTCTCGGGTGAACTCATACCGGTTCCACCAAGACTTCGCATCGCCTTCAAAGTATAGAGTTGCCGCCTCGATTTTCTCGGATTCCTCCTCATAATGACAATGTTTTAATGCCCGTTTCATATCCTGCGCCCAATCAAGAAAAACACACGGATCATATTCACCATGAAAGGTAGGGAACTTAACCTTACCTTCCCTACGAGCGCGGTAGGGGTCCGGGCGGGGCGGTGGAATGTAGGCATCATCGGCACGTGCTCGCCGGTGGCCGCCATGATGACGTTGACGCCCATGAACGGGTGGGGCCGGCCTAGGTGGATTTGGGGGAGGCAACCATTCTTCACCCCGGTCTTGGTTCTCATAGGGGTCTATGACGGGTGGGTGCCACGGACGGGTATGTGCTACCCGTTCTAAATCGGATTCATCACCGGAGAACTCATTGAAGTTGTGTTGCTCATCGTATTCATCAAAGTCAAGGGTCCTCGGTTGCCGGATTGACCGTTGGTGACGGTGTTCGGACCGATCATGCTCACGACCATGATTGGTGGTTGAGTTGGGACGGTACCGGGGCTCTTCCCGGGTTTGTCGGTCGGTGCGGGGCACACTAGGTGGGGCTGGAGAAGGAACATACCGTTGATGGTGATGCTCATAATATTGGTGCCGATGTTCCGTATCGACTATGGGCAAGTTATCTTGACGCGGGTCGGGGTATTCCTCCTCTTCTTCATGGGACTCATTTCCGTCAAGAGGTAAAGGATGGGTGCGTTCAATGACTGACGCAAGCCGGGTAACGTTTGATGGGCCAGCTCCCAAAAGTCCCTTGCCTTTCCGTTGTGCATCGGAAGTGGAAGCATTGACCACGTTCTCATTCGGATAAGTTGGGGTGGGACGGTGAGCATTCTGAAGGGACTTAAGAGCTTCTAGCTCTTTTTTCAAGGCAATGTTTTCTCGGGTCAAGGCATCAAACTTTTGTTGTGCCTTCAAGGCTTCCAATTCTCGCCTTATGGAGTCATTTTCGAGGGACAACGAGGCAGTTTCTTGAGCCAAGGGTTCACTGAACTCTTGCGGACCAGAATCCTGAGAAGTTTCCATTTCAACGTTAGTCATTGCTCCAAATCAGCACACAAGTTCAAGCAATCAAGTGAGCAAGGTGACAAGTTAGGTCAACTTTACCCAAGTTCAAGTGCGTTATCGGGTTCTACTTTGGGGAAGGCCGTTTGGCGGTTAGGCAAGGAAGGCAAATCCAACAAAATTGAACCAATTACACACAAAAAACAAGTGATATTTTGCAAACGTATGTGAGAAAATGGAGGGATAGAAGATGGACGGATTGTTCACTCGGCAAGCTTTGCTTGCTTTCGGTCTTTGACCGTTTTGTAAAATCCGATTTTTCGGATGGACCGGTTTGCCGGACGTCTTTTCACTTTGTGTTTTTCGTTTCTTTGAAACGTTTTGAGCAACACTTTCTTTTTTTTTTTTTTTTTTTTTGAACACAAATCCGTATTGATGAAGAGTTGTTTTGCTTTTCTTGGAATATCAAATGCGAGATATCCGAACTTTTCGTTAACAAAAATATCCCAAGAGATTTGGTGGAATTAATTAACAAAATTGTCGGATTAGGTCGGTTTAAGAAAAAGACGGGTTTGATAAATGGTTTGAAGGGAAACCAAATATCTCCTATTTTTGTTTTTTTTGTTTTGAGTTAAACACGGAAAAGAAAAAAAAAATCAGGAAAAATGGATGAACATGATGAAGAACATGATGAACAACATGAAGATCATGAAGAACAAATGAAGAACATCATGAGCAAACGAACAACATCATGAACAAAAAAAGGCTAAATAGGTTTAAGATAATAACGCACAAAAACAAGAGTAAAGAGAACTTAGCTTTGATCCCTTGCTCTGATACCAATTTGATGCGTCCTTGGAGGTAACCAAGGATAACTCCGGATCTAGATCAAGCAAAACTCTAACTACTCCTTGATTCTTTGTGCAACGTTGTATCGTTTCGGATCCAAAGGGGCGGAAGCGATGAAGAAACTAGGGTTACTTCGATCTAGAGAGATCGAAGGAACCTTTTTGTGTGGAGCGAAGGTTGATCCTTAAAAAGAATCCTCGAATATGGATTTCTTGAATCAAAGACGAGATTCAAGGAAGAAGTTTGAGGGTTAGAAGAGAGATTTTGATGCCCAAGCTAAGTGGAGGAAATTCTTCTCAAAACTTAGTAATATTGAACATCAAAAATAAGTGAGGCAAGATATCTCTTATATAGAGAAACTTGCCTACCTATGGGCCAACGGGCCAAACAAGAATACATGAAGAAAAAGCCCAAAAGGGAAAAACCTAAAAGCATCCAAGCAAACCCTAAACGGATAAGGTCAAAAAAGGAATATTCCTATATGGAATATCCCTTTATTACATAAAAAGGAAGACATGAAAATATAGTCCGAAGATAAGCTAGCTTCATGCCATGGAGTCGGAAAGACGGGACATGCCGCTAACGGAACCGGTAGCCTATGCCATGGTGGTGTAGAGACAAGGCACGCCGGTAATGGGACCAAGTGAAGAAGTAATGCGGGTGATGATGGAGCCGGTGGCTCGAGCAATGGCCTTAGCTCGGGATCGGGTGATCGGTCCATCTGAGCGAACTCTAAGAGCCTCGTCCTCTTCGTCCACGGTCAACGTAAAAGGGGCATCCAAGGGCGCATCAGGACCGCTCCATTACCCATCCCGTGGGCATTCTGGAAGACGTTCCGGTTAAGTTAGGTAACTTCTATTTACCTATAGGCTTTGTTGTGCTTGACATTCCCGCAGATTATCCCGTTCCTATCATTCTCGGGAGGCCATTTCTAGCAACTTCGGGTTGCAATGTGGACTGTAAGAATGCCAAGCTGAAGTTCAATATTGGCGGAGATGAAGTGGAATACGCATTACTTGCGGCTATGAAAGGAGAGCAGCTAGGAGATGATATCTTCAACATCTATGATGAAGAAGAATCAAGAGAATTGGTGAGCTCTATCCTTATTAACGATCCACTTGAAAAAGTTATTAGTTTTAGTTTAATGGAGGAAGGTATAGATGCTTCTTGTGATGCAGATATACGGAGCTTAAAGGCACTGGAAGAAGATCCAGGAGCTAAAACTGGAAGACTAATCCAGGAGAAGAAGATCTCCAGTTTCGGTTCCAGTTGCAGCACCTCGATCGAGGCATTTTCTGGACCGAGCGAGGTGACTGAATAAACATCTCGGTCAACCCCTTTGGACCTCGACCGAGGTCGAAAGCTAGATGATGTCAACTGAGACTTCTGAAGGTCTAGTTCCTCAATTTTCCCCACCGAAAGAAGGAAGCAAGGATCCTCCTCAGAAAGCACCCCCAGTTGTGGAGCTTAAACAGCTCCCAAGTCATTTGAGGTATGTCTTTCTTGGACCGGATTCTACATATCCCGTTATTGTTAGTGCTTCCCTCTCCGAATCTGAATTATCTAAACTAATGCATGTCCTGAGGAAGCATCAAAAGGCTTTGGGTTATACCATTGATGATCTTATTGGCATTAAGCCTTCTTTCTGCATGCATAGAATACTAATGGAGGACGATCATAAGACTTCACGGGAACCTCAAAGACGGTTAAATCCGATCATGAAAGAGGTTGTGAAGAAAGAAATTCTTAAGTTGTTGGATGCAGGTATCATATATCCTATCTCGGACAGCAACTGGGCTAGCCGAGTACATGTAGTTTCGAAGAAAGGAGGGATGACCGTTGTGACGAATAAGAACAACGAGTTAATCCCGACTAGGACCGTCACGGGCTGGAGGGTTTGCATTGATTATAGGAAGCTGAACACGGCCACTCGGAAGGACCATTTTCCACTTCCCTTCATTGATCAAATGCTCGAACGGTTGGTCCAACATTCACACTTCTGCTATTTAGACGGCTATAGTGGCTTCTTCCAGATTCCTATCCATCCGGATGATCAGGAGAAGACCACTTTCACTTGTCCATGGGGGACATTCGCTTATAGGAGGATGCCATTTGGATTATGCAATGCACCCGCTACCTTCCAGCGATGCATGATGGCTATCTTTTCTGAGTATATAGAGAAGATCATGGAGGTATTTATGGATGATTTTTCAGTATATGGTTCCTCTTTTGATGATTGCTTGTCTAAACTTTCTCTAGTGGTACAAAGATGTGAAGACACTAATCTCGTCTTAAATTGGGAGAAGTGTCACTTTATGGTTAATGAAGGCATTGTGCTAGGACACCTCGTTTCTAATCGAGGCATTAAGGTCGATCGCGCTAAGATCAAGACCATTGAGAAACTCCCTCCCCCTTGTTCTGTTAAAGGTGTGAGGACTTTTCTCGGGTATGCAGGTTTCTACAGGAGATTCATCAAGGACTTCTCGAAGATTTCTAAACCACTAACTAACCTCTTGAATAAAGATGTTATTTTTGAGTTTTCGCAGGAATGTCTGGATGCATTTTACAGGATTAAGGAAGCGTTGATCTCCGCACCCATTATCCATCCTCCGGATTGGACCTTGCCCTTTGAGATCATAGTGCGATGCGAGTGATGTGGCGGTAGGAGCGGTGCTTGGACAAAAGAAGGATGGGCGAACCACCGCCATCTACTATGCTAGCAAGACGCTAGATGATGCCCAGCGTAAATACGCCACCACCGAGAAGGAGCTATTGGCGGTTGTATATGCTTTCGAGAAGTTTCGTTCTTACCTAGTAGGGGCGAAGGTCATTGTCTACACCGACCATGCAGCCATACGATACTTACTTGCTAAGAAAGATGCCAAGCCACGCCTTATTCGATGGATTCTCTTGCTTCAAGAGTTTAACCTAGAGATCCGCGATAAGAAGGGATCCGAAAATTCTGTTGCGGATCACCTTAGCCGGCTACCTCCATCTTCACGCGAGAAGCACGACCCACCCATGGACGATTCATTCCCCGATGAGCACTTGCACTTGTTGGAGCGTTTGATAGACTTACTTATCTCACCCCATGATGAAGGTGAAGTATGGGGTGAGGACACCTTCCATAACGCATAGAGATGTCGTACGGTCCAGCTAGCGACCTTAAATCAAGCGCTTCTTGGGAGGCAACCCAAGGTATTGCTTTCTTTTCCCTTTTTCTAGTCTAGCTTTAGATAGTTTGCTTTTGCTTTGCTTTGTTTTGTTTTTGACGTCCTAGACAGACAACAGGTGACATCTAAGGAAGGAATACAACCCATGAGCACAACTGGAAGGATAGAAGTTCGAGAATTTGAGAAGACGGAGTCTGACTGAGGCACATCTTGGTTGTTGTCACAGCACCTCGACCGAGATGATTCTTGAGAAACCGAGGCGACTAGGGTTTATGAAGATCCACCTCGGTCCGTACACCTCGGTCCAGTCGAGACCATCTCGACCGAGGTGACAGCAGTTCCAAAAAAGGGTATAAAAAGGGCTGAAGATTTCTCTCTCCTCTCTTTACCCTCTTCTCGACCGCGGTGCATCTTCCACCTTGCTCCTCCATTCTTCACTCATTTTCGATGATTCTTGCTTCCAAACTAAGAGGAAAGCATCGAGAATCGTATTGCAAGCACCAATCTGTAGAAAGAACGAATCGAATCGACCGAATCTGGGTAATTATCGAAAAAACCCTAACTTCGTCTTTCCCTACCGATTTCTCTCGTTTTGGGCTTTGGTTGCCCCTACATTTGCTGAGAAACAGATTAAGTACCCCATAGGAACCTGTGGTAGTGATTTTGGGGAAAAGAACTGGATTTTTGAGGGAATCGATCGAACAGCTCTTCGCCTCGGTCCAGTCGGCCTGCGCCTCGACCGAGGTGTTCTACAGGGTTGTTAGAGCAACCGAGGTGACCTGACAGATTACAGAAAGATGAGTTCTGAGAGACAGTTGGTCCTGAGGGACAGATCTTCTCCTTCCCCTTCTTCTTCCTCCCGCCGTATTAGATCGGTGATCCAGGAGAGACACCAGGTCGATTATTACCACATAGCGGCCCGTCCAGTGATTGCACCCCGCTTCTTGGACATTTCAGCTTTTGACTGCCTCTATGTCGACGATGATTTGAGGCGTATGATTTCTGCCGTGGGGCTGGAGCAGTTCACGGAGATTAGAGCCCCGGCCTACTTGGAGCCGACCTTGGAGTTTGTCAGCTCCTTCACTTACTTGCCTACCGAGCGCGCCGTGAAGTACAGGTTGATGAACCGGAACTACTTGGTTCCTTTAGATCACTGGCGGGATATCTTTGGCTTCCCGATCCCGACAGTTGCTGATTTTCCCTCCCGAGCTGTAGCTAGGGAGTTTTGGGGACATATAGCTCACATGGTTGAGCATGCAGACAGATGGCGACCTGGAGACTCTAGGGAGCGGATTATATTTCATCTTGCTTTTAGACTGGCCCACAGGATTTTTAGTGAGACTCTTCTAGCGTGTACTGAGACGCCCCAAAAGGTCAGACAAGGCGAGCTTTTGAGTTTTTACTATATGGTGACTGGAGGAGTCCTAGATTTTGGGTTGATGTTGGCAGAGGATCTGCATAGGATAAAGGCGAAGGCGAAGGGCGACATTTGTTGTGGAGGTATTGTGACTCATATAGCGAGTTACATGGATATGTACCTCAATGCTTGTACCATGGTGGCGGCTGCCAAGCCGCTTGGACTTCAGGAGATGATCACTCGGAGGATACTGGTTCCCGAGGACTCACTACGCCATATGTGGCGATGCCATGGGAGCCGAATGCACCGCAGGGGATCAAATGGTCAGCTCAGTTCTCCGTGCTTGATCCACATTACTGGCAGACTGCGTGGATCCCATTTATGGAGGATGCTAGAGAGGCGGCAGTTGCACCAACTGAGGAGGATGGGGCTGAGGAGGCTGATGATGATGAGGATGGTGGTGTTCCTATGGATACGGGCACGGATACGGCTGGGTGTTAGCATGAAATATTGTGATATTTTAAGCACGTTTTCTAATTGTATTTCATCTACTTTGGTATTCATTGATAAAGCATTGAAGCAATTGTGAGTTAGTTTATCTATTTTGTCGATATAGAGATCTACATAAGCTTTGTGTTGATTGTAGGCAATTAAGAGCTAATTCCGAACGGATTGAGAGAGAATGGAGTTAGATTAAGCATGTCCAAGGATTGAGGACATCACTAGGAGCTAAGCAAGGGGCTAACTTGAAGAATAACATGAGACTAAGGAGAATTACGAGCTACATCAATTCCACGCTCTAAAATACGGTCGTACTAGGTTCCACGTTCTTTTCCACGGCCGTGGAACTTTGGCAAGACAAGTGTGGATCATTCCAGCAACTTACACGACCGTGGAGAGTTGTGACAAACCGTGATGAGTTTCCACGCTCTAAACCACGGGCGTGAAATCTTGGATAACCGTGATCTTGACGATCTTTTACGCAATATTTTAAGCCATGATCTTCTACGCACATGGGCCGAAGACACATTTTATTTGGGCCTATATAAGGACGGAAGAAGGGAGATTCCGTCACCTCCGCTTACCCTAGTTTCACGCCTTCGCTTAGATCGTCGATTGAAAGATTTGCGCTTTGCCTTATTGAGATTTCCGGATTGACGGAAGGAGTGAAGATTTGGAAGATTGTTCATAAAGAGACTACGCTTTATTCTTAGGCTTGATTAGAAGACGGATTGACATCCCGTTCTTCGTTCTTATCTAAGATTGTGATTGTTTGTGTTATTCCGAATCTATTAACATTATTGTTCTTGATTTGTGCATTTGAGATTGACTTGAGATTTATTCAAGGTTTTCGGAAGTTTTCATCTTTCATTCTTTTAAATCTTGAATTTGATATCAATATGACTGTTGTTGGCTAAAACCCTTTAGCAATTCTAAGGTGAAGGGTTGATAGTTGTGGCTTAGATGATGATAGATCGATCGTAAACTGATTGGACCCTGAGAGTTAGAGAGAATCGCCGACGAACCTAATCCACGGTCTGTTCTTGAGCTTCCACGGCCGTGGAACTCAAGAACTACCCGTAATTTTGTGTCAGTTACGAACCTTGCTTTTACTTTAATCCAAAGTTAAAGATTTGCTTTAACTTAGTCTTGGCTTGCCTTTTCTAGGTGGTAGTGAAGCCTCAACAACCTCTACCTCGATTCTGAGTGTCACAACCTTAATCGGTTTAGTTAGTCTTGATCCTTGGATTATAAGTTTGGGTATTTGACGTTAATTCTTACCTTTAGATCCTTTCTATAATGAAGCCTCAACAACCTTTATAGAGAGCGTCTTTAGGTGGGTCATATAAGGTTTTTGAAACTTCACCGTACAATTACTTTACATTCGTATACCTTTGCAAACCTCAACTCTGTCCTTATATCTTTAGTATATCTTGAATCGATTGCCACAGCTGGATTCCTGGATCTTTAGGATTGTTGTTTTCCCAATAATTTGAAAAGCTTCATACTTTTACTTGCTTGACGATTTATAACTGGATTTAACCCTCCAAATCCCTGTGTTCGATACTTTGGAATTCTTGCTTAACTATATCGATTCGTACACTGCGGGTTCGCTTGCTTGATTTCTGGTTTTATAATTAAAGCTTGTTTGCACGCACGCTAAGTGGCGAACAAGTTTTTAGCGCCGTTGCCGGGGATTTGGTCTAGGCCGAATTCGGTTATCGGTTGTCAAGCTTGGGAGCTTCTCCCTCGTTATTTGATATCTTTTCGAGTGTATGCGCAGGTCTAGGAATAACGAAGACCTCTTACCTCTTGATCAAGAGCTTGAGAGGACTTTGAGGAGAAAGCTTAAGGAAAGGAAAATGGCTGAAGAAAAAGAACGTGATCTCCAATCGGAGTTAGCGAAAAAGGAAGCTCAACTCCAATGGAGTGAGAAGACTCGTAGGGAAGAAACGGATCGTCATCAAATGAATATTGATGATCTAACGGACATGATGTTCCAAATGAGGTTGGAAATAAACAACCTTAAGGAGAAAAAGAAAAGGAGGAGACCAGGAAGATCGGTTAGAGCCAACTCATCCAATGAGGATAGTGACTCCTCCATGCCACCGCTAGAGGAAATTGATCCCACGATCAATGTGAATCCATTCTTTCCACGGCCAGCTGCAAATCGCCGTGTTCCACCTAGAAATGCGAGGTTCGAACGTGTGGATGAAGAGCCAAGAACTCTTGGCCAAAGGATGGATCCAATGCAGCAACCACGCCGTTTAGGTGTGAACTTTGATGCTGACGATGTACAAGGGTTTAGCTTCAACCCTCAAGTTATTACCATTGTTCGCCAAAACCAATTTGGTGGAACAAGTGCTGAATCTCCACACCAACATCTACAAAACTTTGAGATTATGATGGAGACAATGAAGCCTAAGAACGCAACTACCAACAGCTACAAACTCAAGCCTTTCTTCTTCTCCTTGAAGGGGAAAGCATTGTCTTGGTATCAAGCTCTTCCAAGTGGGAAGCTTGAGACATGGGAGGATCTTTCTGCGGAGTTCCTCACTAAGTTCTTTCCGCCATCCAAAACGGCGGAGCTAAGAGGTAAGATTAATGCATTTTCTATGAGATCTAACGAAAGTTTGTTTCAATCTTGGGAAAGATTTCAGGATTTGTTATTGGATTGCCCTCATCATGGCATATCCAAGCTTGCATTATTGGAGATATACTATAAGGGGCTGGATGTGGAAATACAATTCAAGCTCCAATCCCTTTCATGTGGTACATTCATGGGCATGAGGGAAGATGACGCTTGGGACTTCATTGAGAAGCAAGCGCGAGTTATAGAGAAGTATTCTCATAGGAAAGTGGAGGCGAATCAAGTAGATCAAGGAGCAAAGCTATCACAAGCAGCTCAAACTCAAATATTTTCTCTCAACACGGAGATTAAAGAGTTGAAGGAAGCCATCAAAACCAACTTTTCGAAGCACAAGGAGCAAGATGCGGGTTATTTAGGCAACAACAATAACCACAACGGTAATGAGAATACCAACCACAACAACCGGAATAATTGGAACAACAACAACAACAACCGGAACAACAATTGGAACAACAATAGGGGTTCAAACAACAACAATTGGCGCTCCAATCAACAAAATGTTCAGCCATGCGGAGGAAGTTCCTAGGAATCAAGGGAAACTTCCAGGAAAAACGGAGGACAACCCAAAAGGGAGGGTGATGGCAATTACAACTAGGAGCGGGGTGACAACTACCGACCCGCAGCCCAAGTTTGTAGAAGTCCCCGTTGAGAAAGAGAAAGAAAAGGGGAAGGAGAAGGAAGATGTCTACGTTCCTCCTCCAGCTTACAAACCTCCCCTACCATTCCCTCAATCTAGAGCGAGAGCACGTCTAGATAAACAATTCGGTAAGTTTATAGAACTCATGAGCAAATTGCATATTAATATACCTTTTATTGATGCTATTGTAGGTATGCCAGCTTATGGTAAGTTCTTAAAGGAGATCCTCTCTAACAAGAGAAAGTTAGAGGATTTTGGAGAGGTTAAGATGAGTTCGGATTCTTCGGATCTCATCAAAACCATGAAAGAGAAGATGCCCCCAAAGCTAAAGGATTCGGGGTCATTTTGTATTCCCATAGGAGTGGGAGATGTCACATATGATGTGTTATGTGACTTGGGAGCAAGTGTGAGCATCATCCCACTTGCATTATGTAGGAAGATCAGTTTAGGCGACCCTAAACCGGTGAAGATGACGTTGTACATGGCGGACCGTTCCATAACTCGTCCCGTCGGTATTGTTGAAGACGTCCAGGTCAAGCTAGGTAAATTCTATGTTCCTATAGAGTTTGTTGTGCTTGACATTCCTGCAGATAGTCCTGTCCCGATCATTCTCGGAAGACCGTTTCTTGCAACATCCAGCTGCATAGTCGATTGCAAGAATGCTAGGCTCGCCTTTGACATAGGAGAAGAGAAGGTAGAGTTCGTCCTTTCCACTCTAGTGAAGGATTCAATCTTTGATGAGGATATATTCAATATCCAAGATGAAGAAGGGTTGTCTAGAGAGGAGGTAAGTGCTATTCTCTTCAAAGATCCTTTTCAAAAGGCTATTACTATGAGTTTAATGGATATAGGGGAAGAAGAGGAGTGCAATGAGGCAATTGAAGCCTTAGAAGCACAAGAAGAAGCTTGTGAAGAAGAGTTTGAGAAACTCCACGACGAGGCAGAAAACGTACGGATCCACGGTCATGCACTATATTCCACGGCCGTGGATTTCACCAACAAAAGCGTGGAGCACTCCAGAGGGTTACACGGTCGTGGAGAGAACAGAGCAACCGTATTTACTTTCCACGCCCAAAACCACGGCCGTGGAGAATACAGAGAGGCCGTAATTTTGGGTGATTCCGAAGGTAATTGTATCTCTTCCTCAACTTCTCTTGATTCTTCTCCAACTCCTTCTACATCCTTAGACACTTCTAAGGAAGCATCGGACACTCCTCAAGAACCATTGGAAGCTCCGATAGTGATGGAACTAAAGCCACTCCCTACTCATCTAAGGTACGCATTTCTTGGACCTAATTCTACTTATCCGGTAATTGTTAGTTCCGATTTAAGCATAGATGAACATAGTAAACTTATGGTTTTCCTTAAGAAACATAGGAAAGCTTTAGGATATACTATAGAGGACTTAGTAGGAATCAAACCTTCCCTATGATTGCATAAGATCTTAATGGAAGAGGACTTTAGGACTTCGCGACAACCTCAAAGGCAGTTGAATCCGACCATGAAGGAGGTTGTCAAGAAGGAAATTCTTAAACTTCTTGATGCAGGTATCATCTACCCTATCTCCGATAGCAAGTGGGTGAGTCTAGTACAAGTGGTTCCGAAGAAGGGAGGAATGACGGTCATCACCAACAAAAACAATGAACTCATTCCTACCCGAACCGTAACAGGATGGCGGATGTGCATAGACTACTGCAAGCTAAACAACGCGACGAGGAAGGATCACTTCCCACTACCCTTCATCGACCAAATGCTTGAAAGGTTAGCACAACATTCGCATTTTTGCTATCTTGACGGTTATAGTGGTTTCTTTCAGATTCCGATACACCTGGATGATCAAGAGAAGACCACGTTCACGTGCCCGTGGGGTACGTTTGCCTATAGGAGGATGCCGTTCGGGCTTTGCAATGCCCCAGCCACCTTTGAAAGGTGCATGATGGCCATCTTCTCCGAATATATAGAGGAAATCATGGAGGTTTTTATGGACGACTTCTCCGTTTATGGTTCCTCTTTTGACAATTGTCTTTCTAACCTTGCTCTTGTGTTACAAAGGTGTGAAGACACTAACCTAGTTCTTAATTGGGAGAAGTGTCAATTCATGGTGAACGAAGGCATTGTATTAGGACACTTAATCTCTAGTAGAGGGATTGAGGTGGATAAAGCTAAAATAGAGACAATAGAAAAGCTTCCTCCCCCAACTTCGGTGAAAGGGATAAGAAGTTTTCTAGGACATGCTGGATTTTGTAGGCGTTTCATAAAGGATTTCTCTAAAATATCAAAGCCGCTAACTAATCTATTGATGAAGGATGCAGTTTTTGAGTTTTCGCAGGAATGCTTAGATGCGTTTAACATGATTCGGGAAGCTCTAATTTCAGCCCCTATTATCCAACCTCCGGATTGGAATCTTCCCTTTGAGGTTATGTGTGACGCAAGTGACGTAGCTAAAGGAGCTGTTCTTGGACAAAGAAAGGAAGGGCGAACCCACGCTATCTACTATGCTAGCAAGACGCTAGATGAAGCGCAGCTCAACTACGCCACTACGGAAAAGGAATTTTTAGCCATTGTTTATGCAATTGACAAATTTTGCTCTTATCTTGTAGGTGCAAAGGTGATTGTATACACGGATCATGCTGCGATCTGATACCTCCTTGCAAAGAAGGATGCGAAGCCAAGGCTAATTAGATGGATTCTTCTCCTACAAGAATTCGATCTAGATATCCGCGACAAGAAGGGTTCGGAAAATTCTGTTGCGGATCATTTGAGTCGCCTAACACATCTAGAGGACGACCACCTACCTATAGATGACTCCTTCCCGGACGAACATTTACATATCATAGAGGAGTGCATCGATGTGATCTCCAAAGGTAACGAACCATGGTTTGCTGATTTTGTTAACTATTTGGTTTGTCAGGAAATACCGCCCGGATTATCCTACGCACAAAGAAAGAAGTTCTTTAAGGATGTTCGGGAATACTTTTAGAATGAACCTCTCCTCTTTAAGAGAGGTCCGGATGGCATTATTTGGCGATGTGTGACGGAAGATGAGATGCAAAGTGTCATCCGCCATTGTCATTCAATACCTTGTGGAGGACACGCTAGTTCGAACAAGACTAGCGCTAAGGTATTGCAATCTGGATTCTTTTGGCCTACTCTATTTAAAGATGTGCAAACCTTTGTTTCCTGCTGCGATGCTTGTCAAAGAACAGGAAATATCTCTAGGAGGAATGAGATGCCTCTCAACAACATCCAAGAGGTGGAGATCTTTGACGTTTGGGGAGTAGACTTCATGGGACCGTTCCCATCATCTTGTGGTAACCAATACATACTTTTAGCGGTTGATTATGTTTCAAGATGGGTTGAAGCGATTGCCTCTCCCACCAATGATGCCATGGTAGTGGTTAAGTTCTTTAACAAGACCATTTTCCCGCGATTTGGGACACCACGGACCATCATTAGTGATGGAGGCTCTCACTTCATTGCCCGGCGCTTTGAATCTCTCTTAACTAAGTATGGGGTGACTCACAAGATCGCCACCCCTTATCATCCACAAACTAGTGGACAAGTGGAGATCTCAAACCGGGAGATCAAAGGAATCCTAGAGAAGACGGTTTCAAGGACAAGGAGGGATTGATCCTTGAAGCTAGATGATGCATTGTGGCCATACCGGACTGCATACAAGACTCTCATCGGAACTACACCATACAACCTTGTGTATGGGAAGTCTTGTCACTTACCGGTAGAGTTGGAGCACAAGGCGTTTTGGGCAATCAAGTGGTTGAATTTCAGCATGAAGGAAGCGGGAGAGAAGCATCTCTAGGACCTAAATGAGCTTGAAGAACTCCGCTTGAACGCTTACGAAAACGCCATGATCTACAAAGAAAGAGCAAAGCGTTGGCATGATAAGCATATCATTCCAAAGGACTTCAAAGAGGGAGATCAAGTTCTCCTCTTCAATTCAAGGCTTCGTCTCTTTCCAGGTAAGCTTAAATCTCATTGGACCAGACCTTTTCTAATCAAACGTATTTTTCCCCATGGTGCAGTTGAAGTATGGGGTGAAACGGGCGGAAGCTTTAAGGTGAACGGTCAACGACTCAAGAAGTATACACCGAAACTCCAAGCTGAAGAGTTCGCGCCCACCGCACTCGAATAAGTGCGAATATGGTCTAGCTATGGACCTTAAACAAAGCGCTTCTTGGGAGGCAACCCAAGGTATTGCATTGTCGTTTTTGTTTTTGATTCATAGACTAGCTTAGTTTAGACGTTTTTGCATTGTTTTTCCTTCGATACCTTCCGGTATGTTCATATTTTTGGATGTAGGAACAATGAAAAAGGAAAGGGGAAGAGAAAGTTTGAAAAAAAGTGACGAAACTTGGACTTTGGAGCATTACAGAGAGTTCCACGGTCTAAACCACGGCCGTGACAGCTACAGTGACCGTAATTTTGAAAAGCCTAAAAAAATCACCAAAACCATGGTTCCATACAATTCCACGGCTGTGGAACCCCCGGATAGACCGTGATTTTCAAAAATTTTTACGTCCACTATATAAACCACATTTCTTCACAAAACACAAACCAAAAAAAACCTTCCACGCCCTATTTCGCCGATTCCACGCCCTTCCTCTCAAATCCTCATTCGTTAATCATTTTCGACGATTCTTTGGCCTAAACTGAAGCAAATCCATACACCTACAAGATCCAAGCAACAATTCGAACGGCAAATCACCGGAGAAGCCACAATTCGGATTACAAAATCCGAAAACCTAGGTTTTTGGTTCTTTCTCTCTCTTTGTCGATTCGGCTTTGTTTTTGATAGAATTTGTAGGAGAACTGATTGGAATTGGAAGAAATTAGTCTAGGACTGATTGATTGCTGAGTTTGGTGAATTGTTGCTGAGTTTTGAGAATTTTCGAGACGAACCACGGTCACTGTACGTTCCACGGCCGTGGAAAGCCAAGAACAGACCGTGGTTTTTGACAGATTATGGATTTTGTGAGGAGAGTGTCCGGTAGGAACAAGGACAAGAATAAGGACAGTGATAAGAACAAAAAGAGGAAAGGCAACCCCTCTTCCTCTTCTAGACCAGCACCGCCTTCATCTCCTTCACCTCCTTCATCACCATCACCACCTCCCCCTAGGATCCCTACTATCCATGAGGATCATTTAGACGCCTTAGAGAGGATAGAGGAGAGGACGGTCATAGGACCGCGATACTTGCTGCTTGAGGAGCTAGCACCTTTGCATGTGATAGGAGACCTTACATGGCTTTTAGATAGAGCCGGCTTAGTCATCTTCTCCACTATTCGGGAAGATTCTTATGAGGAGATTACAAGGGAGTTTGTAGTTTCCTTTGAGCATAGCCATGTTGACAGGACAATTTCTTTCCGGCTGATGGAAAGAAACTATGATTTTTCGATTAGAGAGTTCGGAGCCTTCTTTGGGTTCTAGGAGACCTTCAATGATCGTTTCCCCAATGGCGTGTACGCCAAGGATTTCTGGGAGGAGATCGCTATGATCTATGCCAGCAAGGACCGCTAGCAGCCTGCTGATACCAAGGCTAGATTGATTTACCATCTAGCCTTGAAGATATCTCATAGAGTGCTTTCTGAGTGTCTCTTCCCTAGGACAGAGACACCTCAGAAGATCAAGACAGATGAGTTATTCCTGCTCTACAGCATGTTGTATGGCAGGCCAACTGACTGCGCCACCCTCTTAGCTGCTACCATGAGCAAGCTAAAGAATAAGAGGGTTGGCAACATTGGATATGGTGGGATGGTGACCCACCTAGCTAGACAGTTAGGGGTTGATTTTTTGGCTTATACACGTATTGCTGCTAGACCCCTAGGACTTCAGGCCTTTATGACTAGAGGCCTTATCTTCCCCACCCATAGAGGTCCACCATATGCTGCTATGCCGTGGGAGAGTAGGACCGGGAAAGGCATTGAGTGGCTCCCTGAGTATTCCATTATGGTTGGACGCCATAACTGGAAGGCGACGTTTGCTGCCATGCATGTGAACAGATTGGTAGCCCCCTCCTTATGTTCCACCACCACTAGTTGTAGAGGAGGAGATGGGAGGTGGAGATGACTATGAGAGAGGAGGAGGAGCTGAGCAGGACTTTGGTACATTCCCGGATCAGCCGGATGTAGTTCCCGACATGCCTAGACATTCTCCCCGCCCCACTAGAGCTTCAGGATCATCCTCTCGCCGTTCTAGTGTTAGCGAGAGGCGGACTTGGATGGCAGATCCTCCCGCTTGGTATAAGACGCAGCCAGATTGGATGGGAGCTCCACCGCCTTGGCATTCACAGCCGCCGCCAGCACCAGCACCTTCAGATGCACCGGTGTGGTACAGTCAGCCGCCTGGCTGGTACGAGCAGTTGTCAGAGTGGGCTACCGACCTTTCTAGCAAGGTTGGAGCTTTGGAGATCCGTGCAGATGCTAGGGATGCACGAGTGGACGATCTAGACCACATGATGAGAGACGTTTACCGCCAGCAGTTCGGGCGGTACTATGATCCCAGCTTCTCCCCGTTTCCGCCTCCACCGTAGTGACGACTTTGATGATCGACAGTTTTAGCCGCTCCACCACCATTTTGTGAGTTCTTTTTCTTTCTTTCTTTTCTTCTTTTTCTTTTCTTTGAACATTAGGGACAATGTTTGTTCCTAGTATGGGGTGGGGTGTAACTAATAGTTGTAATAACTCTTACTCACTTTGTATGCTTTATCGAGACTATCTTGCATGTTTCATTCTATTGCTACACGTTTTATTATTGCATTGCATGAAAAAAAAAGTTTGAAAAAACCATAAAAATTGAAAAATTTTGAAAATTTTGTGCTTCTAAGGATAGAGATGATTTCTATGATAATCACCACTTGTGAATTGAGTTTTGATGACAATCGCATGCCTAAACAAATAGTAAGTTGAAAAGAAATTGAATGAGTTGATTATCCCTCTTTTGCAAGTTTAATAATGTGATGAATGTTACTTAAATCATGTTGAGAAATTAAGGTTAAAATCGCATAATAAGTTCTTATGCTTCTTGTTGAGATGATTAAGGCAATTCGATTTTCTTTCTTCTTTCTTTGATCATTTAGCCCCTCATTGAAATAATGACCTCCTTTACCTATCCGGGAATTTGGAGGAGTTGAATGAAAAAGGCATGTTTGATGTGGGAGGGCCATGAAAGCAATATTTTGCATTCAAAAGAATAGAAATAAATTATAGGTTTGGGCAAGTCAATCATGATGATGAGTAACTCGGCACCATTCACATAGCCGGGTGTTTGTGTCTTGCCAAAGTCGGATTGAGCGATATTCCTAGCGGATTATGGTATGTGCGCTAAGGGTTTGAGGCATCTCATAAAAATTGAGAAACGCCAATCTCCTAGGCTTCGATTTTTGTGCACCTCTATCCATAAATCCAAAAGTAAAGTCGAAAAATGAAAAGAAGAGAGCGAAGCTCTAAGTTGAAAGTGATGCGGAAACCGCAAGAGAAGAAGAAAAGAGTAGTTATCCACTTTCCCGGATTCACGCACCACATTCCTTAAAGTTTTCCTTCCCTTTCCACATTCTAGACCTTGTTTGAAAGTCCTTAAGATCAAAAGAATGTTATATGACTTGGTGATCTAAATTGAAGTTTCTTATGATTGATTTTGATAATGTTTGAAGGTTATGATGTTTACATGGAAGTTTGATTGATTCATGAGCTTTCTTTACCTCTTACTCTTTGATTATGTGTATGAAAGTCTTATAAGCGAATGAAGCAAGATTTGAGAATGATCTATTGATTAGAAGGCACATTCATCTAAAAGAAGTTTTGCTTTGAGAAGGTACACATATTTCATCCTAACTTGTGTTTTAAAGCTTTTGAAAGACCTTGCTTAGGGACAAGCAAGTGGCAAGTATGGGGTTATTTGTTAGCATGAAATATTGTGATATTTTAGGCACGTTTTCTAAGTGTATTTCATCTACTTTGGTATTCATTGATAAAGCATTGAAGCAATTGTGAGTTAGTTTATCTATTTTGTCGATATAGAGATCTACATAAGCTTTGTGTTGATTGTAGGCAATTAAGAGCTAATTCTGAACGGATTGAGAGAGAATGGAGTTAGATTGAGCATGTCCAAGGATTGAGGACATCACTAAGAGCTAAGGAAGGTGCTAACTTGAAGAATAGCACGAGACTAAGGAGAATTACGAGCTACATCTATTCCACGCTCTAAAATACGGCCGTACTAGGTTCCACGTTCTATTCCACGGCCGTGGAACTTTGGCAAGACAAGCGTGGATCATTCCAGCAACTTACACGGCCGTGGAGAGTTGTGACAAACCGTAATGAGTTTCCACGCTCTAAACCACGGGCGTGGAATCTTCGATAACCGTGATCTTGACGATCTTTTACGCAATATTTTAAGCCATGATCTTCTACGCACATGGGCCGAAGACACATTTTATTTGGGCCTATATAAGGACGGAAGAAGGGAGATTCCGTCACCTCCGCTTACCCTAGTTTTACGCCTTCGCTTAGATCGTCGATTGAAAGATTTGCGCTTTGCCTTATTGAGATTTCCGGATTGACGGAAGGAGTGAAGATTTGGAAGATTGTTCGTAAGGAGATTACGCTTTATTCTTAGGTTTGATTAGAAGACGGATTGACATCCCGTTCTTCCTTCTTATCTAAGATTGTGATTGTTTGTGTTATTCCGAATCTATTGACATTATTGTTCTTGATTTGTGGATTTGAGATTGACTTGAGATTTATTCAAGGTTTTCGGAAGTTTTCATCTTTCATTCTTTTAAATCTTGAATTTGATATCAATATGACTGTTGTTGGCTAAAACCCTTTAGCAATTCTAAGGTGAAGGGTTGATAGTTGTGGCTTAGATGATGATAGATCGATCGTAAACAGATTGGACCCTGAGAGTTAGAGAGAATCGCCGACGAACCTAATCCACGGTCTATTCTTGAGCTTCCACGGCCGTGGAACTCAAGAACTACCCGTAATTTTGTGTCAGTTACGAACCTTGCTTTTACTTTAATCCAAAGTTAAAGATTTGCTTTAACTTAGTCTTGGCTTGCCTTTTCTCGGTGGTAGTGAAGCCTCAACAACCTCTACCTCGATTTTGACTGTCACAACCTTAATCGGTTTAGTTAGTCTTGATCCTTGGATTATAAGTTTGGGTATTTGACGTTAATTCTTACCTCTAGATCCTTTCTATACTGAAGCCTCAACAACCTTTATAGAGAGCGTCTTTAGGTGGGTCATATAAGGTTTTTGGAACTTCACCGTACAATTACTTTACATTCGTATACCTTTGCAAACCTCAACTCTGTCCTTATATCTTTAGTATATCTTGAATCGATTGCTACAGCTGGATTCCTGAATCTTTAGGATTGTTGTTTTCCCAATAATTTGAAAAGCTTCAAACTTTTACTTGCTTGACGATTTATAACTGGATTTAACCCCCAAAATCCCTGTGTTCGATACTCTGGAATTCTTGCTTAACTATATTGATCCGTACACTGCGGGTTCGCTTGCTTGATTTCTGGTTTTATAATTAAAGCTTATTTGCACGCACGCTAAGTGGCGAACACTGGGACTAGTGCGCCGGTCATCGATTTGGATGATGACGAGACTGAGACCGAGCCGGCTGCAGAACCAACACGTCCCGCTATGCGTAGGGTACGCCGGCAGAGGGATCCAGATGCTCACCGTCGGATCGATGACCTCACCGATCTGATGATAGACTCCTATGCTGCCCTGACTGTAGACATCTAGGAGAGATTTGACGATCAGCGCCGAGAGATCGAGGGCTGGACTCATCAGATGCTAGAGGGCCAGCACTATCAGCGACGGATGGCGGAGATCCAGTTTGAGCATGTCATGGGTTATCCATTTGACCCATCCCAGTACCCGTATGTGCCACCACCACCACCACCGGATCGGGATTATTTAGAGCTTGCAGGATTTTCTTTCTTTGTTTATTATGCAGCTCAGCTATGTCCGGTGATGTTTTATTTCTCTAGACTTATTTTGACCCATTGGGACAATGTGTCCCAAGTATGGGGTATTGGATGTATTATCTGACTATGGATGTATCACTTGACTCTATCGGATATTTATGATCTTATTTTGCTTTATGTGCTTATCGGAGATTACATGCATGCATACAGGTTATTTGATTGAGAAAAACGTCAAAAACTGGACAGAAAAAAAATTTTGACCTCGACCGGGATGGTTCTGGCCAAACGAGGTTGACCACCTTGGTTGACTTAGAACATCTCGACCGAGGTGGTTTTCCAAACTGATAATTTTCGAAACGTTTTGTGCTTCTTTTCTGGATGTGATCTCAGTGAAGATTTTGTTTGCTGACTGGTTTTGAAATCTTTATATGTTTGAAAGGTTTTATAATATGTTTAAGTTGCTAAATGCTTTGTTTGAAATTTGTGGCATGTTTAATACTTTGTTTTTATCCAAATTATGTTGAATTTGAAGGTTGACACCGCATTATGAGTTCTCTCACTTTCTTCCTGGAAAGACCAAGGCAATTCATTCTTTTCTCTTCTTCTTCTTAATCATGCTTAGCCCCTCATATACATATTTGCCTCCCTTTACCTATCCGGGAATTTGGAAGCAAGAAAGTGAAAAGTAGGTGAAAGAAAAGTTGAGAAGTTGGCTGGAAGTGAAAGTGTTAGAAAGTAATAAATAGGTTTGGGGAAGTCAATCATGATGATGAGTAACTCGGCACCATTCACATAGCCGGGTGTTTGTGTCTTGCCAAAGTCGGATTGAGAGATATTCCTAAAGGGTCATGGTATGTGCATCAAGGGTTTGATGCATCTCAAGAAATTGATGATTGTTGATTTCCTAGGCTTCGGTTATTGTGCACCTCTGTCCATGCATCCCAAAAAGTAAAGTAAAAAAGGAAAAGTGTGAAATAAGCAAAGCTTATTGGTGGATGATGTTGAAAGTCAAGTGAAAGTGAAGTGATATCCTTTTCCCAGATTCTAGCACCACATTACCTTCTATACATCCCTACCCTACACGTTTCTTGACCTTTCTTTTAGGAAGCCCTTGAGACCTCGAGCTTGTTGATTGACTTAGTGGTTTAAACTGGATTATACATGATTAATTTCGATGATTATGATTTATTATGTATTCTATGATTTTATGCAAAGATGAACAACTTTCTTATATTTATAAAATGTTTTGATCATATCTTGATTTTAAATTCCATGAAGTATTCTCTTAGAGTGATCTATGATTGTAGCACACCATTAAAATGTTTTGAAAGACTTTTTCATTGATCTTCATGACTTATAATCCATTCTATCTTGTATTTTATATTCGGAACTTGCTTGGGGACAAGCAAGGGCTAAGTGTTGGGTATTTTGATAGCATGAATTATTGTCTAGTTTTTGGGACCTGTTTAGACGTTTATCTTCAATAATCTGCATGTTTGAATGTATATTATGTGATTATATTGTAATTTCATCTACCTTTGCGGGAATCGAGGTCTACACCAAGTTTCGTTGTAATCGTAGGTAAAATGGCACGTTTTGCTTCAAAAAGGAGCAAAAGGAGCTAAGGAGTCATTGGAGCTACATTCAGGAGCTTAAGGAAGAATACAGGAATCATGGAATTGGATTAGAGATTCACTTTGGACCAGATTTGAGAGATTTCACATTCAGTTGTGATTCACCTCGCTTGACTACTGAGTCACCTCGACCGAGGTGATCCAGAGGAGCTGACT
Source organism: Fagopyrum esculentum (assembly GCA_033239045.1). NCBI lineage: Eukaryota > Viridiplantae > Streptophyta > Magnoliopsida > Caryophyllales > Polygonaceae > Fagopyrum > Fagopyrum esculentum. The sequence continues at coordinate 23,812,968 of BSUD01000008.1, read as the reverse complement.
CGACCGAGGCGAACACCTTGGACGCGGTAAGGATATTTTATTCTTGGCTGAGATCTTTTATCTTTGGAAAGAGGATCTTATATATTTTTTGGGCTGGATTCCTGGAAGGAAGAAGATAAATTAGCCCATATATTTTACCTATTTTTTTATGGGAAAAGATCTTTCTAAGATATCTTATCTTTGGAAGGAAATTTTCCTATAAAAAGGGTTGGATTTTCCACAAATCCACATCATGCTATACCACCGATCGTGCTTAGAGCAGCTGTTTTACCCTACTATAGCTGGAAGATTTGAAGAACCTTTTTGAAGGTTGAAGGAAGATTGAAGGAAGAAAGTTTATAGCTTTTATAGCTTTGAGAAGGGTTTTGTAAGATTCCCTTAGATTCCCTTCATTGTTGATTGTCTTTATTGGATTTTGATCCAAGGAACGCTTGTTGTTTGATAATTGATTCAGTTATTGAAGTCTTTTCATTAAGTTCTTCTTGTTCAATTATTCACTTTCTTCCCTTATATTTGATTATTACTTTCATGATGATGAGTGGCTAATTTCCTTGTGTGATTCTAGGGTGATTGGCTGAAGGTTGTGGAAAAAACAATGATAGAATGATCTTAAATCACAGTAGGACCCTGAAAGTTCGGGTCTTTATCCTTAACCTTAAGCATCTCGCTCAGTCGATGGACATCTCGGCCGGGGTGGAATTCTTCTGACCGAGGTGACTTATCTGATCCGAAACTGAGAGTTAAGTGTTAGAGTTTGCCAAAACCTATTCTTATTACACCTTTCCTCGTTCAATGCAAGCCTAGGATGAGACTTACCCGGTGATTCCTTTGTTTGTTTACCTAAGATCATAAGCAATAGGTAATAAAGGTTTATCCTTTATTGGGGATCGAGTGTGCCTTCATCCCATCTTTGTGAGTTAGCCTGAGACTTACCCGGTAAAGGTTGATTCTATTCCCTTAGGTGGTGTGTTGGTTTGAGGTTATAGTTCTTTACCTTGATTCCTTGAGACTTACCCGGTAATAGAAATTACGGTTTGGGATTAGTGAGTAGTGAGACTTACCCGGTGATTAATTCTACTTTAGTAACACCTTCCCTTTGCAAAATCTCAGCTTTGTCCGCTTTATCTTTAGATCTTGAGTTGGAACCACAACTAGATGCTTTAATCCCTAGAATTGCATATTTTCTTAATTGACTTTTTATCATCCTTGATTGGTTTAATTGCTTTGTGGTTAGTAATTACATAGCTTACCTATTCCTGCTTTGTTTCACTAAGTCCTTGTGATCAACCCCTGGAATTCCTTGCTTTTTACTACGATTGACCCGTACACTGCGGGTTCGTATCCTTGTTTTAAGCTTACATCTAGGGTTATAAATTTAAAGCTTGCACACACCGTTTGGAGGGAACAATGTGCTTATGCATTACTTTATATATGTACGGTTAGCTAACGGTTTCATACCGTGTTGTAGATATTGGCAAGTTAAGCGCTGCTGAGTGATCTCGTAGGGTGACAGGCCGAGGACTCTCGTACATTAGGTGGTTGGTTTGGGTTTGTTGTGTTTCCCTCCTGTGTGAGGATGATCTTTTTGTACCTCTTGTGTGAGGATGTCGTTTTATATACTCGGCTATGTTGTTGTTTACTTTGGGTCGTACAGTTTATACTGTTTTATGTAATTGTTTTATATCTGTCAGCGCCATGTTGTAAGGTCCAATGAACTTGTTGTCAGGCTAGGGTCAGGATCCATTGTGAGATCCTATCCCAATGTGGCACTCCGAGTCCCCCGGATTTGGCGTGTTACACGCCCGCACCTTCATGGATATGCAAATAGATGAAGCTTTGGATTTCATTGAAAATCAAGCTTTACACATGGAGAAGTACTCCCATCAAGGAACTGAAAATGGAGCAAGGAGAGTTAGCTTCCAAGACCCATCATCAAATTGAGCTCCACTCACCTCGCTTAGCAATGAAGTTAAGGCATTGAAGGAGCTTTTAGTAGCTCAAACGAAGAAGGAGCAAGATGGAGGATATCAAGGAAGAAAAAACTATCAAGGGCCGCTAAACAACAATTACAACAACAATAGAAACACCAACAACAACAATTGGAGAGCTAATCAATAAAATTCCGGTAACCCTTATTCTCATGCTAATAATGCTCTTAACACCCCCTCTTCTTCTTCTACTCCATTGAGAAGCCAGGAGCCTGCACCAAGTTCGTCTCAGTCAGAAAAGAAAGATGTTGTGCTGGAGGCAATTTTGATCAAGCTCAACGCTATAGAGACATCGATGAATTCATTTTCTAAGGCACAAAAAGCTTTGTTCGCTCCAAACGGTGTGTGCAAGCTTTAATATTTATAACCCAAGAAGTATGCTTGAACAATTATGTGAACCCACAGTGTACGGGTCAATTGTAATAAAAGCAAGAATTCCGGAGGTTGATCACAAGGACTTAGGTGAAACAAAGCACAAAATCAGGTTGTCAAATATTGCAATTGACTAAAAGCAATTAAAGCAATCAAAGATGATGTAAAAGTCAAGTAAGGGGAAAATGCGGATTCTAGGGATTAAAGCATCTAGTTGTGGTTCCGACTCAAGATCTCAAAGGATAACGCGGACAAAGATGAGGTTTGCAAAGGGAAGGTGTTTCTAAGGTGGGAATAGATCACCGGTTAAGTCTCACTACTCACTATCCCAAACCAAAGCTCCTATTACCGGGTAAGTCTCAAGGTACTAAGGAAAGGAACTATAATCTCAAAACAACACACCACCCAAAGGAATAGAATCAACCTTTACCGGGTAAGTCTCAGGCTAACTCACAAATATGGGATGAAGGCACACTCAAACCCCAATAAAGGATAAACCTTTATTACCTACACTCGTGATCTTAGGTAAACAAGCAAAGGAATCACCGGGTAAGTGTCATTAGGCTTGCATTGAACCAGGAAAGGTGTAACAAGGATAGGATTTAGCAAACTTAAACACTTAACTCAGATTAAATTCAGGAAAAGCTTCACCTCGTTCAGTCAGATCCCACCCCGTACGAGATGTTCAACGACTAAGAGAGGTGTTCTAGGGTTAAGATAAAGACTTGAGCTTTCAGGGTCCTACTGGGATTAAGATCATTCTATCATCGTCTTTCCCACAAATTTCAGCCAATCACCCTAGAATCGCATAAAAAACTTAGCCAACAATCATCATGATAAGAATGATCAAATTAATGGGAAAGGAATCAATATTCGAGCAAGAAAACCTTAAGAAAAATGTCTCAATAACTAAATCAAATAACAAACAAACTGCGTTCCTTAAGTCACAAATCAGCAAAGACAATAATCCAAAAGACAATCTAAGAAAGTCTTACAAACTCCTTCAAAAAAAACAACTCCAACTATGATTCCTTCCTTTCTTGAACTTCAATCTTCAATACTTCCGTCAACTCTTCCTTCAAACTTCCTTCAGAAAACCTTTGATCCGACTATTCTAGGATGGCTGAATTGTGGAAAATCCAACCCTTTATATAGGGGAATTATCTTCCAAAGATATAATATCTTAAAAAGATAATTTCCTATAAAATATATATCTCTCTCAAAATAAATCTTCCATAAACAATATCTTCCTTCGAGAAAACCACCCAAAAATATAAGATATCTTCTTTCCAAAAATAAAAGATCTCAGTCAAAAATAAAGATCTCGCCGGCGACAGGGTGTTCGCCTCGGTCGGGACCCTCCTCAAGATCACCTCGGTCGAGTTGGCACTTTAGCTGACCGAGGTGAATCTCAACTGAATGTGAAATCTCTCAAATTTGGTCCAAAGTAAATCTTTTTAATCATTTCCATGGTTCCTGAGTTCTTCATTAAGCTCCAGAATGTATCTCCAATGACTCCTTAGCTCCATTTTCATGCAAAACCTGACATTTTACGTACAATTACAACGAAACTAGGTGTAGACCTCGAATCCCGCAAAGGTAGACAAAACAACTATATAATCGCATAATATACATCCATACATGCAGATTATTGAAGATAAAACGTCTAAACTAGCACCAAAATATAGACTATAACACATGCTATCAAAATACTTCACACTTGTCCTTTGCTTGCCCCCAAGCAAGTTCCAAATCTTAGATACAAGATAGAATGGATTATAAGTCAGAAAAATCAATTAAAAGCATTTCAAAACCTTTTTGGTGGTGTGTTCGAATCATAGATCACTCTAAGAGAATGCTTCATGGCAAATAAAATCAAGACATGATCAAAACATTTTATAAATATAAGAAAGTTTTTCATCTTTGCATAAAATCATAGAATGCATAATAAATCATATTTATCGAAATCAATCATGTATAATCCAGTTTAAACCACCAAGTCAATCAACAAGCTTGAGGTCTCAAGGGCTTCTAAAAGAGGTCAAGAAACGTGTAAGGGTGGGATGTATATAGGATATGTGGTGCTAGAATCCGAGAAAAGGATCTTACTTCACTTTCTTTGAAACACAACATCTTCCACCAATAAGCTTTGCTTATTTTACTTTACTTTTTGGGATGCATGGACAGAGGTACACAATAACCGAAGCCGATGAAATTAGAAATCATCAATTTCTCGAGATGCCTCAAACCCTTGATGCAAATACCATGACCCGTTAGGAATATCGCTCAATCCGACTTTGGCAAGACACAAACACCCGACTATGTGAATGGTGCCGAGTTACTCATCATCATGATTGACTTCCCCAAACCTATTTGTTTCTTTCTAACACTTCCAGCCAACATCTCAACTTCACTTTCACTTGCTTTTCTTCACTTGCTTCCAAATTCCCGGATAGGTAAAGGGAGGCAAATATGTATATGAGGGGCTAAGCATGATCAAGAAGAAGAAGAGAAGAGAATGAATTGCCTTAATCATCTCAGGAAGAATGTGATAGAACTCATCATGTGGTGTCAACCTTCAAATCTAACATAAGTTTGATAAAAACAAAGTATTAAACATGCTAAAACTTCAAACAAAGCATTTTGCAACTTAAACATATCATAAAACCTTTCGAGCATATAAAAATTTAAAAACCAATCTGCAAACAGAATCATCATTGAGGTCATATCCAGAGAAGAAGCACAAAATTGTTTCGAAAAACTCTTAGTTAAGAACCCACATCGGTCGAGGTGTTCTGCCGTCATCCGAGGTGTCCACCTTGTCTAGTCAAGAACATCCCGGTCGAGGTCAATAAAAAAAAATTTCAAACCAGTTTTCGACGTGCTTCTCAAACAAAAACCTGTATGTATGCATGTAATGGCAAATAAACACATAGAGCCATGTAAACAGAATAGGATCATAAATATCCGATGAAGTCATACAAGCATACACACATAATTTCAAATCATACATCCAAATACCCCATACTTGGGACACATTGTCCCAATGGGTCAAATAAAAGTCTAGAATCAAAAAACTCACCGGACCTAGCTGAACTGCATAATAAATAAATAAAGAAAATCCCTGCAGCTCTAATCCTCGTCAGCTGGTGGCGGTGGTAGTGGAACATATGGGATGTAGGGGTGCTGGGATGGATCAAAGGAATAGCCCATCATCTGCTAGAACTGGATCTCCATCATCCTACGTTGGTAATGCTGGCTCTCTCCTATCTGATGCATCCATCCATACCTGTGTCTACGCTCATCATCAAAGCGTTGGGACATGTCAACCGTCATAGCAGCATAGGAGTCAACCATCTGCTCAGTTAGCTCATCAATCCGTCGGTGAGCCTCGGGCTCTCTGCGTCTCCGGAATCTATGCTGAGGTGGTGGTGGTGGTGGTGGTGGTGCCTCCTCTTTTGTCGCCTCGTCATCAAGGTCGACAACTAGTACACTCGGACCGCCGGTATCAGTACCGGTCTCCATAGCAACGCCTCTATCATAGTCATCCTCCTCATCATCAACAACAGCATCTCTGGCATCCTACATATAGGGAAACCAAGCAGAAGACCAATATTGTCGGTCAAAGTTGAAAACTGTGACGACCATAAGATGCCCTGTGGAGCCGTCGTCTCCCATGGCATAGCGACGTATGGCGTACTAAGACCACGAGGGACGAGAATACGCCTTGTGATCATCTCCTGAAGTCCAAGCGGCTTCACAACCGCAACCAATGTACATGCACTCAGATCTAGACCGATGACAGTAGCAATATGGGTCACCAAACCTCCACAACATATATCTCCCTTGGACTTTCCCTTGATCCTATGCAAGTCCTCAACCAGCATCCCTCCAAAGTCACGAACTCCCCCTGTAACCATACAGAACATACTCAAAAGCTCCCCCTATCGGACCTTTTGGGGCGTCTCAGTACGTGCCAGAAGTGTCTCACTGAATATCCTATGAGCAAGACGGAAAGCTAGGTGGAAGATGATGCACTCTCTAGAATCTCTAGGTCTCAACCTGTCACTATGCTCCACTACATGGGCTATCTCGCCCCAGAAGTTTCGAGTTATGGCTCGGGAAGGAAAATCAGTAACGGTGGGAGTCGGAAGACAAAAACCTCTTTGAACTGGTCCATGGGTACAATGTAATTCCGGTTCAGCAACCGGTAATTGATGTTGTTCCGCTCGGGCATGTGAGTGACAAAACTCACAAACTCCATGGTCGGCTCTAAGTAAGTTGGAGCTCGAATCTCCATAAACTCCTCCAGTCCTACCATCGATATCATCTTCCTCAAGTCCTCCGCCACATGAACGCACTCGAAGGCAGCAACATCTAAAAACAGCGGGGCAACAATAGGACGCCCGCAAATACGGTCAAAATCGGCCTAGTAACGCTCATGGATCACCGGTATAGTAGGATGAAATGCAGAAGAAGGGGAGGAACTATTGGGTCTATCTCTCAAGACTAACTGGCAATATGATCAATTGCTCATGTTTTTGACAAATGAACACCTCGGTTTCCTTGACAACCACTTCGGCTGAGACACAACTGACTAGACCGAGGCAAAGGGCTATTCGATTTCACTCTTTGATTTTCAAGTTATTTTCCCCAATCACTACCAAATGCTTCCTATGGGGTACTTATATCCTTTTCAGCAATAATAAGTGGCAACCAGAGCCAGATCTGTCCTAAATCAGTGAAAAAGAGAGGCTAGGGTTTTTGAACGAAATACCCAGATTCTGCAGATTTGGAGCGTTTTCCTTGCTAATTGATACTTGGAAATCGATCCTCTTGCTTCCTCCGGTGAAATCGAACCAAAAATTATGGAAAACGAGCAAGAAACGAGGAACCGAGGCTAGGGTACCGCCGTGGTCGAGGCTTGTTGTGGGAGGGAAAATGAGAAGAGAGAGAAAAATTGTCTTGCCTTTTATACCCTTCTCTGATTTTGATTTCACCTCGGTCGAGGTGGTCCCGACCGGACCGAGGTGTCTGACTGGATGTCAGACCTAGTCGCTTCGGTTTCCCCAAGGACATCTCGGTCGAGGTGTTGTGACAGCAACCGAGATATGTCTCAGTCAAACTTCGTCTTCTCAATTTCTTGAACTTTTGTCCTTCCAATGTAGCTCCTGAGCTGTAATCCATTCTTAGAAAGTACTTGGCTTCTGTCTAGAGGTCGCAAGAAGCAAATCAAAGCAAACTATCTAAAACTAAGCTAGAAAAACGAAAAAGAAAGCAATACCTTGGGTTGCCTCCCAAGAAGCGCTTGATTTAAGGTCGCTAGCTGGACCGTACATCATCCTAGACAAGGTGTAGTGGTGCAATCTCCTCAACCTGGACTTCTAGTCGGTACTTTTTCAGCCTATGACCGTTGACCTTAAAGATTCCGCTTGTTTCTCCCCAAATCTCAACTACATCATAGGGGAAAACATTTTTCACAACGTAAGGTCCTGTACATCTAGATTTCAACTTACCTAGAAAGAGGCGGAGGCGGGAGTTGAAGAGTAGAACTAGATTTCCTTCTTTAAATTCCTTAGGAATGATATGCTTATCATGCCATCTCTTCGTTATTTCCTTGTAGATCTTGGCATTCTCATAAGCGTTTAAGCGCAACTCTTCCAACTCATTGATGTCCAATAGTCGCTTCTCTCCGGCTTCCTTGATATCAAAATTCAACCACTTGATTGCCCAATATGCCTTGTGTTCTAGCTCAACGGGTAGATGACAAGACTTCCCATATACCAAATTGTAAGGGGTGGTACCAATAGGAGTCTTGAATGCGGTCCTATATGTCCAAAGAGCGTCGTCCAACTTCATGGACCAATCCTTCCTCGTCCTAGAGACAGTCTTCTCCAAAAATACCTTAATCTCTCTATTCGAGATCTCGACCTGTCCACTAATTTGAGGGTGATAAGGGGTTGCTACCTTGTGGGTAACCCCATACTTCGATAGAAGTGCTTAAAACTTCCGGTTGATGAAATGTGTTCCTCCATCGCTGATGATGATGTGTGGTGTCCCAAAACGTGGAAAGATAGTCCGATTAAAGAACTTCACAACCACCATGGTGTCATTAGTGGGTGAGGCAATGACTTCCACCCATCTAGAGACATAATCAACAACTAAGAGAATGTAGAGGTTCCCTGCGGATGATGGGAAATGTCCCATAAAATCAACTCCCCATACATCAAAGATCTCAACCTCCTGAATATTGTTGAGTGGCATCTCGTTCCTTCTAGACAAGTTCCCCATTCTTTGGCATGCATCACAAGAGACAACAAATGTTTGCACATCATTAAATAATGTAGGCCAAAAGAAACCAGAACGTAATACCTTAGCACACGTCTTGTGAGCGCTAGCATGTCATCCACAAGGAAGCGAGTGGCAATGCCGTATAACACTAGCAACTTCATCCTCTGGAATGCATCGTTGTTCACCACTTAGCGTGCGTGCAATCAAGCTTTAAATTTATAAAACTAGAATAAAAGCAAGCGAACCTGCAATGTACGGATCGCCGTAGATTAGCAAGTATTCCAGAGTATCGAACACAGGGATTTGGTGGGTTAAATCCAGTTATAAATCGTCAAGCAAGTAAATGTATGAGCTTTGCAAATATATTGGGACAACAGCAACCCTAAAGATCCAGGTGTCTAATTGTGGCAATCGATTCAAGATATACTAAAGAACTAAGGACAGAGTTAAGAGTTGCAAATGTATGCTAAGGTAAAGCAATGTACGGTGAAGTTCCAAGACTTTATATGACTTATCTAAAGATACTCTCTATAAAGGTTGTTGAGGCTTCAGTATAGAAAGGATCTAAAGACAAGAATTAATATCAAATACCCAAACTTGAAACCCAAGGATCAAGACTAACTAAACCGATTAAGGTTGTGACACTCGAAATCGAAGTAGAGGTTGTTGAGGCTTCACTACTACCTAGAAAAGACAAGTCAAGACTAAGTTATAGCTAATCTTTAACATTGGATCAAAATAAAATCAAGGTTCGTAAACTGACACAAATTACGGGTGGATCTTGAGTTCCACGGCCGTGGAACCTCAAGAATAGGCCGTGATTCTGGCTCGTCGGCGAAATCTCTCTAACTCTCAGGGTCCAATCAAATTACGATCGATCTATCATTATCTAAGCCACAACTATCAACCCTTCACCTTAGAATTGCTAAAGGGTTTTAGCCAACAACAGTCATTATGATATCAAATTCAAGATTAAGAAGAATGAAAGATGAAAACCTTCGAAAACCTTCAACAAACTTTAAATCAATCTCAAATCCACAAACAAGAGTATAATGTATATCAGATTTGGAATAACACAAACCAATCACAATCCTTGATAAGAACGAAGAGCGGGATGTCAATCCGTCTTCTAATCAAACCTAGGATCAAAAGTGCAACTTCCAAATCTTCAAGCCTTCGCAAATCTCCGTTGCGAAAATGGCAATCCTCCGCACGTCCAATGAAACCCTAGGCACGTGCAAGCAAGCGTAAGCGATGATGCCGAATTCTCTTCCCTTCAGCCCTTTTATAGGGAAAGATAGAAGAACCGTCCGGCCCATGTGCATAGACAAAGTGTCTATATTTTATTTGCCAAAAGATTGCCTAAATCACGGTTTTATGGAATTCCACGCCCGTGGTTTAGAGCGTGGAATTGGATTATGGTTCTTCACAACTTCCACGACCGTACTTTATACCGTGTAACTCTCTGGAATGCTCCACGCTCATGTTGCCAAGTTCCACGGCCGTGGTTTAGAGCGTGAACTTCATTACGGCCGTATTTTAGAGCGTGGAAGCATAGGTTGCTCGTAATTCCCTTTGTTTTGTGTCATTCTTCATCCTAGCATCTTCCTTGGCTTCTTTGTGGTGTCCTCAATCCTTGGATGTGCTCAATTTATCTCCATCCTCTCTTAATCCGTTCGGTTTTAACTCTTATTTGCCTACAATCAACACAAAGCTTATGTAGACCTCTATATCGACAATGTAGACAGAATAGCCAATAATTGCTTCAATGCTTTATCAATGAACACCAATATGGATGGAATACAATTAGAAAACGTGCCTAAAATATCACAATATTTCATGCTAACAAAATACCCCATACTTGCCACTTGCTTGTCCCTAAGCAAGGTCTTTCAAAAGCTTCAAAACTCAAGTTAGGGTGAAATATGTATGCAACTTCAAAAATATCTTTTAAGGGTATGTGCTTCTAGTCAATAGATCATTCTCAAACCTTGCTTCATTCGTTCATGAGACTCTCATATACATAATCAAAGAATAAAGAAGAAAGAAACATCACGAATTGATCAAACTTTATTGTAAGCATCATAACCTTCAAACATTATCAAAATCAATCATAAGAAACTTCAATTTAGATCACCAAGTCATATAACATTCTCTTGATCTTAAGGACTTTCAAATAAGGTCTAGAATGCGGAAAGGGAGAGGAATCTATAAGGAATGTGGTGCATGAATCCGGGAAAGTGAATAACTAACTCTTTTCTTTTTCTCTTGCGGTTTTGCAACACTTTCAACTTAGAGCTTTGCTCTCTTCTTTTGCACATAATTTTTCGACTCTACTTTTGGAGTTATGGACAGAGGTGCACAAAAACCGAAGCCTAGGAGATTGGCGGTTCTCAATTTTTGCGAGATGCCTCAAACCCTTGATGCACATACCATAATCCGTTAGGAATATCGCTCAATCCGACTTTGGCAAGACACAAACACCCGGCTATGTGAATGGTGCCGAGTTACTCATCGTCATGATTGACTTCCCCAAACCTATAAGTTCTTTCTATTCATTGAATGCAAAATTTTGCTTTCATGGCCCTCCCACATCAAACATGCCAAATATCAACTCCTCCAAATTCCCGGATAGGTAAGGGAGGCCAATATTTCATTGAGGGGCTAAATGATCAAAGAAAGAAGAAAGAAAATCGAATTGCCTTAATCATCTCAACAAGAAGTATAAGAACTTATCATGTGATTTCAACCTTGATTTCTCAATATGATTTAGGTAGCATTCTTCACATTATGAAACTTGCAAAAGAGGAATAATTAACTCATTCAATTTCTTTTCAATTCACTATTTGTTTAAGCATACAATTGTCATCAAAACTCAATTCACAAGTAGTGATTATCATAGAAATCATCTCAATCCTTAGAAGCACAAAAAATTTTCGATTTTTATGGTTTTTTTTTCAAAAGCTTTTTCATGCAATGCGGTAATGAAACGTGTTACAATGGAATGAAACGTGCAAGGTGTTCTCGATCAAAGCAAGCAAAAGTGAGTAGAGTTATTACAAATGAATAGTTATACCCCACCCCATACTTGAGACAAACATTGTCCCTAATGTTCAAAAAGAAATAAAGAAAAGAAAGAAAGAAAATGAACTCACAAGACGGTGGTGGAGTGGCTAGAGCAGTAGATCATCATCATCCTCACTGGGGTGCCGGTGGTGGTGGAAACGGGAAGAAGCCGGGATCATAGTTCCGCCCAGACTGCTGGTGGTAAATGTCTCTCATCATCCGGTCATGCGCATCGGCTCGTGCATCCCTAGCATCCGCGCCGATCTCCAAGGCTCCGACCCTACTGGAAAGGTCGGTGGCCCACTCCGGCAGCTGCTCGTACCATCCCGGCGGCTGACTATACCACGCTGGTGCATCTGACGGTGTTGGTGCAGGTGGTGGCTGGGCATGCCAAGCTGGTGGAGCTCCCATCCAATCCGGTTGCGTGCTATACCACTCAGGAGGGGTCGCCATCCATGTCGGCCTCTCACTCACGCTGGCGCGGCGAGAGGAAGAACCAGAAGCTCTAGCGGGGCGGGGAGAGTGTCTAGGGAGGTCGGGAACTGCATCCGGCTGATCCGGGAAGGTACCAAAATCATGCTCCTCTCCTCCTCCCTCAAACTCATCACCTCCTCTCATCTCCTCCTCATCTACAACGGGTGGCTCAAGCGGGATGTAAGGGGGTGCTACTAATCTATTCGCATGCATAGCAGCGAATATCTCCTTCCAATTATGGAGTCCAACCATAATGGAATACTCGGGAAGCCATATAACCCCTCTACCTCCTCTACCCTCCCAAGGCATGGCAGGGGTAGGTGGACCTCTATGTCTAGGAAAGATAATGCCTCGAGTCATGAGGCTCTGGAGTCCTAGAGGTTTAGCAGCTATCCTGGTGCACGCGGAGAAGTCGATACCAAGCTACCTAGCAAGGTGGGTGACCATCCCACCGTATCCAATATTTCCAGCCCTCTTATTCTTTAGCTTACTCATAGTAGAAGCTAAGAGGGTGGCACAATCAGCCGGCCTACCATGCAACATGCAATAAAGCAAAAACAACTCATCAGTCTTGATTTTCTGAGGAGTCTCTGTCCTAAGGAAGAGACACTCAGAAAGCACTCGGTGGGCAATCTTCAAGGCTAAGTGATAGATCAACTTAGCCTTGGTATCAGCAGGTTGTCAACGGTCCTCGCTGGCGTACACCATAGCAATGTCCTCCCAAAAGTCTTTGGCGTACACGCCACTAAGAAATCGACCATTGAAGGTCTCATGGAACCCAAAGAAGGCTCCAAACTCTCTAATCGAGAACTCATAGTTCCTCTCCATCAGCCGGAAAGAAACCGTCCTATCGACATGACTATGCTCAAATGAGATCACAAACTCTCTAGTGATCTCCTCATATGTATCTTCCCGAATAGTGGAGAAGATGATCAATCCTGCTCTATCCAACAACCAAGTGAGATCCCCTACCACATTCAGTGGCTCTAAGTCCTCAAGCAATAAATATATTGGTCCTATGACTGCTCTTTTCTCGATCATTTCTAAGGCATCGAGATAGTCCTCATGAATCTTAGGGACTTTAGGGGATGGTGGTGAGGGTGGTGATGGTGGCTCGGTAGGGGGTGCCTGGGAGGAGGAGGAAGCATTACCTTTCCTCTTCTTGTTCCTAGCTGACATTCTCCTAACCAAATCCATCTCAGTTCAAAAATTACGGCCTGTTCTAACAATTCCACGGCCGTGGTTCTTTCAAAGACCGTGATTCGGCTCTGAATTTCTCAAAACTCAATAGATTCACACCAAACTCAACAGAAGGCAGCCCTAGACTAATTCCAATTCCATTTCAATCAGTTCTCCTAAAAATTCTTGCAAAAACTGAGGCAAATCGACAAAGTGAGAGAAGAGATAAAAACCTAGGTTTTCGGATTTTGAAATCCGAATTTTGTCTTCTCCGGTGATTTGCCGATCGAATCATTGCTTGGATCTTGTAGGTGATTGAATTTGCTTCACTTTTGGTCAAAGAATCGTTCGAAACGATTAACGAACGGGAATTTGAGAGAGGGGGACGATTTCGGCGTTCTTGGGCGTGGAATTGGGGATTTTGGTGTGTTTTGTGAAGAAACGTGGTTTTTATAGTGGCCGTAAATTATTTCGAAAATTACGGCCACTCGGGGGTTTCCACGGCCGTGAAAATGTACGGAACCGTGGTTTTGGTGATTTTTCTCAAGCTTTTGCAAATTACGGTCACTGTAGCTGTCACGGCCGTGGTTTTGGTCATGGAACTCTCTGTAATGTGCCAAAGTCCAAGTTTCGTCAATTTTCTTCAAACCTTTCCTTCTCCCTTTCTCTTCCACTGATCTTACATCCAAAAACACGAACATACCGGAAGGCATCAAAGGCAGAACAAAACAAAAACGTCTAAACTATTCTAATCTATGAATTCAAAAACAAAAACGTAAGTGCAATACCTTTGGTTTCCTCCCAAGAAGCGCTTGTTTATAGATCTTGGCGTTTTTGTAGGCGTTCAAGCGAAGTTCTTCAAGATCGTTAAGGTCCAAGAGACGCTTCTCTCCCGCTTCCTTCATGCTGAAGTTCAACCACTTTATTGCCCAATACGCCTTATGCTCCAACTTTACCGGCAAGTGTTAAGACTTCCCATACACAAGGTTGTATGGTGTTGTTCCGATGGGAGTCTTATATGTAGTCCGGTATGCCCATAATGCGTCATCTAGCTTCAAAGACCAATCCTTCCTTGTCCTTGAAACCGTCTTCTCTAGGATCCCTTTAATCTCCCGGTTTGAGATCTCCACTTAGCTAAGAGAGCTTCGAAACGTCGAGCAATGAAGTGAGAACCTCCATCACTAATGATAGTCCTTGATGTCCCAAATCGTGGGAAGATTGTCTTGTTAAAGAACTTAACCACAACCATGCCATCATTGGTGGGAGAGGCAATTGCTTCAATCCATCTCGAAACATAATCCACGGCTAAAAGTATGTATTGGTTTCCACAAGATGATGGGAAAGGTCCCATGAAGTATACTCCCCAAACGTCAAAGATCTCCACCTCTTGGATGTTGTTAAGAGGCATCTCGTTTCTCCTAGATATGTTCTCTGTTCTTTGACAAGCATCGCAGCAGGAAACAAAGGTTTGCACATCCTTAAATAAAGTAGGCCAAAAGAATCTAGATTGCAATACCTTAGCGCTAGTCTTGTTCGAACTAGCGTGTACTCCACAAGGTAGTGAATGACAATGACGGATGACACTTTGCATCTCATCTTCCGGTAAACATCGCCGAATGATGCCGTCCGGACCTCTCTTAAAGAGGAGAGGTTCGTTCCAAAAGTATTCCCGAACATCCTTAAAGAACTTCTTTCTTTGTGCGTAAGATAATCCGGGTGGTAGTTCCTGGCAAACCAAATAGTTAACAAAATCAGCAAACCATGGTTCGTTACCTTTGATGATCACATCGATGCACTCCTCTATGATATGTAGATGCTCATCCGGAAAGGAGTCATCTATAGGTAGATGGTCGTCCTCTAGATGTGGTAGACGACTCAAATGATCCGCAACAGAATTTTCCGAACCCTTCTTGTCACGGATCTCTAGATCGAATTCTTGTAGGAGAAGAATCCATCTAATCAGCCTTGGTTTCGCATCTTTCTTCGCAAGAAAATATCGGATCGCAGCATGATCCGTGTACACAATAACCTTGGCACCTACAAGATAAGAGCAAAACTTTTCAAATGCATATACAATTGCTAAAAATTCTTTCTCGGTAGTGGCGTAGTTGAGCTGCGCTTTGTCTAGCGTCTTGCTAGCGTAGTATATAGCATGGGTTCGTCCTTCCTTTCATTACCCAAGCACAGCCCCTACGGCTACGTCACTTGCGTCACACATAACCTCAAATGGAAGATTCCAATCTGGAGGTTGGATACTCGGGGCTGAGATTAGAGCTTCCCGAATCATATTAAACGCATCTAAGCATTCCTGCGAGAAATCAAAAACTGCATCCTTCATCAATAAATTAGTAAGCGGTTTTGATATCTTAGAGAAATCATTTATAAAACGCCTTTAGAATCCAGCATGTCCTAGAAAACTTCTTATCCCTTTCACCGAAGTTGGGGAGGAAGCTTTTCTATAGTCTCTATCTTAGCCTTATCCACTTCAATCCCTCTACTAGAGATTAAGTGTCCTAATACAATGCCCTCCTTCACCATAAATTGACACTTCTCCCAATTAAGAACTAGGTTAGTGTCTTCACACCTTTGTAACACAAGAGCAAGGTTAGAAACACAGTTATTAAAAGAAGAACCATAAACGGAGAAATCATCCATAAAGACCTTCATGATCTCCTCTATGTACTCTGAGAAGATAGCCATCATGCACCTTTGAAAGGTGGTTGGGGCGTTGCAAAGCCAAAACGGCATTCTCCTATACGCAAACGTTCCCCACGGACACGTGAATGTGGTCTTCTCTTGATTGTCCGGATTTATCGGGATCTGAAAGAAACCACTATAACCATCAAGATAGCAAAAGTGTGAGTGTTGTGCTAACCTCTCAAGCATTTGATCGATAAAGGGTAGTGGGAAGTGATCCTTCCTCGTTGCATTGTTTATTTTCCGGTAATCTATGCACATCCTCCATCCGGTTACGGTTTGTGTGGGAATGAGTTCATTGTTTTTATTGGTGATGACCGTCATTCCTCCCTTCTTTGGAACCACTTGTACGGGACTCACCCACTTGCTATCGGAGATAGGGTAGATGATACCTGCATCAAGTAGTTTAAGAATTTCCTTCTTGACAACCTCCTTCATGGTTGGGTTTAACCGCCTTTGAGGTTGTCGCGAAGTTCTAAAGTCTTCTTCTATTAGGATCTTATGCATGCAAAGTGAAGGTTTGATTCCTACTAGATCCTCTATAGTATACCCTAAGGCTTTCCTATGTTTCTTAAGAACAACCATGAGCTTACTATGTTCATCAATACTCAAATCGGAACTAACAATTACTGGAAAGGTAGAATTAGGTCCTAGAAATGCATACCTTAGATGTGTAGGAAGTGGCTTCAATTCCATCACTATAGGAGTCTCTTGAGGAGTATCCGATGCTTCCTTAGAAGTGTCTAAGGATGTAGAAGGTATTGGAGAAGATTCAAGAGAAGTGGTGGAGAAGATACAATCTCCTTCAGATTCACCCAAAATTACGGCTCCCCTGTTCCCTCCACGGCCGTGGTGTTGGGCGTGGAAGTCAATTACGGGGCCTCTGTTTGTTTTACAGCCGTGGTTTTGGCCGTGTAACTTACTGGAGTCCTCTGAATAGCTGATTACGGTCATGTTGGTAGATTCCACGGCCGTGGAATAGCACGACTGGCCGTGAGTTCGTACGTTTTCTGACCCATCGTAGAGTTTCTCAAATTCTTCTTCATACACTTCTTTTTTCTTCTCTAAAGCTTCAATTTCTTCATTGCATTCCTCTTCTTCCCCTATATCCATAATGCTCATAGAAATAACTTTTTGTAAGGGATCTTTGAAGAGAATCGAACTTACCTCTTCTCTAGATAGCTCTTCGTCATGGATGTTGAATATATCCTCATCGAAAACTGGTTCTTTCACCAAACTGGAGAGGACGAACTCTACCTTTTCTTCTCCTATGTCGAAGGCGAGTCTAGCATTCTTGCAATCAACTATGCAACCGGATGTTGCAAGAAACGGTCTTCCGAGTATGATCGGGACCGGACTATCTGCAGGAATGTCAAGCACAACAAAATCTATAGGAACATAGAACTTACCAAGCTTGACCGGGACGTCTTCAACTATACCGACGGGATGAGTTATAGATCGATCCGCCATGTACAACGTCATCTTCACCGGTTTAGGTTCGCCTAAACCAATCTTCCTGCATAAGGCAAGCGGAATGATGCTCACGCTTGCTCCTAAATCACATAATGCATCATATGTGACATCTCCCACTCCTATGGGAATACAAAACGACCCCGGATCCTTTAGCTTTGGAGGCATCTTCTCCTTCATTGTCTTGATGAGATCTGATGAATCCGAACTCATCTTGACCTCTCCAAAATCCTCTAATTTTCTTTTGTTAGAGAGGATCTCCTTTAGGAACTTTCCATAAGTTGGCATACCTACAATTGTATCAATGAAAGGTATATTAATATGCAGTTTGCTCATGAGTTCAATAAACTTACCGAATTGCTTGTCTAGACGCGCTCTTGCTCTAGATTGCGGGAATGGTAGGGGAGGTTTGAATGTTGGAGGAGGAACGTAGACATCTTCCTTCTCCTTCCCCTTTTCTTTCTCCTTTTCGGCGGGGACTTCTACAAACTTAGGTTGCGGGTCGATGGTTGTTGCTCCGCTCCTAGTGGTGATTGCCATCAGCCTTCCCTTTGGGTTATCCTCCATCTTTCCTGGAAGTTTTCCTTGATTCCTAGGAACTTCTTCAGCTTGACTAAACATTTGGTTTTCTAAAACCTTTTGGGCTTTATCAACCTTAGTAATGTGATCATCGACCTTAATGATGCGAGTCTCCAATCCTTGAAGCTTTCCCAAGATTGTTTCCAACATGGGAACGGACTTCTCTTTCCCTGAAGTGCTTCCGCTATTGATGCTTGTTCCTGGCTTTTCAAGGGAATGGAAGAAGAAGAAGGTGGAGTTAGTGAATTTCCTGAATTGGGATAAGAATTACCGGAATTATGTTGTTGGTTGGACCGCCAATTGTTGTTGTTTGAACCCCTATTGTTGTTCCAGCCGTTATTCCGGTTGTTGTTGTTGTTGTTGTTGTTCCAATTGTTCCGGTTGTTGTTCCGGTTGCTGCGATTTGTATTCTCATTCCCATTGTGGTTATTGTTGTTTCCCAAATAACCCACATCTTGTCCCTTTTGCTTTGGGAAATTTGTTTTAATGGCTTTCTTCAACTCTTTAATCTCGGTATTGAGACAAAAGATTTGAGTTTGAGCGGCTTGTGATAATTTTGCTCCTTGCTCCACTTGATTTGCTTCTACTTTCTGGTGAGAATACTTTTCTATGACTCGGGCTTGTTTCTCAATGAAGTCCCAAGCGTCATCTTCCCTCATGTCCATGAATGTACCACATGAAAAGGATTGGAGCTTGAATTGTGTTTCCACATCCAGCCCCTTATAGTATATCTCCAATAAACCCAACTTCTAAATGCCATGGTGTGCGCAATCCAATAATAAGTCCTGAAATCTTTCCCAAGATTGAAACAAACTTTCGTTAGATCTCATAGAAAACGCATTAATCTTACCTCTCAACTCCGCCGTCTTGGATGGCGGAAAGAATTTGGTGAGGAATTCCGCGGAAAGATCCTCCCATGTGTTAAGTCTCCCATTTGGAAGAGCTTGATACCAAGATAAAGTCTTCCCTTTCAAGGAGAAGAAGAATGGCTTGATCTTGTAGTTGTTAGTGGTTGCATTCTTTGTCTTCATTGTCTCCGTCATGACCTCAAAATTTTGTAAATGTTGATGTGGAGATTCAGCACTCGTTCCTCCAAACTGATTTTGGCGAACGATGGTAATAACTTGTGGGTTGAAGCTAAACCCTTGCATATCATCAACATCAAAGTTCACACCTAAACGGCGTGGTTGCTGAATGGGATCCATCCTTTGGCCAAGAGTCCTTGGCTCTCCATCTACACGAGCAGCTCTCGCATCCCTAGCCGGAACACGACGATTTGCAGCCGGTCTTGGAGCAAATGGGTTCACATTGATCGTCGGATCGATGTCCTCTAGTTGTGGCATGGAAGAGTCGCTATCCTCGTCGGATGAATGGGCTCTAACCGATCTTGACGGTTTCCTGCTCTTCTTCTTCTTAAGATCGCTCAATTCCACCCTCATTTGAAACATCATATCCGTTAGATCATCAATTTTCGATTGATGACGCTCCGATTCCTCCTTACGAGTCCTCTCGCTCCATCTAAGTTGAGCTTCGGATTCCGCTAATTCCGTTTGGTAATCTCGTTCTCTTTCTTCAGCCATCTTTCTTTCCTTGAGCTTCTTCCTCAAAGTCTTCTCAAGTTCTTGATCAAGAGGTAAGAGGTCCGTGTTGTTCCTAGACATGCGCATAAACCTATAGTAACCTGCAAATATCACTCACAAGAGATATCAAATAACAAGAGCTAAGCTCCCAAGCTTGACAACTGACAACCGAATTCGGCCTAGACCAAATCCCCGGCAACGGCGCCAAAAAACTTGTTCGCCACTTAGCGTGCGTGCAATCAAGCTTTAAATTTATAAAACTAGAATAAAAGCAAGCGAACCCGCAATGTACGTATCGGCGTAGTTTAGCAAGTATTCCAGAGTATCGAACACAGGGATTTGAGGGGTTAAATCCAGTTATAAATCGTCAAGCAAGTAAATGTATGAGCTTTGCAAATATATTGGGAAAACAGCAACCCTAAAGATCCAGGTGTCTAATTGTGGCAATCGATTCAAGATATACTAAAGAACTAAGGACAGAGTTAAGAGTTGCAAAGGTATGCTAAGGTAAAGCAATGTACGGTGAGGTTCCAAGGCTTTATATGACTTATCTAAAGACACTCTCTATAAAGGTTGTTGAGGCTTCAGTATAGAAAGGATCTAAAGACAAGAATTAATATCAAATACCCAAACTTGTAACCCAAGGATCAAGACTAACTAAACCGATTAAGGTTGTGACACTCGAAATCGAAGTAGAGGTTGTTGAGGCTTCACTACTACCTAGAAAAGACAAGTCAAGACTAAGTTAAAGCAAATCTTTAACATTGGATCAAAATAAAAGCAAGGTTCGTAAACTGACACAAATTACGGGTGGATCTTGAGTTCCACGTCCGTGGAACCTCAAGAACAGGCCGTGATTCTGGCTCGTCGGCGAAATCTCTCTAACTCTCAGGGTCCAATCAAATTACGATCGATCTATCATTATCTAAGCCATAACTATCAACCATTCACCTTAGAATTGCTAAAGGGTTTTAGCCAATAAGAGTCATTATGATATCAAATTCAAGATTAAGAAGAATGAAAGATGAAAACCTTCGAAAACCTTCAACAAACTTTAAATCAATCTCAAATCCACAAACAAGAGTATAATGTATATCAGATTTGGAATAACACAAACCAATCACAATCCTTGATAAGAACGAAGAGTGGGATGTCAATCCGTCTTCTAATCAAACCTAGGAACAAAAGTGCAACTTCCAAATCTTCAAGCCTTCGCAAATCTCCGTTGCGAAAATGGCAATCCTCCGCACATCCAATGAAACCCTAGGCACGTGCAAGCAAGCGTAAGCGATGATGCCGAATTCTCTTCCCTTCAGCCCTTTTATAGGGAAAGATAGAATAACCGTCTGGCCCATGTGCGTAGACAAAGTGTCTATATTTTATTCGTCAAAAGATTGCCTAAATCACGGTTTTAAGGAATTCCACGCCCGTGGTTTAGAGCGTGGAATTGGATTATGGTTCTTCACAACTTCCACGACCGTACTTTATACCGTGTAACTCTGTGGAATGCTCCACGCTCATGTTGCCAAGTTCCACGGCCGTGGTTTAGAGCGTGAACTTCATTACGGCCGTATTTTAGAGCGTGGAAGCATAGGTTGCTCGTAATTCCCTTTGTTTTGTGCCATTCTTCATCCTAGCATCTTCCTTGGCTTCTTTGTGGTGCCCTCAATCCTTGGATGTGCTCAATTCATCTCCATCCTCTCTTAATCCGTTCGGTTTTAACTCTTATTTGCCTACAATCAACACAAGCTTATGTAGACCTCTATATCGACAATGTAGACAGAATAGCCAATAATTGCTTCAATGCTTTATCAATGAACACCAATATGGATGGAATACAATTAGAAAACGTGACTAAAATATCACAATATTTCATGCTAACAATCGTCGACGCATCCCATCCAGACCTCTCTTGAACAGTAGAGGTTCATTCCAGTAGTAGTGACGTACATACTTGAAGAACTTCTTCCTTTGAGCGTACGTCAATCCGGGCGGTGTTTCCAGGCAAACAAGATAATTAACAATATCAGCATACCAAGCTTCTTTACCATCAGAAGCTTGGTGGAGTCAGTGCTCCATCAACTGTAAGTGATTCTCAGAAAAAGGATTAGGAAGTTTGTTGTCCTCAGTTGACAACATCTCGCTTGCTGTCTCGGTCAGAGTCTGAGGTGGGTGACCGAGATGTTCCTCATATAAGAACACCTCGCTTGGTCCAGAGAGTGCCTCGGTCGAGGTACTGGAATTGGGACTGAAACCTAAATTGCTCCTCTTTTCCTGAATTAGTTTCTCAATCTGAGCTCCAAGATCTGTCTCCAATGCTTTAAGCTCCGTATATCTGCATCACAAGAAACATCTATACATTCTTCAATTAAACTAAAACTAAGAACTCTTTCAAGAGGGTCACCAATTCTCTTAATTCTTCTTCATCATAGATGTTGATGATGTCATCCTCTAGCGGCTCTCCTTTCATTGCAGCAAGCAATGCAAACTCCACTTCATCTCCACCAATGTTGATTTTCAACTTGGCGTTCTTACAATCCACATTGCAACCTGAAGTTGCTAGAAATGGTCTCCCAGGAATGATAGGAATGGGATAATCTGCGGGAATGTCAAGTACAACAAAATCTATAGGCAAATAGAAGTTACCTAACTTGTCGGGAACACCTTCCAAGATGCCAACGGGATGGGTAATGGAGTGATGCACCATGTATAGCCTTATCTTCACCGACTTGGGTTCTCCAAGTCCGATCTTCACACATAGCTTCAGCGGGATGATGCTCACGCTGGCTCCTAGATCACACAACGCCTCATAAGTTATATCCCCAACTTGAATGGGAATGCAAAATGAACCGGGATCTCTCAATTTGGGTGGCATCTTCTCCTTCATTATTTGAATGAGCTCCGAGGACTTAGATGTCATCCTTACTTCTCCAAAATCTTCCAGCTTCCTCTTTCTTGATAGAATCTCCTTCAAAAACTTCCCATAGGCGGGCATCCCTAGAATGGCATCAAGGAAAGGGATGTTAATGTGTAGTTTATTCATTAGGTCTAGAAACTTACCAAAGTGCTTGTCTAGATGCACTCTCGCGCTTGACGGAGGGAATGGAAGTGGTGGTTTATAAGAAGGAGGTGGAACATAAACTTCAGATTTATCATTCGGTTTCTGGGGCTCCACCTCGGTTGGCACCTCAACCGAAGTGTTCCTTGTCTGATCCTGGACCGAGGTGTTCTTCGTCTATTCTAGCACCGACCGAGGTACTGGATCTGTAGTTTTCAGTCCACTTCTTGTCGTTATTGCCATAATATGTCCCTTAGGGTTGCTCTTTGTCCTTGCTGGGAGCTTCCCTGGATCTCTTGGCCCTTTATTCGCCTTGTTAAAGAATTGTTGCTCTAAGGCTTTTTGTGTCTTCGAAGATGAATTCATTGATGTCTCCATAGCGTTGAGCTTGATCAAGATTGCCTCCAGCACTGCATCTTTCTTCTCTTGATGGGACGAACTCGATCTAGGCTCCTGGCTTTTCAATAGTGTAGAAGAAGAAGAGGAGGGGTTAAAAGCATTATTAGCATGAGAATAAGGGTTACCCGGATTTTATTGATTAGATCTCCAATTGTTATTGTTGGAGTTTCTATTGTTGTTGTAATTGTTGTTCCGCGGCCCTTGATAGTTGTTTCTTCCTTGATATCCTCCATCTTGCTCCTTCTTCGTTTGAGCTACTAAAAGCTCCTTCATTGTCTTTACCTCATTGCTAAGTGAGGTGAATTGAGCTCCATTTGATGATGTTTCCTGGAAGCTAACTCTCCTTGCTCCATTCTCGGTTCCTTGATGGGAGTACTTCTCCATATGCAAAGCTTGTTTTTCAATGAACTCCCAAGCTTCGTATATCGGCATATCCATGAATATGCTTGATAGCATGTATTATAGTCTATATTTTGGGACTTGTTTAGACGTTTTATCTTCAATAAACTGCATGTATGGATATATATTATGTGATTATATTGTTGTTTCATCTACCTTTACGGGAATCGAGGTCTACACCAAGTTTCGTTGTAATCGTAGGTAAAATGGCACGTTTTGGACTAAAATGAAGCTAAGGAGCTAAGTAGTCATAAGAGCTACATTTTGGAGCTTAAAGAAGAACTGAAGAAGCAGGAATTAATGAAGAAGATTTACTTTGGACCAGATTTGAGAGATTTCACATTCAGTTGAGGTTCACCTCGGTCAGCTATAGTATCACCTCGACCGAGGTGATCTTGAGGAGCGTCCCAACCGAGGCGAACACCCTGGCGCCGTTGAGATCATATCTTTTGGTTGAGATCTTTAATTTTTGGAAGGAGAATATCTTACATTTTTGGGCTGTATTTCTGGAAGGAAGAACATATAATTGGGAGATCTATTTTAAGAGATATAATATATATTATAGGAAATTATCTTTTTAAAATGTTATTATCTTTGGAACATAATTCTCCTATATAAAGGGTTGGATTTTCAACAAGTTCAACCACGCTGGGAGGCTGAGAATACACATCAATTAGGAGATTTTCTGGAAGTTTGAAGGAAACTTTGAAGATTGAAGAAAGGAAGATTGATAGGTTTGAGATAGCCTTTGAAGGAGTTTGTAAGATTTTCTTAGATTCCTTTTGGTTCATCGTCTTGTTTGATTTGTGATTCAAGGAACGCTGATTTGTGATTATTTGATCAGTTATTGAAGCCTTGTTCATAAGGTTTTTGTTTCAAATATTCATTCCCTTCTCATATATTTGATTATTGTTATCATGATGATGAGTGGCTAAATTTCTTGTGCGATTCTAGGGTGATTGGCTGAAAGTTGTGGGAAAGACAATGATAGAATGATCTTAATCCCAGTAGGACCCTGAAATCTCGAGCCTTTAACCTTAACCCTAGAGTACCTCGCTCAATCGATGAACATCTCGGCCGGGGTGGAACTTGACTGACCGAGGTGACCTTTTCTGATCCGAAACTGAGAGTTAAGTGTTCTAGTTTGCCAAATCATATTCTTATTACACCTTTCATGGTTCAATGCAAGCCTAGGATGAGACTTACGCGGTGATTACTTAGTTTGTTTACCCATGATCATAAGTGTAGGTAATAAAGGTTTATCCTTTATTGGGGTTTGAGTGTGCCTTCATCCCATCTTTGTGAGTTAGCCTGAGACTTACCCGGTAAAGGTTGATTCTATTCCATTAGATGGTGTGTTGGTTTAAGATTATAGTTATTTACCTTAGTACCTTGAGACTTACCCGGTGATAGGAGCTTTGGTTTGGGATAGTGAGTAGTGAGACTTACCCGGTAATCTATTCCCACTTCAGAAACACCTTCCCTTTGCAAAATCTCAGCTTTGTCCGCTTTATCTTTAGATCTTGAGTTGGAACCACAACTAGATGCTTTAATCCCTAGAATTTGCATTTTCCCCTTATTTGACCTTATTATCATCTTTGATTGCTTTAATCGTTTTTGTGGTTATTAGTTGCATTGACAACCTATACTTGCTTAGTTTCACCTAAGTCCTTGAGATCGACACCCCGGAATTCTTGCTTTTTACTATAATTGATCCGTACATTGCTGCTTCGCATCCTTGTTTTAAGCATATTTCTTGGGATATAAATTTAAAGCTTGCACACACCATTTGGAGCGAACAAGTTAAGGCCTTTCTAGGACAAAGGATGGACCCGAATTTTGATTATTACATCTCCAATTGTTGCTATTGGAGCCTCTATTGTTGTTGTAATTGTTGTTCCGGGAACCTTGGTTGTTGTTCCTTGAGCCTTGATATCCTCCTTCTTCCTTCTTTGTGTAAGCAACCAAAATGTCCTTCAATTGCTTCACATCGTTCTTGAGGGAGATGAGTTGATTATCATTTGATGGAGCTTCTTGGAAATTAACTCTCTTTACTCCATTCTCGGCTCCTTGGTGGGAGTACTCATGTGCAAAGCTTGTTTATCAATGAACTCCCAAGCTTCATCAATCGGCATATCCATGAATGTGCCGGAGGAGAGTAGTTGAAGATTGAATTGAGTAGTTCCATCCAATCCCTTGAAGTATATCTCCAACAACTCTATCTTTGGAATCCCATGATGTGGGCAATCCAATAGAACATCTTTGAATATTTCTCATGACTTGGACAAACTTTCCATGTCCTTCATGATGAATGCATTAATCTTCCCTCTCATTTCAGCGGTTTTGGAGGGGAGAAAGAACTTTGTTAAAAACTCCGTCGTCATCTCTTCCCAAGTGTTGATCTTTCCGGGGGGAAGAGATTGATACCAAGTAAGCGTCCTGTCCTTCAAAGAAAAGTCAAAAGACCTTAGCTTGTAATTATTTTTTTTCCAGCCTTGAAGGTCTCAAGGTCTCCATCAGGATCTCATAATTTTGCAAATGCTGATGCGGAGACTCCCTCTCTAAACCTCCAAATTGGCATTGGCGGATCATGGATAGAACTTGTGGTCGAAGTTCGTAATCATGCTCCGCGCTGGATCACCTAGGTTGACTCCTGGATGCCTCACTTGCTGGTTTGGGTCCATCCTCTGTCCTAGAAATATGCTTAACGTTTTCGCTCCAAATGGTGTGTGCACGCTTTTAATTTATATCCCAAGAAATATGCTTAAAACAAGGATGCGAACCCGCAGTGTATGGATCAATTATAGTAAAAAGCAAGAATTCCGGAGTGTTGATCTCAGGGACTTAGGAGAAACTAAGCAAGTATAGGTTTTCAATGCAACTAATAACCACAAAAACGATTAAAGCAATCAAACCCCAATAAAGGATAAACCTTTATTACCTACACTTATGATAATGGGTAAACAAACTAAGGAATCACCGGGTAAGTCTCATCCTAGGCTTGCATTGAACCAGGAAAGGTGTAATAAGAATAGGATTTGGCAAACTAGAACACTTAACTCTCAGTTTCGGATCAGAAAAGGTCACCTCGGTCAGTCAAGTTCCACCCCGGCCGAGATGTTCATCCACTGAGCGAGGTACTCTAGGGTTAAGGTTAAAGGCTCGAGCTTTCAGGGTCCTACTGGGATTAAGATCATTCTATCATTGTCTTTCCCACAACTTTCAGCCAATCACCCTAGAATCGCACAAGAAATTTAGCCACTCATCATCATGATAACAATAATCAAATATATGAGAAGGGAATGAATATTTGAACACGAAAACCTTAAGAACAAGGCTTCAATAACTTAATCAAATAATCACAAATCAGCGTTCCTTAAATCACAAATGAAACAAGACAATGAACCAAAAGGAATCTAAGAAAATCTTACAAACTCCTTCAAAGGCTATCTCAAAACTATCAATCTTCCTTTCTTCAATCTTCAAAACTTCCTTCAAACTTCTAGAAAATCTCCTAATTGATGTGTATTCTCAGCCTCCCAGTCTGGTTGAATAGTGGAAAATCCAACCCTTTATATAGGAGAATTATCTTCCAAAGATAATAATATCTTTAAAAGATAATTTCCTATAAAAATATATTATATCTCTTAAAGTAAATCTCCCAAATATATGATCTTCCTTTCAGAAATCCAACCCAAAAATATAAGATATCCTCCTTCCAAAAATAAAAGATCTCAGCCAAAAGATATGATCTCGCCGGCGCCAAGGTGGTCGCCTCGGTCGGGACGCTCCTCAAGATCAGTACCGGCTGAAAATAGTTGAAGATTGTATTGAGTAGCTCCATCCAACCCCTTGAAGTATATCTCCAGCAACTCGATCTTTGGAATCCCATGATGTGGGTAATCCAATAGAACATCCTTGAATATCTCTCATGACTTGGGCAAACTCTCCTTGTCCTCGATCAAAGCATTGATCTTTCCCCTCATTTCAGCGGTCTTAGAGGGGGGAAGGAACTTAGTTAGAAACTCCGTTGTCATCTCTTCCTAAGTGTTGATCTTTCTGGGCAGAAGAGATTGATACCAAGCAAGCGTGATAGCATGTATTATAGTCTATATTTTGGGACTTGTTTGGACGTTTTATCTTCAATAATCTGCATGTATCGATGTATATTATGTGATTATATTGTTGTTTCATCTACCTTTACGGGAATCGAGGTCTACACCAAGTTTCGTTGTAATCGTAGGTAAAATGGCACGTTTTGGATCGAAATGGAGCTAAGGAGCTAAGGAGTCATAGGAGCTACATTTTGGAGCTCAAAGAAGAACTCAAGAAGCATGGAATTAATGAAGAAGATTTACTTTGGACCAGATTTGAGAGATTTCACATTCAGCTAAGATTCACCTCGGTCAGCTACAATATCACCTCGACCGAGGTGATCTTGAGGAGCGTCCCAACCGAGGCGAACACTCCGGCGCCGGCGAGATCATATCTTTTGGGTGATATCTTTTATTTATGATAAGAATTTATCTTATATTTTTGGGCTAGATTTCTGGAAGGAATATCTTATATTTGGGAGATCTATTTTAGAGATACGGATATATTTTATAGGAAATTATCTTTTTAAGATATTATTATATTTGGAAGATAATACTCCTATATAAAGGGTTGAATTTTCCACAATTCAGCCATCTTTTGATCAGCAATATTCTCCACACAACAGTTAGGAGATTTTCTGGAAGTTGAAGGAAGCTTTGAAGATTGAAGGAAGGAAGATTCATAGTTTTGAGATAGCTTTTGAGGGAGTTTGTAAGACTTTCTTAGATTCCCTTTGGTTTATTGTCTTGTTTGATTTGTGATTTAAGGAACGCTGATTTGTGAATTATTTGATTCAGTTATTGAAGCCTTGTTCTTAAGGTTTTTGTGTTCAAATATTCATCCCTTCGCCTTTTATTCGATTATTGTTTTCATGATGATGAGTGGCTAAATTTCTTGTGCGATTCTAGGGTGATTGGTTGAAATTGTGAGAAAGACAATGATAGAATTATCATAATCCCAGTAGGACCCTGAAAGCTTGAGTCTTTAACCTTAACCCCAGAGTACCTCGCTCAGTCGATGAACATCTCGGCCGGGGTGGAACTTGACTGACCGAGGTGACCTTTTATGGATCTGAAACTGAGAGTTAAGTGTTCTAGTTTGCCAAATCCTATTCTTTTTACACCTTTCATGGTTCAATGCAAGCCTAGGATGAGACTTACCGGTGATTCCTTAGTTTGTTTAGGAATGATAATAAGTATAGGTAATAAAGGTTTATCCTTTATTGGGGTTTGAGTGTGCTTTCATTCCATCTTTGTGAGTTAGCTTGAGTCTTACCCGGTAAAGGTTGATTCTATTTCCTTAGTTGGTGTGTTGGTTTGAGATTATAGTTCCTTTCCTTAGTACCTTGAGACTTACCCGGTGATAGGAGCTTTGGTTTGGGATAGTGAGTAGTGAGACTTACCCGGTAATCTATTCCACCTTAGAAACACTTTCCTTTTGCGAAATTTCAGCTTTGTCCGCTTTATCTTTAGATCTTGATTTGGAACCACAATTGGATGTTTTAATCCCTAGAATTTGCATATTCCCCTTATTTGACCTTATTATCATCTTTGATTTCTTTAATCGCTTTTGTGGTTATTAGTTGCATTGACAACCTATACTTGCTTAGGTTTCACCTAAGTCCCTGAGATCGACACCCCGGAATTCTTGCTTTTTACTATAATTGATCCGTACACTGCGGGTTTGCATCCTTGTTTTAAGCATATTTTTTGAGATATAAATTTAAAACTTGCACACACCATTTAGAGCGAACAAGTTTTTGGCGCCGTTGCCGGGGACTTGGTCTAGACCAAGACGGTTGCGGTTGTCTTTCGGGGCAATTTCCCTTGTTGCTACTAACCACTCTACTTGAGTTCTTTCGCAGGATCATTTTCTTTGGTTTATGCGAAGAACCCGTGCTGGGAAGGAAATCGTTCCTTACGATCCCGAACCAGAAAAGACATACAAACGACACTTGAAAGAAGCTAAGATGGTCAACCAAGACAATCGCGATCTTGAGGCCGAATTGAAGGAGGTGTTGGAACAGTTGTGCCTCAATAAGGAAGAACTGCAGCGCGAAAGAGAGCAAACTCGCACCAGAACTATAGAGATTGAAGCAGATATGGCCGATCTACGAGCCCAGATTCTGCACCGACCAGATCCTCGACCGAGGCAGGACATAGTCCCAGTTGCCGCGGCCGAGATACATCCACCTCGGATGTCTGTCCGAGATGTTCTTTTTGCAGGAATTGCACAAACCCTAGGACAGAGGATGGACCCTAATCAGTAAGTGAGGCGTCCAGGAGTCAACCTAGGTGATCCAGCGGAGCATGATTAAGAACTTCAACCGCAAGTTCTATCCATGATCCGCCAATGCCAGTTTGGAGGTTTAGAGAGGGAGTCTCCGCATCAGCATTTCCAAAACTATGAGATCCTGATGAAGACCTTGAGACCTTCAAGGCTGCAAAATAACAATTACAAGCTAAGGCCTTTCTACTTTTCTTTGAAGGACAGAGCGCTTACTTGGTATCAATCTCTTCCCCCCGGAAAGATCAACACTTGGGAAGAGATGACGACAGAGTTTTTAACAAAGTTCTTTCCCCCCTCCAAGACCACTGAAATGAGAGGGAAGATTAATACATTCATCATGAAGGACAAGGAGAGTTTGTCCAAATCATGGGAGAGATTCAAAGATGTTCTATTTGATTGTCCACATCATGGGATTCCAAAGATAGAGTTGTTGGAGATATACTTCAAGGGATTGGATGGAGCTACTCAATTCAATCTTCAACTACTTTCTGCCAGCAAATTCATGGATATGCCGATTGACGAAGCTTGGGAGTTCATTGAGAAGCATGCTTTGCATATGGAGAAGTACTCCCACCAAGGAGCCGAAAATGGAGTTAAGAGAGTTAATTTCCAGGACGCTCCATCAAATGATAATCAACTCATCTCCCTTAAGAACGATGTGAAGTAATTGAAGGACCTTTTGGTAGCTCACACAAAGAAGGAAGAAGGAGGATATCAAGGGAGAAACAACAATCAAGGGTCTAGAAACAACAATTACAACAACAATAGAGGCTCCAACATCAACAATTGGAGATCTAATCAACAAAATTCGGGTAACCCTTATTCTAATTCAAATTCTAACAATTCTTTTAACCCCTCTGCTTCTACTACATTGAAGAGCCAGGATCCTGGATCAAGTTTGTCCCAGCCAGAGAAGAAAGATGCAGTGTTGGAGGCCATCTTGATCAAGCTCAACGCTATAGAGACGTCTATGACTTCATTTTCGAAGGCACAAAAAGCCTTAGAGCAACAATTCTTTGATAAGGCGAATGAAGTGCCAAGAGATCCAGGGAAGCTCCCAACAAGGACAGAGAGCAACCCCAAGGGACAGATTATGGCAATAACGACGAGAAGTGGACTGAAAACTGTAGATCCAATACCTCGGTTGATGCCAGTGCAGACGAAGAACACCTCGGTCCAGGTACAGACGAGGAACACTTCGGTCGAGGTGCCACCCGAGGTGGAGTCCCATAAAGCGAAGGATAAATTTGAAGTTTAAGTCTCACCTCCTGCTTATAAACCACCACTTCCATTCCCTCAGTCAAGGGCCAGAGCACATCTAGACAAGCATTTTGGTAAGTTCCTTGACTTCATGAATAAACTACACATTAACATCCCTATCCTTGATGCTATTCTAGGAATGCCCGCCTATGGGAAGTTCTTAAAAGAGATTCCATCAAGGAAGAGGAATCTGGAAGATTTTGGAGAAGTAAGGATGACATATAAATCCTCGGAGCTCATTCAAAACATGAAGGAGAAGATGTCACCCAAGTTGAGAGATCCCGGCTCATTTTGCATTCCCATACAAGTTGGGGATGTAACTTGTGAGGCATTGTGTGATCTAGGGGCCAGCGTGAGAATCATCCCGCTGGAGCTATGTGTGAAGATCGGACTTGGAGAGCCCAAGCCGGTGAAGATAAGGTTATACATGGCGGATCGCTCCATTACCCATCATGTGGGCATTTTGGAAGACGTTCCGGTTAAGTTAGGTAACTTCTATTTACCTATAGACTTTGTTGTACTTGATATACCCGCAGATTATCCCGTTCCTATCATTCTCGGGAGACCATTTCTAGAAACTTCGGGTTGCAACATGGATTGTAAGAACGCCAAATTAAAATTCAACATTGGCGGTGATCAAGTGGAGTTTGCATTGCTTGATGCAATGAAAGGAGAGTCGTTGGAGGATGACATCTTCAACATCTATGATGAAGAAGAATCAAGAGAATTGGTGAGCTCTATCCTTATTAATGATCCTCTTGAAAGAGTTATTAGTTTTAGCTTAATGGAGGAAGGTATAGATGCTTCTTGTGATGCAGATATACGGAGCTTAAAGGCATTGGAAGAAGATCTAGGAGCTAAAATTGAGAAACTGATCCAGGAAAGGAGAAATTCCAGTTTCGGTCTCAGTTCTAGTACCTCGACCGAGGCACTTTCTGGACCAAGCGAGGTGTTCTTATCTGAAGAACATCTCGGTCACCCACCTCGGACACCGACCGAGACAGCAAGCGAGATGTTATCAACTGAGGACAACAAACTTCCTACACCCTTTTCTGAGACTCATTTATAGTTGGTGGAGCACTAGCTCCACAAAGCTTCTGATAATAAAGAACCTTGGTATGCTGACAATGTTAATTATCTTGTTTGCCAGGAAATACCGCCCGGATTGACGTACGCCCAAAGGAAGAAATTCTTCAACGATGTACTCCACTACTACTGGGATGAACCTCTACTGTTAAAGAGAGGTCCGGATGGGATGCTTCGACGATGCATTCTAGAAGATGAAGTTACTAGTGTTATACGGCATTGTCACTCGCTTCCTTGTGGAGAACATGCTAGCGCTCACAAAACGTGCGCTAACGTATTATGTTCTGGTTTTTTTTGGCCTACATTATTTAAGGATGTGCAAAAGTTTGTTTTTTCTTGTGATGCATGCCAAAGAATAGGGAACTTATCTAGAAGGAACGAGATGCCACTCAATAATATCCAGGAGGTTGAGATTTTTTATGTATGGGGAGTCGATTTCATGGGACCTTTCCCATCATCCGCAGGAAACCTCTACATTCTCCTAGCTTTTGACTACGTCTCTAGATGGGTGGAAGCCATTGCCTCTCCCACTAATGACGCCATGGTGGTTGTGAAGTTCTTTAATCGGACTATTTTCCCACGTTTTGGGACACCACGCATCATCATCAGCGATGGAGGGACTTTCATAAACCGGAAGTTTAAGCACTTCTATCGAAGTATGGGGTAACCCACAAGGTAGCAACCCCTTATCACCCGTAAACTAGTGCACAGGTCGAGATCTCGAATAGAGAAATCAAGGCAATCTTGGAGAAGACCGCCTCTAGGACGAGGAAAGATTGGTCCATGAAGTTGGACGACGCTCTTTGGGCTTATAGGACCGCATTCAAGACTCCCATTGGTACCACCCCTTACAATTTGGTATATGGGAAGTCTTGCCACCTACCCGTTGAGTTAGAGCACAAGGCGTATTGGGCAATCAAGTGGTTGAATTTGGTATCAAGGAAGCCGGACAGAAGAGGCTATTGGACATAAATGCGTTGGAAGAGTTGCGCTTAAACGCTTATGAGAATGCCAAGATCTACAAGGAAAGGACAAAGAGATGGCATGACAAGCATATCATTCCTAAGGAGTACAAAGAAGGAGATTTAGTTCTACTCTTCAACTCCCGCCTTTGTCTCTTTCCAGGTAAGTTGAAATCTAGATGGACAGGACCTTACGTTGTGAAACATGTTTTCCCTTATGGTGCAGTTGAAATTTGGGGAGAAACAAGTGGAAGCTTCAAGATCAATGGTCATAGGCTTAAGAAATACCAACCGGAAGTCCAGGTTGAGGAGATTGCACCACTATACCTTGTTTAGGGATACCGTACGGTCCAGCTAGCGACCTTAAATCAAGCGCTGCTTAGGAGGCAACCCAAGGTATTGCTTTTCTTTTCACTTTTTCTAGTTTAGTTTTAGATAGGTTGCTTTTGCTTTGCTTTGTTTTATTTTTGGCGTCCTAGACAGAAACCAGCTACTCTCAAAGGAAGGATTACAACTCAGGAGCAACACTCGAAGGACAGAAGTTCGAGAAATTGAGAAGACGGAGTTTGACTGAAACACATCTCGGTTGTTGTCACAACACCTCGACCGAGATGTTCTTGAGGCAACCGAGGCGAGGTCTGACAGTCCAGTCAGTCACCTCGGTCCAGTCGGGATCACCTCGACCGAGGAGACAGTAGAATCGGCGAGGGGTATAAAAGGAGAAACGATTTCTCTCTCTTCCCTCCCAACTTCTTTCTCGACTGCGGCGCTCCTTTACCTCATTTCTTTGTTTTTCGATCGTTTTCCACGATTTTTGCTCCAATCTCGCAAAGAAAAGCAAGAGGATCAGATTGCAAGCAACAAACTGCAAGATAAACGCCTCGAATCTGCGTAATTTAAGGTAAATTATCGAAAACCCTAACTCCTCCTCTCTTTACTGATTTTAGAGATTTGTGGCTTTGGTTGCAACATTTTATTGCTGAAAATCATATAAGTACCCTATAGGAAGCAATTGGTAGTGATTTTGGGGGAAAAGAACTGAAAATCAGAGAGGATAAATTGAGCAGCACTTCGCCTCAGTCAAGTCAAGATGTGTCTCGGCCGAGGTGTTCTTCAGTGTGTCAGTCCGACCGAGGTGATCCTGTCAGCAGATATGAGTTCTCGTTCTGATCGTCAGCTGGTTCTAAGAGATGCTCCCAGTGGTTCTTCTCCATCCCCTTCTTCTAGACCTTCTATCCCGGTGATCCATGAGCGTCACCAGGCAGATTTTGATCGTATATGCGGGCGTCCCGTCATTGCCCCGCGCTTTTTGGATGTTCCAGCCTTCGAATGCCTCCACGTGGTGGAGGACTTGAAGAAGATGATTTCCATGGTGGGGCTAGAGCAGTTTATGGAGATCCGAGCTCCAGCCTACCTCGAGCCGACGATGGAGTTTGTGAGTTTTGTCACTCACATTCCAGAGAGGAACAGCATAAAGTACCAGTTGCTGAACCGGAACTACATTGTACCCATGGATCAGTTCCGAGAGATATTTGGTTTCCCGTCCCCTACAGTGACCGACTTCCCTTCTCGAGCAGTGGCTCGACAGTTTTGGGGGCAAATTGCCCACGTGGTGGAGCACGCTGACAAATGGAGACCTGGAGACTCCAGGGAACGCATCATCTTCCACTTAGCATTCCGTTTGACCCACCGTATATTTAGTGAGACTCTTCTGGCGCGTACTGAGATGCCCCAGAAGATCAGACAGAGAGAGTTGTTGAGTCTCTTCTGCATGGTTATTGGAGGAGTGTCTAACTTTGGAGGCATGTTAGCTAAGGATCTGCACCGGATCAAGGGGAAGGCAAAGGGAGATATTTGTTGTGGAGGACGTATTGGTGACTCATATAGCTGCATTTATGGGTCTAGACTTGAGTGCTTGTACATTGGTGGCGGCTGCAAAGCCGCTTGGACTTCAGGAGATGATCACGAGGAGGATAATGGCTGCTCGTGGCCTTACTACACCCTACGTAGCGATGCATTGGGAGCAGACTGACCCTCATGGTAACCCGTGGTCAGATAAGTTTTCAGTCTTTGATCCACAGTACTGGTCTTCCGCTTGGCAACCCTATATAGAGGATGCTAGAGATGTTGCACCAGCTCAGGTGGAGGAGGAGTATGATGATGGCGGAGCTGCCATGGAGACTGGTACAGATACCGTTGGTCCGAGTGTGCCGATTGTCGACCTGGATGATGAGGCGATAGAGGAGGAGGCAGCTACAGCACCATCACGACCTGTGTTCGCCACTTAGCGTGCATGCAAATAAGTCTTAAATTTATAAAACTAGAAATCAAGCAAGCGAACCCGCAGTGTACGGATCGGCGTAGTAAAGCAAGAATTCTAGAGTATCGAACACAGGGATTTGGGGAGAACAAATTCAATTGTAAAGTTGTCAAGCAAGTAAAAGGGTAAAGCTTTGCAAATATATTGGGAAAAAAACAGCAATCCTAAAGATCCAAGTATCCAGCTGTGGCAATCGATTCAAGATATACTAATGATATAAAGACAGAGTTAAGATATGCAAAGGTATGCTAATGGAAGGTAATCGTACGGTGAAGTTCCAAAAACCTTATATGACTCACCTACAAGACACTCTCTACAAAGGTCGTTGAGGCTTCAATATAGAAAGGTTCTAAAGGCAAGAATTAATGTCAAATACCCAAACTTGTAATCCAAGGATCAAGACTAACTTAACCGATTAAGGTTGTGACACTCACAATCGAGGTAGAGGTTGTTGAGGCTTCACTACCACCTAGAAAAGGCAAGCCAAGACTAAGTTAAAGCAAATCTTTAACTTTGGATTAAAGTAAAAGCAAGTTTGTAAACTTAAGGGAAATCACGGTTAGATCTTGAGGTTCCACGGTCGTGGACTCAAGAACAGACTGTGATTTAGGGTTCGTCGGCGATTCTCTCTAACTCTCAGGGTCCAATCCATTTACGATCGATCTATCATCATCTAAGCCACAGCTATCAACCCTTCACCTTAGAATTGTTAAGGGTTTTTAGCCAACAATAGTCATATTGATATCAAATTCAAGGTTTAAAAGATTGAAAGATGGAAACTTCCGAAAACCTTTAATAACTCTCAAATCAGTCTCAAAGTCACAATCAATAACAATAATCGTCACTAGATTCGGAATAACACAAACAAACACAAATCTTAGATAAGAAGGAAGAACGGGATGTTAATCCGTCTTCTAAATCAAACCTAAGCAAGAAGCGAAATCACCTTGCGAACAATCTTCCGAATCTTCGATCTTCCGTCAATCCGGAAATCACAATAGCGATGCGCTAAAATCTCTCAAACACAACTTCCGCCAAATGCGAAATTAGGGAAATTCCAAGCGCAA
Source organism: Fagopyrum esculentum (assembly GCA_033239045.1). Lineage (NCBI taxonomy): Eukaryota > Viridiplantae > Streptophyta > Magnoliopsida > Caryophyllales > Polygonaceae > Fagopyrum > Fagopyrum esculentum. Next base: position 23,776,337 of record BSUD01000008.1, on the reverse strand, counting down.
GCGTAAGATGCGTCTATGCGTAAGCGAAGGTGACGGAATCTCTCTTCGTCCGTCCTTTTATAGTAAAAGATAAAATATCGGCCCGGCCCAATCTTCTAAAAGATTGTGGCTTAAAGTGTGGCGAAAAAGATCGCCAAGATCACGGTCGTGGAAGGGTTCCACGGCCGTAATTTAGAGCGTGGAAATCAACACGGTTTGAACCATCTTCTCCACGGCCGTAGAAGTTACTGGAATGAACCACGCTTCCCTAACCATGGTTCCACGGCCGTGGACTTGAACGTGGAAAGTAGTACGGCCGTATTTTAGAGCGTGGTTTAGGGCAAGAACGTGATTCTTCCTTAGCCTCGTGCATTCTTCAAGTTGACACTCCTTTAGCTCCTAGGAATGTCCTCAATTCATGGACATGCTCAAACAACTCCATCCTTGCTAAATTCCGTTCGGAAATAGCTCTCAATTACCTATAATCAACATAAAGCTTGTGTAGATCTCTATATCGATATTATAAACAAACTAGCTCACAATTGCATCAATGCTCAATCAATGACTATCAATATGGATCAAATACACTTAGAAAATGTGCCTAAAATATCACAATATTTCATGCTAACAAATAACCCATACTTGCCACTTGCTTGTCCCTAAGCAAGGTCTTTCAAAAGCTTTAAAACAAGAGTTAGGATGAAATATGTGTACCTCTCAAAGCAATACTTCTTTTGGATGAATGTGCCTTCTAATCAATAGATCATTCTCAAATCTTGCTTCAATCGTTTATAAGACTTTCATACACTTAATCAAAGAGTAAAGAGTAAAGAAAAATCATGAATAAATCAAACTTCCCAACAAACATCATAACCTTCAAACATTATCAAAATCGATCATAAGAAACTTCAATTTAGATCACCAAGTCATATAACATTCTTTTGATCTTAAGGACTTTCAAAGAAAAAGGTCTAGAATGTGGAAAGGGAAGGAAACTTTAAGAAATGTGGTGCATGAATCCGGGAAAGTGGATAACTACTCTTTCTTCTTCTCTTGCGGTTTCCACAACACTTTCAACTTAGAGCTTCACTCTCTTCCTTTCATTTTTCGACTTTAGTTTTGGAGTTATGGATAGAGGTGCACAAAAACCGAAGCCTAGGAGATTGGCATTTCTCAATTTTTATGAGATGCCTCAAACCCTTGGCGCACGTACCATAATCCGCTAGGAATATCGCTCAATCCGACTTTGGCAAGACACAAACACCCGGCTATGTGAATGGTGCCGAGTTACTCATCATCATGATTGACTTCCCCAAACCTACAATTTCTTTCTATTCTTTTGATTGCAAATAACTGCTTTCAAGGCCCTCCCACATCAAACATGCCAATATCAATCAACTCCTCCAAATTCCCGGATAGGTAAAGGAGGCCATAATTTCAATGAGGGGCTAAATGATCAAAGAAAGAAGAAAGAAAAATCGAATTGCCTTAATCATCTCAACAAGAAGCATAAGAACTTATAGTGTGATTTCAACTTCAATTTCTCAACATGATTTAGGTAACATTCATTACATTATGAAACTTGCAAAAGAGGTATAATCAATTCATTCAATTTCTTTTCAATTCACTATTCGTTTAAGCATGCAATTGTTATCAAACTCAATTCACAAGTAGCGATTATCATAGAAATCATCTCAATTCCTTAGAAGCACAAAATTTTCAAAATTTTTCAATTTTTATGGGTTTTTCAAACTCTTTTTCATGCAATGCAATAATGAAACGTGCAACAATATAATGAACATGCAAGATAGTCTCGATAGAAGCAATCATAGTGAGTAAGAGTTATTACAAACTTTTACTCACACCCCACCCCATACTTGGAACAAACATTGTCCCTAATGTTCAAATAAAAGAAAGAAAATAAAAGAAAGAAAGAAAAAGACTCACAAAATGGCGGTGGAGCGGCTAAAGCTATCGGTCATCATCATCGTCACTGCGGCGTTGGTGGAGGCGAGAATGGAGAGAAGCTAGAGTCGTAGTGCCGCCCAAACTGCTGGCGGTAGACGTCTCTCATCATATCATCGAGGTCGTCCATACGTCCATCCCTAGCGTCGGCTCGGATCTCCAATGCTCCTACTCTGTCAGAAAGGCTAGTAGCCCAATCTAGCATCTGCTCATACCATCCCGGGGCATGACTATACCACCCTGGTGCGTCTGCTGGTGCTGGTGCTGGTGGCTACTGTGCTGACCATGGAGGTGGAGCTCCGTACCATGCAGGAGGTGTATCCATCCAAGTAGGTCTCTCACTCACGCTGGCGCGGCGAGAAGACGAACCTGAAGCTCTGGCGGGACGTGGAGAACGTCTAGGCACATCAGGGGCCGCATCCGGCTGATCCGGAAACGTGCCAAACTCCTGCTCTGCTCCTCCTCCTCCCTCATACTGATCCCTCATCTCCTCCTCCTCAACTACGGGCGGTGGTGGGACATATGGAGGAGCTGCAATCCTGTTCGCATGCATAGCAGCGAACGTCTCCTTCCAATTATGGCGTCCAGCCATAATGGAGTACTCCGGTAGCCACTCAATGCCCCTCCCCGTCCTGCTCTCCCAAGGCATAGCTGCGTAAGGCGGACCTCTATGGGTAGGGAAGATAAGGCCTCTAGTCATGAAGGCCTGGAGTCCTAGGGGTACAGCTGGTATGCGTGTGCATGCAGAAAAATCAACCCCCAACATCCTAGCAAGGTGGGTAACTATCCCACCATATCCAATGTTTCCAGCCCTCTTGTTCTTAAGCTTGCTCATGGTAGCAGCTAAGAGGGTGGCACAGTCAGCTCGGCGCCCATACAGCATAGAGTATAGAAGGAAGAGCTCATCCGTCTTGATCTTCTGAGGTGTCTCCGTCCTAGGGAAGAGACACTCAGAAAGAACACGGTGAGCAATCTTCAAGGCTAAGTGGTACATCAACTTAGCCTTGGTATCGGCTGGTTGCCAGCGGTCCTCGCTGGCGTAAATCATAGCTACCTCCTCCCAAAAATCTTTGGCGTAAACGCCACTAGGAAAACGACCGTTGAAGGTCTCATGGAACCCAAAGAAGGCTCCAAACTCTCGGATGGTAAAATCATAGTTTCTTTCCATAAGACGGAAAGAAACGGTCCTATCCACATGGTTGTGCTCGAAAGACGTCACAACCTCTCTCGTAATTTCCTCGTAGGCGTCTTCTCGGATAGCCGAGAAGACAACTAATCCGGATCTATCCAAGAGCCAAGTAAGGGCATCTATGATGTTGAGAGGAGCTAAATCCTCTAACAATAGGTACCTAGGTCCTATCACAGTCCTCTTATGGATCCTCTCGAGTGCATCAAGGTGATCTTCATGAATGGTCGGTACTCTAGGGCTAGGAGGTGCGGGTGATGAAGGTGAGGATGGAGGTGAAGGGGAGGAAGGTGGTGGTGCTCTAGAGGATGAAGAGGGAGAGGGGTTACCCTTCCTCTTTTTGTTCTGCTCATTCTTCTTCTCCTTAATCCTCCCAGAAACTCTTCTCACGAAATCCATCACTGTTCAAAACCACGGTATGTTCTTGCTTTTCCACGGCCGTGGAATTGACAGAGACCGTGATTCGTCTCGACTTTTCTCAAAATTCCACAAACAGCACTCAAACTCAGCAATTAGGCAGCCCTAGTCTAATTCCTTCCAATTTCAATCAGTTCTCCTATAATTTCTAGCAAAAACGAACTCAAATTGACAAAGATAGAGAAGAGCGAAAAAAACCTAGGTTTCGGATTTTAAAATCCGAATTCTGCGTTCTTTGGTGATTTGCCGCTCGATTCGTTGCTTGGATCTCGTTGGTGGTCGAATTTGCTTCAGTTTGGAAAGAAGAATCGTTGAAAACGATTAACGAACGGAGATTTGAGGTGAAGGGCGTGGAATCGGCGAGAGAGAGCGTGGAATTGGGTTTTTGGTGTGTTTTTGTGAAGAACGTGGTTTATATAGTGGCCGGCAAAATTTTGGAAAACCACGGTCTATCGGGGGGTTCCACGGCCGTGGAAATGTACGGAACCATGGTTTTGGTGATTTTTCAAAGGCTTTTGGAAATTACGGTCACTGTAGCTGTCACGACCGTGGTTTAGGCCGTGGAACTCTCTGTAATGCTCCAAAGTCCAAGTTTCGTCACTTTTCTTCAAAATAACTCTTCCCCTTTCCTTTTCCACCGTTCCTACATCCAAAAACACGAACATACCGGAAGGAATCGAAGGCAAAACAAAGCAAAAACGTCTAAACTAAGCTAAACTATAAATCGAAAACAAAAACGTAAATGCAATACCTTGGGTTGCCTCCCAAGAAGCGCTTTGTTTAAGGTCCGTAGCTAGACCAATCTCGCACTTATTCGAGTGCGGTACGCGCGAACTCTTTAGCTTGGAGTTCCGGCGTATACTTCTTGAGTCGTTGACCGTTCACCTTAAAGCTTCCGCCCGCTTCACCCCATACTTCCACTGCACCATGGGGAAAAATACGCTTAATTAGAAAAGGTCCGGTCCAACGAGATTTAAGCTTACCTGGAAAGAGACGAAGCCTTGAATTGAAGAGGAGAACTTGATCTCCTTCTTTGAAGTCCTTTGGAATGATATGCTTATCATGCCAACGATTTGCTCTCTCCTTATAAATCTTGGCGTTCTCAGAGGCGTTCAAGCGGAGTTCTTCCAGCTCATTAAGGTTTAAGAGACGCTTCTCTCCCGCTTCCTTCATGCTGAAATTCAACCATTTGATAGCCCAAAACGCCTTATGCTCCAACTCTACCGGTAAGTGACAAGACTTCCCATACACAAGGTTGTATGGTGTGGTTCCTATGGGAGTCTTGTACGCAGTCCGGTACGCCCACAATGCGTCATCAAGCTTCAAAGACCAATCCTTCCTAGTCCTTGAAACCGTCTTCTCTAGGATTCCTTTGATCTCCCGATTTGAGATCTCAACTTGTCCACTAGTTTGTGGATGATAAGGGGTGGCGATCTTGTGAGTAACCCCATACTTAGCTAGAAGAGCTTCAAAGCGCCGGGCAATGAAGTGAGAACCTCCATCACTAATGATAGTCCTTGGTGACCCAAATCGTGGGAAGATGGTCGTGTTAAAGAACTTAACCACCACCATGGCATCATTGGTGGGAGAGGCAATCGCTTCCACCCATCTAGAAACATAATCCACCGCCAAGAGTATGTATTGGTTTCCACAAGATGATGGGAACGGTCCCATAAAATCTACTCCCCAAACATCGAAAATCTCCACCTCTTGGATGTTATTGAGAGGCATCTCATTCTTCCTAGAGATATTACCTGTTCTTTGACAAGCATCGCAGCAAGAAACAAAGGATTGCACATCTCTAAATAAGGTAGGCCAAAAGAATCCAGATTGCAATACCATTGCGCTAGTCTTGTTCGAACTAGCGTGTCCTCCACAAGGTAGTGAATGACAATGGCGGATGACACTTTGCATCTCATCTTCCGGCACACATTGCCGAATGATGCCATCCAGACCTCTCTTAAAGAGGAGAGGTTCATTCCAAAAGTATTCCTGGACATCCTTAAAGAACTTCTTTCTTTGTGCGTAGGATAATCCGGGTGGTATCTCCTGACAAACCAAATAGTTAACAAAATCAGCAAACCATGGTTCGTTACCTTTGGAGATCACATCGATGCACTCCTCAATAATGTGTAGGTGTTCGTCCGGGAAGGAGTCATCTATAGGTAAGTGGTCGTCCTCTAGATGTGTTAGGCGACTCAAATGATCCGCAACAAAATTTTCCGAACCCTTCTTGTCGCGGATCTCTAGATCGAATTCTTGTAGAAGAAGAATCCATCTAATTAGCTTTGGCTTCGCATCCTTCTTTGCAAGAAGGTACCGGATTGCAGCATGATTCGTGTAGACAATCACCTTTGCACCTACAAGATAAGAGCGAAACTTGTCAATAGCATAAACAATGGCTAAAAATTCCTTTTCCGTAGTGGCGTAGTTGAGCTGCGCTTCATCTAGCGTCTTGCTAGCATAGTATATGGCATGGGTTCGCCCTTCCTTCCGTTGTCCAAGAACAGCTCCTATAGCTACGTCACTAGCATCGCACATAACCTCAAAGGGAAGGTTCCAATCCGGAGGTTGGATAATAGGTGCTGAAATTAGAGCTTCCCGAATCATGTTAAACGCATCCAAGCATTCCTGCGAAAACTCAAAAACCGCATCCTTCATCAATAGATTAGTAAGAGGTTTTGATATTTTAGAGAAGTCCTTTATGAAGCGTCTATAGAATCCGGCATGTCTTTAGAAACTTCTTATCCCTTTCACCGAAGTTGGGGGAGGAAGCTTTTCTATAGTCTCTATTTTCGCCTTATCCACCTCAATCCCTCTACTAGAGATTAAGTGTCCAAAAACAATTCCTTCCTTAACCATGAATTGACACTTCTCCCAATTAAGAACTAGGTTAGTGTCTTCACACCTTTGTAATACAAGAGCAAGGTTAGAAAGACAATTGTGAAAAGAGGAACCGTATACGGAGAAGTTATCCATGAAGACTTCCATGATTTCCTCAATGTATTCGGAGAAGATGGCCATCATGCACCTTTGAAAGGTGGTTGGGGCGTTGCAAAGCCCGAACGGCATTCTCCTATAAGCGAACGTACCCCACGGGCACGTGAATGTGGTCTTCTCCTGATCATCCGGGTGTATCGGAATCTGAAAGAAACCACTATAACCGTCAAGATAGCAAAAATGTGAATGTTGTGCTAACATTTCAAGCATTTGATCAATGAATGGCAATGGGAAGTGATCCTTCCTCGTCGCATTGTTAAGTTTGCGGTAGTCTATGCACATCCGCCATCCCGTTACGGTTCGGGTAGGAATGAGTTCGTTGTTCTTGTTGGTGATGACCGTCATTCCTCCCTTCTTCGGAACTACTTGAACTGGACTCACCCACTTACTATCGGAGATAGGATAGATGATACCTGCATCAAGAAGTTTAAGAATTTCCTTCTTGACAACCTCTTTCATGGTCGGATTTAACCGCCTTTGAGGTTGTCTTGAAGTCCTAAAGTCTTCTTCCATTAGTATTTTATGCATGCATAGGGAAGGTTTGATTCTTACTAAGTCCTCAATAGTATATCCTAAAGCTTTTCTATGTTTCCTAAGGACAACCATGAGCTCATCATGTTCATCTATGCTTAAATCGGAACTAACAATAACCGGAAAGGTAGAATTAGGTCCTAGAAAAGCGTACCTTAGATGAGTAGGAAGTGGATTTAGTTCCATTGCTTTCGGAGCCTCCAATGGCTCTTGTGGAACATCCGATGCTTCCTTAGAAGTGTCTAAGGAAGTAGAAGGTGTGGGAGAAGAATCAAAAGAAGTTGAGGAAGTGGCACGATCACCCTCTTCCACGGCCAAAATTACGGTTTCCATACATCTTCCACGGCCGTGGTTTAGGGCGTGGAAAGGAAATACGGTTGCTCTGCTTCCTCCACGACCGTATAACTCTCTGGAGTGGACACGGTTTGGTTGGTGAAATCCACGGCCGTGGAATATAGTGTATGGCCGTGGATTCTCACGTTTTCTGCCTCGTCGTGGAGCATCTCAAATTCCACTTCACCCACTTCTTCTTGTGCTTCTAAGGCCTCAATTGCCTCATTGCACTCCTCTTCTTCCCCTACATTCGTTAGACTCATAGTAATAACCTTTTGTATAGGATCTTTGAAGAGAATAGCACTTACCTCCTCTCTAGACAACCCCTCTTCATCTTGAATATTGAATATATCCTCATCAAAGATTGGCTCCTTTATTAGAGTGGAAAGAACAAACTCTACCTTCTCCTCTCCTATGTCAAAGGCGAGTCTACCATTCTTGCAATCGACTATGCAGCCGGAAGTTGCAAGAAACGGTCTTCCGAGTATGATCGGGACCGGACTATCTGCAGGAATGTCAAGCACAACAAAATCGATGGGAACAACGAATTTACCTAGCTTGACCGGGACGTCTTCTACAATACCGACGGGGCGGGTAATGGACCGATCCGCCATGTACAACGTCATCTTCACCGGTTTAGGGTCGCCTAAACCGATCTTCCTACATAATGCAAGAGGTATGATGCTCACACTTGCTCCCAAATCACATAAAGCATCATATGTGACATCTCCCACTCCTATGGGGATGCAAAACGACCCCGGATCCTTTAGCTTTGGAGGCATTTTCTCCTTCATGGTTTTGATGAGATCCGAAGAATCTAAACTCATCTTAACCTCTCCAAAATCCTCTAACTTTCTCTTGTTAGAGAGGATCTCCTTTAAGAACTTGCCATAAGCCGGCATACCTACAATAGCATCAATGAAAGGTATATTAATATGCAGCTTGCTCATGAGTTCTATAAACTTACCAAACTGTTTATCTAGGCGCGCTCTCGCTCTAGATTGAGGGAATGGTAGGGGAGGTTTGTAAGCCGGAGGAGGGACGTAGACATCTTCCTTCTCCTTCCCCTTCTCTTTGTCTTTCTCAACGGGGACTTCAACAAACTTAGGCTACGGATCGGTGGTAGTCACTCCGCTCCTAGTTGTGATTGCCATCACCCTTCCCTTAGGGTTGTCCTCCGTCTTTCCTGGAAGTTTCCCTTGATTCCTAGGAACTTCCTTCGCATGGCTGAACATTTGGTTTTCTAAAACCTTTTGGGCTTTATCAACCTTGGAAATTTGATCATCAACCTTAATGATGCGGTTCTCCAACCCTTGAAGCTTTCCCAAAATTGTTTCTAACATGGGATCGGGCTTCTCCTTCCCCGAAGTGCTTCCTCCATTAGATGTTTGCCCCTGGCTTTTCAAAGGAGTAGAGGAAGAGGAAGGTGGAGTTAGTGAATTCGAATTGGAGGGATAAGAGTTACCGGAGTTTTGTTGATTGGAGCGCCAATTGTTGTTGTTTGAACCCCTATTGTTGTTCCAATTATTGTTCCGGTTGTTGTTGTTGCCATTCCAATTATTCTGGTTGTTGTTTCGGTTGTTGTTGTTGTTGCGGTTTGTGTTCTCACCGCCATTGTTGTTGTTGCCCAAATAGCCAACATCCTTTCCTTGTTGCTTTGGAAAGTTGGTCTTGATAGCCTCCTTCAACTCTTTGATCTCATTGTTGAGGGAGAAAATCTGATTTTGAGCTTCGTGTGTGAGCTTCGCTCCTTGCTCCACATGATTTCCCTCCACTTTCCGGTGGGAATATTTCTCTATGACCCTTGCTTGCTTTTCAATGAAATCCCAAGCGTCATCTTCCCTCATGTCCATGAATGTACCACATGAGAGGGATTGGAGCTTGAATTGTGTCTCCACATCTAGCCCCTTATAGTATATCTCCAGCAATGCAAGCTTGGATATGCCATGATGAGGGCAATCCAAAAGCAAATCCTGAAACCTTTCCCAAGATTGAAACAAACTTTCGTTAGATCTCATGGAAAATGCATTAATCTTACCTCTAAGTTCTGCCGTTTTGGATGGCGGAAAGAACTTAGTGAGGAACTCCGCGGAAAGGTCTTCCCATGTGTCTAGTTTCCCATTAGGAAGAGCTTCGTACCAAGATAATGCTTTCCCCTTCAAAGAGAAGAAGAAAGGCTTGAGCTTATAGTTGTTGGTAGTCGCGTTCTTCGGCCTCATTGTCTCCATCATACACTCAAAGTTTTGCAAGTGTTGGTGTGGAGATTCAGCGCTTGTCCCGCCAAATTGGTTTTGGCGAACAAGAGTAATAACTTGAGGGTTGAAGCTAAACCCTTGTACATCATCAGCATCGAAGTTCACACCTAGACGGCGTGGTTGCTGCGTTGGATCCATCCTTTGGCCAAGAGTTCTTGGCTCCTCATCCACACGTTCGATCCTTACATTCCTAGGTGGAACACGGCGATTAGCAGCTGCCCATGGATGGAATGGATTCACATTGATCGTGGGATCAATCTCCTCTAGCGGTGGCATGGAAGAGTCGCTATCTTCATTGGATGAGTTAGCTCTAACCGATCTTCCCGGTCTCCTCCTTTTCTTTTTCTCCTTGAGGTTGTTTATCTCAATCCTCATTTGGAACATCATGTCCGTTAGGTCGTCAACTTTCATTTGATGACGATCCGTTTCTTCTCTACGTGTCTTCTCACTCCATAGGAGTTGAGCTTCTTTCTCCGCTAGCTCCGATTGAAGATCACGTTCGTGTTCTTCAGCCATTTTCTTTTCCTTACGCTTTTGCCTTAAAGTCCTCTCAAGCTCTTGATCAAGAGGTAAGAGATCCTCGGTGTTCCTAGACCTACGCATGCACTCAAAGAGATATCAAATAACTAGGGAGGAGCTCCCAAGCTTGACAACCGTGAACCGAATTCGGCCTAAACCAAATCCCCGGCAACGGCGCCAAAAACTTGTTCGCCACTTAGCGTGCATGCAAATAAGTCTTAAATTTATAAAACTAGAAATCAAGCAAGCGAACCCGCAGTGTACGGATCGGCGTAGTAAAGCAAGAATTCCAGAGTATCGAACACAGGGATTTGGGGAGAACAAATTCAATTGTAAAGTTGTCAAGCAAGTAAAAGGGTAAAGCTTTGCAAATATATTGGGAAAAAAATAACAATCCTAAAGATCCAAGTATCCAGCTGTGGCAATCGATTCAAGATATACTAATGATATAAAGACAGAGTTAAGATATGCAAAGGTATGCTAATGGAAGGTAATCGTACGGTGAAGTTCCAAAAACCTTATATGACTCACCTACAAGACACTCTCTACAAAGGTTGTTGAGGCTTCAATATAGAAAGGTTCTAAAGGCAAGAATAAATGTCAAATACCCAAACTTGTAATCCAAGGATCAAGACTAACTTAACCGATTAAGGTTGTGACACTCACAATCGAGGTAGAGGTTGTTGAGGCTTCACTACCACCTAGAAAAGGCAAGTCAAGACTAAGTTAAAGCAAATCTTTAACTTTGGATTAAAGTAAAAGCAAGTTCTAAAACTTAAGGGAAATCACGGTTGGATCTTGAGGTTCCACGGTCGTGGACTCAAGAACACACCGTGATTTAGGGTTCGTCGGCGATTCTCTCTAACTCTCAGGGTCCAATCCATTTACGATCGATCTATCATCATCTAAGCCACAGCTATCAACCCTTCACCTTAGAATTGTTAAGGGTTTTTAGCCAACAATAGTCATATTGATATCAAATTCAAGGTTTAAAAGATTGAAAGATGAAAACTTCCGAAAACCTTTAATAACTCTCAAATCAGTCTCAAAGTCACAATCAAGAACAATAATCGTCACTAGATTCGGAATAACACAAACAAACACAAATCTTAGATAAGAAGGAAGAACGGGATGTCAATCCGTCTTCTAAATCAAACCTAAGCAAGAAGCGAAATCTCCTTGCGAACAATCTTCCGAATCTTCGATCTTCCGTCAATCCGGAAATCACAATAGCGATGCGCTAAAATCTCCCAAACACAACTTCCGCCAAATGCGAAATTAGGGCAATTCCATGCGCAAGCGTAAGATGCGTCTATGCGTAAGCGAAGGTGACGGAATCTCTCTTCGTCCGTCCTTTTATAGTGAAAGATAAAATATCGGCCCGGCCCAATCTTCTAAAAGATCGTGGCTTAAAGTATTGCGAAAAAGATCGTCAAGATCACGGTCGTGGAAGGGTTCCACGGCCGTAATTTAGAGCGTGGAAATCAACACGGTTTGAACCATCTTCTCCACGGCCGTAGAAGTTACTGGAATGAACCACGCTTCCCTAACCATGGTTCCACGGCCGTGGACTTGAACATGGAAAGTAGTACGGCCGTATTTTAGAGCGTGGTTTAGGGCAAGAACGTGATTCTTCCTTAGCCTCGTGCATTCTCAAGTTGACACTCTTTTAGCTCCTAGGAATGTCCTCAATTCATGGACATGCTCAAACAACTCCATCCTTGCTAAATTCCGTTCGGAAATAGCTCTAAATTACCTATAATCAACATAAAGCTTGTGTAGATCTCTATATCAATATTATAAACAAACTAGCTCACAATTGCATCAATGCTCAATCAATGACTATCAATATGGATCAAATACACTAAGAAAACGTGCCTAAAATATCACAATATTTCATGCTAACAACCTGCTAGGCGTAGAGTCCGCAGACAGAGAGATCCCGTAGCTCACTGACGGATTGATGAGCTGACGGACCAGATGATCGACTCTTACGCCGCCTTGTCATTGGAGATGATGGAGCTCACGGAGAGCCAGCACTACCAGCAGAGGATGATGGAGATCCAGTTCCAGCATACAATGGGTTATCCGTTTGACCCATCTCAGTATCCTTTCATCCCATATCCACAACCACCACCAACAGATCAGGACCAGAGCAGCATGAATTTTCTTATTTATTTATTTTCGCAACTCAGCAATGTCTGATGAGTTCTCTTGTTTTAGACTTATTTTGACCCATTGGGACATTGTGTCCTAAGTATGGGGTATTTATGTGTATTATTTGACATTATGTATGCTTGTATGACTCGACTCGGATATTTATGATTTTCTTTATGCTCTATGTATTTATCTGAGATTACATGCAAGCATACGGGTTATTTGTTTGAGAAAAACGTCAAAAATTGGTTTAAGAAAAAAAAATTCTATGACCTCGACCGGGATGATTCTGGCCAAACGAGGTAAAGTTCCTCGGATGACTTAGAACACCTCGACTGAGGTGGTTTAACTGAGAAAGTTTTCGAAACGTTTTGTGCTTCTTTTCTGGATATGACCTCAGTGATGATTTTGTTTGCAAATTGGTTTTGAAATCTTTATATGTTTGAAAGGTTTTATGATATGCAAAGCTTGCTTTTCAATGAAATCTTTATATGTTTGAAACGTTTCCTGGAAGCTAACTCTCTGTGCTCCATTCTCGGTTTCTTGATGGGAGTAATTCTCCATATGCAAAGCTTGCTTTTCAATGAACTCCCAAGCTTCGTCTATCGGCATATCCATGAATGTGCCGGCTGAAAGTAGTTGGAGATTGAATTGAGTAGCTTCATCTAACCCCTTGAAGTATATCTCCAGCAACTCGATCTTTGGAATCCCATGATGTGGGCAATCCAATAGAACATCCTTGAATATCTCCCATGACTTGGACAAACTCTCCTTGTCCTTCATGATAAAAGCATTGATATTTCCCCTCATTCCAGCAGTCTTAGAGGGGGGAAAGAACTTAGTTAGAAACTCCGTCGTCATCTCTTCCCAAGTGTTGATCTTTTCGGGCGGAAGAGAATGATATCAAGCAAGCGTGATAGCATGTATTATAGTCTATATTTTGGGACTTGTTTGGACGTTTTATCTTCAATAATCTACATGTATGGATGTATATTATGTGATTATATTGTTGTTTCATCTACCTTTACGGGAATCGAGGTCTACACCAAGTTTTGTCGTAATCGTAGGTAAAATGGCACGTTTTGGATCGAAATGGAGCTAAGGAGCTAAGGAGTCATAGGAGCTACATTTTGGAGCTCAAAGAAGAACTCAGGAAGCATGGAATTAATGAAGAAGATTTACTTTGGACCAGATTTGAGAGATTTCATATTCAGCTGAGATTCACCTCGGTCAGCTACAGTATCACCTCGACCGAGGTGATCTTGAGGAGCGTCCCGACCGAGGCGAACACCCTGGAGCCGGCGAGATCATATCTTTTGGCTGAGATCTTTTATTTTTGGAAAGAATTTATCTTATATTTTTGGGCTGGATTTTTGGAAGGAATTTCTTATATTTAGGAGATCTATTTTAGAGATTTGGATATATTTTATAGAAAATTATCTTTTTAAGATATCATTATCTTTGGAAGATAATTCTTCTATATAAAGGGTTGGATTTTCCACAATTCAGCCATCTTTTAATCAGCAATATTCTTCACACAACATTTAGGAGATTTTCTGGAGTTGAAGGAAGTTGTGAAGATTTAAGGAAGGAAGATTCATAGTTTTGAGATAGCTTTTGAGGGAGTATGTAAGACTTTCTTAGAATCCCTTTGGTTTATTGTCTTGTTTGATTTGTGATTTAAGGAACGTTGATTTTTGAATTATTTGATTCAGTTATTGAAGCCTTGTTCTTAAGGTTTTTGTGTTCTAATATTTATCCCTTCGCCTTTTATTCGATTATTGTTTTCATGATGATGAGTGGCTAAATTTCTTGTGCGATTCTAGGGTGATTGGCTGAAAGTTGTGGGAAAGACAATGATAGAATGATCCTAATCATAGTAGGACCCTGAAAGATCGAGTCTTTAGCCTTAACCCTAGAGTACCTCGCTCAGTCGATGAACATCTCGGCCGGGGTGAAACTTGACTGACCGAGGTGACCTTTTCTGATCCGAAACTAAGAGTTAAGTGTTCTAGTTTACCAAATCCTATTCTTATTACACCTTTCTTGGTTCAATGCAAGCCTAGGATGAAACTTACCCGGTGATTCCTTAGTTTATTTAGGAATGATCATAAGTTTAGGTAATAAAGGTTTATCCTTTATTGGGGTTTGAGTGTGCCTTCATCCCATCTTTGTGAGTTAGCTTGAGACTTATCCGGTAAAGGTTGATTCTATTTCCTTAGGTGGAGTGTTGGTTTGAGATTATAGTTCCTTTCCTTAGTACCTTAAGACTTACCCGGTAATAGGAGCTTTGGTTTGGGATAGTGAGTAGTGAGACTTACCCGGTAATCTATTCCCATTTTAGAAACACCTTCCCTTTGCAAAATCTTAGCTTTGTCGGCATTATCTTTAGAGATCTTGAGTTGGAACCACCACTATATGCTTTAATCCCTAGAATTCGCATTTCCCCTGATTTGAACTTATTATCATCTTTGATTGCTTTAATTGTTTTTGTGGTTATTAATTGCATTGACAACCTATTCTTGCTTAGTATCACCTAAGTCCCTGAGATCGACACCCCGGAATTCTTGCTTTTTACTATAATTGATCCGTACACTGCGGGTTTGCATCCTTGTTTTAAGCATATTTCTTGGGACATAAATTTAAAGCTTGCACACACCATTTGGAGTGAACAAAGCGCCTTGTCCTTCAAAGAGAAATAGAAAGGCTAACTTGTAGTTGTTGTTTTCCAATCATGAAGGTCTCAAGGTCTCCATCAGAATCTCATAGTTTTGCAAATGCTGATGTAGAGACTCGCTTTCTAAACCTTCAAATTGACATTGTCGGATCATGGATAGAACTTGCGATCGAAGTTCGTAATCATGCTCAGCTGGATCACCTAGGTTGACTCCTGGACGCCTCACTTGTTGATTAGGGTCCATTCTTTGTCCTAGGGTTTGTGGAACTCCGGCAAAAAGAACATCTCGGGCAGGCATCCGAGGTGGTAGGTGCACATCGGCCAGGGCAACTGGGGCTGGGTCCAGCCACGGTCGAGGATTTGGGATCGGTCGAGGCAGAAACTGGGCCCTTAGAGCGGCCATATCTGCTTCAATTCCTTCAGTTTTGGTGCGAGTCTCTTCTCTTTCTCGCTGTAGTTCTTTTCTATTGAGGTGTAGCTGTTCCAGCGCCTCCTTCAAATCGGCCTCAAGATCGCGATCGCCTTGATTAGCCATCTTAGCTTCTCTTAATCTTCGCTTGTAAGTATTTTCTGGTTCGGGATCGTAAGGAACGATTTTCTTTCCAACACGGGTTCTTCGCATAAACCTAAGAAAAGATCCTGCGAAAACACTCAAGTAGAGTGGTTAATAGCAACAAGGGAATTGCCCCGAAAGACAACCGAAACCGGCTTGGTTTAGACCAAGTCCCCGGCAACGGCGCCAAAAACTTGTTTGCTCCAAACGGTGTGTGCAAGCTTTAATATTTATAACACAAGAAGTATGCTTGAACAAATATGCGAACCCGTAGTGTACGGGTCAATTGTAATAAAAGCAAGAATTCCGGGGTCGATCACAAGGACTTAGCTTAAACAAAACACAGAATCAGGTTGTCAAATATTGCAATTAACTAAAAGCAATTAAAGCAATCAAAGATAATGTAAAAGTCAAGTAAGGGAAAAATGCGGATTCTAGGGATTATAGCATCTAGTTATGGTTTCGACTCTAGATCTCAAAGGATAACGCGGACAAAGCTGAGGTTTGCAAAGGGAAGGTGTTTCTAAGGTGGGAATAGATCACCGGGTAAGTCTCACTACTCACTATCCCATACAAAAGCTCCTATTACCGGGTAAGTCTCAAGGTACTAAGGAAAGGAACTATAATCTCAAACCAACACACCATCCAAGGGAATAGAATCAACCTTTAACGGGTAAGTCTAAGGCTAACTCAAAGATGGGATGAAGGCACACTCAAACCCCAATAAAGGATAAACCTTTATTACCTACACTCGTGATCTTAGGTAAACAAGCAAAGGAATCACCGGGTAAGTCTCATCCCAGGCTTGCATTGAACCAGGAAAGGTGTAACAAGGATAGGATTTGGAAAACTTAAACATTTAACTCAGATTAAATTCAGAAAAAGGTTCACCTCGTTCAGTCAGATCCCACCCCAGCCGAGATGTTCAATGACTGAGCGAGGTGTTCTAGGGTTAAGATAAAGACTCGAGCTTTCAGGGTCCTGCTGAGATTAAGATCATTCTATCATCGTCTTTCCCACAACTTTCAGCCAATCACCCTAGAATCGCATAAGAAACTTAGCCAACAATCACCATGATAACAATAATCAAATTAATGGGAAAGGAATCAATATTCGAACAAGAAAATCTTAAGAAAAAGGTCTCAATAACTGAATCAAATAACAAACAAATTGCGTTCCTTAAGTCACAAATCAGCAAAGACAATAGTCCAAAAGACAATCTAAGAAAGTCTTACAAACTTCTTCAAAAAAAACAACTCCAACTATGATTCCTTCCTTCCTTGAACGTCAATCTTCAATACTTCCTTCAACTCTTCCTTCAAACTTCCTTCGGAAAACCTTTGATCCGACTATTCCAGGATGGCTGAATTATGGAAAATCCAACCCTTTATATAGGAGAATTATCTTTCAAAGATAAAATATCTTAAAAAGATAATTTCCTATAAAATATATCTCTCTCTCAAAATAAATCATCCAGAAATAATATCTTCCTTCCAGAAATCCAGCCAAAAATATAAGATATCTTCTTTCCAAAAATAAAAGATCTCAGCCAAAAATAAAGATCTTGCCGGCGACAGGGTGTTCGCCTCGGCCGGGACGCTCCTCAAGATCACCTCGGTCGAGGTGGCACTTTAGCTGACCGAGGTGAATCTCAACTGAATGTGAAATCTCTCGAATCTGGTCCAAAGTAAATCTTCTTAATCATTTCCATGCTTCGCGAGGTCTTCCTTAAGCTCCAAAATGTAGCTCCAATGACTCCTTAGCTTCTTAGCTCCATTTTAATGCAAAACGTGCCATTTTACCTACAATTACAACGAAACTAGGTGTAGACCTCGATTCCCGCAAAGGTAGACAAAACAACAATATAATCTCATAATATACATCCATACATGCAGATTATTGAAGATAAAACGTCTAAAGTAGCCCCAAAATATAGACTATAATACATGCTATCAAGCCTTAGAGCAACAATTTTTCAACAAGGCGAATGAAGCACCAAGAGATCTAGGGAAACTCCCAGCAAGGACAGAGAGCAACCCTAAAGGACAGATCATGGCAATAACAACACGCAATGGATTGAAAACTGCAGATCTAGTACCTCGGTCGAGCCACGACCAGACGAACACTTCGGTCGAGGTGCCAACCGAGATGGAGCCCCAGAAAGCAAAAGATAAATCAGAACTTTATGTTCTACCTCCTGCATATAAACCACCACTTCCATTCCCTCAATCAAGGGCGAGGGCACATCTAGACAAGTATTTTGGTAAGTTTATAGACCTAATGAATAAACTACATATTAACATCCCTTTCCTTGATGTCATTCTAGGAATGCCCGCCTATGGAAAGTTTCTGAAAGAAATTCTATCAAGAAAGAGGAAGCTGAAGGATTTTGGTGAAGTAAGGATGACATCTAAGTCTTCGGAGCTCATTCAAATCATGAAGGATAAGATGCCACCTAAATTAAGGGATCCCGGTTCATTTTGCATTCCTATTCAAGTTGGGGATGTGACTTATGATGCATTATGTGATCTAGGAGCTAGCGTGAGCATCTTCCCGCTGGAGCTTTGTGAGAAAGTCAGACTTGGATAGCCCAAGCCGGTGAAGATGGCGCTATACATGGCGGATCGCTCCATTACCCGTCCCGTGGGAATTTTAGAGGACGTTCCCATCAAGTTAGATAATTTCTAAATACCTATAGAATTTGTTGTACTTGACATTCCCGCAGATTATCCCATTCCTATCATTCTCGGGAGGCTATTTCTAGCAACTTCGGGTTGCAATGTGGATTGTAAGAACGCCAAGTTGAAATTCAAAGTTGGTGGAGATCATGTGGAGTTTGCATTGCTTGCTGCAATGAAGGGAGAGCCGCTGGAGGATGACATATTCAACATCTATGATGAAGAAGAATCAAGAGAATTGGTGAGCTTTATCCTTATTAACGATCCTCTTGAAAGTGTTCTTAATTTTAGTTTAATGGAGGAAGGTATATATGTCTCTGGTGATGCAGATATATGGAGCTTAAAGGCATTGGAAGAAGATCCTGGAGCTAGATTTGATAAACTGATTCAGGAGAAGAAAAGCACGTTAGATTTCGGTCCCAATTCCAGTACCTCGAGTGAGGCACTTCCTGGACCAAGCAAGGTGTTCTTATCTAAAGAACATTTCTGTCACCCACCTCGGGCACCGACCAAGATAGCAAGCGAGATGTTGTCAACTGAGGACAACAAACTTTCTGATTCGTTTTCTGAGAATCACTTGTAGTTGGTGGAGCATTGGCTTCGCCAAGTTTCTGATGGTAAAGAGCCTTGGTATGCTGATATTGTTAATTACCATGTTTGTGAGGAAATACCGCCCGAATTGGCGTACGCTCAAAGGAATAAGTTCTTCAAGGATGTACGCCATTACTACTGGAATGAACCTCTACTGTTCAAAAGAGGTCCGGATGGGATGCTTCGACGATGCATTCTGGAGGATGAAGTTGCTAGTGTCATGCGGCATTGCCACTCGCTTCCTTGTGGAGGACATGCTAGCATTCACAAAACTGCGCTAAAGTATTACGTTCTGATTTCTTTTGGCCTACATTATTTAAGGATGTGTAGACGTTTGTTGTTTCTTTTGATGCATGCCAAAGAATAGGGAACTTCTCAAGAAGGAACGAGATGTCACTCAACAAAATTCAGGAAGTTGAGATTTTTGATGTATGGGGAGTTGATTTCATGGGAACTTTCCCATCATCCGCGGGGAACCTCTACATTCTCTTAGATGTTAATTACGTCTCTAGATGGGTGGAAGTCATTGCCTCCCCCACTAATGACGTCATGGTGGTTGTGAAGTTCTTCAATCAGACTATCTTTCCACGTTTTGGGATACCACGCATCATCATCGGCAATGGAGGGACACATTTCATCAACCGGAAGTTCAATGAACTTTTATCGAAGTATGGGATAACCCACAAGGTAGCAACCCCTTATCATCCTCAAACTAGTGGGCAGGTTGAGATCTCGAATAGAGAAATCAAGGCAATCCTGGAAAAGACCGTTTCACGGACAAGGAAGGATTGGTCCATGAAGTTGGACGATGCTCTTTGGGCTTATAGGACCGCATTCAAGACTCCCATTGGTACCACCCCTTACAATTTGGTATATGGGAAGTCTTGTCATCTACCCGTTGAGTTGGAGCACAAGGCGTATTGGGCAATCAAATGGTTGAATTTCGACATCAAGGAAGCTGGAGTGAAGAGACTTTTAGACATCAAGGAGCTGGAGGAGTTGCGCTTAAATGCCTATGAGAATGCCAAAATCTACATGGAAAGAACAAAGAGATGGCATGACAAGCATATCATTCCTAAGGAGCTCAAAGAAGGAGATCTTGTTCTACTCTTCAACTCCCGCCTTCACCTCTTTCCAGGTAAGTTGAAATCTAGATGGACAGAACCTTATGTTGTGAAAACTGTTTTCCTTATGGTGCAGTTGAGATTTGGGGTGAAACAAGCAGAAGCTTTATGGTCAACGGTCATAGGCTGAAGAAGTACCGACCGGAAGTCCCGGCTGAGGAGATTGCACCATTATACCTTGTTTGAGGATGATGTACGGTCCAGCTAGCGACCTTAAACCAAACGCTTCTTGGGAGGCAACCCAAGGTATTGCTTTCTTTTCCCTTTTCTAGCTTAGTTTTAGATAGTTTGCTTCGTTTTGTTTTTGCATCCTTTAGACTGGAACCAGGCACTTTCTAATGAAGGATTACAGCTCAGAAGCTACACTAGAAGGACAGGAGTTTGAGAAATTGAGAAAACGGAGCTTGACTGAGACACATCTCGGGTGCAACCACAGGACCTCGACCGAGATGTTCTTGGTCAACCGAGGCGACTAGGTCTGACATCCACCACCGCCAGCTGATGAGGATTAGAGCTTCATGGATTTCTTTTATATATTTCTTTATGCAGTCCAGCTAGGTCCGGTGAGTATCCTGCTTCTTAGACTTATATTTGACCCATTGGGACAATGTGTCCCAAGTATGGGGTATTTGGATGTATTATGTGACCTATTTGACTTATTTTCTACCATGGTTGTATGACTCTCTTAATGGATATCATTGTTTCTGCTCTATGTGCTTAGTTGTCATTACATGCATACATACAGGTTTCTGTTTGAGAAAAACGTCAAAAATTGGTTTAAAAAAAATTATGACCTCGATCGAGACGTTCATGGCCGATCGAGGTTGACCTGGCCGATCGAGGTTGACCACCTCGGATGACGCCAGAACACCTCGACCGAGGTGGCTTTAACTGAGAAGTTTTCGAAATGTTTTTGTGCTTCTTCTCTGGATATGACCTCAATGATGATTTTTTTTGTAGATTGGTTTTGAAATCTTTATGCTCGAAAGGTTTAATGATATGTTTAAGTTGCAAAAAGCTTTGTTTGAAGTTTTAGCATGTTTAATACTTTGATTTTATCAAAATTATGTTGGATTTGAAGGTTGACACCACATGATGAGTTCTATCACATTCTTGTTGGGATGACTAAGTCATTTCATTATCTTCTTCTTCTTCTTGATCATGTTTAGCCCCCTCATAAACATATTTGCCTCCCTTTATCTAATCCGGGAATTTGGAAGCAAGCAAAGAAAAGCAAGTGAAAGTGAAGTTGAGATGTTGGCTGAAAAGTGTTAGAAAGAAACAATTAGGTTTGAGGAAGTCAATCATGATGATGAGTAACTCGGAACCATTCACATAGCCGGGTGTTTGTGTCTTGCCAAAGTCGGATTGAGCGATATTCCTAACGGGTTATGGTATGTGCATCAAGGGTTTGAGGCATCTCGAGAAATTGATAATTGCTGATCTCCTAGGCTTCTGTTATTGTGCACCTCTGTCCATGCATCCCAAAAAGTAAAGTAAAATAAGCAAAGCTTATTGGTGGAAGATGTTGTGATTCAAAGAAAGTGAAGTGAGATCCTATTCCCGGATTCTAGCACCACATTACCCTATATACATCCCACCCTTACACGTTTCTTGACCTCTTTTGGAAGCCCTTGAGACCTCGAGCTTGTTGATTGACTTAGTGGTTTAAACTGGATTATACATGATTGATTTCGATAAATATGATTTATTATGCATTCTATGATTTTATGCAAAGATGAACAACTTTCTTATATCTATAAAATGTTTTGATCATGTCTTGATTTTATTTGTCATGAAGCATTCTCTTAGGGTGATTTATGAGTGGAGCACAACACAAAAGGTTTTGAAATGTTTTTCATTGATCGTTCTGACTTATAATCCATTCTATCTTGTATCTAAGATTTGGAACTTGCTTGGGGACAAGCAAGGGATAAGTATGGGGTATTTTGATAGCATGTATTATAGTCTATATTTTGGGATTAGTTTAGACGTATTATCTTCATAAATCTACATGTATGGATGTATATTCTTTCATTATATTGTTGTTTTGTCTACCTTTGCGGGAATCGAGGTCTACACCTAGTTTCGTTGTAATTGTAGGGAAAATGGCACGCTTTGGACCGAAATGGAGCTAAGGAAGCTAAGGAGTCATTGGAGCTACATTCTAGATCTTTGAGAAGATCTCAGGAAGCATAAAAATGATTTAGAGGATTGATTTTGGACCAGATTCGAGATGTTTTACATTCAGCTGAGATTCACCTCGGTCAGCTACAATACCACCTCGACCGAGGTGATCTTGAGGAGCGTCTGGACCGAGGCGAATACCTTACCGCTGACAAGATCTTTATTTTTGGCTGAGATCTTCTATTTTTGGAAAGAGAATATCACATATTTTTTGCTGGATTTTTGGAAGGAAGATATTATATTTGGATGATATATTTTGAGAGATATGGATATATTTTCTAGTAAATTATCTTTTTAAGATATGTTATCTTTGGAAGATAATTCTCCTATATATATGGGCTGATTTTCAACAATTCAGCCATCTACGGATCACCTATCTTCGGATCACTGTTTTTCTAGAGATTTTCTGAAGAGTTTGAAGGAAGAGTTGAAGGAAGTTTTGAAGGTTGAAGTTCAAGGAAGGAAGGAATCAAGTTGAAGTTGGCTTTGAAGGAGTTTATAAGATCTTCTTAATTTGGCTTTTGATTTTGTTGTCTTTTCTGATTTGTGATCGAGGAACGCTGATTGTTGTTTGCTTTATTCAGTTATTGAGACCTTTGTGTTAAGGTTTTCTTGTTTGAATATCGATTCCTTTCTTATAAATTTGATTATTGTTATCATGATGATTATTGGCTAAGTTCTTTATGCGATTCTAGGGTGATTGGCTTAAAGTTATGGGAAAGACGATGATAGAATGATCTTGATCCCAACAGACCCTGAAAGCTCGAGTCTTTACCTTAACCGTAGAACACCTCGGTCAGTCATTGAACATCTCGGCCCGGATGGAATATAGCTGAACGAGGTGAACCTTTCCTGAACCTTATCTGAGTTAAGACTTTAAGTTTTCTAAATCCTATCCTTGTTATACCTTTCTTGGTTCAACGCAAGCCTAGGATGAGACTTACCCGGTAATTCCTTTGTTTGTTTACCCAAGATCATGAGTGTAGGTAATAAAGGTGTTTCATTTATTGGGGTTTGAGTGTGCCTTCATTCCATCTTTGTGAGTTAGCCTGAGACTTACCCAGTAAAGGTTGATTCTATCCCCTTGGGTGGTGTGTTGGTTTGAGAGTATAGTTCCTTTCCCTAGTACCTTGAGACTTACCCGGTAAAAGGAACTTGGGTTTGGGATAGAGAGTAGTGAGACTTACCCGGTGATATATTCCCACCTTAGAAACATCTTCCCTTTGCAAACCTCAGCTTTGTCCACGTTATCATTTGAGATCTTGAGTCGGAACCACAACTGGATGCTTTAATCCCTAGAATCCGCATTATCTTTATCTTACTTTTATATCATCTTTGATTGCTTTATTTTTTTGTTTGTGGTTATTTGACAACATGATTACCGTACTTTGTTTCACCATAGTCCTTGTGTTCGACCCTGGAATTCTTGCTTTTATTACAATTGATCCGTACACTGCGGGTTCGCATATTGTTCAAGCAAGATTGGAAGATCTCACACGAAGATTTCATATCCAGAGAAGATCCCCAGCGGTCCTCAAAGAGATATATCTTCGAAACAACTTAGAAGATCTTGGAGCTTGATACAGGGACTTCAACAAAAAGATCTTCAATGGCTCTTTCAAGAGAAGATCTCGGAGAAGACTCTCAACGTGCTTCAAGGAGATGAAGAAGGTAGAAGATCTTACAACGGCTACTTCATCTCAACCTAACACCGTATTCCATGGAGAAAAGAAGAACTTCACAGCGGTCCTTTCTACAACGGCTAGAAGTTCCCCATCGAAGACTATAAATTGAGATGACTATTGAAGAGAACAACAAGCTTACACGGAAACATCTAAGTCTTCAAGCGATCAAAATATCTTCATTTCGTTCCAAAAATTTTTCTTCCTCTTAGTTTACAAAAGCTTAAATCCCTAAAGAGAGAAAAACACGAGAGTTTCATTGGAATATCTAGAGTGTTATACTCGAGTGTGTGTTACTCTGCGAAGTAACTAGGCTATTATTGCTAGATTAAGAGTTGGAACTAGATCGTAGCATTGGCTACAGTGAGAGAAGGGGATTTCTTTTAGGTTGTATCTAGGACTCTTTGAAGCAGATAATAGATAGTTAGATCCTACGGGCGAAGAAACCCTAGGACGGAGGCTTAGGCTATTAGAGCTGAACTTCGTAAACATATCACCGTGTTGATCTTTTAATTCCGCACAATATATTGCTTTATTGTGACTAACGTTGTTTTGCAGGTTTTCGAAGTCAAGGCCTTGAAATCAATGTCAAAGCTCTTGAAAACTAGTTGTGTCACAAAGATCACAGATCGGCATCAAGGCCTTGAAATCAGTTTCAAAGCCTTGAGATAGGTTTTTGCGAAAAGTTTCCATACTCTATTCAACCCCCCTCCCCCCCCC
>BSUD01000008.1:23706924-23751650 GCA_033239045.1 Fagopyrum esculentum | reverse complement strand
CCCCCCCCCCCCCCCCCTTCTAGAGTATTTATATCCTTTATATTCACTAAATATGGTTCTTCACCGAGATTTCTGTAATCTCAAAATGTAGAATTATGGATGATAATGAAAGATAAGAAGATGATTAATGGAATGAATGATGATAAATATAGAAAGATATGATTAGATGTTAGACTTAAAAAGAACCTTGACTAATTATGTGTCAAAACCATTAACAAAGAATTACCTTAACCCTTCCTTCTTCAACCTTACACAAGTCTTCTATCTAATACAAGCACAAGGAGGGACTAGTTTTACTAGTAGCACTAATCTTCAACATGATTAACACACAAAAGAACAACCTAGAAAGGACTCACAACTATTCAATCAAAGACTCTCTCTTTTGATTGAATAGAAATGATAAAATATAAACACCGTGAGCAAAGTCACAAGTATCTCACAACAATATCAAAATCAATATTCAAAACTAAGCTACCTATGACTCTCGTCCTCTAAGGCTATGTATATGAGAGATTCGCCTAAAAGATAAAAACTAAAATAACCCTAAACGATAGGATCAAAACCAAAAGATATTTCAAAAAGTTTGAGAGCTTAAAAAGTATTAAAAATAACTCGAAGATAACTATGTCTAATAAGATCTTTAACGAATCTTATAAGTCTCGAGAGACACGAAATTTCAGTCTATATCTTGGCCGAGATTCAGTCAGAAGGCCAAGATTTCTTCACTTTCATGGTTCCATGATCGTCTTCGATAGCATCTACTATCGGATCCTTCTTGCCCTTGGTCTAGTGATTGGTCCTTGTATTATGGGTATCGAGGATGGTCTCGTATCATACTCCCCTTCTTGAAAAGGATTCGTCCTCGAATCAGCACCATGCTCATGAATAATCATATAGGATCCCAAGTCTATTTGTGGTAAAGACTTTAGTGTCCACGACTCTCTTGGAGGATCCCTTGAAGTTTGTCACACTCGTGCATTGAAAACGTGCACCGCAACACTCGACAGTTGGAAATCCCGGTCAAAATACAACAATCTCGGGCGAGATTTTGTTAATGGGGTGGCCGAGATGTCTATTGGACGTCCATAAATCACTGATGATCATGAGAACTAAGTATAGGCCGCAATTCCATCCTTTCTTGGTGGCAATATCATGAGATCTCCGGGATCAAGTAGCAATTCCATGTTCATTCAATCTACCTTGTCCGCAACTAGATATCCTGTAATGAAACTTACTCATTTCCTGAAAGGGAACGGTATAAGATCAAAACAAGTTAAGGAAAATAACCTAACTATATAGTCATGACAATTCAAAGCTAGATAGGGGTGGTAAATTCTAGATTCCTTAAGCACACATCGCTTAATGAAATCACTTAAGGGCATGAATGTTATAACTTGAAGATCCATGGGTGGATACTCAATCTGACATTCTCCTTTGACAACCAGAATAGTCTTGAAGATGGAACGATGTTGGATGCAGGGGGTCAAAATTCATGGAATCTCGGGTGAGAATTGGGAATCTCGGCCGAGATTTCACAACTTGGCTGAGATTCTTTACTAGAATGCCTTTCGTACATTTCTTTATCTAATGCTCGATTCTTGCCTTCCGTCTTCTACTTCTCGTAGGTCTCAATGATCTGCAGAGGAGTCATGGGCTTTAGTTTTACCTTTTTACCGTTGAATGTGAAAATGTACTTATTTGTATGGCCATCATACTCCACTTTCATATTGTCAAGGTCGTCCTAGCAAAATATGACAAGCCTGCATAGGTACTACATTACAAAAAATCTCATCAGTATATTATCCTAATGTGATAGCCACTCTAGCTTGCTTGTTGACTTTCAAAGTACCACAATTATTCATCCATTTCATCTTATAGGGCCTAGGGTGATAAAATATAGGAAGTTGCAGTTTAGTAATCAATTCAACACTAGCAATATTGCAACAACTACCTCCATCGATAATCATGTTGCACACCTTTCCTTTAACAAGACATCTAGTATGAAATATATTTTCTCGTTGATTATCTTCACAAAAAGATATATTGACATGCAAAGTTCTCTAGCAATCAAAGATTCTCCATGATCATATTCACAACTTTTGTCACTTTCACTAGCACTTTTATGCTCTTCTTCATTTTCATAATCCCCTTGTTGATTGATGAATAATACCTTATTATTAGGACATTCCTTTTTATAATGAACTCTACCTTGACATTTAAAACATACAATATCTCTTGAATGTAAAGTAGAATTGCAACTGCTCCATTTAGGATCCTTTGAAGGCTCATTTAAAGGGAGAGAATTTGTCCGCTAAGGCGAAGCTTTCAAAGCTCCTTGTTTGTCGCTCTTGCTTCGAGGCTAGTCTCTGAAGGGATCTCGGTCAGAATCTCGCCCAAGATTGTCTCAATTTGGCCGAGATTGTTGTTGTTTCCAAGAGCTCGTCTCTTGGTCTCATCCTTTGAACTTCTTCTCCACCTTAATAGCCAAATGCAATAAGTTAGTCATATTATCATAATAATATAAATTAATTTCATTGGCTAAGGATGGATGAAAAATTCTTAAAAACTAAGCCATAGTAGACTCCTCGTCCTCATGAATGTGTGCCTTAACCATCGCCATTTGCATGGTGGTGTAGACCTCTTCCACGCTCCGGGTTCCTTGCTTAAAGTTCTCCAATGTTTTCCTTGCTTCCATAGCATAGTATGGGGATATAAACCTTGCTCACATCAATTCTTTCATTTGCTCTCAAGCGTTAAAGTCCGGATCTAGCGTTCGTCTCCTTTCTTTGATGAGATGATCCCACCAAACTAGGGCATGCCCTTCGAATTTCAACGCATCAAGTTGCACCTTCTGTTGCTCACCAAAGTTATGGCAAGACCAAATTTGTTCAATTTTAGTCTCTCATTCCATGTAAACGTCCGGATCGCATTTGCCTTCAAAACTAGGAATCTTGACCATGAATTGCTTTATTACGCCATTGGTTTTCGGAATCATTGGATCACCCCATTGTGAACCTCTTGGGTTGTTAGACATTCTGCACAATCACACAAAGTAACAACAAACTCGTGAAGTTTAGTGAAAACGAAGGTTCCTTACTTGTTTTCTCTCCTACTCACACTTTGTTGTGAATCTCAAGCTAATTTGATGTAATTGTCTTGGATGGATTAATGTTTCATTACAAATCGATGAACTAACTTCAACTAGAACTCCTTGGATGCCTCAAGTAGTCAACCTGGTTCGGAAGAAGGTTCTTGTGTTAAAAGATAGTTAAGGAAGTCCTGGTGTATCTCTCTTCAATTGATACAAAGTAGAAAGAATATTGGAAATATCAGACAACTAGTATGATAGAAAGTATAGATACTAACTAACACACCAAAAGAATTGACTTAATGTGTTTAGAGTGAAAAGAGGAGAGAAATAGGCACACGAGATATTAAGAAGAGAGCTTTACTTACCTTACACTTGTGAGAGAGAGAGAGAGAGCATGGTAGGGTTAAGTCTCGACAATAGCGAATCTCGAGTTATAGGAGTAAAATCTCGGGCAAGGTTTGGGTCCAGGGAGCCGAGATTTGTCGAAAGGCAAGGTCTTTGTGATGGAAACTGGTTGGGGCTCGGGGTAAGCTTCTTCCTTGTTGCCTTTTTTGTACATATACTCTTGGATCATAGTAACTCTTGTCCGAATAGCTTCACCGAAACTTTAGATTATAACTGATGATATAATATGAGTGAAGTCAAGATAGGACCTTTGATATGCTATGAACATGTATCCGAGGTTGATGATGGATATAAGGTTGTTGGATAAGATGTCTGTATATCTTTGTCCTTCCTTTTTGCACCTTGATAAGATGTCTCTCTAAAGATATGTTCCAAATATAGCTTTGGATCTGATTAGATTTGGAGAGAAAGTCCTAATCATTCGGTTATGAGCAAATCTGTAGGAAATCTCGGGCAATATTTATTTCAACGGGGCCGAGATTTGTATTCTGTAGTGGAATCTCGGATTAAGGTTTCACTATTTAGGTTATGGTCGGCTTGTATTTGGCTATGGTTGTCCTTTCTTTTCCAATAGTCACAAGACAACACACGTTAAGCTCAAATAATCTCAAAAGATATAGAAAAACACAAAATACTCGATTTTTATGTGACTCAAAGAAGACTCAAATAAAAATTAATTGAACCTTTGGTGTATGGATGAGTTGGACTTCAATCAGTTAGCTTTGATAACACTTTGATGCGGGGTTGTTGTCGTAGTTCCCGATCAGATTGATAGTCCACGAATTGAACAACAGAAGAGAATCTCGGTCAATTAAGGTAAATCTCGGGCGAGATTTATGATGGACATGCCGAGATTTATGTAAACTCATAATGCAGAATTATGGATAATAATGAAAGATAAGAAGATGATTAATGGAATGAATGATGATAAATATAGGAAGATAGGACTATATGTTAGACTTGCAAAGAACCTTGACCAATTATGTGTCAAACCCTTAACGAAGAATTACCTTAACTCTTCCTTCTTCAACCTTACACAAGTCTTCTATCTAAGACAAGCACAATAAGGGACTAGTTTGACTAGTAGCACCAATCTTCAACAAGATTAACACACACAAGAACAACTTAGCAAAGACTCGCAACAATTCAATCAAAGGCTCTCTCTTTTGATTAAATAGAAATGATAAAATGCAGTCCCCATGAGCGAAGTCACAAGTATATCACAACAATGTGGAAATCAATATTCAAAACGAAGCTACTTATGAATCTCATCCTCTAATGCTATTTATAGGAGAGATTCCTCTATAAAAAGAAAAATACTAAAATAATTATAAAAGATATGATCGAAATCAAAAGATATCTTCCAAAAGTTTGAGAGCTTAAAAGGTATTAAAAGTAACTAGAAGGTAACTCTATCTAACAAGATCTTTAACGGATCTTATAAGTCCCGACATACACGAAATATCGGTCTATATCTCGGCCGAGATTCTGTCTCAGGGCCGAGATTTCTTCACTTCCATAGTTCATTGATCGTCTTCGATAGCATCTCCTCTCGGATCCTTCTTGCCCTTGATCTAGTGATTGATCCTTGTATTTTGGGTATCGAGGATGGTCCCGCATCAGCGAGGGAAGAGAAAGTCATGTTTTGGTTGTGAATGGAGCGACAAGCAAAGTAGAAGAGCAACGAGCGATGTAGAGGAGAATTGTCTGCGATGTAATCCAACTTTATTCTACTTGTTTTTTTTTTTTACAATTTTTTTAATTGACAGAAAAGGAGTGTTTGACATGTTTAGTGAAAATTGGACAAGTTTCAAAAAAGTTTAAAACTTAAGGGTATCGATCGGACTCCAAATTTTCTGTTGAATAAAATCCGAAAAACTCCAAACTATTGGGTACTATTTGGGACTTCCGAAAAAACATGAGTCAAACTTGTCAACAGTCATATCCTTTTTCTTTATTAAAAAGTATTATATGAGTATCTTATTTCATAAGAAAAAATTATTCTATTGGAAAAAGAAATTAAAGAGGATATATGACAGTAATCTGGCTCAACGCCTGGTCTCCGGTAACGAGGTTGCAGTTGAGTCGGACAACGTATTCATCCACCTGATACCCCCTCTCTCCTCTCATACTCATCTTCTCTCTCACTCTTTGTCTCAGCAATCCCAATTCACTATCAGGTACTTTCTTTATGATCATGGCTTTCAAATCTAATTAGACCCTAATTTCCCATGAGTGCCCTTTATTCGTGTTCCTTTCTTGACGCTTTCATGTATCGTGACGTTTTTTGCTATACGCTACTTGATTCCATCGGCGATTGGTGTGGGATTTGATTCAAAACGTTATTACCCCTCAATTATTTAATGTTTGTGTTGTTGTTTATGATGATGATCTCTTCCTGCGTTTGGATCTGAAGTTTTAAAAAATTCGCAATCGATCGCACTTAGGATCTGTGGCTTTTCATCATGAATTTACTTTGTGTTAAACCGGATATGGCTGCATCTTACCAAGACAAACCCTTATTTTACTGTTCTTGTCATTTTGGGGATTTTTTTTTTTTGTGTTGGATTGTGAGATTCGTTCCCTTGTCCATGTAAACTCCGGTGGGAGATTTTTATCTAGTAACAGTTTGTTGTTGAGGAATGAATCTAATCTTAGCATAAGGCTGAAACCATTTATAAGACGTCGTTGTATGAATCGAGGATCATATGCATTGAGTTAGGTAGCTTGAGCTGAAATCCTTTTGTCTACTTGCGGAAATCTGATGTATATCTTCTCACTCATTTGTCCCCAACTGAAGGTGATTGAATACTATGGCTTTGGTAACAACTGCTGAAGTTTGTGATGCAAATTCCCACCTAATTGGCTGCGGTGAGCTGCGAGCTCTCCAGCCAATCTTTCAGGTATATGGTCGGCGCCAAGTCTTCTCCGGTCCGGTAGTTACCCTTAAGGTGTTTGAAGACAATGTGTTGATTCGTGAGTTCTTGGAGGAGAAGGGTAACGGAAGAATTCTGGTAGTAGATGGTGGCGGGAGCATGCGTTGTGCAATCCTGGGCGGAAACCCTGTCCAACAAGCACAGAATAACGGATGGGCTGGAATCATCATCAATGGGTGCATAAGAGATGTTGATGAGATCAATGGATGTGATATTGGAGTGAGAGCACTCGGTTCTCATCCTATGAAAGCCAATAAGAAAGGGTTTGGAGAGAAACATACTCCTATAACAATTGCTGGTACTCGGATCTGTGATGGCGAGTTTCTGTATGCTGATACGGATGGGGTTCTAGTTTCGAAGACTGAGTTGTCTGTCTGAAGATATATGCTCTGTCTATTTAGGATTGTTAAGTTGTTTGCAATCAAGATTCACGGTCCATGAACTGAAGAGGCATTGCATAAGGCTGTAAAAGCTGTCTTCTATGGAACTTCTATATATGTATGGTGTATCATGTTTGTATTAATTCATAGCCTCAAAGGAAACCAAGTTGAATAATGATACAAGTCATTTATCCAAAGGAATTTCGAGGTTCTAGCTATTGTGAGAAGTTAAATCTTTTGATCAAGATGGGCAGCTTCTTTCTTTGTTTTCTGCAGCTTGTTTCCACAGAGGGCCAAAGCATTCACTTTCTTTTTTATTTTTGAAGGAAAGGAATTCAAATGCCAGGCACTAGGCAGGCAGCCCTAACGGATCGAAAGGTCGAGACAAATCGACGGAGGACAGACGAACATGAGAGACCAGAGGCTAAAATAACAAAGAAGGGTGCATATGACAATACGAACACAAGATAACATAAATAAGGGATGGATAGAGGGAAAGTTCGTGGGCTGACATTCACAATGCTCATACACCAAATCTACAATACAATAAAATTTAATCACATGAATCTTCGTACAATCATCCTCCCCGATGCTTTTTTTTTATCAACAGAATCTCAAAAGACTTGCAAGGCAAGCAATTATCTTACCAAGAAACAAATCAATTACATATTTATTTTCGAGTTTTTCTTTTGGTGCCCGTAAGGTTTCGACTTTTACTGTCGGTATCCACTAAGTTTCAAAAGTTCTCATCGTACCTTTATTTGTTTCCTCACTGTACCCATTCTTAATATATTACATTAAAAGTTCGTTATAAAATAATTAAAAAAACAATAGTTTATAACTCATGATGACTTCTTCAAAATTTAAATTAATAAATTTATAATAAAAGGTATTTTTTAAAAATATTTTTCTAATTTAAAAAGTAAAGTAAATTAAAGATAATTTTAATTTTTTAACTAAACTAAAAAAAAATTCGATTTATTATAAAATATATAAAATTAAATCAAAAAAAATTTTAACAAAAATTTAAGAGTCAAGAAATTTAAACATATATTAACTTTATAAAGATAATTTTCTATAATTTATTATAATTGGAAAATAAAAATATTATTTTTATTTTTTAATTTTAGATTTTTCATAATATATTTTTCATACTCTTAAAAAAACATAATTTTTTTTAAATTTTCGAATTAATATACATTATATAAAATTAAATTCAAAAATAAATAAATTTTATTATATTGTTAAATTTCTAGACACTTAATAAAAAAAATTTTATTTTTTATTTTATATGTATTTTTAAAATCGAAAGTAAAAAGTAAATAAATATTTTAAGTCAAAAATAAAAATACCTTTATTTCAAAAAAAATAAAAATATATATATATAAACTATTTATATTATAAATTTATTAATTTAAATTTAATGAGTTCATAATTTATTTTAATTTTAATTTTTTAATTTTTATGAATTTATAATGTAATATATTAAGAATGAGTATAGAGAGGAAATATATGAAATCATGAGGGTAACAGGAAGAATTTTGAAACTTAGTGGATAATAAGAGGAAAATTCCAAACATTGAGGGCACCAAGAGAAAAAACTCTTTATTTTTTTATGTTTGCACAACAATCATCTTAAAAAATTTTTAGTAGAAGGAACTGATACACTAAAAATGACTAGTGTATTGATATGCTGTCACAAAACTATCAGTCAAAAAGAAAAACAAAACAATAAACCAAATGATAAAAGAAAAAAAACTAATAATAATAAAATATCAAAAACAAGTACATGAAGTACATGGACCGGTTCAAGAGAAACATAAAAAGTATCAAGTCTAGTAGATCTTGGTTTGAGTTGGGTTGAATATGGCATGATTAGAGATGGGCGATCACAACCATCACAAATGTTACGAGGTGGGTTAAAAAATAATATTGTCAACCAAATTTATTTTTTGAAACAATTTGATTTATTAGGTTTTTTCTAGTTTTGTGTTTAGTAAATGTATCCCTTGAGAAAAGAGTGTGTAGAGTTTGAGAATAAATACAAAAGGTTGGGATATATTTACATAATTGAAACATTAAAAAGCCTAGTTACTACTATGGTTTTACAAAAAGACCTAGTTACCAAAATTATCCTTTATTTTTTCTTATTTTTTAAACCAGTTTTCTTATTTTATTCCTTTTTAATTTGCAAGCAAACACAAGACTTTTTTTTTTGTGATTTTAAACTATAATATATTTTTTTCAAGATTGTGACACAAGTTTTGATTGGTCTCAGAAGAAAGATTTCAATAGAATTGTGGTTGGACTATCAATGGGAATCAAAGCTTTGTTAGAGAATCTTGATAGTTAGGACTTGGCTTACGAGTTCCGATGAGTAAGAGCTCGAGTTTCTCAACCATCGACGATATCGGACTGCTCTAATAGGTGATATATTATTCATATTGGAGTTGTTAGTGTGGAAGAGAAAATATTGTTGTGAGAACTAAAAAGGAAGAAGTCGTTGCTAGGCTTGATAGAGATCGAAGTTAGATCTATAAGATCCTTTTTGTAGGATAAAAGAAGATTTTCCTAAAACATTTTTCTTGTTCTATTTTTTATGCAAGCAATACGAAAGTAAACTGATGGTTGTGTTAAAAATTGTTGTGTGGTTGTCTCAATTATTAGCCTCAAATCAAAGTAAGATTAGAAAGATATAACGAAGGAGGAAGGGAATTTCTCAAAGAAGTTGGTTATACCAGTTTTAATTTTTTTATTTTTATTTTCCCATCTTAGAAATTTTACATCCACGAGATTTGTTGATTTGCCTTGAATTGGGCTTGTCATTTGTTTGACCTCGTCTTATACTAGGCAACCAAGTATAACGTAGAGTTTTGTTACTTTATATATTGTAGCACTCCCTCTACCTCCAAATTATTTGTTCATCATTTGTTTATCTGTAATTTGAAACTCCTTAATAAAATCTCTCTAAAAGTGGACATAGACATTATTGGGTAAACAACTATAAAATTGTGTGTGTCTTCGTTCTTGTTTGCTAAATTTTGTTCTTCTCATAATTCCACACAAAAAACTGGTATCAAGTCTTCGAGTTCTTTGGTTTTTTGTAATTTGGGAGAAAGATGTCTTTTTTCAGCATAAAGATCGACGAGTTCATAGGGAAGAACAATTTCAGTATGTGGCAGATCAAGATGCGAGTGTTGTTGAAATATCGAGCCTTATGGGGGCCGTTGTCAAGAAAGGAGTCCAATAAGGAAAAAGGCGATGCTATTGAAATGACCGCTCAGGAGGATAAGACGCATTTGATCATCATGTTGTGTCTCACAAATGATGTCTTATGCAAGGTTTTGGATCAGGATATCGCAATCAAACCGTTGTTGAAGTAGGAGAGCCTCTACATGACAAAGTCTCTCACCAACAAGTTGCTTCTAAAGCAACGTTTGTTCAACCTACAAATACAAAAAGGTATGCAACTTCGTGAACAATTAGATCCCTTGAACACAATTCTTCTAGATTTGCGTAATATTGATGTTAAGATTGAGAATGATGATGTCGCATTGATTATGTTGGTATATTTGTTGTCATCATATGAAAACTTTGTTCATTCTTTTGTTGTTGGAAAAGATACTATCATTGTAGAAGACATTAGGTATGCCCTTCATACAAGGGAATTACGTCATAAGGTGAATGAAAGTGGTGTAGGCATTTGGTATGTATACAAGCGGAGTCAAGGGATGAGGAAAATCAGGGAAGAAGGACAATTGGTTGTCTTCTTCAAAAGGTCCTAAGTCTAATGGCGTTTGTAACTACTAAAATGCGAAATGACATTGGAAAAACAAATGTCCTAAGACGAAGAAACCGTAGGATTCTAGTTATGCAGTTGGTGCAGAAGATAACCTTAAATCAAATAAAGATATAACTTTGGTTGCTAGTGGACACGCTTATCAGGCTGATATGTGGGTTCTTGATTCCGGAGCTCCCTATCACATATATCCAACAAACAATGGTTTGAAATTTATAAGCAGGTAGATGGTGGCAATATTTTCATGGCCAACACTTCTGTATACAAGGCGGTTGGAATTGGCTCGTTTAAAATAAGGACACGTGAAGGTAGATTATGTACATTGAACGAGGTCAAACATGTTCCACTTATTACTAAGAATTTGATATCTCTGATTATGTTTGATAGTAAGGGGTTTTGTTTCAAAAGTGAAAGCGAAGTTCTGAATGTCTTCAAGTTATTTTGAAATGTGTTGAAAATGACACTTTATATTTCCTGCAGGGTTCTACTGTTTTTGGGTTTGTTTGTGTTGCATATTTAGATGTTCACAAGGATGATATGACTAAGTTATGGCATATGAGACTTGGCCATATGGGTGAAAGGGGGATGCATATTTTGGCAAAGGAAGATATTCTTGGTGGTCACAAGATCACGAGTCTTGACTTTTGTAAGCATTGTGCTCTTAGGAAGCTACACTGCAACAAGTTTCCAAAGGGTATTCACAAGACAAAAGGCACACTTGATTACATCCATTCAGATTGTTGGGGTCCGGATAAATTTGAATCTCTAAGAAGTCAAAGGTATTTCTTGATCATCATTGATGATTATTCAAGAATGACTTAGATGTTTGTCATGAAACACGGAGTAGAAGCTTTCAAGAACTTCAAGGAGTGGAAAACGTTAGTGGAGAATCAAACAAGAAAGAAGATTAAAAGGCTACAAGCTAATAATGCTTTGAAGTTTTTTGTTCATCTGAGTTTGATCAGTTCTACAAGGATGCTAGAATTGCTCGACAACATACAATTGGGCATACAACACAACATAACGGTCTAGCTGAGAGGATGAATCAAACTCTACTAGATAGAGAAAGGTGCATGCTCTCTAATGCAAAACTGAAGAGGAGGTTTTGGGTGGTAGTAGTGACTACAACATGTTACTTGATATACCGTGGACCTCACACTAGCATAAGTTGCATAAGACCTTATGAGGTGTGGTCTGATAAATTTGTTGACTATTCTATTCTTAGGGTTTTTGGTTGTACCATTTACTTCTATATTGTTTACTATCATGCTAGTGAGGGTAATACTAGATCATCGGGCAAAGAAATGAGTGTTTGTAGGCTATGGAGATGGTGTCAATGGATACAGAGTTTGTCTCCATCTGAGAAAAGAGTTATTGTGAGTAGAACTACCGTCTTTGATGAGAGTTTTATGCAACTCGATAGTGAAGCTAGTGGAGTTGGAGGAGAGTAGCAGTGTTAATAAACAGGTGGAGATCTAGTTTCTTCCTCAAGAAGAAGATGAACATCAACAATCAGAAGTTGAGCTACCCGAATCTACAACATCAGAAAATCAACCACCAAAAGTTATTCATCGGAGCTTAGCCGAGGGACGCTTAAGAAGAGTTGGAGTAAGACCTCCACAAAGATACAATTTTGAGGATATGGTTGGTTATGCTCTACAAGTTGTTGAAGAGGCGGATATTCATGAACCATCCGCCTATGTAGAAGTTATATTAGGGTCCGAAGTTGCACATTGGTTTGTATGATTGGGAGATGAGATGGAATCACTTCACAAGAATCAGACTTGGGAGTTAGTCATACCGCTTAGAGAGAGAAAGGTCATTACCTGCAAATTGGTTTTCAAGAAGAAGGAAGGGATGTCGTCTGTTGAAGGGGTCAAGTATAAGACTCGAGTTGTTGTAAGATATTTTCATCAAAGAGAGGGATTGGATTACAATGGGATTTTCTCGCCGGTAGTCAAACATACCTTCATTAGAGTGTTATTAACAATAGTGGCACATCGGGTTCTAGAGCTCAAACAACTTGATGTAAAGACAACTTTCTTACATGGAGAGTTATAAGAAGAAATATACATGACTCAGCCGGATGGTTTTCAAGTTTCGGGGAAAGAAAACTATGTCTATAAGTTGAAGAAGTCTTTATATGGATTGGGGCAGTCTCCGAGGCAATGTTACTAGAGATTTGGCAGCTATATGATAGAGATTGGTTGCAACATGAGTGCTTATGATTGTTGTGTGTACTATAATAATTTGAAGGATGATTCTCTCATCTATTTGATCTTGATGTAGATGATATGCTAATAGCTTCAAATAATAAGCATGACATTCAGAAATTGAAGGGTTTCCTAAGTGCTAAGTTTGAGAGAGGATCTAGGAGCAGCTTGAAAAATTCTAGGAATGGAGATTCTTAGAAATAGGGGTCATAAGAAGATTTTCTTATCACAAAAAAATCTACATTGAAAAGGTGTTGTCCAGGTTCGTAATGTCATCGATTAAGCCTCTTGATACACCTATTGTTGTTAGCATCCATCTTATCACTTTGTTTTCACCTCAATCAGATGAGGAAAAGGAGTATATGTCACGAGTACCTTATGCTAGTGTAGGAGAGAGTTTGATGCATGTTATGGTTTGCACAAGACCAGATTTAGCACAAGTTGTTAGTGTCGTGAGCAGGTTCAAGGGGTAACCCGGAAAAGAACACTAACAAGTTGTGAAGAGAGAATTTGGGTAAAGGATTGGTTAGTGATCTAGGTATACATCACGATCAGGCTATTGTATACTATGATAATATGAGTGCAATTTGTTTGACCAAGGATAAGGTTCATCATGATAGGACTAAGCATATTGACGCCATATGTTCGCTCCAAACGGTGTGTGTGCAAGCTTTAAATTTATAACCCAAGTAGTATGCTTGAACAAATATGCGAACCCGCAGTGTACGGTCAATTGTAATAAAAAGCAAGAATTCCAAGGGTCGATCACATGGACTTAAGTGAAACAAAGCACATAATCAGGTTGTCAAATATTGCAATTAACCAAAAGCAATTAAAACAATCAAATATGATATAAAGTCAAGTAAGGGGAAATGCGGATTCTAGGGATTAAGGCATCTAGTTGTGGTTCCGACTCAAGATCTCAAAGGATAACGTGGACAAAGCTGAGGTTTGCAAAGGGAAAGTGTTTCTAAGGTGGGAATAGATCACCGGGTAAGTCTCACTACTCACTATCCCAAACCAAAGCTCCTATTACCGAGTAAGTCTCAAGGTACTAAGGAAAGAAACTATAATCTCAAACCAACACACCACCCAAGGGAATAGAATCAACCTTTACCGGGTAAGTCTCAGGCTAACTCACAAAGATGGGATGAAGGCACACTCAAACCCCAATAAAGGATAAACCTTTATTACCTACACTCATGATCTTAGGTAAACAAGCAAAGGAATCACCGGGTAAGTCTCATCCTAGGCTTGCATTGAACCATGAAAGGTGTAATAAGATAGGATTTGGCAAACTAGAACACTTAACTTCAGTTTCGGATCAGGATAGGTTCACCTCGTTCAGTCAGATCCCACCCCGCCCTAGATGTTCAACGACTGAGCGAGGTGTTCTAGGGTTAAGGTTAAAGACTCAAGCTTCCAAGGTCCTGCTGGGATTAAGATCATTCTATCTTCGTCTTCCCCACAACTTTCAGTCAATCACCCAAGAATCGCATAAGAAATTTAGCCAACAATCATCATGATAACAATAATCAATTTAATGAAAGGGAATCAATATTCGAACAAGATAACCTTAAGAAAAAGGTCTCAATAACTGAATAAAATATCAAACAACAAGCGTTCCTTAATCACAAATCAGCAAAGACAATCAACCAAAAAGACAATCTAAGAAAGTCTTACAAACTCCTTCAAAAGCTAACTCCAAACTAGATTCCTTCCTTCCTTGATCTTCAATCCTTCCTTCAAAACTTCCAGAAAATCCCTTAATTGTTGGATGCTCCAAGCATGTGACGATCCGAAGATGGCTGAATTGTTGAAAATCCAACCCTTTATATAGGAGAATTATCTTCCAAAGATAAAATATCTTGAAAAGATAATTTCCTATAAAATATATATCTCTCTCTCAAAATAAATCAATCAGAAATCATATCTTCCTTCCAGAAATCCAGCCCAAACATATAAGATATCTCCTTTCCAAAAATAAAAGATCTCAACCAGAAATATGGATCTCGCCGGCGGCAGGGTGTTCGCCTTGGTCGGGACGCTCCTCAAGATCACCTCGGTCGAGGTGACACTGTAGCTGACTGAGGTGAATCTCAACTGAATTTCAAATCTCTCGAATCTGGTCCAAAGTAAATCATTTCCATGCTTCCTGAGTTTTTCTTTAAGCTCCAGAATGTAACTCTAATGACTCCTTAGCTCCATTTCGATGCAAAAACGTGTCATTTTACCTACAATTACAACGAAACTAGGTGTAGACCTCGATTCCCGCAAAGGTAGATGAAATAACAATATAATCACATAATATACATCCATACATGCAGATTATTAAAGATAAAACGTCTAAACTAGTCCCAAAATATAGACTATAATACATGCTATCACCATATATCAATTTCCTTATAAGTGAGAAAAGGACCAGGGAGAAGAAAGTAGGAATTGTTGATAATTATGCTGATATGTTCACCAATCCACTAATTCACATTAAGTTTTAGCATTATTTGGACTTGCTAAATGTCGG
Organism: Fagopyrum esculentum; assembly: GCA_033239045.1. Classification (NCBI taxonomy): domain Eukaryota; kingdom Viridiplantae; phylum Streptophyta; class Magnoliopsida; order Caryophyllales; family Polygonaceae; genus Fagopyrum; species Fagopyrum esculentum. Next base: position 23,736,302 of record BSUD01000008.1, on the reverse strand, counting down.
AAGATGTTGAGTGTCAATGGAGCGCATCTGGATAGAGAGAGGAGCTATTTTAAGCATTGACTAATGCATCAAGTATATCTGTGAGGATTCAAGTAAAGACGGAGATCTATTGATATACTCTCGATCCGAATATGAAAACGTTCAATCTCTATATTTTATAAAACCTCAATTCATATCCCATCTGTTGATCCGAAAAAACGTTGGATCATATTCGGATCACTACTTATTCGGATCACTACTTATCGTTGGGTCTAGATTCAAATGATACAGTTACTACGGAATATTTGCTCACCCCCGCAGGGTTAACTTAACTTGGAACTCAAAAGTCATATTTGTTAATAAATGAAAGAAGTAGTTGGATAATAGATAAAACATTTTAAAGAATCAAAAGAACTTTCCGACATGGCTACTAGCTAGTCAACTAAAACACATTAGTAAAAATCACCAAACGACGAAATGATTGGAACAGGACATAAATTCTGAGCTGGCAATGACACTTTCAAAATTGATGGTCCCTGCAGAGCTTCATATTAACATTTGGACTGAAGACCAATTGCTGCAGTCGCACATCAACGTCTTCCAACCAATCGTTGCCGGTTCACAGCCGCCTTGGAAACCTACCACGTTTGGGGTTTCTTGTTGAAATGTGCATTCCACATTCCACGTCCGATTACCTGTACTCGAGCGATGAAATCTCGTTGAACTTATATTTTGACTTATGGCCACTCGTAAAACGGCCCGATCTTCAACCTTATGTTCCTTCGAAGATCTTTGCATCAAATGACACACGAGGAAAATCAATAAAGATAAGCAAAATGGCTAACTAGACTTTTTACCACTATTACTCTATTGAGAGTACGCATAACATAAACTTATATCCCTATTAACCAAATTCCTTCATCTAGAAGAGAATTATATAGAGGGTAAATTTAGAGGGGTCTACAAAACAAAAGTTTGTAAAAAAAAAAACCTTATTCAACCCAACTCTTTCTAAAAACAAAAAGCAAACCTTTATTTGAAGATGGAACAATTGTTTGGAAGCTACAGAACAAGCTAAATGTAGGCCTCTCTTGACTGTCATTCTATACAATCTCAATACAAAGTTCTTGGTTCAAGGTTGTTGTTCAACACAACCTTTGGCCAACTTTTCATGCATTCTTTGTGCTTTCTCCTCTTGAAACAATTGACTTGTAATTGCATTCTAGCTTTGATCCGAGAGGGCCTTTAAAATGGGAAGATACTAAAAACGTCCCAGTTCAGGCGAGCAGCTTGGGTTCAATAATCATCTTGTGAAATGTAGGAGAATCATCACAGAAACTGTTAGTATCAACCACCTACGAGATCCCGTATCCTGTTATGATTGTCAAGCAATCAGACAACATGTTAATCAGAATAACAAAATCAGGTAAGTCATACTGATAACCGTATTCATGTACAGGAAGAACACTACTCGAGGAAAACAAAAGACATACGTAGAGTTCAGCAATACTGAAACTAGAGATGTAGGCATTCTCAATATCCATAAACTAGCCATCTTAAAATTCTATATCATGCTAATTATGAGATGCAAACCTTCTCATGCTTTAAAGAAGCAGTTAGTTCATACCAATAAAGGAGAGGGTAGAGATATAATTACTTTAACAGATAATCGCAATGATGAAGGAGCTGACGATTCCATCCCATGAAATCCAATATCATATGAAATGCTACCATCAGGTTTAAAAAGGCCAAAGTTTCTCTCTGAAGTTGGTCCAGGCTTCGAGTCTTCATTGAACAATGCAAAAATATAGGCTCTGACTAAAATATGTGGTCTGAATGGCGTGCCTTTCCTTAAAGCAAGCCTTTTACGAAGATTGTAATTGTAAGTTCTTGCATTCTGTAAAGTGGCAGCTGCCTCATTTTCATCGCCTTTTGAAGCCCAACCAGTTTCGCTGATGATAACTTCCATCTTTTTGTAACCAGCATCTTCCAAAGCAGCATAAGCTGCATCAATGATAGCATCAAGCATGTTATCATAATGTAGCTTTGTTTTTGGATCATCAATGCCAGCATTTTTCTGAAAAAGGGCATAATTTATATCAATGTTATCAGGATCACTCATGTAGGCCAGAAAAGGGTACGCATTTAAGCAGAAGGGTGAATTGATCTGTGAAAAGAACTCCAATAATGGGGTCATGTACTGCTTGACACTGTCTTTGAAGTTGCCAGAAGACGGAGGATAAGAAGTGTTGAAAACAGCACTTGAGTGTGCGGTGGTAATCTGAATCTTCTTTTCCAATTTAAGCGTTTTAGTTGCATTGTAAATATTCTTCACAGCACCCAAAAGATATTGAGACAGATCTGAATTTCCTCCCAAAACTTCATTCCCGACTGCAATGCCAACAATGTTGGTCCCGGGAAGAAAAGACTGTATGTTATCTTTTACCCAATTCAATGCATGATCTGCACTTGTACTCATGTCTTGCACATAGCCATTTGGAAGACCAACCACCAATTCAAGACCAGTCCCACTAAAAGCCTGGAGTACACTGTGATCGAAATCAAATATTCTGACATTCTTTATCTTTATTTCTCTCAAAAGCTGAGCAACCTTCTCAGGTGAAGGAATGTTATCGGCAATTCTTCCATAGTTGATGCCAAAGGTTCCGGTAAAAGCAATAGTTTGAAAGGGTGCTGGAGAATGAAGGGCAAAACAAGAGTGCATTAACAAGGAGTGCTGTTAATGAAAACAAACATGACCAACTTAATAGGATCTTCAGTATCATGGCAAGAAACTAGTAACTACCAATTCAAAATGTTTGTGATCAACTGCGTGCTAGTGAATAAGCTTTCAAGATAACTTGACCATTATAATGCATAAGAAGATCTACATAAGAGGAAAATAAGCTAGAAGGCAAGTAATTCATCCTTCAACTGATGTCAAGTCAAGAAACAAGAGTACTTGTATACACAACAAATATCATCAGAGTAGATCACCATGATCAAAAACTAAATCAGATACCATAGTTGCCAATAAGCAACCCTGAAGACTTCTTCAAAACCTCAGGCTAAAACCCCCATCCACAAAGAACTGGCCAACAAATTATATAGTATATAGATGAAGCAGAAATCAATAGAAATAAATATACTCAAACATAGAAATAGAGCCTTAAAAGTAAAAACACAAGCCCAACAGATCAAACAAAACATAAAAGCAATCATCGGATAACTAAAAATCTAAAATAGCAAAAACAAGCAACCAAGAGTTCAAGCAGGTAGATTAATTTTGCAGCAGTCTACCAAGCAATTGAACTTAATCATATCCAATTTGAAGCAAAAAAAAAACACCCAGAAAATTGAGAATTGAGCAGAAAGTTACCAGTCAATGAGCTGAGGATAAAGAAGAAAAAGATGAACAGACGCCTCAATTTCATGGCCTTGGACACCTTACGAATCCTATCCGATAATATCCAAGGATGCAATCAATTAGCGGAGAACATGCCATAGAAGGAAAAGAAGAAAATTTCCCAGAAAGAAGAAAAAAACCTAAAAGCCCCCCAATAGATCACAAGCAAGGGGTTCTCTAAAGGGTGCTCATCAAAGTGGAAGCAACAAGAGGGCACCCAAGTTGGGGATTCTCCAATAACTCGGATTGGGAGAATAATCTTAAAGATTTTCTTTTATGTGGGTATGAGTCAAAACCCAAAAGCAGGGTTCATGACGGTTGTTTCCACTTGAACAAAGGAATAGGGGATTTTGAGGGGTTTCCTCTCATGAATGGAATTGTGAGTTTGGTCTGTCGAGCTTCCTCTAATTATTCAATTCTTCGTCTGATTTGGATCGAAAATGAATTGGCTGTTCGACTGTTTATTGTGTAGTTTCCACTTTCCATGATTGGGCCTCTTGGTGAGCTCTCAACGCAACGCAATCACACAATTATTCAAATCTCCCCACCACGCGCTTTATCTTCTCCTTTCTAATCTTTGCTTTTTCTTTCATGCTTTCCTTTATCAAAATAAAATGGAATGGATTATCTAAATACTCTTCTACTTCACAAAATATGACATTAACGACTTTAAACATTAATTTATAACATATAATATTTTGTATTATTAAGATTTTAATTTTATATATAGGGTTAATTACTTTTTAAATATTTATTTTTTTTGTATAACTTTTTTCCAACAGTTTTTTTTACTGAAAATTGTATGGCTTTGATTCAAGTAGGGGTGTTATTATATGAGCTGAACGAGCCGTCAATGTTCAAACTCGGCTCGTGTATCAACGAGTCAAGTCTGAGTTGAGCCTAAATTTTAAATGAGCTTTAAAATGTGTCATATTTGGCTCGTTTATAAAGTGAACAAGCCCGAGTCAAGCTTTTGACGAGCCGAACTAGGGCCGAGCTACTCTAGCTCGGCTAAAATAATGCTCGCATAGTGTTATTTTAACTGAACAAGTCAAACTTCATCCAAATGAGCCGAGCATTGACATGCTCAAGCTCGGCACGTTTATAAACGAGCCGAACCCGAGCTGAGCCTAAATTTTATACGAGTTTTAAAATGTGTTCATATCCGCCTCGTTTAGAAAATGAATGAGCTTGAGCCGAGCTTTTAACGAGTCGAATGCAAGTCGAGTCCGAGTAGCTTGTCTCATATTACAACCCTACGTACAAGTAAGTAACACTTTTTTAAGTGCGGTATTACAGAGCGTTGTCAGCGTGACCCGTGTCTTTTTTTTTTATTTGTATTTTGATTTTTTCTAACGGAAATATTTTTCCGTTTAAAATTTGTGTGTATTTCGTTCAGATTTTTTGATTTGTTAGTTCAAATTATACTATATTCGTTCATATCCCGCACATTGTGCGGGTATATTTATATATATTTGATGTTTTTTGAATAAAATGTCATCAACTTATGTATGTGGAAACAAATAATATATTTATGAAATAAAAGAATCAAATAAAATATTTTTTTTTAACTTATCACTAACAAAAATTTTGTAAAGAAAAAGAAAAAAAAAAAAAGAATCTAATTTTTAACTTACAAAATTTTATCTCTATATATTTCGTATTGTGAAAAATGTTTGTAAAAAAAATAAAAACAATAGATATTTTACAAAATGAATATGCTCAAAAAGTTTTAAAGCTTCTACACAACGAAGAAATGTTTGAAGATCGTCGTTTTGAAGTTCAACCGCACCCGTGGCATGACTGAGCCGCGGGTGCGCCCACAGCAGCAGAACCGCAGGGGCTGCCGCCCTGAGCCGTGGGTGCGCCCTCCTGGGCTGCAACCCTTGAGCCTTAGGTGTGAATCTGGAGCCGCCTGGTGCGGCCTTTTTGCTCCTCTCTACGGATGCGCCTCCTTACTCTGCGATCGCGTCTTTGCTCCAGTGAGTGCCCTCTTCCTCGATCTAGTGAGCCTTCTCTTACCTTAAGTTATGCTTAGATGTAGTATCATGCTAGGATGGCTTAGTGTAACTTTGTGGAATGCCAAGTAGTGGCTATGCACCATAGGTGAGTGTTTGAGGATTGTGATTGATCTTAGCATGAGGTTGTTATTATCTTGTGAGGCTTGTTGAGGCTTTAAGTTATACAATTTGATCTTATGAAATATGAGGCTTGATGTTGTGGTCATATGATTGTTGAGATTGTGGAGACTAGGACGTGAGTATCCTAGCATAACGTTATGATCGTTGAGATCATCGAGACTAGGAATGTTTTGTCCTACCATGTGAGTTGTAAGACCTTGTAGAGGTCATTTGGGCTAGAAGTCTAAGGACTTCTAGCATGAGAGATAGATGTTGATCGTGTGGCTTATTTGGCCAAGCTTAGAGTATCTTCTTGCGGAAAGCGGAGTGCGGTTTATATCCGGTTGATCATTTGAGAGAGGTAAGTCCTTGGACTTACTTAGCTAACTTCTGCCTATTAGTTTGACCCTGATGGTAGTGTATGTGTTTAAGATTATAACGGCAAACCGGACTAGGAAGACTCTTATATATTAATTTGGCCAAAGTGTATTATGACCGGGCGGTGACCACTTGCCCAGTTCAAAATGGAGAAACTGGGAGGTGCTCTATGACCAGTCCAGCAGGTAATGGAGGGGTGCACCGCCTCTATTCTTGTCGGTGAAAGGGGATAAAGGCGAGATCACGGTGATTTTCGTGCCACAACATGATTTGAATTAGTAAAGCGGATAACGTAAATAAAATATAATAACCAGATTGTGTGCAAACATGTTGTTGTGCTTATAGTACCTTATGTGTGTATGTGCCTTTATCGCTATTCTAGTATTTGGAATGTTAGCTAACGGTTTTATAACGATGTTGTAGATGCTCTACTAATTAGGAATGCTACGAGTGATCCGGAGGAGTGGGTAGTCGGGGTTCCCATACATTATAGGACGGGATTGATTTTTATATTAATTGTCATTGTCGTTTTGTTGTTTTGCACGTACGTTGGTTTAAGAACTCGGTTGTGAGTCTTTCGGTTGTATTTCAGTTTATGACATTACTGCATTAAAACTATTTTGGTTTTTCCTTTTATTTGTGCCTTGTTACAAGATCTGGTGAAATTGTTGTCAAGCTAAGGGTCGGGACCCATTGTGAGGTCCTAGCCAGTAGCGCCCTTAGTCTTGCGGATTTGGGGTGTTACAATATGTAAGAGTCTTAGTTCTTGGAGCCTTGGAGTCCTTGCTGAGCTTTTTGCTGACCCTGGCAGCCGCCCCTGTGGACCTAGATGGCCGCACTTGCGGCTAGGCGCCCCTACGCCTCACAGAGCCCGCCCCTGCGGCTCTGTGTGGTTGCAGTCGCCTTCGTTAACCTTTTGACTTGTGCTTTGCGGCTGGCTACCTTTATAAGCCATCCTTTGCTTCTGTATGAGGGTTTTCCTCATCCTCTTCAGCCCCATTTTCCTCTGTACTATCTTCTTCTTCCCTCTCCTCTTCTTTGATCTTCCTTTGTTCTTGTGAGAGAGTTTTGAGAGTTTGGTGGTGGTTTTGAGCTTGGATGATCATGAGTTTGATGGTGAGAGTCTTTGCTGATGTGTTGAGGTTGTGAAGGTGTTGATTGCTCTTAGTTGTTGCTTAGGGTTCTGTTGTGGTAAGATCTCCGTCTCCATCTTCCTTCTTCTTCTTCTTTGCTTCTTTCTTTCTTGTCTAGCTTAGGATCACAAGCTGAGCTTGTGTTGATCCTTTCCTGATATTCTGATGTTCATACATGTGTATATATGTATGTGTGATGTTGTTGTGTGATGAAGAAGTGAAGAGAATCGAGAAAGGGATCGAAGAGAAGTCAGGGTTAATCCTCTGCACAGACAGCCGCCCCTGCGTTTGCCTTGTGCAGCCCCTGCGCCTTGAGTGAGCCACCCCTGCGCCTCACTGGTTCAGCCCCTGCGTCCTTTGTTTCCGCTGCTGCGTTCAGGGCATACCTTGTTGGTATGATTCCTTCTTCCTTTCCTTTGGCCTTGACTTAGATGTTGGCTAGGCTAGCTTGGTTAAGATGAGTATTGTTCACTCAAAAGTGTGCGTCACTAAGTCTTAAATTTATAAAACTGAAATCAAAGCAAAGCGAACCCGCAGTGTACGGATCGGCGTAGTAAAGCAAGAATTCCAAAGTATCGATCAGGGACTTAGGGAAACAAATTCAGTTTGTAAAATCGTCAGGCAAGTAAAAAGCTTTTGTAAAGATTAATTGGGAAAACAATGATTCTAAAGATTTAGGTATCCAATTGTAGCAATCATCTCAAGATACTCTAAAGATTTAAGGACAGAGTCGGGATTACAAAGGTATAGATCTAAGGTAGGGAATTGTACGGTGAATTTCCAAAACCCATAAGTCTCACCCAAAGGCTCTCTATAAAGTTGTTGAGGCTACAATATAGAAATGATCTAAGGATAAGATTAAACTCTCAAATAACCATGCCCAAACCCAAGGGAATCAAAGATAAGCCAAAAAGGTTAAGGTTGTGACACTCGAAACCAAAGTAGAGGATGTTGAGTCTCACTACTACCTAGAAAAGGTAAGTCAATGCTAGGTTAAAGCAAATCTTTAACTTTGGATCAAAGCAAAAGCAAAGAACATATGACGGAGGAAAAGCACGGTCGGATCTTGAAGAACCACGGTTGTGGAACTCAAGAACAGGCCGTGGAAAGCCTCGACGACGAGATTTCTCGCAACTCTCAGGGTCCAATCTGTTTTGGTTTAATCTATCATCATCTATGTCACAACTATCAACCCTTCACCTTAGAATCGCGTAAGGTTTTAGCCAACAATCATCATGGTAAATTCAATAATCAAATATGAAAGGGAGAAAAGGTAAAACCATGAAATCTCAATAATAAACTCAAAACAAAAGTCAATCAAACACAATAATCGCAAACTACGTTCAATGGATGTAGAATAAGGTAAGAATCTTTCACAAATCTCAAGGAATAAAGAAAAACGGGATGTCAATCCGCCTTCAAAGTGAAATCCTAAGATCTTTTCCAAGTACACAATCTTCAAATGTGTACTTCTCCAAATCTTCCTTCTACGCAATAATATATCCTCGAAATCTCCCTCCAGTCTTCGGGTCTCCCCGTCTCAAGTCTCGGGGTTGTCTGTCTTTCAATGTTGAAGACTATTGAACTTTTATAGGGATAAATCTAGGGTTTAAAGGTAAAACCCTAAATATTTGGGCCGAAAAGAAGTCGAGTCCGCTGGTATCAGAAAATACTCTGGGCCGGGGTAGACGTTATCAAAAGATACTTTGGCGCGTTAGACGGTATCGGAAAATATTTTGGCGCGTCCTAGCTTCCTTTTATGCTCCTTTTTGTCCCTCTTCAAGGCTTGATCCATAAATATGCCATTTCGCTCCATAATTCGCCAAATTACCTATAAATGCAATAAAACTCTGTGTAGACCTCTATTCTCGCAAAGTAGGTGAATATAATCATAAATGCCATGAATGTATGTCTATGCATGCAAAAAACAGGAAAAATCTATATAAATACATGCCTAAATATAGGTCATAATTCATGTCATCAAAATACCCCATATTTGCCTCTTGCTTGTCCCCAAGCAAGGTTCAAACTTAAGATACAATATGATATGGATTATGAATATGCAAAAACAAAGAAAAACCACAATATTTTGGTTGTGCTTCTATTCGTAGATCACCCTCAAAGAATTGCTTCATAGCTAATAACAATCATCATATGGTCAAAGAAATTATATCATGGAAAGGATATTCACACTTTGCAAGAGAATCATAACATGCATCATAACTTGCAATATATCAAAATTAATCATGAGGAACTCAATTTAGACCACAAAGCCAAACAACAATCCAAAAATCTTAAGGACTTTCAAGCAAATGTCAAGAAACGTGAATAGGTGGGACTTTCATAAGGTAATGTGGTGCAAAAATCCGGGAAAAAGGAACAACACAACACAATTTTTTCTTTAACAACTTAATTCAACCACCATTGAGAGCTTGCTCTCCCTTTTTAGCACAAAATTCTTTTTCGACTTTACTTTTGGAAGTATGGACAGCGGTGCACAAAAACCGAAGCCTAGGAGATCGGCGTTTCTCAATTTTGAGATGCCTTAAACCCTTGATGCACATACCATAATCCGTTAGGAATATCGCTCAATCCGACTTTGGCAAGACACAAACACCCGACTATGTGAATGGTGCTGAGTTACTCATTATCATGATTGACTTCCCCAAGCCTATATTTCTATACTTTGAATGCACAATTGTTTTTTTCATGGCCCTCCCACATCAAACATGCCAACATTTACACTCTTCCAAATTCCCGGATAGGTAAAGGAGGCAAAAAAATTTCATTGAGGGGCTGAATGAGTAAAGAAGAAGCAAGAAAAATCGAGGCGCCTTAATCATATCAATAAGAAGCGTAAGAACTTATCATGCGGTTTCAACTTTCAACACTCAACATGATTTAGAATGAAAGCAAATTCTCAAACATGCATGAAATTCTAACAAAGTATTCAAATCTCACATATGTCATAAATCAATTCAAGCATATCAGAATCATCATAGCTATTCCACAAAACAATTATCAGTATAGAGATCATATCCATCCTAGAAGCACAAAAGTTTTTAAAATTTTTCAAAATTTTCAAAATCATATGATGCAAGACATAAAACATGCAAATGGTATTGCAAATACCTCCATCCTAAACTTAAAACTCACATTGTCCTCAATGTGAAGAAAAGAAAAGGCGGAAAAAGATACTCACAATGTAAGATGGTGAATCAGGCAAGGCGAATCATCAATCGGGCGGTGGTGGTGGAAATCTATATAAACTCAATAGGGAACTCTAAATACTTCAATCGGTGTCGAAGAATGAAGAAGGGGAACGTCTTTCGACCGAAAAACTTTTTCGTAAAAAAAAAAAATTAAAAAAAAATCGGCCGAGTTTTCAACCCGATTTTTTCATCAGACCGATTTTCTTCTACTTTTGCTCACTAAGGCAAAAAATCGACCGATTTTTTTTCTGAGTGGGTCGATTTTTCTCTCTATTGCCAAAAATAGACTTGCTCTGAAGCCTAAATCGGTCGAGTTACTTATGGTAAGTCGATTTCTTGCCTTTTGTTCCTTGAAAACGTCCTTAGGCCCACTTGTATCGCCTTTTTCCGTCAATTCCTCAAGATTATACCTAGTTCCGGCGATCCATGACACAAACAAATCGAGAGCGCATCAAGGAAAAACAAAAACAAAAACAAAGCAAACTATGCTAAACTATTCTAAGAAAAACAAAAGGGAAAAAGATGCATTACCTTGGGTTGCCTCCCAAGAAGCGCTTGGTTTAACGTTGCTAGCTGGACCTATCTTCATAGATGACTCAATACACCTTGAACATCTTGGATTGCTCTTCAAATCCATAATAGATCTCTTCTAAGAAGGTTCCGGTTCTTAATTTTACCGGAAAATGGTAAGATCTCCCACATACAAGCTTGTACGGTTTGATTCTCACCGGAATCCTCCTAGCTTCCCCATCTCCAGCTTGGGGATGATATATGGTCTTCATTATGTGAATGAACCCATACTTAAACAAAAGACACTTCATCGCCTTAACGGTGAGGTGCTTGCTAACTCTACTCCTTGTAGTCCAAGGAGCATCTACTTCTAACAGTTTTAATTGAGGTTTCATCTTTATCTTAGGAGGTTCTTTTGGAAGAGACCTCCAACTCTCTGGTGCATTCTTGAAAAAATTAGAAATTTTAATAGGAATTACAAAGGAAGTAAGAGAATGTACCTTGTAAAGTTCTTCAAGGCTTGGGACAAGTTTCATGTTGGGATGATGATCCATACATAAAATATCTCCCAACTCAGCTGGATCCTCTTCAACCTTGGCCACAATTTCATTAATTTGGCTAAGGTTCTCCACTTCTTCCTCTTATTCTTCTTCTTCTTCTTCAAGAATTTGTGGAGGAACATCGGGTTCGATAGAAGGAATGCTTAAAATTTGGAGTTCATCGTCGCACTTCTCCTCCAGTCGAGCAATTTCAGCAAGGATCAATTTTCTTTCACGGTCATCGAGATCCTTTATTGATTGCTTGATATTTTATTCAAGTTGATCTTCAAGAGGTTGTTCATATACCTCGCGAGCGGTATAGAGCTCCTCCCAAATTTCAAGCTCCTTCTTAATGGCTTCCTCTCTTTCATTTTGTTCATTGAAAAAAAAAAAATCCAGCAAATATATATACTCCTTCCATTTAGCTACCTCTTTCTTTCCCTATCTCTCTCTTTCCAAGGATTTGTTCCTAAGTCTATGTTGCTCCAAAGATTCATTAAGTTCAGCTCTGAGGCTCCATATTTCGTTCCTCGCCGTTACAAAGCTCCTTCCATCCATTGAAAAATCTGAAAACTCAAAAACTCATACCAAAAGATTAAAAGAGAAAACAAAAAGCTACCAAGCCCGACAACCGAAAATCGAATTTGGCCTATACCAAATCCCCGGCAACGGAACCAAAAACTTATTCGCTCAAAAGTGTGCGTCACTAAGTCTTAAATTTATAAAACTGAAATCAAAACAAAGCGAACCCGCTGTGTACGGATCGGCGTAGTAAAGCAAGAATTCCAGAGTATCGAACTCAAGAATTTGGGGGGAACAAATTCAGTTTATAAAATCGTCAGGTAAGTAAAAAGCTTTTGTAAAGATTAATTGGGAAAATAACGATTCTAAAGATTCAGGTATCCAATTGTAGCAATTGATTCAAGATACTCTAAAGATATAAGGATAGAGTCAAGATTGCAAATGTATAGATCTAAGGTAGGAAATTGTACGGTGAAGTTCTAAAACCCATAAGTCTCACCCAAAGGCTCTCTCTATAAAGGTTGTTGAGGCTGCAATGTAGAAAGGATCTAAGGATAAGATTAAACTCTCAAATAACCATGCCCAAACCCAAGGGAATCAAAGATAAGCCAAAAAGGTTAAGGTTATGACACTCGAAAACAAAGTAGAGGATGTTGAGTCTCACTACTACCTAGAAAAGGTAAGTCAAGGATAGGTTAAAACAAATATTTAACTTTGGATCAAAGCAAAAGCAAAGACCATACGACGGAGGAAAAGCACGGTCGGATCTTGAAGAACCACGGCCGTGGAACTCAAGAACAGGCCGTGGAAAGCCTCGACGATGAGATTTCTCGCAACTCTCAGGGTCCAATCTGTTTTGGTTCAATCTATCATCATCTATGTCACAACTATCAACCCTTCACCTTAGAATCGCGTAAGGTTTTAGCCAACAATCATCATAGTAAATTCAGTAATCAAATATGAAAGGGAGAAATGGTAAAACCTTGAAATCTCAATAATAAACTCAAAACAAGTCAATCAAACACAATAATCGCAAACTGTGTTCAATGGATGTAGAATAAGGTAAGAATCTCTCACAAATCTCAAGGAACAAAGAAGAATGGGATGTCAATCTGCCTTCAAAGTGAAACCCTAAAATCTTTTCCAAGTACGCAATCTTCATATGCGTACTTCTCCAAATCTTCCTTCTACGCAATAATATCTCCTCGAAATCTTCCTTCAGTCTTCGGGTCTCCCCGTCTTAGGTCTCGGGGTTGTCTGTCTTTCAATGTTGAAGGCTATTGAACATTTATAGGGATAAATCTAGAGTTTAAAGATAAAACCCTAAATATTTGGGCCGAAAAGAAGCCGAGCCCGCTGGTATCAGAAAATACTCTAGGCCACGTCAGACGGTATCAGAAGATACTTTGGCGCGTCAGACGGTATCGGAAAATACTTTGGCGCGTCTTAGCTTCCTTTTATGCTCCTTTTTGTCTCTCTTCAAGGCTTGATCCATAAATATGCCATTTCGCTCCATAATTCGCCAAATTACCTACAAATGCAATAAAACTCTGTGTAGACCTCTATTCTTGCAAAGTAGGTGAATATAATCATAAATGCCATGAATGTATGTCTATGCATGCAAAATAAAGGGAAAATATATATAAATACATGCCTAAACATAGGTCATAATTCATGTCATCAAGTATGATTAGTTGCATGATAGAGTTATACCTTAGGCACTTGAGTTTATGTTGAGGATATGCCTTAGGCATCTGTGAGCATGTTATGGTCTCGAGGTTTAGTTTGAGGTTGTAGGTTGGTTATAGTTATGGAGACGAGTCTCCTAACCCTTACAGTATGTGATGATGTGTGCCTTGCTATTGCAGGTGTTGATTACTTCCCCAAGGGGAAGCTGTGATGTGGTACAGGTTACGAGTATATCAGGTAAGTCCATAGGACTTACTTAGCGTTCAATTGTGGGTTTGTGTGATTGTAATGGTTGTGTGTGTTCTTATGGTTGTGCATTTATAACCTAAACCGGACTAGGATGACCATTTATTACCTTAAATGGCCCAAGTGCATTATAACGGGTCGTGACCACTTGCCTCCGCCTGCTGGTAGGAGGAGCTGCCTTGAAGATGATCTCACAGGGGGGGACGAGTGATGATCACCCCCATGTAAAAACCCTGTGTTACGTTGGAAGGGACGAGGTTCTTGAGGCTCCTCGCGTCACAAAATAAGTTGAATTAGTAATGGAATAACGTAATTGAAAGATAATAAATGAATGTGTGTAGCATTGCATGTATGAGATGTTGATGTGTGTTTGTGCTATTACCTTAATGCTTATTCATTACTCTAGTTAACGGTGTATACTGTGTTGTAGATGATCTGCAGGTTAGGAAGACTGCAGAGTGAGCCAGATGGGGTGACCAGCCAAGGACTTTTGTACATTAGGGTTGCGGGGGATATGGGATATCTTTTGTAGCTGATGTTTATGGATGTGGTTTTGTACTCGGCTTTGTTGTTGTAAAACCCTATTGATGTGTCTTATACAGCTTTATGTTTTGGGTTTTAATCTACATCTGCCTTGTTGTAAGATCCAGTGAACTTGTTGTGAGGCTAGAGTCAGATCCATTGTGAGATCCTTGCCCAATGTGGCATCTTGAGTCCCGCGGACTCGGGGTGTTACAGAGTTGGTATCAGAGCCTTAGGTTGACAACAATGACACTTGCTATTTGCAATAAAAGGTAGAGTGGATGAATAAACAAAACCCGAAAGGGGTCTGACCTTTTGAAAAGGTTTTGGTTTTAAACTGAGTACAAGTGTTTTGTGATAGTATATACAGAAGTCATCACCCTTCTGAGGATCTCCAAAGTATATATATTATATATTAGATATCTTCTATGTGTTGATGTTATGCATGTACTATTAAGTATTATATATTATCTATACATATGGCCTATATAGAGCCTTATAAGTTAGGTGTGCATACCCCGCAGATGGCTCGGACTAGAGCTGCTGCTGCTACAGGCCGAGGTAGAGGTAGACCACCTCTTCCTCCAGGAGGGATAGGACAGGGACCAGCTCTCGTTGCTGATCCACCAGTGGTGGTGGAGGCTCCTAAGGAGGTTGCTGAGAGTGTCATCCTAGAGACGAGGAGTGGTGGGTCCAGGAGACAGCAGGCACATCGAGCCCAGTCTGATGACTCGGATCGTGTCTCCATGGGAGGACTAGAGTTTAGAGAGTACCTCAGACATTTTGAGGAGGCCATCAGAGCAAGCAGACGAGCCCCAAATCTACCAGGACATGTGGTATCATCTGAGAAATCTCATGGAGCCACTCAGGTGCCAATTATGCCGGCACATGCTGTTGTGACTGCTAGAGCTGTAGAGGAGACCAGAGGGCCTCAACCAGATACTTGGTTGAAGGCGTTTCATCGGCAAAGAGTACCACCCTTCTCAAGACAGATTGGGTTAGAGACTGAGGTATGGGTAGGACATGTAGACTCAACTTTAGAGTCTATTAGGTGTCCTAAGGACAGACTGATAGAGCTAGTTCAGTCTCTATTCCGTGACCTGGCACACTAGTGGTGGAGGATAGTTCGAGTACGAGTTACGAGTTATGACCAAATGAGGACTTTGCTGAGGGAGCAATTCTGCCCTGCTTCACTAAGGAGGGAGAAGCTGCAGGACTTCGTGGAGGCGGGTTTTGAGGATGTACCTATTACAGATGCTATCCACCACTTCCAAACTGAGTTAGTACTAGGTCTAGCTGCATCATTGGAGGACCAACATGTGTATCTATTCTCCCGTCGTCTGAGGGAGAGCACACGTTCGTATATGGCGGGATTCCACTGTGAGTCATTGGCAGATTACCAGGATCGGGCCTCTGCCTATGAGCGAGAGAGAGCTAGCCAAAGGAGGACTTCTCAGACGGGTCGGTCTGAGAAGAGACAACGCAAAGAACAGACCGGTGCAGGAGCATTTGAATACTGGCGAGGCTAGTCTCAAGGCCGCTCGAGTGGTCTAGTGTTTGCACAGACGACTGAGAGAGGCCGGCAGTGTTACAATTGTGAGGCCTATGGACATTTGAGGGTTGAGTGCCCGAGAGCACTACTGACTTCCTTCTCATGTGGAAAGCCAGGACACAGAGCTACGTTTTGCCGTCAGGGCAAGGCGTCATCACAGCAGGGTTCTTCCCCTGCAGGTGCAGCAGGAGGTGGGCAGAGACTACCTCAACATCAGGCACACGGACAACAAAGAGTCCCAGACACACTTGCTACTCAGGGTTCAACTCCAGGACCGAGTAGAGGTAGAGGTAGAGATGCTGGTACTAGTGATGCTCGAGGAGCTCGAGGCCGCGTTTTTGAGTTGAGTGTTGAGGAGCCGCCAGCACCACTTGCTTCGGGTACCATTCTGTTACAATGTTTACCCGTTAGAGTTTTGTTTGATAGGGGTGCTACGCATTCCTTTATTTCTGATGTATGTGTTAAGCGTTTGAGTTTATCTACCATAGAAGGGACGCCCTTTACTATAGGGTTACCTGATGGTAGTCGGGTCCGAGGTGCCCGTGAGAATACGTAGTTGTCCCCTTCGTTTAGGGACGTGGGTGTTGCTTGTTGACTTCTTAGTCATGCCCTTGATGTATGAAGACGTCATACTAGCTATGGATTGGATGCGTAGACACCGTGCGGTGTTAGATGTAGGTAAGAGAATTGTTACAGTCTCTACCGACGTAGGTCTGATAGAGGTCTTCTGAGGTTGGGACCTTGAGAAGACGGGATCTGTTATCAGTGTTATACGAGCAGCGAGACTGATAGCACAGGGATGTGTTGCCTTCTGGTGTTATGCCATGAAGGAAGGAGATAGCCCATCTTTGGAGGACATACCAGTGGTCTGCGAGTTTACAGACGTGATTGCAGAGCCGTCTAGTTTACTGCCTTAGAGGAGTGTGGACTTCGGCATCGAGTTGGAGCCTGGCACGAGACCGATCTCGAAGGCCCCATATCGTATGACGCCTATCAAGATGTTGGAGCTGAAGAACCAACTCGAGGAGTTGGCTGAGAAGGGCTTCATCCGCCCTAGCGTATCACCATGGGGTGCACCTATCCTCTTCGTGCGAAAGAAGGACGGATCATTGAGATTGTGTATAAATTACAGAGAGTTGAACAAGGTGACCATCAAAAACAAGTATCCACCACCTCGTATTGATGATCTGCTTGATCAGCTTCAGGGAACGATAGTGTTCTCCGGGATTGACTTGCGTTCAAGATATCACCAGTTGAGGGTGAGAGAGCAAGACGTGCACAAGATGACATTTCGTACCCGTTATGGACACTACGAGTTTGTAGTGATGCCATTTGGGCTGACGAATGCCCCAGCAGTTTTTATGGAGTTGATGAACAATATCTTCATCGACTTCCTGGATCAGTTTGTGGTAGCCTTTATTGATGAAATTGTGGTATACTCTCGTAGCAGAGAGGAGCATGCCGGACATCTGAGGACAATTCTGTAGATTTTGAGAGATAAAGAGCTATATGTCAAGCTCTTTAAGTGCGAGTTTTGGATGTTTGAGGTTACTTTCCTTGGACATATCGTCTCCGCCGACGGGATTATGGTTGACCCGGCAAAAATTGAGTCTGTTGTTGCATGGTCGACACCGACGAACGTCAAGGAAGTGCGTAGCTTTCTTGGCTTAGCCGGCTATTACCGACGCTTTGTGGTGAAATTTCTTGTGGTTGCCCGTCCACTGATGAGTCTTTTGAGGAAGACCACCAGATTTGTATGGACTGACCAGTGTGCTCAGAGTTTTGAGGAGTTTAAGAGGCGTTTGACTTATCCTCTTGTCTTGGCACTTCCAGAGGGTTTTGATGATTTTGTGGTCTACAGTGACGCATCCAAGCTAGGCTTGGGATGTGTGTTGATGTAGAGAGCCAGAGTGATTGCATATGCGTCTCGATAGTTGAAGACGTATGAGGAGAACTACCCGACACATGATCTGGAGTTGGCTGCGGTAGTTCATACATTGAAGATCTGGAGACATTACTTGTATGGCGCCACCTGTCAGATCTTCACAGACCATAAGAGTTTGAAGTATATTTTCACGCAGCGGGAATTGAATAACCGCCAGCGTCAATGGCTTGAGTTGATCAAGGACTTTGACCTTGAGATTTTGTATCATCCTGGCAAGGCGAATGTGGTAGCTAATGTCTTGAGCAGAAAGACGCCTCGAGAGAAGGGGATTTCTAGATTAATTATACAGCCTCAGCTTTAGAGGGATCTAGGTTGACTAGAGATGGACATCCAGTTTCCTGATGAGGATGCCAGCTGTTTGCTTTAGAGATTCTACTTGGTTTGTTGGATGAGATCCAATAGAAGCAGGGGACCTGCCCGACCTTGACGATGATCAGAGAGAGGATGTCTCGTGGTGAGGCACCACAGTTCTCCATTGGAGCGGATGGAGTTATGAGGCGTCATGACCGTATTTGTGTACCCGTTGATGCAAAGCTGAGACAATGGATCTTACAGGAGGCTCACCGTACACCTTACTTAGTACATCCGGGACGAATGAGATGTATCATGATGTGAGACGCTCATATTGGTGGGGAGGGTTGAATCCCGATGTAGCCAGATTTGTGGTCCAGTGTGCGACTTGTCAACAGGTCAAGATAAAGCATTTCAGGCCTGGAGGTGAGCTCCATCCACTACCAGTACCGTAGTGGAAGTGGGAGGACGTCTCCATGGATTTTGTGACCGGATTGAGGGTCAGTAGGAGCTTTGATTTTATATGGGTGATTGTGGATAAACTGACGAAGACGACATATTTTATTCCCATCAGAGAGACGTGGCCGGTGAGCAGATTGACTGAGGAGTACACCAGACAGATAGTGAGACTCCATGGTGTACCGAGAACGATCGTCTCTGATCAAGATGGACGGTTTACTTCAAGATTCTGGCAGCAGATTCATACTGCTTTAGAGACGAGTTTAAACTTCACGACTGCGTTCCAACCCCAGACCGATGGTCAGTCAAAGAGGACCATCCAAACCTTAGAGGACATGTTGCGAGCCTGTGTGATTGATTGGGGAGAGGGATGGTTTGATTACCTCCCACTTGTTGAGTTCTCATACAACAACAGCTGACATGCATCTATTGGGATGGCTCCTTATGAGGCACTGTATGGACGTAGGTGTCGTACACCTTTATGCTGGGATGAGCCTAGCGGTATCAGTGGGATAGCGCCAGAGCAAATTCAGGATGATATGGCTCGAGTAGCGCTGTTCAGAGAGAGGATGCTGACTGCACAGAGTTGTCAAAAGTCTTATGCAGACTAGAGGCGTCGACCTCTAGAGTTCAGACGTTTTGGCATAAAGGGAAAGTTGAGTCCCCGATATGTTGGTTCTTTCGAGATACTCGACCGAGTCGGAAGGGCAGCCTACATATTATCTTTGCCTCCGAGGTTAGAGTGTGTTCACCGTGTGTTTCACGTGTCTCAACTAAGGAAGTACATACCAGATTCAAGGCACATTGTGAGTTATGATGATCTGGTGGTTGAGCAGGGCCACACTTTTGTAGAGCACCCTATTGCAGCCCTAGAGCGAGGTGTGAGACGCCTACATTCGAAGGACATTCCTATGATGAGGATACAGTGGTCTAGGCGAGGACCTGATGAGGCTACATGAGAGACTGAGGATAGTATCCAAAGGAACTATCCAGAGTTCTACGCCGAGATAGATGCATCTGTAGGATCCACGAGTAGATCTTAGTGCCATCTTGGTGAGTGCATGTTAGGCTATGTGCTTATGTGATATGTTGTGTTTTCGTGCTAGCTGTGATATGTGCATATGATCTGCTAGGTCTTGTTTGCTAGCACGAGATAGGTATAGCTGGAGATGGTCCTTTTCTCCATGTTATGGTGTGTGTTAGGTATAGATGGAGATGGTTCTTTCCTCCATGCTATCATTGATGGACATAGTGTGAGTGGAGATGGTTTTCCTCCACGTAGTAGTGTTATGTGTACGTTTTGGCTAGAGATGGCTTTCCTCCATGCCATTGTGATGTGGTTAGTGTTTAGCTAGAGATGATTTTCCTCTAGGCCTTGTCTAGAGTTTGTGATGGTGTGCTGGAGTGATGATTCTTCCATGCTGCGTTTGAGGATATAGAATGTCATAGGTTATGATGATACCTCTGAGAGGGAGAGTTATACCTCGGCTTATGGGCCGAGAGGATTTGGGATCTTGCGAGTTTTGGGACAAAACTTATTTTTAGGGGAGTGTGATATAAGAGCCTTAGTTCTTGGAGCCTTGGAGTCCTTGTTGAGCTTTTTGCTGACCCTGGCAGCCGCCCCTGTTGACCTAGATGGCCGCACCTGCGGCTAGGCGCCCTTGAGCCTCACACAGCCCACCCCTACGGCTCTGTGTGGTTGCAGCCGCCTTCGTTGACCTTTTGACTTGTGCTTTGCGGTTGGCTTCCTTTATAAGCCATCCTTTGTATCTGTATGAGGGCTTTCCTCATCCTCTTCATCCCCATTTTCCTTTGTACGCTCTTCTTATTCCCTCTCCTCTTCTTTGATCTTCCTTTGTTCTTGTGAGAGAGTTTTGAGAGTTTGGTGGTGGTTTTGAGCTTGGATGATCATGAGTTTGATATTGAGAGTCTTTGCTGATGTGTTGAGGTTGTGAAGGTGTTGATTGCTCTTAGTTGCTTCTTAGGGTTCTGTTGTGGTAAGATCTCCATATCCATCTTCCTTCTTCTTCTTCTTCTTCTTCTTCTTCTTCTTCTTCCTTGCTTCTTTCTTTCTTGTCTAGCTTAGGATCATAAGCTGAGCTTGTTTGGATCCTTTCCTGATGTTCTGATGTTCATACATGTGTATATATGTATGTGTGATGTTGTTGTGTGATGAAGAAGTGAAGAGAGTCGAGAAAGGGATCGAAGAGAAGTCGGGGTCAATCCTCTTCACAAACAGCCACCCCTGCGCCTGCCTTGAGCCGCCCCTGCGCCTCACTTGTTCAGCCCCTACGTCCTTTGTTTCCGTTGGTGCGTTCAGGGCATACCTTGTTGGTATGATTCCATCTTCCTTTCCTTTGGCCTTGGCTTAGATGTTGGCTAGGCTAGCTTGGTTAGGATGAGTATGATGAGTTGCATGATAGAGTTGTGCCTTAGGCACTTGTGTTTATGTTGAGGATATGCCTTAGGCATTTGTGAGCATGTTATGGTCTCGAGGTTTAGTTTGAGGTTGTAGGTTGGTTATGGTTATGGAGACGAGTCTCCTAAGCCTTACAGTATGTGATGATGTGTGTCTTGCTATTGCAGGCGTTGATTATTTCCCCAAGGGGAAGCTGTGACGTGGTACATGTTACGAGTATATCAGGTAAGTCCATAGGACTTACTTAGCGTTCAATTGTGGGTTTGTGTGATTGTAATGGTTGTGTGTGTTCTTATGGTTGTGCATTTATAACCTAAACCGGACTAGGATGACCATTTATTACCTTAAATGGCCCAAGTGCATTATAACGGGTCGTGACCACTTGCCTCCTTTTGCTGGTAGGAGGAGGTGCCCTGAAGATGATCTCACAGGGGGGGACGAGTGATGATCACCCCCATGCAAAACCCCTGTGTTACGTTGGAAGGGACGAGGTCCTTGAGGCTCCTCGTGTCACAAAATAAGTTGAATTAGTAATGGAAGATAATAAATGAATGTGTGTGGCATTGCATGTATGAGATGTTGATGTGTGTTTGTGCTATTACCTTCATCCATATTCATTACTCCAGCTAATGGTGTATATCGTGTTGTAGATGATCTACAGGTCAGGAAGACTGTAGAGTGAGCCAGATGGGGGTACTAGCTGATGACTTCTATACATTAGGGTTGCGGGGGATATAGGATATCTTTTGTAGCTGATGCTTATGGATGCGGTTTTGTACTCGGCTTTGTTGGTGTAAAACCCTTTTGATGTGTCTTATACAGCTTTATGTTTTGGGTTTTAATCTACCTGTGCCTTGTTGTAAGATCCAGTGAACTTGTTGTCAGGTTAGGGTCAGAATCCATTGTGAGATCCTAGCTCAATGTGGCATCCTGAGTCCCGCGGATTCAGGGTGTTACACAATAATGCATGTACTAAAAATATAAAACATTTAAATATAGAATACTCAATTTGAACTAACTGTATAAACATTTAAACTAACAATATCATAATAAAAGTATTTAATAACCATAACTATACAAAAATATGAACTTTTATAATATTAGTTTAAATTTTGGGTATCATTAGTTTGAACATTGTGTATTGTTAGTTCAAATATTGTGTTTTATTAGTTCAAACATGTACAACAAAAAAAGAGCATAAAAACATAAATACTAAATTAACAAAATAATACATGAACTTACTACAGAAAATATCAGAATTGATAGTATATAGTTTTGAACGAATTGAACTAACATTATAAAATGAGATAATAATTGTTATACTTTTTTTTTCATGAAAGTCACAAAAATGTCACCACATCTACCTTTTTTAAAACAAGATTTTTAAAAGAACAAAATGTCCCCCGTACCTTCTAATAATTACAAAGTGTCACTAAACGTCTCTTAAATCATTAAATGACGTGGATGAATGTAGGCCATTGAACCAAAAATCAACGGTCCAAGTTCCTCTACAAATATGCTCTAGGGAATTGTGAATCCGGAAACCTCTTGTGGTGACAACTCGAGCTCCTTGGATCTCCGTTGGCGGCGACGACAACTCCACTTCAGCGGGGAGGGAGGCGGCATGACGACGCCGGTGGTGGCGTCCCTGGTCCCGGTCGACGACGACAGAGGTTGAGGAAGGGAGGTGAATGTTGCTCCTTGTGTTTGGCTTGAGTGCGAAGAATATAGAAAGAAGAGAATTGAGGCGGCTAAGGTCGGGAGAGAGAGACGGAAACGAGAGGAGAGAGGGTAAAAGTCATCTCCCTTTTTTTTTCTTTTTCTAAAAAAATTTGACCAAAACAAATATAGTCATCTGGATGAAATTTTAACGATATAATTTGATTATGTAATTTATGGATATGTACATTGAAACTGTGTAAATATTGTTTGCTATATATGTTCCTATTAATTGTATGCTAGCATAACGTGAATATATAGATATTGAAATAAACGAGGTTTGAAGCGTGAACCTCAAATCTCTCAAATAATTACAAGACTCAATTGTAGTAAAGGGGATAAGATCGAACTTAGGAAAAACAATGAAATGACTTGACAAATCAGTAATGAAACTAGAGTAAAATCACACACAAACAAAAAAGAAAGAAGATCGATCAGCCGATCAACAAATACGGATCGGCCTATTAAAGCATGAATAAAGAAAACAAAAAGGAGAAAACAGAAACCGTTGAGGCAATAATGACACATTGGTCAGCCAATTGGTGTGTATTGGTCGGCCATCGGTAGAGAAATAACAGAACATATTCATAGCAATGAGAGAGAATGACGCAATTTTTATTTGATCAATAATATATCGGAAGTAACAGAGTTCAAATGTATCAAAGATTAATAAAAAGAGTTTTAGGATCAAAACCACCACAACATACATATCAAACCTCAATCAATAATAATCAATCCACAATAGAATATAAACCATATTATGTGGGGGACAATTCTGCACGGCTCTCGTATTTTGCAAAATATGAAAGGTAAGAATGACTCGGCTCCCGCGTCTTGTCATGAACACCCTGAAGAACAAATACTAATAAAGTGATCCATGTTCGGCTCTCGCATTTTTCCATAAACACCCCGAAGAACAAATACTAATAAAATGATCCATGCTCGACTCTCTCACTTTGTATAGAACAACTCAAAACTACCATAACTCTCAACATATATACATCGAAGGGATAAATAATAGATTCTCAATATAGCGGAGCTCTTCAAACCCTAGAATGAAAGAATTTAGCAAGACATACCTTATTGTAAATTCAAAGCTTCATTAATCGGGGGATAAAGGATTAGTCGCCCGATCAACAATGGGTGGTCGGCCGATTTATACTTGATGAAGACTGAAACATGAGTCTCAAATCTCGCAAATACTTACAAGACTTGATTGTAGGAAGGGGATCATGATCAAACTGAGAGATGGTGATGTTTTGATTTGATAGATTACTAATGAAACACGTAAACAAATAAAGGAAACAAAAACAAGAAACGAAAACAAAAAGGCCGGTCAGTCAATCGAGCGATTGTCACTAGTCGATCGATCTACTACACTAACAAGAACAAATATAGAAGTATGATACAATAGCAAATGGGGAGAGATACACAAACCGGTAGATCGACTGGTGTATAAAACTCATAAATAACATTTTGCATATAAAAATCCAAAACCACCATAACTCTCGTAGATAAACATTCAAGCAATATATAAATCATTATTGATATCATAGATAAATGTAGACAGACTCTTTAGACCCTAAAACGAACTCAATTTAGCCAAACATACCTTGAAATAAATTCAAAGATTTATTAATCAAAGACAGTGGACAAGTTGATCGGCCAGAGCATTGGTCTATCGGCCAACCCTAGTAACTTCCACGGTTTATTGAAACTTTCGAATGAAAAATTCAATGGATGAGAAGTCTTATCTATAAGAAGCGTCTAACCTATCACTCATAGAATTTTACTAGTAAAAACAAAATCCGCTAAAATTTATCTTATAACTACAAGATAGAATTGTCCAAAATAAACTAGCTAAAATGGTGAAACGTCCAATTGGACGGGTCAAAAGAAAACCCAAATTAAAAAGAGGAAAGAGATAGAAAGTAATCATCAAAAAGCTTGTGTGTGAGGCCTAGTCGATCAACCACTTTTGAATTTCTTCGGAGGATGTTTGCCCTTGACTAATGGTCACGTGCTCGACATGTGCCGGGTAAATAGTGACCAATGGATTGGAAGGGTGAACCATGATCGGCCAGTGGCCGAAAAGCCTTATTTATAAGACCCTTATTGTGTTTGAGGCTATTGTATCGCAAATATCGCCATTTTAGCCCCTTAGACGCTTAAAATGTCTACAATGTCATAAACTAAACGGTAGATCTTCAAAACACTAAAAGGAAGGAAATATGCCGATAAGTCATGCCAATATGCCCAAAAAAGTTAAGAAATGAATAAGAATAATGTTGAAAAAAAAAAGGTTAAAATGAATGTTATCAATAGGGTAACACAAAACTCGTCCCTAAACTTTCAAATGAAACTGAATAATCAAACTAATGGTTGGAAAACCTTATTTATAAGGAACATATCTAACTTAATCCTCGTAGGATTTGCGATCTATTATTATATCAAACACTATCTCAAACTAAAAGATAGAATTGTCCAAATGGACTAGGTAAAAGACAATCTAAAAAGATAGAAAACTGAAAAGGGAAAATAATTGTCAAAAACGCGAGACCAATCGGCCGATTGGTGAGGTCCAGTGGACCGATCACTTAGAAATGAATTGGATCACTTTACATCAGAGACTGAATATGCAATGGATTGGAGGTTGACACCAAACTTGAACTTGGATCCCGAAATAGTCACTGAAATGTATTAATAATGACATCTTGGCTTGTTAGATGTCTTCCATAGATACAGAAAGAGCTTAAATTTTACTCTCCCAATCTTGTATATACCTTTGTTTCATAATAATACAAATAAATAAAAAAATCATAATTTGAGTCCAAATGAGTCACCTTGATAGTGACCCCAATCTAATAAATGCGACCTAGTCGCAACTCTAGTCTCTAATAACTCACATTTATCAGCAAGAATTTCACTTTGATGAATAATATGATCACATAACATATGTCGTGGTTCTGGTACGAGCAATCTTAGCTGATCAAATGTGTCGTTCCTGTGAGAGTCGTTGCATAATATCATCTTTGCAGGTTCAACATGGTTCCACCAAAAATCTGATAGAGCTGTCTTTACAAGACTCCAGTATTCCAAATCTCGATATACTCTAAATAAATTGCTTCTATTACTCGTCCAAACAAAGAAGTCCATCCAATCTCTATCTGTTATCTCCAGTATTCCTTGTGCTTGAGGCATGTAATACAGCGGAATACGCTTCCACGGTATAGGGCGACATGTATTTTGATTATAAAGGGGAATTTTAATCTCGAGAATACCTTCAAAATCCGACCCAATAACCCCGTCCGGTGATGCCGCAAGCCAACTCTCTTGGTCGTGAACTTGAAAATCGACATGGAAAACACGATTATTAGTCATTGAAATGTAGGCTTTCAATGCATCATCTTCCTTAATATTGTTCCAAGCTATAGTGATATGGTCCTTAAAGGGCTTCACCAACCCTAGTTTCTCCAACCAAAGTTGAGCTCTCCTACCACGCCATAGTCCGATTGCATATCCAAATGTACTAGATGTAAGCTTCGCCTTTCTCTGCTCCTGCCAATTCTTGTACGGGTGTTGGAGACATTTAGATTCAAATACCAAGTCTTCTGAAGAATGTGTATATTGATGTATCAATCTTTGATATCCATTGCAACCAATATTAGAAAAACTTTGATTTCCTATCAACTGGAAAGTACAAGTCATACTGCACCTTTCGTCTCTCCATGTGTTTCTAGTGTGAGGCACCTGTATGAAGAAATTAGAATACAAGTATTGTTTACTATCCACTTTAATAGAACAATACATATCAAATCTACAACTCATGCTCCCTACAACCAAAGTATAGATGTTTTGACAGATTTTGTTTAACAACATGCAAAACAATAGTGAACACAAGAGGGAGAAAAATACCTTCCGGTTCATTGGAAGCGCACCAACATCCCTGCGAATGAAATGTTGGGGTAATCTGGCAAAATTAACAGCAAAACAGTATATCTTAATTTGTACATATTCACTCAGTGAACAGCTAAGCGTGGCCAAATAAATACTTACACCATTTATTGATAGCCAAAAAGTATGAAAGCGCTTTTCATTTCAGGCTATAAATAACTAAGTGCAACAGTAGTAGTATTTGCCCATGACAAACTTGATAGCTAGAGCAAAATCACTATCCTCAGAATTCACTAGGCAAAGCATGTGAAAAGGTGGTGGACATGACATCAGAAAGTGAAGATTAAGACGACAACAAAGTTACTACAGCAGGGCATCCTTGTCAATTGGATCGTATGCAGAAGAAACTGTGACAATATATTTATAAAAAGCAAACTCCGTTGGATGGGGCATTTTAGGTTCCAAGCTCTTCTTTGACAAGAGTCTTTTAGGCTGTTGGTTTTTCCCGTACATATGGCACAATATTATGTTAACGGTTATAATTTGAATCATGAAGTTGCTTTGAAAACACATTCCAGTTAACCAATAAAGTTGGCCTTAGGCTCACCAATCATGACAGGATCATTTTTTGTTCTGATTCTTAATTTTTGAGTGCAGTTTTATATTTCAGCATCTCAACTAGAACAGGTCATGTTTGCCATACCTTGCTAATTTTCTTGAATCATCCCCATATTTCTCTTCATAGTTTCCTTTTGGATCTGAAAATACAATAATTATATTTAAAAAAGACGAGTTATCCACAACAAGTAAGATAGACAAGATGGCAAACATGGCTGAAGGGAAAAAAAAGTTTATAACACAAAAATCCTTTAGAGAAGAAGACCAATTTCATAATCTCAAGCATCATACAATAATTGATAGAATTGCCCCTTTTTCTAGTAAGTAGGAAATATATAGTACATAATAATGAACCAACTCCTATTTAGAGTACTTTTCTTTTAATATAACAGATCACCACCATAAAAAAATTTACATGTTTTCGTATTCAACCCGTTACTAGGTGAACAAATAACAACGTAACGAGCTCGTAGTTGATATTCGCAGTGTGACAAGAAGTCATTTTGATCATGCACTATGTTACTACAGCATCAGTTTTACAGACAAACTAAATTGACAATGGAGATAAATTCCTTAAATGAAATAAACAAGTAGGGTAAGATCCATATAAACATCTCCTCAGCCTACTTCCTGAGAGACCTCATCAAAATTTATTTACATGGTATTTAAGAAACCAGGTTTCCATTAAAATGGTATCCCCAATGACACAAACCAAAAGGCACGTGTGTTGATCATGAGGGCCTGAGAGCCTCTCAGATTTAGCCTGCCTGTGGTGCTTAGAAGCAATATGGATGTGCTTGTCACCTAGGCCAGCCTTTATTCATTGATCATGAATTGGCCCACGAATCACCAAACTTCTATTTGCAAGAATCATGGATGTGGTCCTATCCAAGAGTTCTAGGTGGCTAGACAAACATGATAACTATGAATAAGAATATAAAATATATAGCCTTTTGTAAAACGAATCAAAACTTGCACTTTATTATAGTGAACACCGTTGATTGCAACTCTATTATGGAAGAAATACATCGGCAGAAGTTCCACTCTACTAACATTAAATTCAATAATTTATCACACTAATGATACTTTATCTTTTGTTTAGTTTTTCATCTTGGTGAGAGCAACTCAAGGGTAAGATACAATACTTTCATCTTTGTCATACATTTTTTTTTTCTGGGGTGGTTACTTTTAGAGTGTTAGACTGGACAAATAATCACACAAATGCAGGAAGAGTTTGTAATAGCAAAGCAGACAAGTGCCAATAAGACTATTATCAAGTGGCATGCTAAAAGTAGTACGTACTTTGATGGGTTAGAGTAGCACGAACAGCTAAAATGACTTCCCTCAAATTCTTTTCACTGAGATTGAGGTCACCAAATGAACGATGTCCAAGCCTTTGATCTGAGTGGCACGCTAGGAGTAGATGTTTGAGAGATGTGAACTCATGTCCACTGGAATGATGCCTTACCTGCAATCAAATGCCATCAGAACCTACTCAAAAGAGAATGCTTTTAGTTGGCATCCAAGGATGCATACCTTGGGATGCTTGGGAGTGGATTCATCATTAGCTTGAAGTACTGATAAATTATACAGCCCTGTCTTGGTCAATACTTTTGGAGCTAGACCGTCTTTCTGCTGAAGAAGGGACTTCACTAAATGAACAGATTCAACAATTGGTTGTCTCTTGACTTTAGCAAAATCATTAGCACCAAGCAGAACCTCCCATGCCATCTCAGTAAATTGTGATTGATTTATCTAGTTAATAAAGATAGTACCAAAAGTCAGCTATGAAATCATTTCAAAGAGAAGACAAATCTTGCAATAGGGACAGAAATTATGCATTGGTATCAGAATACATGCCAACAACATGAAAAGGCTTCAAAGGAGCAAAAGCAAGCAGATAGAAAGAATCAGCTTGGACAGGAAAGCTACAGCACACAATTAACTTCAGATTAAGGATACCCCTAGCCGTCCATGTAATCATCAACTTATTGTTTTTGCACAAAGAAGAGCAAGATAATCAGCACTGCTCAAACGTATGCACTGACCTAAGCCAAACAGAACCATGGGTATTGCTGAGTAAGTCGTGGTATAATTCACAGTGGCAGTCCTATGTTATCAAGCAACACGTTAATAACAGTAAAGATCACTGCAAAGCACAATTTATCCCCATGACTTGGGCATTGAGAAAGATGTATATAGAAATAAAAAAAAAAAAAAAAAAA
>BSUD01000008.1:23663285-23706795 GCA_033239045.1 Fagopyrum esculentum | reverse complement strand
AAAAGTAAAAAAAAAAAAAAAAAAAAAAAAAAAGCTACAAATTTGGCGTTATAGAATTCAGGAATTGACGATCACCGTCAAGCGAAGTGCAATAAAACACCTCAATTATCGAATGTTGCAGACAAAAGTATATACATAGAAGAATAAACAAAAATCAAGAGAGAAAATCCTAATTTAGTCTGAATAATATGGAGAGACCTGGCCAGGGACTCCAGTCGGAGGGAGAGTTGAGAAGGAGTAAAATCTACGACAGTGAGGGGCGCCGGCTATGCACGGAACGGTAACGTCAGAAGAGGAGGGGAATGAGATGGCGGTGGACCGATATCGAGCATCAAGACGGCGGTGGACTGATATCGAGCATCAAGCCGGCGGTTGCCGATACTGCTCTCGGAACTCTACAAGTTAGGGTGGCGGCAAAAGATGACCTGCAAGTATGTCCGGGAGACCCGGGGAGGGTCTATTTTTCTTTTTTCCTATTATTCAATTATTTTTCAGATTTCGAATTATCATTCATAAATTAATACATATTAAATATTTTTGGGAATAAAAAGATAGGTTAATATTTAAAAATTATGCATACCTCTAAAACTCAAGCACAATATCTGAAAAGTGAAAAACGGGACATAACCTAAAAAATTACAAGGACGCCTTCCAAAATTTTCTTAGAGAAAATAAGGGTATAAGGTTTTATACGGATTGTGCATTTTCCGGGCCGTTTTCTTGGACCAGACCGATCCGGACTGAAACCAACAAGTCAAGTCTTTGATCCAAAAATTCGGGTTCAAAATCGGTTCGGAACCTTTTAAAAAATATTTTTGAAGCAATACTAAGAATGATAAACTTAGGGCGTGTTTAGTAATACAAGTTATGAGATTTTTTAGATTCTAGGTGTACCCCATTTTTCCCTAACCCTAATTAATTTGAGATTTAAGGATTGCATTATTGTTTTATTTTGTATTTTTAGATATTTAAAAGCGAGATTTTACAAATCTCTTTTCAGTAGATTTCAATTTGTGTTTGGATTTCTTTCCCTATGTGCCCTTAGATCTAATGAATTGAGTTGCACAAATAGAAGAATATCGATATGACAAATCCGAGTGAAGACGGAGTTTTGAAGGATCAACAATGGAGAATAGTGAGATGTGAAGATTCAAATCCGAAGTGAAGAATGAACTTGCAAGAACCCCAACCAACATCAAATTAAGTGGTAGATTCAAATCTCATAAATCCAACATCTGCAATTTTTGACCATCGAAACTCCAGTTTATAGTGAAGAACAAGCTTTCAAGGTTGAAAATTGCGGATAGTGAGATGTGAAAATTCATTTCTTGTAAAGTTGTCATTTCTAACCACCAAAACTGCAATTTCTCCGAAGATCGACAATGGAAAAACGATGTTCATCAATAGCGAGATGAAACTGATGCCCTGAATTGGAATCACCAAAAACTTCAATTTGTGTCTATGTTAGTCCCTAATGAAGGTTCCCGCTTGTGTTTCTGTTGGTCCCCAATGAAGGTGATCATTACCAAAATGCAGTTTGTGTCTCTGTTGATGTTATGTTTATTAGAAGAACACACGAACTACTAAGATTGGAACTCCCATCGAAGGTTCATCTCACGATAAGAATTTTGAAAGCTATAAATATCGATTCACCTTAGATCTGAATTGAACATGGGTCTTACCCACTTGAGGGTATTTATGTCTATTAAACAATTAAAATCTTTATAACTGTATTTTTACCAAACAACTTACGGGTTATTTTTTCCAAATCTTAAACCTAAAACAATAACCCGTAAGTTTGTGTCTATGTTGGTCCCCAATGAAGGTTTCCGCTAGTATTGTGTTTATGTTGGTCCCCAACGAAGGTTATCATCACCAAAATGCAGTTTGTGTCTTTGTTGATGTTGTGTTTATTCGATGAAGACATGAACTAACAAGATTGGAACTCCCATCGAAGGTTCATCAATGATGATAAGAATGATCAAAGCTAGAAATATCGATTTACCTTAGATCTGAATTAAACATGGGTTGTACCCACTTGAGGGTATATATGTCTTCTAAACAATTAAAAACTTTATAACTATTTTTTTACTAAACAACTTACGGGTTATTTTTTTTAAAATCTCGATATGAAAAAATATATTCAAAACAACAACTACAAACCACCACTACGAATACAAACCACAACTACAATCATAACCACAATTTTACTAAACACACCCTCATATGTTATATCCCTCTCACATGTCACAACTCTCTCTCTCTCTCTCTCTCTCTCTCTCTCTCTCTCTCTCCCCCCTCTCAACTCTCAAGCAGTCGAGTCCTAATTATTGGCGGCGACCGGGAATCTCTAGTTCTCCACTTTGATTCTTCCGCATGCGGCGACGGGGAATTTCCAATTCTCTACTTCGATTTTCCACCGGCGGCGAGCGGGAATCATCTTCGGCGATATGCATTCAAGACTTCCAGTTGTCCATGAAACTAGTCTTGTTCTCCGCTTTGAATCTCCACTTTGAATCTTCTAGTTGTCTTGTAAATTTTACCTTTATAAGTGTATAAGAAGTTGAATGTTGAATGTGTTGGAACCAATACATTAAATAAGTAGTGAGCCGTTTTTTTTTTTGGAAATTTCCGGTGAGCTCCAAGCCATCGTCAACACCGGAAAATGGAAATATTGACTTCGCCTCTGCGAGCAATGAATTGTCGTTTACTTATTTGGTAAAGTTGGATTCCAAGTGAATGAAATATAATGATGCCCGAAGTTACGTGTACGGAATACAAAACTTGGGAAAAAGAACAAAAATGTGGTTATCCTCCATCGACTAGAAGGAGTAAAATCCTTATAGTAAATAAGGAGGAAACAACTTTAAAGGCCGTGACCTTTGGGTCACTACCCATTTTCAATGGCGAGCGGGTGTAGCTGACCAACAACACACGCGCCGAGCCGCATGCTCAAGCTCAGGATTAGGCTATTTGGGCCATGATGAGAACGAACCAGACTAATGGTGTTGGGCTGGCTATTTGGGTCAATCTTGTCATGGGATGCAGAGTTAAAACGGTTTGGGCTCAAAGCTTGGTCAAATCAAGCATCAACTACATAAATGAAAAAATTAAAGTTTTATATTAACGTTTAATTCAGTTGTTTTTGATATAATAAAATATCCGGATTTGAAATCTTCGAAGCAAAAAGACAAATGTCTTCTCCCTTCCTTTCTCTTCAAAACTAGAGAGTGTAACGTAGAAGCGGTTCACAAGATTTCCAAAGCCATACGAATCTTGGATCTAGTGCAATTTTATCATGGGGTTCAAAATGCTATTCAAACCAATGTAATCCGGGACATTTTCAAAATTAAGGACAAAGATCTAGAGGAGGGGCAAAATCTCTCTCTCATCAGCGCCCTAAACTCCTCGAAAGCTCGTTACCTTCTAATGATGTCTGGAGAACCACCAAGAGAATGCATCTCCCTCCAATAGAGTATGTACTAACTCCAATCGTTGCCCCTTATGTAAACTTAATGAATCAAGGGCAATATTAACTCGTCCAAGCCATAACTCAACCTCTACTCCTTGTACTCCGGTGATAGGTGAGATCTTCATGTGATGAAATGCCTTTAACCACTTATCTAGTCCAGGATTGTAATGCTCTTGACGATCTTTCACGGTCTTGACTGACCTCTCTAATATCCCCAAAGCTGACGGAGGCACTGAGTGATCGTTCGACACTTGAAAAGATGGTGCCGGCGTGGTAGGTGCTTTAGCATCTATTGTAATCGGAATAATCATATGAGAATCCGGGGGTCTCACAATTGATGCTTAAGAAATGGTACTAGGAGAAATGGGTATTCGATGTCCTCCAAACACATCCTCTAGAATGTTGTCAACGGTGTCACGGATAACGTCACAGAGTGTTTGATCATCCACCGACATTCTCCCGGAAGAAGCAACTAAGTGACTACTTTGAGATCTTGATCTAACCTCTAGTGATGGCTCCTCAATAGGCATATATCTAACTCTAGCCCCATCTCGAATGCTAACTCTACCCTGAGCTCTACCTCGGCAACAGAGATGGAGTATTGGTCGTCCTGTATCTCTTCCTCGAATGGTGGCACCTCTCGGAGCTCTTGGGTGTACCATGTTTGTAGCGTTGTGTTTAACGATTAATATCAACAAACTATACTCTAAAATATCATATATCTCTTACAAGAAAAAATGTAATACTTGGAGTATTACTTGGGTTGATGATGAAGATCTCACATGCCTTACTAACCCAACGTCCCAACAACAAACCCTGCATTTACAAACCACAAAAGACCAAGTTCAAAAGTCTTTAAAACACCGGTGTTCTTAAAAACTCAAAAATCGAACTGAGTTTTGTTTAACTCTGATTATCATGTCACATCTTTAGGTTGCAAGTGTTCATGTTGTCAACCTAAGATTTGATACCATGTTGTAGCGCCCCGGATTTGGAACCCGACTAGGATGTGGACCACACAGTGGATCCACTAGA
This sequence comes from Fagopyrum esculentum, assembly GCA_033239045.1. Classification (NCBI taxonomy): domain Eukaryota; kingdom Viridiplantae; phylum Streptophyta; class Magnoliopsida; order Caryophyllales; family Polygonaceae; genus Fagopyrum; species Fagopyrum esculentum. The sequence continues at coordinate 23,702,288 of BSUD01000008.1, read as the reverse complement.
ATTAGCTTGAAAACAAATTTGCTATTAGACCTTCCAACAAGAGCACGTCAAATATAAAACAAAAAGTCAACCGGTATTCTCAATACAAAATAGATAATGCTAACTTAAAACCATGCAAAATGAAATAAAAAGGTAAAACAACTCCCCGACTCAAACTCAATAATAAAAAAAACTCGAGACCAAGACACAAAAACCATTCCAAAATCCTAAGGCACTCGTGAGTCAAGTTGTACATCATCTCCCATAAGATAGCCTTCAAGGCGAGTTGAATACCTGATCAAGATCCTAAAATAAAAACAAGGAAACCATTAGCTAACGTTCCAAGAATGTAGGCTAAGCTCTGGAATCATATTAAATCCGTACGTAGCATGTAAGGGACAAGGAAAATAAGTTATCAATGATCATATTCCAAATAAAGTATATAAATAGAATACAAACCAATAAGTGGAAAGCATCAAACAAAAGAAGAAGTGAACTAAACAAATATGTAGGATATAAATATATAATAACTAAAAACCATAACAACAAATAAAAACAAGATAAGGTATACATATCCATCAACAACTCTCATCATCCTTGACTAAACCTATATTTGCTCATATATAACAACTGGCATATCTCTGTAACCGTCACTACCATTCCTTTATGTCCATACTATACAACATATCTCACTCAAAATGACCAATTACCATTTGTTCTCTTGAGGTGTAACTGTCAGTGCTTAACATAATTAATTACCATCTATACTTAACTGTTAGTGCGTAACATAACAAATTAGCCTAGTCCAATACATCATATGACCGGTCTATCACAATTGGGTCTCTTGAGGCGTAACTGTTAGTGTGTAACATACCCTCTAAAAGTAACTATATGTGTGTAACATAACCAATTAGCCTAGTCCAAAATATCATATAACCCGTCTATCACAATTGGATCTGTTGAGGTGTAATTGTTAGTGCGCAACATAACCAGTTACCCTCTAAGCTTAAATGTCAGTGGGTAACATAATCAATTAGCTTAGTCCAAAATATCATATAACCCGTGATGCGGGGATAAGCCGCGGTTCCCGATGTAGATTGAAGGTACTTAACTAGGATAAAAATCGGGTTGTTCTAGAGGATAAATCGGTTGATTTATATGAAGAACTTGTCGATTTTCTTTGAAACTTAGAAAACAGATTAATGAATGATATGGAAAGTTAAGAAGATGAATATGGAATGATAAATGAAAGATATAGGAAGATATAAACTAAGATAGTTCCGCAAAAGAACCTTGACCAATGATGTGTCAAAACCCTTTTAACGAGAAGATTACTTTAACCCGCACTTCTTTAACCTTACACAAGTCTTGTAATAAAGACAAGCACAAGGAGGGACTAGAATTGACCAGAAGCACCAACCTTCAATAAGATTAACACACACAAGCACAATCTAGCAAGCACTTCACAACAATTCAACCAAAAGCTCTCTTTTTTATTAAATGATTAATGAATAAAATAAAAAAAACTCCTTAAGTGAAGCTGCAAGTCTCACAAATTTATGGAAAATATCAAATCTAATCTACCAAGCCATCTCCCTCACTAAGGCTATTTATAAGGGAGATTAACCTATGAAAACTAGGAGAGATATACTTAAAGCTATTCTTGTAAAGATATCTTTAAGATATAAAATATAAATCTATAAGATATGATTTAAATAATAATCCCTTAAGATAGTCTGAGAGTTTTAAGGAATCATAACAAGATGTAATTGCCAAAAGATAGAAGATCATGGCCGGATCTTTGCAAAAACTCATCTCAGTGAGGAAAATCGGGCCTAAAAATCGGTCGAAATTCCTACAAGAAAATCGGCCGATTTATCAGGTCGATTTTTCCTCACTGAGGCTCTTCCTTTCTCTTTGTTAGAGCCTTAGTTTTAGGTGCTGAGACAGGACCTAGCCGCCCCCTGCGGGTCTAGTGGGCCGCCCCTGCGGGTCATGTGGTCCGCCCCTGCGGCTCTGCAAGTCCGCCCCTGTGGATTTCAACGGCTGTAGCCGTTTTTGTTGACTCTTGGCCGTGATTTATGTTGGCTTCCTTTATAAGCCATTCCTTGCTTCCTGATGAGGTTTTTCTTCATCTTCTCTAACCTTCTTCTTTTCCTCACGTTCATCTTCTTCTCTTCTCTCTTCCTTGTATCTTCTTCTTGATCTTCTTTAGATCTTGTGTGAGTTTTGGAGAGAGTTGTTGAGCTTTGAGCTTGGATTGATGATGATAGATGTGATGCTGAGCTATGGAGAGCTAGTTGAGGTTGTGTTGGTGTTGATCTTCCCTTCTACTTAGGTTCCAGCCGTGGTGAGTTCCTTTTTCTTTCTTTCTTTCTTTCTTTCTTTCTTTCTTCCTCTTTAGCTTAGGATTCACAAGCCTAGTCTTGTGTGAATCTTTCTTGGACGTTTTGATGCTCATGTATTTGTATATATGTATGTGTATGATTGTTGTATGGTGAAGAAGTGAAGAAGATCGAGAGAAAGATCGAAGAGAAGTCGGGGTCAGCTCTTTGCACATCAGCCGCCCTTGTGCCTGAGTTGAGGCTCCCCTGCGCCTAGTTTGAGCCGCCCCTGTGCTAGAGATGGTCCGCCCCTGTGCCTCCATGGTGTAGTGCTCGTGCGTCTCTTGCTTCCGCCGTTGCGTGTCCAGGACATACCTAGTTGGTATGTTTCCTTCCTTCCTTTCCTTTGGCCTTGGCTTTAAGCATGGCTAGGCTAGGATGGTTGATGTTGAGCTTGATGAGATGTATGTTGAGGATGTGCTTTAGTCACTTGTATGTATGTTGAGGATCTGAGGTTTAGATGCGAGTTATAGTTGGTTGTAGTTATGAGGTGTAGGAGACGTGTCTCCTAATCTTTATAGCGTTTGATATTGTGTGTGTCTTGCTTATGCAGACGTTGATAATTTCCTCGAGGGGAAAGTGTGATGTGGTACAAGGTTACGAGTATTTCAGGTAAGTCCATAGGACTTACTTAGCGAGCACTTGTGTAGTTGAGTGTTTGTGATGGTTGTGTGTGTGCATATGATTGTTGCATTTATAACTTAAACCGGACTAGGATGACGACCCTATTTACATAATTGGCCCAAGTGTATTATAACCAGGCGGTGGCCACTGCCAAAGCTCGCCGAGAGTGAAGGTGGTGCTCGGAAGACAGTAGCTCAGGGAGGGCGTAGCTCCTCACGCAAAACCTAAGTTAAAGGGGGAAGAGGCGAGGTTCTTTAGGCTCCTCGTGCCACAAAAGAAGTTGAATTAGTCATGGAATAACTTAAGTAAAGATAATAAACGTATGTGTGTGTGACATTGCATATTGTGATGTGTTGGTATGTGTATGTGCTATTATTTCATTCTTATTAATTTCTGTTAGCTAACGGTGTATACCGTATTGTAGATGATCTGCAGGTTAGGAAGACTGCAGTGTGAGCCAGATGGGTGATTGGCCGAGGGCTTCCGTACACTAAGTGGTGCATGGGTTTTTGTACTCTAATGTTGTGGTTTACCGTTTTGTACTCGGCTGTGATGTTGTAAACCTTTTGGTTGTACATATTTATACAGTTTTATGTATTTGGTTTTAGTCTATCCGTGCCTTGCTGTAAGATCCAGTGAACTTATTGTCAGGCTAGGGTCAGGATCCACTGTGAGATCCTAGCCCATGTGACGCCCCGAGTCCCGCGGATATGAGGTGCTATAAAGTTGGTCAGAGCCTTAGGTTGACAACAACGACACTTGCAATCTGCAACAAAGGTTGAATAGATAAATAAACAGAACCCGACAGGGGTCTGACTTTTCAAAAGGATTTTTGTTTTGAAAGAGTACAGAGTTTTGGGATTGTATGTACGGGAAGCCATCACCCTCTTGAGGATCTCGACCGTATATATATATATAGATAGATAGATAGATACCTTTTATGTGATGATGTGTTTGCGACCTTAAGTATATATATATGTATCTATACATATGACATATTTATAGCCTTATAAGTTACGTGTGCATACCCCGCAGATGGCTCGGACTAGAGTGACATTTGATGTTGGACGAGGTAGGGGTAGACCCCCTCGTCCTCTAGTAGTGATAGGTCAGGGACCAAGTCCAGTTGTGGATCCGTCTATAGCAGAGGAGGTACACAAGGAGGTAGTTGAGGGCGTCGTTCCTTAGACTAGGAGCGGTGGATCTTCGAGACAAAGATCACAGTGAGTCCAGTCAGATGACTCGGATCATGTCTCTATGAGGGGACCAAAGTTCCGCGCCTACATCAGACGAGTGGAGGAGGCTGCTAGAGCGGGTAGACGTGCCCCAGATCTGCCAATACAAATCGGATCTTCTGAGATGTCCCAGGGAGCTACTCAGGTTCCAATTACACCAGCATGTGTTGCTGAGGTTGCTAGAGCTCCAAAGGAGTATAGAGGGCCTCGACCAGATACTTGGTTGAAGGTATTTCATCAGCTGGGAATACCACCTTTCTTTGGGAAGGTGGGATTGAAGATTGAGGTTTGGATTAGGCATGTAGACTCATCCCTTAAGTCTATTAGATGTCCAGAGGACAAACGGATAGAGGTAGTACTGACTCTACTCCGTGACCTAGCTCAGCAGTGGTGGAGGGTCATGCGGGTTCTAGCCAACAACTATGACCAAATGTTGAGCACGGTTTGAGAGCGTTTCTATCATGTCTCTTTGAGGAGTGAGAAACTGTAGGATTTTGTAGAGACAGGCTACGAGGATGTGCCGATAGTAGATGCCATCCGTCGTTTCCAGATAGAGCTAACATTACTAGGTCCAACTGCATCTTCTGAGGACCAGCACGTGTATCTGTTCTCCCGCCGACTGAGGGAGAGTACACGTTCTTACATGGCGTGATTTCATTGCGAGTCTTTGACAAACTACCAAGATAGAGCCTCAACTTATGAGCGTGAGCAGGCTAGCCAAAGGAGGACTTCTCAAACGGGACGGTTTGAGAAGAGACAACGTACAAGACAGACTAGTGCAGGAGTGTATCGATACGGGCGAGGCCACACTTAGGGCCGCTCGAGTTATCCAGTGTCTGCACAAACTTCTGAGAGAGGATGGAAGTGTTATATTTGCGGAGCATATGGACATGTGAGGACTGATTTCCCGAGAGCATCATTGACTTGCTTCTCTTGCAGGAAGCCAGGACATAGGGCTACGTTTTGCCGTCAGGGCAAGACGTCATCACAATAGGGTTCTTCCCCTACTGGTGTAGCATGAGTTGGGCAGAGACCACCTCAGCACCAAACACAGGGGCGACAAAGAATTCCAAACCATCCTGATATTGAGGGTTCTGCTTCAGGACCGAGTAGAGGCAGAGGTAGAGATGGTGGCACCAGCGACACTAGAGGAGCTCGAGGTCGAGTTTTTGACCTGAGGAGTGCTGATGAGCCGCCAACACCAGCAACTACAATAACTCGACAAACGCCAGGTGCGACTGTGTTCTCTAGGATCGCCTTGCGCTTGGGTTATCACTAGCTGAGGGTGAGAGAGTAGGATGTGCATAAGACGCATTTCGGACTCGGTATGGCCACTACGAATTTTTAGTGATGCCATTCGGGCTCACGAATGCACCCGCCGTCTTTATGGAGTTGATGAATGGCATATTCATCGACTTCCTGGATCAGTTTGTGGTGGTCTTCATAGATGATATCATGGTGTACTCACGTAGTAGAGAAGAACATGCAGGACATCTGAGGACAGTGATGCGAGTTTTGAGGGATAGAGAACTATATGTCAAGTTCTCTAAGTTCGAGTTCTAGATGCCAGAGGTAGCATTTCTAGGTCATGTTGTCTCTGTTGATGGGATCATGGTTAATCCGGCGAAGATTGAGTCAGTTGCGGCATGGATGACACCGACGAACGTCAAGGAAGTGCGCAACTTCCTTGGCTTAGCCGGTTATTACCGACGGTTTGTTGAGGGATTCTTTGTGATTCCCCGTCCACTTACTAGCCTGTTGAGGAAGACTACCCGATTTGTATGGTCCGAGCCGTGTACTAAGAGTTTTGAGGAGTTGAAGAGACGTTTGACTTCTGCTCCCATCTTAGCGCAGCCACAGGGCACAAAGGACTTTGTAGTCTACAGTCATGCATCCAAGCTAGGATTGGGATGTGTTCTGATACAGCGTGACATAGTGATTGCTTATGCGTCTAGACAGCTGAAGACGTATGAGGAGAACTACCCGATTCATGATCTAGAGTTGGCAACGGTAGTTCATGCACTGAAGATCTGGAGACATTACCTGTATGGTGCTACATGTCAGATCTTTACAGACCATAAGAGTCTGAAGTATATTTTCATACAGTGGGAATTGAATAACCGCAAGCGTAGATGACTTGAGCTGATCAAGGACTTTGACCTTGAGATTCTATACCATCCAGGGAAGGCGAAAGTTGTCACCGACGCCCTAAGAAAGAAGACGCCTCGAGAGAAGGCGATTGCGAGATTGACAATTCAGCCCCAACTTTAGAGAGATCTAGCTTTGCTAGGGATGGACATCCAGTTTCCTGATGAGGATGCCCAGTTGAGCACTTTAGAAGTTCTACCTGATCTGTTGGGAGATATCCAACAAAAGTAGGGGACCTGCCCGACGTTGATGAGGATACGAGATAGGATGTCTCGTGGTGAGGCACCACAGTTCATATTGGTGGGGAGGGCTGAAGCCCGATGTGGCCAGATTTGTGGCTCAGTGTGTGACTTGTCAGCAAGTTAAGATAGAGCATTACAGACCAGGAGGAGAGCTTCATCCACTGCCGGTACCGCAGCGGAAGTGAGAGGACATCTCCATAGACTTTGTGACAGGGTTAAGACCGAGCAGGACCTTTGATGTTATCTTGGTTGTGGTTGACAGACTGACGAAGAATGACGTTTCATCCCTATCAGGGAAACGTGGCCAGTGAGCAGACTAGTTGAGGAGTTCACGTGATAAATAGTAAGACTCCATGGTGTACCGAGGACAATCATCTCAGATCAAGATGGACGATTCACCTCAAGGTTCTAGCAGCAGATTTAGGCTGCTTTGGGGACGAGTATGCACTTCATGACTACATTTCATCCTCAGATAGATAAATAGTCTAAGAGGACCATTCAGACACTAGAGGATATGGTGTGAGCTTGTGTGTTGGATTGGGGACAAGGGTGGTCAGATTACCTCCCATTGGTTGAGTTCTCATGCAATAATAGCTAGCATGCATCGATTGGGATGGCTCCATATAAGGCACCGTATGGGCGTAGATGTCGTACACCATTATGTTGGGATGAGGGTAGCAGTGTCAGTGGTATAGCGCTAGAGCAGATTTAGGATGATATGACTCGAGTAGCTCTGATCAGAGAGAGGATGTTGGCTGCACAGATTCGCCAAAAGTCATATGCAGACAGGAGGCGTCGACCTCTAGAGTTCAGAGTTGGAGCTCATGTCTAGCTGAGAGTATCTCCGACGTGAGGCGTCATACGTTTTGGCATAAAGGAGAAGCTGAGTCCCCGATATGTCCAAGATAATGGATAGGGTTGAGAGAGCAGCGTACATATTAGCTTTGCCACCGAGGTTAGAGGGTGTTCGCCTTGTGTTTCATGTGTCTCAATTGAGGGAGTACATACTAGATCCAAGACACATCGTCAGCTATGATGATTTAATGGTTAAGCCAATCCACACTTTTGTTGAGCACCTGATTACAGTCCTAAAAAGAAGTTTGAGATGCCTGTGTTCTAAGAACATTCTTATGCTGAGGATATAGTGGTCGAGACGAGGACCAGAGGAGGCTACATGGGAGACTAGGAATAGTATCCAACGGAACTATCTAGAGTTCTATGGCGAGATAGATGTACCTGTAGGATCCACGAGTAGATCTTAGTGCAAACTTGGTGAGTGTTATGTTATGTGTTTACGTCATATGTTGTGTTTTCGTGCTAGCTGTAATGTGTGCATGCGATCTTTTAGACCTTGTTTGCTAGCACAAGTTGTGTTATAGCTGGAGATGGTTCTTTCCTCCATGCTATTGTAATATGATTAGGATTAGCTAGAGATGGTTATTCCTCCATGCTATTATTGATGGACATAGTTTGAGTGGAGATGGTTTTCCTCCACGCCCTTGCGTTATGAGTACGGTTTGGCTGGAGATGGCTTTCTTCCATGCCATTGTGATGTGGTTATAAGTTGGCTAGAGTTGGGTTACCTCTATGCCCTGCTTAGTTGTGTGATGGTGTTGCTAGTGTAATGATTTCTCCATGCTATGCTTTGAGGTTATAGAAGGTGATAGGTTGTGATCTTGTGAACGGAGATGTGATACCTCCGATAGAGAGAGTGCGTATACATTGACATATGAGTCCGAGAGGATTTGGGATCATGCAAGTTTTGGGACGAAACTTGTTTTTAGGGGAGTGTGATGTAAGAGCCTTAGTTTTAGGTGTTGAGACAAAACTTAGCCGCCCCTGCGGGTCCAGTGGGCCGCCCATGCGGTGCTTGTGGTCCGCCCCTGCGGCTCTACAGGTCCGCCCATACGGATTTCAGCGGCTGTAGCTGTTTTTGTTGACTCTTGACCGTGCTTTATGTTGGTTTCCTTTATAAGTCATTCATTGCTTTTTGATGAGGGTTTTCTTCATTCTCCAGCCTTCTTCTTCTCCTCACGTTCATCTTCTTCTCTTCTCTCTTCCTTGGATCTTCTTCTTGATCTTTTTTGGATCTTGTGTGATTTTTGGAGAGAGTTGTTGAGCTTTGAGATTGGATTGATGATGGTAGATGTGATGCCTAGCTATGGAGAGCTAGATGAGGTTGTGTTGGTGTTGATCTTCCCTTCTACTTCAGTTCCAGCCGTGGTGAGTTCCTCTCTTCTTTCTTTCTTTCTTTCTTCCTTTCTTCCTCTTTAGCTTAGAATTCACAAGCCTAGGCTTGTGTGGATCTTTCCTGGACATTTTGATGCTCATGTATGTGTATGTATGTATGTGTATGCTTGTTGTATGGTGAAGAAGTGAAGAAGATCGAGAGAAGGATCGAAGAGAAGTCGGGGCCAACTCTCTACACATCAGCCTCCCCTGCGCTTGAGCTGAGCCGCCCCTGCGTCTAGGTTGAGTTGCCCCTGTGCCAGAGTTTGTCCGCCCCTGCGCCTTACTAGTGCAGGGCCCTTGCATCTCTTGCTTCCGCCGGTGCGTGTCCAAGACATCCCTAGTTGGTATGTTTCCTTCCTTTCCTTTACTTTGGCCTTGGCTTTAGACATGGCTAGGCTAGGATGGTTGATGTTGAGCTGATGAGATGTATGTTGAGGATGTGCTTTATGCACTTGTATGTATGTTGAGGATCTGAGGTTTAGATGCGAGTTATAGTTGGTTATAGTTATGAGGTCTAGGAGACGCGTCTCCTAACCTTTCATCGTTTGATAATGTGTGTGCCTTGCTTATGTAGGCGTTGATCGTTTCCTCGAGGGCAAACTGTGATGTTGTACATGGTTACGAGTATTTCAGGTAAATCCATAGGACTTACTTAGCGAGCAGTTGTGGATTTGAGTATTTGTGATGGTTGTGTGTGTGTGCATATGATTGTTGCATTTATAACCTAAACCGGACTAGGATGACGACCCTATTTACATAATTGGCCCAAGTGTATTATAATCGGGCGGTGGCCACCTGCCAATGTTTGCCGAGAAAGGAGGAGGTACTCGGAAGCCAGTAACTCAGGGAGGAAGTAGCTCCTCACGCAAAACCTAAGTTAAAGGGGGAAGAGGTGAGATTCTTTAGGCTTCTCGTGTCACAAAAGAAGTTGAATTAGTAATGGAATGACTTAAGTAAAGATAATAAACGAATGTGTGTGTGACATTGCATATTGTGATGTGTTGGTATGTGTATGTGCTATTACTTCATTCTTATTCATTCTTGTTAGCTAACGGTGTATACCGTGTTGTACATGATCTGCAGGTTAGGAAGACTGTAGAGTGAGCCAAATGGGTGATCCGCCGAGGGCTTCCGTACACTAGGTGGTGCATGGGTTTTTGGGGTGTTTTGTACTCTGATGTTGTGGTTTTCCGTTTGTACTCGGATGTGATGTTGTAAACATTTTGGTTGTATATATATGTACAATTTTATGTATTTAGTTTTAGTCTATCTGTATCTTGTTGTAAGATCCAGTGAACTTGTTGTCAGACTAGGGTTAGGATCCACTATGAGATCCTTGCCCATGTGACGCCCCGAGCCCCGCGGATTTGGGGTGTTACACTCTTATCCTTCTTCTTTGCTTGGTGGATCATCTTGGTCATGGCTTGGCTCTTCTATAACAGTCAGTAACATCACCAAGGAACTCTTGAGAGTGAGGAGAGTGTCCTTGAGCGTACATATCATGAGTATGTTTGTAACTTCATCTTGAATAGTCTTTGTTCTTGACCTTGTGATCGCTCCACCCATGATTGAATCCAAAGAAGTTGAAGGGGTTGTTGGTTTGTCCTTCAATGCCTTAGACTTTGAACATGTAACTGGTCCTTGTGTTGGAGATGGTCCCACATAATACTCCCCTTCACCAACGTTGAAGATGGGACTTAAACCATAATCAGTTGGAAGCTCCAAGAGGTAAGCATGTCACCAACTTTCCTTTTCACTCTAAAAGGTTCGTCTCCTCTTGGAGATAACTTAGCCTTCTGCTTGTACGAAAATTGCTCTTTCCTAATATGCAACCATACTAGATCTCCGGGTTTGAATAGCATCTCCTTGCGATTCCGATTTGCTTTGGAAGCAACGGAAATTCCTTTTTGCTCCAGCCATAATCGCATCTTCTCATGTAATTACTTTAGAACTCCACGTGTTATCCTGCAATAAAATCTGCTTGCTCATCTAAGGGCAACGATATAAGATCAAAGGGAGTCAAAGGATTCACTCCATAAACACACTCAAACGGCGTTAGATTAGTAGATGAATGCAAGGTACGGTTATAAGAAAATTCGACACGTGGTAAAACATCTTCCCATGCATTCAAATTATCCTTTAAAACAACTCATAAGATCGTAGTCAAAGTTCGATTAGTTACCTTCGTTTGACCGTCCGTTTGAGGATGACTAGAAGTTGAAAACAACAACTTTGTACCTAACTTTCCCCAAAGTGTCTTCCAAAAGAAGCTAAGGAACTTGACATCTCTATCGCTCACAATAGTTCTTGGCACTCCATGAAATCTAAAAACTTCCTTGAAAACAAGTTAGCTACATTATATGCATCATCAGTTTTATGGCTAGCAATAAAGTGAGCCATTTTAGAATAACGATCAACAACCACAAAGATAGAATCTCTTCCCTTCTTAGTCCTTGGAAAACCTACAACAAAATCCATGCTAATGTCAAGACAAGGTGAAGTAGGAATAGGTAGAGGAGTATATAAACTGTGCGGTTTCAGTCTCGACTTTGCCTTTAGACAAACAAGAAATCTCTTAATCAAGTGCTCAACATCTTTGAGCTTGTGAGGCCAAAAGAAATAAGAATGAAGCATATGATAAGTCTTATATCTTCCAAAATCATTAATCCTCTCATGTGAGTCTCCTCAACTAATAATAATCTCAGAGAACATCTAGGAATACAAATTTTATCCTCATGAAACAGAAAACCTTCAAAAAGATAATACTTATCTCTCGACTGAGACAAAAATCGATAAGAAAATTTGCCGATTTTCCTGGCACTAGGTCGATTTTTGCATCTAGTGTAGATTTCACCAAATTCTGCATCATCCTTGTATAGATCTTTGATATAATGGAATTCTAAGACCTTAGAATCCATTATTATGATCAAAGTATACCTCTTAGAAAGGGCATCCACTACGACATTATCCTTCCCTTTCTTATATTTGATAATATAAGGAAATGTCTCAATTAACTCCATCCATCTTCCATGCCTCATGTCCAACTTATCTTGACTTCGAAAATGCTTCAAAGATGCATGATCAGTTCTAAGGATGAATTCATTAGGCCAAAGATAGTGCTGCCATGTTTTGAAAACTCGAAATAAAGCATATAGTTCCTTATCATAAGTAGAGTAATTCAAACATGGACCCTTTAATTTCTCACTAAAGTAGGCTAAAGGTTTACCTTCTTGCATGAGTACTCCTGCAATACCACTACCTAAAGCGTCGCATTCCACTTCGAATGGTTTAGTGAAATCCGGAAGTGCAAGAAGAGGTGTGTTTGATAGTTGCCTCTTTAGTTCCGAAAATGCTTTCTCTTGCGCTTCTCCCCGCTCGAACGGAACTTGCTTCTTCGTAAGATGCGTGAGAGAGGCTGCAATGGTGCTGAAATCCTTCACAAAGAGCCTACAGAAAGTTGTCAATCCATGGAAAGATCGCACATGTCCGACATTGGTAGGTCTAGGCCACTCTTGGATGACCTTGATTTTCTCTATATCCGCCTCAAGTCCTCGTGTGCTCACTACAAATTCAAGAAAAAACACTTGATTAGTACTAAACTCGCATTTCTTAATGTTAGCCTATAGAGATTCAGATCTAAGAGTTGCTAGTACTTCCCTTAAGTTTTCTTCATGTTCCTCAATGGATTTGCTAAAACTGAGGATGTCATCAAAGTAGACAACCACAAACTTTCCAATAAAATGGCATAAGACATGATTTATTAACCTCATAAAAGTACTGGGAGTGTTAGTCAAACTGAATGGCATAACCAACCACTCATAAAGTCCAAACTTGGTCTTGAATGTTGTCTTCCATTCATCTCCTTCCCTCATTCGGATTTGATAATATCCACTCTTAAGATCGATCTTGGAGAATAAGGTGGAACCGCTCAGCTCATCCAACATATCATCTAATCGAGGAATGGGATGTCGATACTTGATAGTGATGTTGTTGATTGCTCGACAATCTACACACATCCTCCAAGTGTTGTCCTTCTTGGGCACCAACGGAACCGGAACCACACAAGGACTCAAACTCTCGCGCACATAACCTTTGTTCAAAAAGTTGTGCACTTGATCTTGTATTTTTTGACTTTCATGCATACTCATTCTATAAGCAAGACGGTTAGGAAGTGACGAACCTGGATCAAAATCAATCCAATACTCAATGCCTTAGAATGGTGGAAGTCCTGTAGGAATCCCATCCGGAAATACGTCTTTGTATTCATCCAAAGCCTGTAAAATGTTTGAAGGCAAAGCGGCCTTCACCTCATCACTTAAAGTTAGTAGGCTTTTATATAAACTCAGTAAAGAAAGGTCTAAAGGGATATAATCATCAAGAAACTCCCTTTTAGATGAAAGAAGGGCTTGTTGTTGCCCCAGAGAGGAAAAACCGGATGAGTTACAGGAAGATCGGTCGATTTTCCCATGAACAACCCGAGTTTTGGAAGAGCTGCCCGATTTTTCTTCTTTGAGAGTTGGTTCTTGGCTCTTCTGCTTGCGTTTCTCCTTCTTATTGTCGTCATGCTCAACAATTTGCAAAGGTGTCATGGGTTTGAGAGTAATAGCCATCCCCTTAAACTCAAATGAGTGTTTATTAGAAAAACCATCATGCATAACCTTTCTATCAAATTTCCAAGGACGTCCTAACAAAATATGACATGCTTGCATAGGCACAACATCACAAATAACAATATCCTCATATTTACCCAAAGTAAACGCAATGTGAGCCTGCTTATTAACCTTTCACTCCCCACAATCATTCATCCAATGCAATTTATAAAGTCGAGGGTGATAGAGGTAGTGATTTGTAACTTAGTGATCAATTCCTCACCAGCGATGTTGCAACAACTGCCTTCATCAATAATCATGTTACATACCTTTCCTTGAATAAGACATCTCGTATGGAAAACATTTTCACGTTGATTATCTTCACATACATCAATTTTAGCATGCAAAGTACGTCTAGCAATCAAGGATTCACCATGCTCATATTCACAATCACTATCACTATGATTATCATTCTTATGCTCATGTAATGCATTGATTTGGGTATGATCATGCTCATTTTCTTCTTCACTTTCATATTTCCCTTGTTGATATATAAATAAAACTCATTTATTAGGACAATCGCGCATGTAATGACCTCCACCTTGACATTTAAAGCAAAAAATATCTCTAGATCTTAAGGTAGAGTTAGAAGTACTCTCTTTATGGTCCTTTGTAGCCTCATTCAAAGGGCGAGACTGAGTAGAAGGTTTGGGAGTTGCTGGATCGGGCAAAGAACGTTTTCCTTCGTCGTTCTGGGAAGAAAATCGGTCAAAAAATCGGTCGATTTTTCTGGTAGTGGGTCGATTTTACTTCTCTAAAGTCCAAGAAGTTGTTCCTTGATTCCGTCCTTTGATCTTTTTCTCCACCCTACTAGCCAAATGCAGTAAATTAGTCATAGAAGCATAGGGATAAAGATCGATTTTATTAGCTAAAGAGGGATGTAAAATTTGTAAAAATTGAGTCATAATAGACTCTTCATCCTCTTGTATGTTGGCTTTCACCATTGTCGTTTGCATGATGGTGTAGAATACCTCTACGATCATGGAACCTTGCTTGAGGTTCTCTAAGCACTGTCTCAACTCCCGACCATAGTGCGGTGGCATGAACCTAGCCTTTATCAAGGTCTTCATGCATTCTCAAGTGTTGATGTCCGGTTCTCCAACTCATCTCCATTCTTTGATGAGATAATCCCACCAAATTAAAGCGTATTCTTGGAACTCCAACGCATCAAGTTGGATATTCCATTGCTCAATGAAGTAATGACAAGACCAAAGTTTTTCAATCTTGGTCTCCCACTCCATGTATGCATCCGGATCGCATCGACCTTCGAAACTTGGAATTTTTAGCTTTACTTTCTCAAGTCTGCCATTATTCTGTTGAGGCCTACAATGTTCATTATAGCGTCCTCTTCGTTGATGTCGTCTTGGATAGTCTCTCCACATGCCCTCACCCTCTTCATCACTCATGTCCCGAAATTCGTCACCAAATACTAGATTGCGGTTAACATTAAAAAATTGATTATGGTGAGTATTACCGGGCATCGGTTGATGGTAGATATTGGGGGTGGTGGTGGTAGTGGTGGATTAGTGGAGCTCCCACCTACTTCATAGACTGCTTTCGGATCGAATCTTAGGTGAGATTCAGATTGGTAATCCGCACTGGGCCTTGTTTCCACTTGTTCAAGCCGTCTATCCATGTTGGACATCTTGGTCATTATTTTCTTGAACATGTCTTCTATATCCGTTGTATTGTCCTTTTGAGATCCGCATGGACTATCTCTTCCTGACATATATACAATTCACACAGTAGCAACAAACTTGTAAGGTTAGAGAAATCGAAAAGATCTTCCTTGTTTTCTCTCGCACTAACGCTCGTGTTGTGTCGTCGCAAGCCGGTTTGATGGAATTGACTTGTATGGATTAATACTTCTTTACAAATTAGCGCCTTTGTCTCACTAGAAATCCTTGGTTGAATCAAGTAGTTGACTTGGTTCGAATAAAGGTTCTTGTGGGGTGCGATGGTTAAGTAATTCCTGTTAGAAGTTTACTTCACACACGACAAGGTAGAAAGAAAAATATTGGAGATATACAACTAGTATGTTAAGAATTATAGATACTAAATAACACACTCAAAGAGAAAGACTCAGTGTTTAGAATAGAAAATAGGCTAAGGAAACACACACAAGAGATTAAGAAGAGAGAAGAACGTATCTTGATTTGTAAAGTTAAGAAAGAGAGTTAGCCGGGCTCGGATTTTGATAGGGCTAGTACTCTTTAAATGGATCAGGGTATATACTGAAACTCTTCTTTGTAATAATTTTGCACAGGGTGCACTTGGATTATGCAAAGTATGCCTAAAAAATTTCTTGAAAAACTGACACCAGTAGCAAAAATCGGTTGAAAAATCGCCCGATTTTTCCTTTAGAACAAGTCGATTTTCGTTGAAAAAATCGAATCTTGGATTCGACGTTCAAGAATATCCTTTGGACTACTACTCCTTGGTTGCCTTATGATCTTTACTGCTCGGAGAAGTGTCTATAACATTGCTTTAACAGAAGATAGGTAAGATCTTAACTACTAGAAAAAGATCTTGACTTGAAGCACAACTTTTGTTCTCTTTTTTTTTTTATTGGCAAAGTTTAAGGTCAACGGCTGGCTTGTTTTTTGTCGATGGCGTTTCTCTCTTCCAGAACTTACACAAAATAACGCACGTTAAACTCAAATATTTTCGCAAAGATGGCGAACAAGAAAAGACTCGACTATATATGACTCAAAGAAGACTTGAATAAAAAAATCAAACCTTTTATGAATGTTGGGACTTCAATCGCTCAGCTTTGGTACCACTTTGATGTGGGGATAAGCCGTAGTTCCCGATCTAGATTGAAAGTCCTTAGCTGAGATAAAAATCGGGTTGTTCTAGAGGATAAATCGGCCGATTTATATGAAGACCAAGCCGATTTTCTTTGAAACTCAGAAAACGGATTAGTGAATGATATGTAAAGATAAGAAGATGAATATGGAACGATAAATGAAAGATATAGGAATATATAAATTAAGATATTTCTGTAAAAGAACTTTGACCAATGATGTGTCAAAACCCTTTAATGAGAAGATTACCTTAAACTGCATTTCTTTAACCTTACACAAGTCTTCTAAGAAAGACAAGCACAAGGAGGAACTAGAATTGACCAGGAACACCAACCTTCAATAAGATTAACACACACAAGCACAATCTAGCAAGGACTTCACAACAATTCAACCAAACGCTTTTTTTTTATTGAATGATTAATGAATAAAATACAAACTCCTTAAGTGAAGCTGTAAGTCTCACAAATCTGTTGAAAATATCAAATCAAATCTGCCAAATCATCTCCCCCACTAAGGTTATTTATAAGGGAGATTAACCTATGAAAACTAGGAAAGATATACTTAGAGATATTCTTGCAAAGATATCTTTAAGATACAAAATATAAAATCTATAAGGTATGATCTAACTAATAATCCCTTGAGATAGTCTGAGAGCTTTAAGGAATCATAACAAGATGTAATTGCCAAAAGATAGAAGATCATGATCGGATCTTTGTAAAAACTCGTCTCACTGAGGAAAATCGGGCCCAAAAATCGGTCGAAATTCCTACAAGAAAACCAGCCGACTTATTAGATCGATTTTTCCTCTCTGAGGCTCTTCCTTGCTCGTATCCTTCTTCTTTGCTTGGTGGATATTTTTGGTCATGACTTGGCTCTTCTATAACAGTCAGTGACGCCACCAAGAAACTCTTGAGAGTGAGGAGAGTTTCCTTAAGCGTACATGTCATGAGTATATTTGTAACTTCATCTTGAATAGCCTTTTCTCTTGACCTTGTGATCGTTCCATCCATGATTAAATCGAAGAAGGTGAAGGGGTTGTTGGTTTGTCCTTCAATGCATTAGCCATTGAATGTGCAATTGGTCCTTGTGTTGGAGATGGTCCCACATCAACCCGTCTATCACATTGGGTCTTTTGAGGTGAAACTATCAGTGCGTAACATAACCAATTACCCTCTAGACTTAACTGTTAGTGCGTAACATAACCAATTAACCTAGTCCAATATATCATAATATCATATGTCGAATCTGACATCATGGGGTGTAATTGTCCATTCATAACATAACCAATTACCCTCTAGGTGTAATTGTCAGTGTGTAACATTACCAATTACCCTCTGTCATAATCTCAATCACTACTCTCGACTACTCACACAAACAACTTGTAACTTCCGGAATTTTAGTTCTGGTAGGAGAGCAATTTGATAGTCTTTAGTGGTAGACATCGCTCCTACGGCTCAGTTGTTCCGCAGGCGCGGTGATATGAGTGAACGGGATTTTTATCCCATCTTCTTCACAACCTCTCATGCCTTCCTTTTTTTACTTTGATTCCTCGTTACCCTTGACCCCTTGTTTTCCTCAGTTGGCCCTTCCTTCTCTCTTTTCCCTTACTCTCATGTACCTCCTTTCTCCCACACGTTACTTTCTTCCTCTATCTCTTTCTTTTGAACTCTCGGTATCTTTTCTGATGGGGCTTACTCTTCCTCTTGTGTGAGCTGATCATTCTAGTTACAGAATGGAAACAAAGGATCCAAGTTGTTGTAGGTAATCTCTTCCCCTCCTTCATCTTCTTCTCCTTTGAACCCTAACGGTGGAAGCCATGGATTCTCAAGCTTGGTCCTCTTTTGTGTTGCATGTGAGTGGATTTGATCTAGGTAGTGGTGTAGTGTGTGGATCCATGTGATGGACATCCATGAGGGAGCAAGCCAGCTAGGAGGCACCTCTGACGTCAAGGAATCAACCGAAGACTCGTCGGGATCGCCCTTCTGGAGTTCGACCGCACCCGCGACTAGACAGCGCTGCGGGTGCGCCCTCAGCACCAAAGCTGCAGGGGCGGCCACCTGAGCTACGGGGGAGGCTCTGGCACAGCCCGGGCTGCCGGTGTGGCCTTTTGCTCTTCTCCGCGGCCACACTTCCTTGTTCTACGACCGCGTCCTTGCCCCAGTGAGTACCCTTCCTCGATCTTGTGTTCGTCTCTTTTCCTAGGGAGGTTATACGATAGTATCATGCTAGGATTAGATCTAGAATAACCTTGTGGAATGCCAAGTAGTGGCTTGGAACCTTATGTGGGTGTTTGACGTTGTTGATATTCTAAGGTTGGATGTGTGTTGTTCTTGAGTTGGTTATTATGTTGTGAGTGTATGGTTGATCTTGTGAGGCTCGATATTGTGTTTATATGTTAGTTGAGGTTGTGGAGTTTAGGATGAGAGTATCCTAGCACATGTTGTTATAGTTGTGATCTTGTGAGTTCGTGTGGACTAGGAGTGCTATCCTAGCTTGTGAGTTGGTATGATCTTATAAAGATCAATAGGACTAGAAGTCTAAGGACTCCTAGCTTGTGAGAGAGGTGTTGATTTTGTGCCTTGTTTTGATCAGGCATTGAGGATCTTCCTACGGGAAGTTGAAAGTGGATGTTATCGGGTTTTGAGACAGGTAAGTCCCCCAGACTTACTTAGCTAGCTTCTGCATATTAGTTTGATACGTGATGGTGGTGTGTGTTTATAATTTTTTTTATAATGATTAACCGGATTAGGACGACCATGTGTTTATTGATTGGCCCAAGTGTATGATAATCAGGCGGTGACTGCTTGTCTAGTTCAAAATGGGGAAACGGGAAGGTGCTCTACGACCAGTCCAATAGGTTATGTTGATTCGCATCAAGTACAACCTGTTTGGTGAAAGGGGACGGGGCGAGATCTTTATGATTCTTGTGTCACACTGTAATTGGAATCAGTAATGGAATGACATAAAGGAAAGATAATAACCGGCTTGTGTGATATCATGCTATGTGTTTACGTTATTATATGAATGTGTGTATGTATCATCTTTTTAATGCTTAGAATGTTAGCTGACAGTTTTATACCGCCTTGTAGATGCCTTGCAAGTTAAGGACGCCGCCAAGTGACTCGGAGGAGTGGGCAACCAGGGTTCCATACATTATAGGACGGGGATGAGGGTTTTATTTTATGTTTCGTTGTCGTTTGTACCTTAGTCATTGTTGGTATGATGTTTTGAAGACTCGGTTGAGTTTCCACCTTGTATCGTATTCTGGTTCATCATGTTCATGTCATATTGCATTCAAACTATTTGGTTTTTCCTTTTTATTTGTGCCTTGTTGGAAAGATCCGGCGAAGTTGTTGTCAAGCTAAGGGTCGGGACCCATTGTGAGGTCTCAGCCCGTAGCGCCCCGAGTCCCGCGGATTACACAACCAATACTATCTAAAACCCCTAAGGTAATAAGATCAATACACAATTTAACTTAAAATGTTTGTAAATAAATAAAGAGAAAGAATTACAATAATAATGATAACAATTTAAATCCTACTCATAATCAACAACAATCTTAATCTAAAACAGAACGTCAACTAAGTAAGTAAATATGACTAACGTCGAAAAGACGAACTCAATAATCACCAAAACAAATCAAAGCAATCAAGTACCTACAAGACATTACATAAACAAGTCAATTATACAAATTGAAATGCATTTGTTACAACTTGGGTCATTAATTGAAATTATAAATGTTTCGGACAATTTATGTAATTATAAATTTCGGTCAAATTCTATAATAACTCACTACAAGGAATTTGAAGCACTTCCAAAAGTTTGGGCCATTCTTGAAAATATAACTTTGGGCAGTTTCTTGTAATTATCCAGTTTGGGGCAATTTTGCAAATTCCATAAATATGGGTCATAAACACAATTAAGCAGTATGGGTTGTTTTCTACAGTTTACCCAAAACTTGTAAAACCTGATTAGGGTTTCGGCTGCACCTTTGCAGTGTCGGTGGCTCCTCCACGATTTTGGTGGCGGCACAGTGCATGTGTGTTCCTTCGCGGCGGATGGCGAGGCGGCGAGGACGGAGGGTTCCTTGTCGGAGCGTCGGGGGAGGCTTTTGTTGGGATTTTAGATGTGTAAAAGAGGAATTTTAAGAAACAATTTCCTAAACATCTAAACAAGGATCGCATGCATAATAGATTAGATAAGAGATAATAGGAATAACTTTTGATGCGTGTTCAAAACTCTTCCCATGATATGTAGAGTCTGAAGTGTTACTCCTCTAGTTGGTCCACCCGAAACATAACAAAGATCGTCTTAACTTTCGATTGTTAGAACAAAGGATGAAGCTTTTCAGAGAGAATAATGGGGAGGAAAAACTTGTTCGCCACTTAGCGTGCGTGCAAATAAGTCTTAAATTTATAAAACTAGAATCAAGCAAGCGAACCCGCAGTGTACGGATCGCGTCGTAGAGCAATAATTCCAGAGTATCGAACTTAGGGATTTGGGGAGGATAAATTCGATTGTAAAATTGTCAAGCAAATAAGAGGTAAAGCTTTGCAAGTATATTGGGAAAACAGCAACCCTAAAGATCCAGGTATCCAGTTGTGGCAATCGATTCAAGATATACTAAAGATATAAGGACAGAGTTGAGGTTTGCAAAGGTATACGTATGTAAGGTAATGTACGGTGAAGTTCCAAAATCTTATATGACTTAGCCAAAGACACTCTCTATAAAGGTTGTTGAGTCTTCAGTATAGAAATGATCTAAAGGTAAGAATTGATCTCAAATACCCAAACTTGTAACCCAATGATCAAGATAGGCTCAAACGGTTAAGGTTGTGACACTCGAAACCGAAATAGAGGATGTTGAGTCTCACTACTACCTAGAAAAGACAAGTCTAGACTAGATTAAAGCTAATCTTTAACTTTGGATTAAAGTAAAAGCAAGGTTCGTAAACTGGGGTAAATCACGGCTGGATCTTGAGATTCCACGGCCGTGGAACTCAAGAACAGCCCGTAATTTTGGGTGTCGACGAGGATTCTCTAACTCTCAGGGTCCAATCTATTTAAGAACGATCTATCATCATCTAAACCACAACTATCAACCCTTCACCTTAGAATTGCTAAGGGTTTTTAGCCAACAATCATCATTTGATATCAATAATTATGTTTAAGAAGAATGAAAGATGAAAAACCTTCGAAACTTCAATAAAACTCAAATCAAAACTCAAATCCACACACACACAAAGAGATAAGTGTGTAACAGATTCAGAAACAACACGAACAAATCACAATCATTGATGAGAACAAAGAACGGGATGTCAATCCGTCTTCTAATCAAATCAAAAGGACAAAAGAGCCTAACTTACGCCACAAGCAACTTCAAAACCTTCAAACCCTAAGCAGCCGTAAGCGAAGGTCCTGAATTCTCTCTTCTCCAGCCTTTTTATAGGGTGAGAAAAAGATATCTTCTATGTCCAATGTGTAGAAAACGTGGCAATTAATGATTCGGCAAAAGATTGCCCAAATCACGGTCTTCAGAGATTCCACGACCGTGGAATTGAGGCGTGGAAAATATTACGATGATTCTCACCTTCCACGACCGTAATTTACACCGTGGAACTCACTGAGTAGTTCAATGATCAAATCCACGTTCATGATGGAAGTTCCACGGCTGTGGAAATGGGGCGTGGAAGTCATATTCCCTTTGTTTTGCAATTGTTTTGTGTCATTCTTCATCTTTGCTCCTTCCTTAGCTTCTCAATGTGTATCCTCTTCATCCTAGGTGATCAATTCCTCCTTTATTGCCATCAAACGATCCAATTCCAGCTCTTATTCACCTACAATCAACACAAAGCTAGTGTAGATCTCCATATCGAAAATATAGATGAATAAGCTAACTATTGCTTCTACACCCTATCCATGAACACAATAATGAATGAAAAACAACTAGAAAACGTGACTATAGTATCACAATATTTCATGCTAACAAAAACACAACTGACTTATCCCTCTACTCGATCGATCGTATATATCAATAATAGGGTTGAGCTTTTTAACTATTAAAAACCTCCTTTATTATAAGATATATATTTTAGTAATTAATATATAAATAACCTCTTATCATTTATTAATTACCAAATTCATAATATATTTTGTACTCTTACAAAATATATCCTTTTCCACCATATATACCTATATGGTAATTCCCTCATTAATTGATCCAGTTCACATGCTCGTTATGGCGTGACCTCGTAGGACCCGATAAAATTAGCAATACGTTTATCATATAGACGTACCGATCATAATTAGCTTCAAGCAAAACGCCATGACCCCTAATATCATCGGATTATATATCCATATATTTAATGTCCAATCTCATTATCAATAATTGCACCTTGGATAAAGGATACAACTCCTTCAGTCTCCCACTTGTACATTCATACAAGTGTGCAATGTTAAAATTCCCTTATCGCTTAATGTCCTTATCTGACTATGTGATGGAAACCATCTTTTCCATCAAATATGTTTCTTGAACTCTTGAGATCAAATTGTCAGCACAAATCAAATATGAGCATGGTCATGCGTTTACACACTTCTCACTCTTCAAGTTGTCGGGGACACCAATCCTTCCTAGTGCATCAAGGTATACCTAGTATAGGAGGATTAATCCAATCTTGCAATGACTATAACTCCCACTCAAATTTTGACCACCCTGATCACTGCATTTATAACTGCCTATTACAATTAGTGTTTAACAACGTCTAAGATATGTCATCTTTCAAATGAAAGTTACATCAAGCTCATGTTAAGGAACTCACTGATAATTATAATCGCTATAACTCCTCAATAAGTCTAAGACTTATAGGATCGGTCTGTCCGATGAGTATCAACATACTCACCTATGTAAGCGATTGAACATCTCCATGTCCTATGAACTATGAAACTCACGCTCATCATACACTCACAACATGGTCTACTTTAGAATCATTTGT
The DNA here is from genome assembly GCA_033239045.1 of Fagopyrum esculentum. Taxonomy (NCBI): domain Eukaryota; kingdom Viridiplantae; phylum Streptophyta; class Magnoliopsida; order Caryophyllales; family Polygonaceae; genus Fagopyrum; species Fagopyrum esculentum. The sequence goes on along the minus strand of BSUD01000008.1, from coordinate 23,678,996 downwards.
ACCCACGTTAACGACTCAGACCACGGATCCTTTCAATTTAATAATTTCAGTTCACTTTTTATGGTTTCATTCACCGGAACTTTCCCAATAAGCACATTTGATAACTAACAAATTGTTTGGATAATTTATTTAATATAATAATCAAATAAGAATATGAAAACTCATGTATAAATCAATCATAAACTCCATGAAAAAAATAAATGTTTTCTTAATCCAAACACATAAGCTCAAAAGAATACTCTAATGTGCTTGAGCCATTTGGCCCGAGTATGACTATCATGATTAGGCCTATTCATGGGTTTAGTCAATGGATCTGCAATGTTATCATCTGTGTGCACCTTGCACACCCTTACATCACCCCGATCAACATAGTGCATGTAACACCTGGAATTTTAATTCCGGTTAGTGAGTAGTTTAGCGGCCTTTCTGTAGGCTCGGCTCAGTCATTCCGTAGGCACGGGGTGCTGAGTGACGGGATTTTATCCCGATTCTGTTCCGACCTTTCGTTCCCGGCCCTTTTGCTTTTGACCCCTCATTCCTTATCCAAAAAGGAGCCTATGAGGGTTGTTGACCCTTTGTTCTTTCCCCCATGAATCAACCTTCTCTCTCTCTCTCTCTCTCTCGCTCTCTCTCTCCCTCCTTCTCCTTGTTTCTCTCTTCCCTCTCTTCTCCCTTGGATCCTGGCCAGCAGTGAAGAAGCTATAGATTTCGCTTGGTAAGTCTCTTCCTCCTCTCTCCCTTCTTCTTCCTTGCTTCAATATCTCTCTTCTTCTTCTCTTCTCCGTTTTGATGGAGGAACCTTGGGTGGAAGAATCATGAGTAGTCTCTTTATGCATGCATGTGTCCTTGGGCTTGCTTAGGTCTTGGAGGAGAGTTAAGATCAGTTGGAAGAAGCTTGGAGTGGAACCGTTCAGGAAAGGAAGCCATTGGAGCCCAACTGCACCAATGAAGATCGGCAAATCGCTTTCTAGAGTTCAACCGCGGGGGTGGCTGCACAGTGCCATGGGGACAGAACCTAGCCAGCCATAGCGGCGGTGTCGGAGAACTACAAGGGCGGCGCCAGGAGCCCAGCAGCCGCGGGGGCGGAGCCAGAATCCTAGTAGCTGCGGGGACGGCGCCGTGGGAGCGGTGACCTTCAACACCAAAGTCGCGCCTTTTGAGTCTGCGGCTACGTTTCTGCAACAGTATGCTCTCTTTCTCGTGCCTTCTTCTTTCCTTCCTTCGTTGTGAGGTTGATCCATGTTAGTATTATGCCTAGGATGGACCTAGGATAGTTGTGAATGTCATCTAGTGGTTGAAAACCTTAGGAGACCTTAGAGTCTCGGTTGTTGCTTAGGATGAACTCAAGTGTGAAGATCATGTTATATCTCTGGGACTAGTTGTGTGCTAGCATGGTTGTTGAGGGTGACCTTGTTAGAGAGTGGGTTGTTGTGATATCCTATCTTGTGTTTGGTGAGATTATTGTACTGTCGAGTCTAAGGATGCGATCCTAGCTTGAGAGTTTAGATGATCTTGTAGAGTGGGAATTCTAAAGACTTCTAGAACGTGAGATTAATATTGATTACGAGCCTTGTTGTGAGAAGGCTTTGAGTATCTTCCTACAAAAGCGAGAGCAGTTGTGATGATTTAGCTATGGGACGAGGTAAGTCTCCGGACTTACTTAGCTAGCTTCCTTGTATTAGCATCGATGTATGATGGGTTGTGTGTGTGTTTAGTTATGTTTTGTAACAACGAAACCGGAACTAGGAAGACCCTCATGTATATTGATATTTGGCCCAAGTTTATGATAACCGGTGGTAACAACAATGCCTATCTCTTGCAAGAGCTAGGAGGTTCTTTGCGACTAGCCCAAGCAAGTAGACGGTCGGATGCATCAGTACCATTCCTTGGTGGTAAGTAGGGACAGAGTCGAGTCTCGGGGTTTCTTGTGTCACAAACCTAAGTTGAATTAGTAATGGAATAACGTAAATGAAAAGATAATAAACCGGCTTGCGTGTGTTGGAGCATGATGTGTGTTTATGTTGACTTATGTGTGTATGTGCCATTACTGTAACGCCCCGTTTAATGGGAGCGTTTTCAGTATAGTCTTCCTGGCGGTTATCGAAGATATTAATACCTTAAGTATGTTTTACGAGTATCTTAAGTCGTAAATTTTATTTTACGAGTATACGTTATATTAATATGTTAATGGTATTTTTTTATTATTTAAAATCTCGTTATTTAGTTACGAGATCGATTTATATGTCGTAAGTATAAATTTTGTGAGTTTAATTATAGATCCGATCAAAAGACTTTATTCCCGAGTACTTTTATTATTTTTGGATACGTGTACCTATGTCCATACTATATTTTTCAGAAAAATCGGGAATTTTTCCTGATTCGGAAATCCCAATCGAATGTTTTTGATCGAGTTATTTCATCCCATTGTTCCTAGGCTTAGTTTATTTTCTTTTAAATTTTCTTCCCTTCTGCTGGCGCCAGGAGAGCCCAGCTATTCGTGGCCTTTCCGCCTAGGCTACCTATCTACCCTTTGTGTACATGCAACTCCGACCCCTTGTTTCCCTCACCTTCCCTCTGTCCCTAATACCACACCGGCATCCCCTTCCCAACCCCTCACTTCGTTTCTCACATCTCTCCTGAGGACACCAACTCTTAGTTGCCTTCTCCCTCACTCTCTATTCTGCCCATTCCAGTCATCAAACACCAGAAGACTCTTTGTTTCCCGTTCTCCCTCACACCACGCCCTCGCTCCTCCCTTTGTCTTCTCTTGTGAGCTTCAACACCGGACGAGCTGCAACACTCCCCTTCGATTCCTACTCTGTCGAGTCGCCAAACGCAGGGAGATGCTCAACCAGGCTCTGCTTTCCTCGCCATCGAAAAACAATCCCTGCCGGAGACAATCGGAGTCACCCTGCTTCAACCCTCTGTTGCGCGCCACCGAAGGAACCCCTCGAAGTCGCCGTCTCCCGATCCCCTTCTCTTTGCTTGTGAGTTGCCCAAAGAACAGAGCACTGGGAGAGCAGTCAGAGTGGAGACCACCGCAGAGAACAAATTGGAGCTCCGCCGTCTGCCACCGCGGAGAGCTCGCGTTTGTTGCCGTCGGAAGAACGGCCATCGAGCCGCCTTTGAAGCCTATCGGAGGGACACCATTTGCCGCCGCCATCCCCTGCGTTCCTCCTTTCCTGCATGAGCGGCAAATCCTACAAAGGGTTAAAGAAACCCTTTTTCATATTTAAATCGGGCCCCCTCAGTTTTGTGTTAATTGGAAAATGTACCTAGTGTTTTGTTATTACAATTTTGACCCATATTTCTGGATTTTTGCAATTAGCCTCCTATTGAGATAATTTTCAGAAAATGCACAAGGAAATATTTATTGAATATAACCCATAGTTTTGGAACGATATATTTTGCCCCGGAAAACTTTTGAACGGTTTTGTTTATCCTCGGTTTTGAAAGCGAGTTTTCCTTGGGTTATGAGGTTGTATAAGTTGCCAGGAATATATATTTTCGTGTCACAAAATAAGTATCATTAGTAAGAGTGAATGACCTAAATAAAGATAATAAAAATGGATTCTCTGAAAGCATGTTGTGTGCTTAATTTTGCTCTTGTGTGTGTGTGATATTCTCATTGATCTAACGTTTAGATAGCTAGCTAACGGTTGATTTATTTTGTTGTTTAGATTTACCGCAGGTTAGAGCAGCAGCTGAGTGATCCAGAAGTAGTTGTCAGTTGGGTCTCCGTACTCCCTAGATTGGGGTTGGGTTTTATATTGATGTTTCTTTATAGTATGATGATAGTTAGACTTTTATTTTCTTAAGTATTGTTGGTTGTTAGATGTTTGTGTTGCACTCATACCTTTTAAAAACATCGCTTTATGAATTTCAGATTCTTTATTTGAGTCTTGTTGTAAGATCCTAGTAAAATTATTGTCAAACTGAGGTCGGGACCCATTGTGAGGTCCTAACCAGTAGCTTCCCGAGTTATGAGAATTCGGGGTGTTACATTCCTTGTATTAGCATCTATGTGTGTTTGGTGGTGTGTGTTTATTGTTTATGTTATAATAATTAAACCGGAAATAGGACCACCAACCTTTATATTATTTGGCCCAAGTGTTTGATAACGGGCGGTGACATCACTACCTAGCTCTTGCGTAGAGCTAGGAGGTTCTTGGCGACTAGCCCGTGTGGTTAGACGTTCGGATGCATCCGTACCGTTCCATGCGGTAAGTGGGGACCGAGGCGAGTTTCGAGAGATTCTCGTGCCACAAAAGAAGTTGAATTAGAACGGGATATGATTTAATAATAAAAAGATAATAAACCGGACTCGTGTGATTTGGTGTATATTGTGTTATGTTGATTTACGTGTATTTGTGCCTTTCACCTTGTTTCTAATGCTTCGAATATTAGCTAACGGTTCTATACCGATTATTGTACATTGCCTTGCAGGTTAGGAATGCGGTCGAGAGATCTGGAAGAGTGGGCAGCCGGGGTTCCGTACATTTTAGGAGTGGGTTTTGGTTGGAGTCGAGTTTGTATATTGTTCATGTATATTGTATGTCGCGTGTGGCATTTGACCTTGGTGTTGTATATCAGGTAAAGTCTTTTGTTTGCATTCTTTCAGGATTCATTACATTGCATAAAATGTATTTTGGTTTTGGCCTTTATATGTGTTGTGTTGCAAGATCCGATAAAAGTTGTTGTCAAGCTAAGGGTCGGGACCCATTGTGAGGCCCCAACCCGTAGCGCCCCGAGTCCCGCGGATTCGGGGTGTTACAATTATCATGATTCTAATGCTTTGAATGTTAGATAACGGTTTTATACCGCTTTGTAGATGCCTTGCTGGTTAGGGACGCCGCCGAGTGACTCGGAGGAGTGGGCAGCTGGGGTTTCGTACATTATAGGATGGATGAGGGTTTGTATTATGTTCCGTCGTCGGTTGTATTGTAGTTGTTGTTTGGATGTTGTTCAAAGGACTCGGTTGGAGTTTCCACATTGTATTGTATTTCGGTTTGAGTCATATTGCATTCAAATGATTTGGTTTTGCCTTTTATTTGTGCCTTGTTGGAAAGGTCCGGTGAAATTTTTGTCAAGCTAAGGGTCGGGACCTATTGTGAGGTCTCCACCCGTAGCATCCCGAGTCCCGCGGATTTGGGGTGCTACAGTGTCTGATCATGTGATACTTCCGCAGAACATGTCTAGATTTGGATCTTGATCTAGGTTCCTTTGCTTGAGCATTCGCGCCATTGTTGTCACAATAGACATCAATTACCCTCGTTATGCTAGGGACAATGCCGAGCTCAGCTATAAACTCCCTAATCTAGATCGCTTCCTTAGCCGCTTCTACCACAACAATGTATTCTGCCTTTGTGGTTGAGTCCGCAATCGTGTCCTATTTTTGGCTTTTCCAACTTACCGCTCCTCCATTCAAAATAAAGGTATATCCAGATTGCGACTCAAAGCCAACTATGTTAGTCTAGAAACTAGCATTGGTATAGCCCTTGATGACTAACTCATCATCACATCCATATACTAGTATATCATCATTAGTCCTTCGCAAGTACTTTAGGATGTTCTTTGCACCTTGCCAGTGAATGTCACCGTGGTTCGACTGATATCTGCTACACATACTCAAAGCATAAGCAACATTTGGTCAAGTACAGGTCATTGCATACATGATGGATCTTATAGAAGAGGCATAGGGAACCTTGCTTATCCTCTCAATCTCACCAGGTGTCTTAGGACATTGGGTCTTGCTGAGATGGATTCCATGTTGCATAGACAGATTTCATTTCTTGTAATCTTCCATCTTGAATCTCGGTAGGACATTATCTATATAAGTTTCTTGACTGAGACCAATGAGCCTTCTACGTCTATCTCTATAGATCTTGATGCCTAGTATGTACTTGGCCTCCCCTAGATCTTGTATTGAGAAATGCTTCTTAAACTATCCCTTTATTGTTTCTAGCATCGAACTGTCATTTCCAATGAGTAGTATGTCATCCACATACAGGACTAGGAAAGTCACCTTGCTTCCACTCAACTTTTTGTAGACACATGGCTCTTCTTCACATCTAATGAAATCAAATTATTTGATCACTTCATCAAATCGAAGATTCCAACTCCTGGATGCTTGCTTCAGTCCATAAATGGACTTCTTAAGCTTGTAAACCTTCCTAGGATATCCCGGATCCTTAAAACCCTAAGGTTGCATCATATATACATCTTCTTCTAAATAACGATTTAGAAATGCGGTCTTGACATCCATTTGTCATATCTCATAATCATAAAATGCGGCTATCGCTAGGATTATCCTAATGGACCGGATCATGACGATCGGGGCAAATGTCTCCTCATAGTCAATACCATGAATCTGTTCAAATCCCTTAGCAACCAACCTTGCTTAATAAACAGAGACATTTCCATCCTTGTTTGTCTTTACTTTAAAGACCCATTTGCAACCAATAGGTTTTACCCCTCAGGCAAATCAATCAAGTCTCATACTTGATTTTCAAACATGAATTCCATTTTGTATCTCATGGCTTCGAGCCACTTTTTGGAGTTCTGATCCGTCACATCTTGCCAGTAGGATGCGGGCTCGTTATGCTTCATGAGGAGCACTTTGATCTCGGCATGCAACACATAGTCATTCAAATGTCTAAGTTATTGTCTTACCTTGTTTGATCTCCAATTTGGGCCAACAGTATGAGAGATTTCAATTGTATGATTTCCTACATTATTATGTAGTTCCTCATTTGTAGAGTTCCGCATCAATATGTGGTTCCTCTTCAGTCTGATTTGTTGTAGGAATTGCTTCTTGAACTGGATTAACTTGCCTCATAAGAGGTTCATCAAAATAGTCAAGTTTCTCAATGACATCTTGCATGTCCTCGTGTTGTTGTGTTTTTTGCTCACAATTAATCTCATTAATCTGAGCTTTTCTCTCACTTGGCTTATTAAAAAAGAATTCATTTTTCAACAAGACACTATTCAGAGCAACAAACACTTTGTTCTCTATGGGATGCTAGAAATCATACCCCTTGGTTTCCTTGAGATATCCTACGAACTAACATTTGTCTAATTTTAGTGCTAGTTTATTAGACTGTAAACGCTTTACATAAGCTTCACACCCCAGACCCCTCAAAAATGAAAAGTGAGGAACCTTTCATATCCATATCTCATATGGTGTCTTGTCAACTGAACGTTATAGAGTCCTGTTTAGAACGAACGCAACTGTTCAGAGATCATATTCCGAGAAGGATAATGGAAGATCCGCAAAACTCATCATTGAACGGACATTGTTTAGCGGAGTCTTGTTCCTCCTCTCAAACACACAATTTAGTTACTTAGTTACCGGAAAGTGAGTTGTGTCACATCCACAAATCCTCAAATGATGTTCGAATTCATGACTCAGAGATTCGCCCCCTCGATCTAATTGAAGTACTTTTATCTTCTTGTTTGTTTGTGTTTCTACTTCATTATGGAATTCCTTGAACTTTACAAAGAATTCAGATTTTTGTTTCATTAAGTAGATATACCCGTATCTACTAAAATCATCAGTAAATGTAATGAAGTTGTGATAGCCAAACCTATCCTCTTTACTCATAGGTCCATGTACATCAATATGTATGAGGGCTAGAAGTTCAAAAGTCCTTTCACTCTTACTAGTGAAAGTTGACCTGCTAGAAGTTCAAAAGTCCGATCACTCTTAACAGTGAAAGGTGACTTTGTCATCTTTCCCATTAGACACGACTCGTATTTTTCAAATGATTCCAAATTAAATGGTTTCAGTAATCCAACTTTTTGGAGTTCCTTAATGCGCTACAAGACTCAATCGGCAATGCCATAAGTTTGCTTCGTTTGTTTTATTCGACTTTTGCCTTTTTGTATTATTCTTATATATCTCAGTTTTGAGGTCTAACATGTATAGTCCGTTACTACTCATATTCGCACGACCATAATAAATGTCATTCCTATAAATTTCCATCACCATGTGATCAGTAATGATAAATGTATAACCTTCACGGTGCAAAACTGAAATTGAAATTAAGTTCTTAGTAATGCATGGAACAAAATACCAGCTATTAAGTTCTATCTTTAAGCCAAAAGGTAAAGACAAGCAATACTCTCCAATGAAAACAACAACAACCCTTGCTCCATTCCCAACCCGTAGATATATCTCTCCCTTCCGCAACGTCCTTCTATTTCTTAGTACTTGCGCATTCAAAGTAATGTGAGAAACACATCCGGAATCCAAGACCCATGAAATAGAATTAGTTGACAAAATTTAAATAACATGAATACCCGAAGTGGAGACATTCCCTTACTTCTTATCCTCCATGTACGTCGCATGGTCCTCATTAGATGAGTCCAATGTGAGTTCATAAATTGGATATTCCAAGGCATCCTCTTGGTTCTCCGACCTGAGAACAATTCTATGATTTCTCTCTCAATCAAGGAAGTTGTGTTCGTTCAATTTCTTTTTGTCGAGTATGAAGCGTAAAGAAGATTTGAGGTTTTTGTTTAACATGGTGGACTACAAAAACACAGAATAATAAAATACAGATAAGTTATGATCGATTTTGCAAAAGCTATAAACTGTTATAACAATTATAAATAATTAAAGTTTTGCACATTTCTACTCATATTATCAATTCCCTTACTGAGCAAAAATGATTCCAAGATCCTATCATATAAGCGTACTTTGGCACGGCCCTAAGTCTCATATAATCAAGGTAAGTAAATTCCTTTACTAATTATAACTCCTTATAATTCTTGGTTTATGGGAACACATCTCATGTGAACTCATATTCAGTTAACCATATCAAAGCAACATGCCCCTTAGTATGAGCATACATGCAATGTATCTAGGTCAAAGTAAGAACACCCCGCGTTGACGGAACCTATCCTACAAATTCCTAGATAGGGATCGATTATTATATGGAAAGACAATTTTCAATATTCTTTTAAGGAACGTTTTCAGCATGTGAGGTTGTTATTTTAAAGCGAACATATAGCAAAAATAACAAGCAAGCATACAAGTGGGAATTTAAGGCATTCAATAACGCATTAAATAAATAGTTTCTGGTATGACCCCTAAAAAAATCTTCATTCTTGGATATTCATGGATCTCCATCCTTCGGGGTCCTTAGGACTTTGGTCTTCTTGTATAATGAATTTAAAATAACTCTTGCAGAAATTGAAAATAAAAAAAAATGCATAACGATGCGTAGATTGTGTACAATAAAATCATAAACGATACGCATATCGTATTTAACTATCCTAGGATAAAGGTCATACTAGTAAGCGTCTGCATGAGCATATCACCATACACATACATACAAGCATAACATATATGGTATTTAAATAAATGTACACATACGCACACAACAAACACTTTATCACATAAAGAGAACAATGTAAGTGGAAACACCTTTCCGGTATTGTTTTATTCAATTATATTGCGGATGAAATTAATATCATAGATTAATCATTAAAATGTTAAAGGGATGAACTTTTAAAAAATGGAACATTTCTAAAAATGGTAACTTTCTAATATTAGAACATTTCTAACATTTGATCATTGCTAAATTAGATACATGCATCCTTTTAGTAACTTGTCAAAAATTAGAACATTTATAAAGTAAGATCTTATTTAAAATAAGCAACTTTTCATAAAAATTGGGTATCTTATATTTCAAGATAGAATTTAATTAATTCAAGATATCATATATACTATATAATTAAATTATAATTTTTAAATAGGATAAATCATACTTATCCTAATATGAATAAATTATTATTTTTTAAAAAAAAATCACATTTATCTAGATAGAACATCTCATATAATATCTTTTAGAAAATAAATCTTATCTTTTAGGTAACTAAGATATAATATAATTAAGTCAAGATATCATATATCCTAATATAATTGAATTAATATTTTTAAATAAGATAAATCATATTTATCTAGATAAAATATCTCATATAATATCTTTTAAATAAGATAAATCATTTTTTTTTTCTTTTTGTCTACCTACCATAAGTTACATATCGAAATACAAAAGCTCCTCCCATATGATGTACTGAATCAAAGGAAGAAGAACAAAAAACATCAATGATCCTAAAACAGTAGATAATCCTAAGTCTTAAATATTCTCTACATTCACACTACGGACATCTGAAACTTTCATCACCTCATAATTTTACATTTTGCTTTTCTTTTACTTCATCTTTTTTATACTCCATCTTATCATAATTAACTGTCATTTTAGCCTTTGACACAATTTTTTTAAAAAAAAATTAAATAACATAGATTTTGCAAAGTTTTTTTAAAATCTTATTACTTATTTAATATTGGGAGAATTTGACATACTAGGATTTTTTGAGTTTTTGTTTAAGAAAGTGTACCCCAAATTTTTTACCACTTTCATTTAATAGTAGGTAAAAATTATTAACCCTTCTATTTAGAAAGAAAGGAATAAATGATGTTTGTTATTTGTTATATAAGTATAAGTTTTAATTTTTAATTACTGAATTTGTTTTTTTATTTATTATTTTTCTTTTTTTATTTATTATTTCTTTTTTATTTTCTGGACTAAATTTCTCATACCGGAATTTCTCATACCAGAATTTCACATACCAGAATTTTCATACCAGAAATTTCATACCATAAATTTCATACCATAAATTTCATACCATAAATTTCACACCAGAAATTTCATACCAGAAATTATCATACGAAAAGTTCGTACCAGAAATTTCATACCAGAAATTTCATACCATAATTTTTTATACCATAATTTTTCATACCATAATTTAAATACCAGAAATTTCATACCATAAATTTTATACCAGAAGTTTCATACCATAAAATTACATACCATAAAATTACATTTTATCATACCAGAATTTTTTACACTAGATTTTCATACCATAAAATTACATTTTGTCATACCAGAATTTTGTTACACTGGATTTTCATACCATAAAATTACATACCATAAAACTGCATACCATAAAACTACATACCAGAAATTTTTCATACCAAAAAACTCATAACAAAATTTTCTGGTAAGAATTTTACATACCAGAAAATTCTGGTATGAGTTTTTTGGTATGAATTTCATACCAAAAATTCGTACCAGAAATTCTGGTATGAAATTCATACCTAAAATATATATATATATATATACACCAACTAAAATTCCACAAAACTGTAACGCCCAATTTTAGGCGCGTTCGCGTTTTGATTTTTTTTTCCGTCTTTTATCAATATTTTATTAGCTTGAATATTTTTACGAGTATTTTATGTCATAATTTAATCTTACACGAGTAATTTACAAATATTTGATTTAAATATTTTTCGGCGAAATATTATTTTCGGAAGAGTAAGGAATATTTTATGTTCCGAAAGCCATGTTCGGTTCGTTGCGATCGAGTTTTTATATGTTATTATTCTTCTTCCTATTTCTTTTCATTTTTTTTTCTTTCCCTGCCTTGTCTCACTCAGAGACTGCCTCGGCCTATTGTGATGATTTGTTGCCAGCCTATGCTGCTGCTACTAGGCACAAAACTGCCCTCATTTGACCTCCTTACACGGCACCTCCTTCTCCCTCTGTTTCTAGCAGCAACTACACCCCTTCACTTCAACTCCTCAGCAACTACCCCTCTGCTCATCCCTTCTCCCTCCAGCCTCATTTGCCCTCGACCATACCTGCTGCTCAACTCCTCTCTGCCTGCCGTCTGTGGTCTCCTTTGTCGAGCTTCTGGAATCAGCAACCACCTCGGTTTCTCACTCGAGCCAACGCTGAATAAAAGCCACCATAAAGTGCCGGAACTAGGAGAAACAGAAAAGCCTTCCTTTACACCCTCCTCGAGCCTCCTATGTCACGCTGTCGGAGCCGCTGCAACCACCGGAGAGGAACACCAACTAGGCTGCCTTCACTGTCGCCGGAAAGGTCTACCGCCTTCCTCGCCGTTTGGCCTCCGCCTCGCTTCACACACCTCCAAAAATCGGACTGGAACCCCGCCACCACTATCGACGGAGAAGCCCAGCTGCTGTGCCCTCGCTGCCTGCCGGAGCACGCCTAGCCGTCACCTCCTGCTGCTCTTCGACGCCGGAGAAGCTCGCGGCTGCCTCCTCCTCGCAGCGCTGGCCGGAGTTCTTTGCCGCCTCCCAAATCCCCTCTCCTGTTGCGGCTGTTCTAAGGTTGAAGAGGGTTTTATTTTTAACCTAATTAAATCGGGACCCCTGATTTTTAGTGTAATTACAATTCTTACCCATGTTTCTCATTTTCATTTATGACCCAGTTTTTTGAGAGTTTGTATTTAAACCCTCTGCAGGAAATTAATTACGGATTTTGGCCTGAATGCTTAATTACAATTTATGACCCAACTTTTATGATTTAACTATTGTGCACCTTGTTGGATTTATTTCGGTTTATGACCCGAATATTTAATTATGGTTTATGACCAAGTTTCTAAAATTGTATAAATTGCCGGAAAGTGTTTTTAAGATTTCAAACTCGGATTTAAATTATGGGGGATTATTGTTATAGTTTTATATACTATGTAGTATGTCCAAATTTAGCGTTATGCTAAATTTGTTTGGTTGGTGATAGGTTCGGAAGCACCCCATTTAAGGCCAACGAATCCATATCGACATCCATAGACCGTCTTCCGTCTTTTGACGTCACGTGAGTACCCTCACCCCCGAGCTTATGATCTTACTCGATTTAGTTATATTTAGTATTAGTATCATGCTAGGATGGATCTAGCATAACTTAGAGTTAATGCCAAGTAGTGGCTTTGAACCTCAGGTGAGTTTCGAGGATTTGATATTGTTTGATGGATTGATGTTGATTCTAAGCTTGAGGTGTTGGTTATCTTGTGAGGTTGTTATAAGGCTTTAAGTTATATGGTTGTTGAGATTATGGGTTAGGATATGCGTACCTTTGCATAGTGTTGATACCGTTGAGATTGTTGAGACTAGGCATGTTTATTCTAATATGTGTTGTGGGTTATGATCTTGCGAGATCATAGGGTCTAGAAGTCTAAGGACTTCTAGCTTGTGTTGAGTGTGATGTGAGCATGAGAGATTCTAGGATGCGGTCCTAGAATGTGAGTCAAATGATCTCGCATAGATCATTTGTGTAGAAGTCTTAGACTTCTTGAGTTGAGCGAGTTGTTGATATAGTTATCTTCTTGTGAGCAGGTTGTGGACTCCTTCCCAAGGGAAGCGAGAGTGTTGTGAGTTGAGTGTGGCGATAAGGTAAGTCTCCGGACTTACTTAGCTCGTATTCCTTGTATTAGCATTGATGTGTGTTGGGTGGTGTGTGTTTATTATTCATTGTTTATAACTATAAAACCGGAAATAGGATTACCGACCTTTATATTATTTGGCCCAAGTGTATGATAACGGGCGGTGACAACTGCCTGGCTCCCCGTGAGAGCTAGGGGGATCTCGGCGACTGGCCCGTGCTGGTTAGACGGTCGGAGGCATCCGACCGTTCCATTGCCGGAAGAAGGGACCGAGGCGAGTTTCGGAGGATTCTCGTGTCACAAAAGTAAGTTGAATTAGAACGGGATATGACTTAATTATAAAAAGATAATAAACCGGAATTGTGTGCTTTGAGAATGTTGTGTGTTTATGATGATTTACTTGTGTTTGTGCCTTTCCCTTTGATTCTAATGCTTCGAATATGAGCTAACGGTTATATACCGACTGTTGTAGATTGCATTGCAGGTTAGGATTGCGGCCGAGAGATCCGGAAGAGTGGGCAGCCGGGGTTCCGTACATTTTAGGATTGGGTTTTGGGTGGAGTCGAGTTGTGTTTTATTGTTCGTTTATTATGTTGGTATGCCGCGTGTATGGCGTTTAGTCTTTGGAGTTGTATTTTCGGCTGAAGTCATTGGTTGTATTCTTTCGGGTTTTTCTTTTTATTGCATAAAAATGATTTATGTTTTGCCTTTATTTGTGCCATGTTGGAAAGGTCCGGTGAAATTGTTGTCAAGCTAAGGGTCGGGACCCATTGTGAGGTCCCAACCCGTAGCGCCCCGAGTCCCGCGGATTCGGGGTGTTACAAAAGTGGTATCAGAGCCCTAGGTTGACAACAATGGCACTCGCAATCTTCTAAAGGCTGAATAGAGGTATAAACAGAACCCATACGGGTTCTGACTTTTCGTTTTCAAAATCACATGCATGAGTCGGGGTAGAATGTACGGACCACCACTTCTTCCGCGGATCTCGGCAGCATAGTTTTATTGGATTTTGGTATGTATATATATGTATATATAGTAGTATATGTGGATTGTAGTTGCATGATGGACGTGATTGTATGTATAGTATATATGTGGACTATAATATATGCTTTGGACTTGTTATGTATAGTAGTGGCATGGCCTTATATAGATATATGCTTATATATGTGGTATGATAGGATCTGATTAGCTTTTGGACCTTGTATTGTTGTAATGGATTTCTGGATGTGTTATATTAGTAGTGATATGGACATAGGACCTATATAGTCGTTTATGCGGATTCTTTTTATATATAGTAGTAGATAGTACGAGGCCTAATAGAAAATATGATAGTAAGGTATCATCATCTCTAAGACGATGTTGTTGGCTTGGGATAGCGTTCATACGTAGAGGAGTACGCTCAAGTATCGAGTTGAACATTTCGTGCTAACAAACACCGTGACAATATCGGATTCCTTTAAAAGGATGTCGAAGAGAAAGATTAGAGAAGACATAATCGACGGACGAACAAGTGAAAGGAAAACTCGAGACAACTAAAGAGAAAGCGAGATGAAGACATTAAAAATAAAGGGAGTAACATTTAGGTGTCGAAGTGGTTACAAGGAAGTCACGATTGGAAAGACAACAAGACCAATAGGGATAACGAACTTAAGTTCTTCTAGAAGACGCGTTGACAACTAAAGATACAAATCGAGGAGGAGATGGACACACTTTAGCAAGGTTAAAGGTGGTATTCCTTCAAGACATGAAGTTTTCTATAGGTGCTCCTAAGCAATTGAGTCAAGACGAGAAGAGTGATCGAACCATTTGCTAAAGATTTAAGATACCGTAAGTTAAGCTTACGAGGTACCAAAAAGTAAAGTTTCCATATTACTAGAGTTATGAGGAGAAGGGCATGATGAGGATTCACGTGGAGTTGAAAGGTTTTTGTCATGATGATAAGGCTAAGAAAGGCCAAGAAGGAAGAAGTGTGAGTAGACATGATCCCGAGAAGATGAGTGACGCAACAAGGAGCTTGAGCTATGAAAAAACTTAAGACAACAATCAAAAGAAACGTGAGAGGCTACTCAGTAACGTTGGAGATTTTGAGGAGACACACTTACAAGATAGCATGAGGCGCGGTTAAGCTTATGAAGGGAGTTATACGGCGTGAGAGGTCGAGAAGTGTAGGGTTACCTTATAGAAGAGGAAGAAAGCATGGAATGAGGAAAGAACTAATGGAGTTTAAGGTAAAGTACCCCGAGGAGGGTAACTTTCATGAGAAGGTAACATGAGAAGTGTAGTAGAATAATAAGTCGTCGACTTTGGAGAAGGTCAAATACAAGTTAAGCGGTGACAACTAAGAACGCATAGGTGCGAGTTATCTATTGGTGAGTGTAGAGGGGACGAGTAAACAAGATTATGGGCATTCAGAGGATCGACAAAAAAAAAAAAAAAAAAAAAAAAAAAAAA
>BSUD01000008.1:23629910-23658225 GCA_033239045.1 Fagopyrum esculentum | reverse complement strand
TGTAACGCCCAATTTTAGGCGCGTTCGCGTTTTGATTTTTTTTTCCGTCTTTTATCAATATTTTATTAGCTTGAATATTTTTACGAGTATTTTATGTCATAATTTAATCTTACACGAGTAATTTACAAATATTTGATTTAAATATTTTTCGGCGAAATATTATTTTCGGAAGAGTAAGGAATATTTTATGTTCCGAAAGCCATGTTCGGTTCGTTGCGATCGAGTTTTTATATGTTATTATTCTTCTTCCTATTTCTTTTCATTTTTTTTTCTTTCCCTGCCTTGTCTCACTCAGAGACTGCCTCGGCCTATTGTGATGATTTGTTGCCAGCCTATGCTGCTGCTACTAGGCACAAAACTGCCCTCATTTGACCTCCTTACACGGCACCTCCTTCTCCCTCTGTTTCTAGCAGCAACTACACCCCTTCACTTCAACTCCTCAGCAACTACCCCTCTGCTCATCCCTTCTCCCTCCAGCCTCATTTGCCCTCGACCATACCTGCTGCTCAACTCCTCTCTGCCTGCCGTCTGTGGTCTCCTTTGTCGAGCTTCTGGAATCAGCAACCACCTCGGTTTCTCACTCGAGCCAACGCTGAATAAAAGCCACCATAAAGTGCCGGAACTAGGAGAAACAGAAAAGCCTTCCTTTACACCCTCCTCGAGCCTCCTATGTCACGCTGTCGGAGCCGCTGCAACCACCGGAGAGGAACACCAACTAGGCTGCCTTCACTGTCGCCGGAAAGGTCTACCGCCTTCCTCGCCGTTTGGCCTCCGCCTCGCTTCACACACCTCCAAAAATCGGACTGGAACCCCGCCACCACTATCGACGGAGAAGCCCAGCTGCTGTGCCCTCGCTGCCTGCCGGAGCACGCCTAGCCGTCACCTCCTGCTGCTCTTCGACGCCGGAGAAGCTCGCGGCTGCCTCCTCCTCGCAGCGCTGGCCGGAGTTCTTTGCCGCCTCCCAAATCCCCTCTCCTGTTGCGGCTGTTCTAAGGTTGAAGAGGGTTTTATTTTTAACCTAATTAAATCGGGACCCCTGATTTTTAGTGTAATTACAATTCTTACCCATGTTTCTCATTTTCATTTATGACCCAGTTTTTTGAGAGTTTGTATTTAAACCCTCTGCAGGAAATTAATTACGGATTTTGGCCTGAATGCTTAATTACAATTTATGACCCAACTTTTATGATTTAACTATTGTGCACCTTGTTGGATTTATTTCGGTTTATGACCCGAATATTTAATTATGGTTTATGACCAAGTTTCTAAAATTGTATAAATTGCCGGAAAGTGTTTTTAAGATTTCAAACTCGGATTTAAATTATGGGGGATTATTGTTATAGTTTTATATACTATGTAGTATGTCCAAATTTAGCGTTATGCTAAATTTGTTTGGTTGGTGATAGGTTCGGAAGCACCCCATTTAAGGCCAACGAATCCATATCGACATCCATAGACCGTCTTCCGTCTTTTGACGTCACGTGAGTACCCTCACCCCCGAGCTTATGATCTTACTCGATTTAGTTATATTTAGTATTAGTATCATGCTAGGATGGATCTAGCATAACTTAGAGTTAATGCCAAGTAGTGGCTTTGAACCTCAGGTGAGTTTCGAGGATTTGATATTGTTTGATGGATTGATGTTGATTCTAAGCTTGAGGTGTTGGTTATCTTGTGAGGTTGTTATAAGGCTTTAAGTTATATGGTTGTTGAGATTATGGGTTAGGATATGCGTACCTTTGCATAGTGTTGATACCGTTGAGATTGTTGAGACTAGGCATGTATATTCTAATATGTGTTGTGGGTTATGATCTTGCGAGAT
The DNA here is from genome assembly GCA_033239045.1 of Fagopyrum esculentum. NCBI lineage: Eukaryota > Viridiplantae > Streptophyta > Magnoliopsida > Caryophyllales > Polygonaceae > Fagopyrum > Fagopyrum esculentum. The sequence continues at coordinate 23,656,403 of BSUD01000008.1, read as the reverse complement.
CATAGGGTCTAGAAGTCTAAGGACTTCTAGCTTGTGTTGAGTGTGATGTGAGCATGAGAGATTCTAGGATGCGGTCCTAGAATGTGAGTCAAATGATCTCGCATAGATCATTTGTGTAGAAGTCTTAGACTTCTTGAGTTGAGCGAGTTGTTGATATAGTTATCTTCTTGTGAGCAGGTTGTGGACTCCTTCCCAAGGGAAGCGAGAGTGTTGTGAGTTGAGTGTGGCGATAAGGTAAGTCTCCGGACTTACTTAGCTCGTATTCCTTGTATTAGCATTGATGTGTGTTGGGTGGTGTGTGTTTATTATTCATTGTTTATAACAATAAAACCGGAAATAGGATTACCGACCTTTATATTATTTGGCCCAAGTGTATGATAACGGGCGGTGACATCACTGCCTGGCTCCCCGTGAGAGCTAGGGGGATCTCGGCGACTGACCCGTGCTGGTTAGACGGTCGGAGGCATCCGACCGTTCCATTGCCGGAAGAAGGGACCGAGGCGAGTTTCGGAGGATTCTCGTGTCACAAAACTAAGTTGAATTAGAACGGGATATGACTTAATTATAAAAAGATAATAAACCGGAATTGTGTGCTTTGAGAATGTTGTGTGTTTATGATGATTTACTTGTGTTTGTGCCTTTCCCTTTGATTCTAATGCTTCGAATATGAGCTAACGGTTATATACCGACTGTTGTAGATTGCATTGCAGGTTAGGATTGCGGCCGAGAGATCCGGAAGAGTGGGCAGCCGGGGTTCCGTACATTTTAGGATTGGGTTTTGGGTGGAGTCGAGTTTGAGTATTGTATCTATTGTATGTTGTATGGCGTTTAGTCTTTGGAGTTGTATTTTCGGCTGAAGTCATTGGTTGTATTCTTTCGGGTTTTTCTTTTTATTGCATAAAAATGATTTATGTTTTGCCTTTATTTGTGCCATGTTGGAAAGGTCCGGTGAAATTGTTGTCAAGCTAAGGGTCGGGACCCATTGTGAGGTCCCAACCCGTAGCGCCCCGAGTCCCGCGGATTCGGGGTGTTACAAAAACGAAAAAACAATGCTAGTAATGGGCTGAAATACTGGGCTCTGAAACTCATAAGAAATCCAATACACCCAACAGAGAGGCTCTTCTGCGATTGTGGACTGTACAGTAAACACCATTTTTCAAGAACATTTCTTATAATTATTAAGATAAAAAATTAAAATCGACAAGGAAGATATTTCCAAGTGGGAAAAGGACATAAAAGCATAAAAGCATAAACTAAAGCAAGTAGGAGCCAACAAGAATGAAAAGTCACTTAAAGAACATTCATCTGAACTATCATTTGGTGACGAGGCAGCCGAAAACTCGAAGTGCGAACCATAAACTCAAATAAAAACAGTGGCTTTGCTTCTTTATCTATTGTACCGTGCCTCAAAAGGCTCTATTATCTTTGTTCAATTCTTCAGCGTCAGTTTTTGTATCATTAAGAGAACGAACAAGGGATTTCAGCTCCAGATAAGCATTAACCTGCAACATCAGAACAAACATACAGGCTTGCTTCTTGCCATTTTCACAACGTACCCCCGACAGCCTTCCAAGCAGTGGCGGCGTTTACTCGCTCTCGACTACGAGGAGTACTCCTTGCTGCTTAGTCGACGAAGAAGGAAGGAATACAGAACATTTCCACAACAAACCTATTCTAGATCTAGATTTGGATCTAGATCTAGAATAGGTTTGTAGCAAGGACCAGTAGCAACCGATGACGAGTGCACCAGTCGCCTACCCTCCCTGCCGGCGACACCAACTTGTAGCTTGAACGCAGTCGACAAGACGAGCTCTCCCAGTCTCCGTACACAGTCCATCGGAGCCAAGAGTCGAGTCTTCACCGATCTGATGTACGTTCCCCTCGAGACCTGCTGTCGGAGCCAAGGTCGAGTCCTCTTACATGAACGTCGGACCTCCTCCCCACCTCGGTCGTGAACCCGCAAGCTAGATCCAGATCTAGATCTTCACAACTGAATCCTCCAAGATCTAGATCTAGAACCCATTTGAACTTTACAAAATAAATCAGAAGAAGGGAGTGTCGATACTTACGGGAGAAAGATGTGTGGATCCTCAGCCTTGTTGGACTCCCGGGGTAAAACAAGGCCCAAGAATAACATTATTATTGTTCTTAGGTTATTTACGGGGTAAAAATATACGGGAGAATTTGACATACTAGGCTTTTTTGAGTTTTTGTTTAAGAAAGTGTATCCCAAATTTTTTACCACTTTCATTTAATAGTAGGTAAAAATTATTAACCCTTCTATTTAGAAAGAAATGAATAAATGATGTTTGTTATTTGTTATATAAGTATAAGTTTTAATTTTTAATTACTGAATTTTTTTTTTTTTTATTATTTTTCTTGTTTTTTTTTATTATTTTTTTTTTCTGGACTAAATTTCTCATACCGGAATTTCTCATACCAGAATTTCACATACCAGAATTTTTATACCAGAAATTTCATACCAGAAATTTCATACCATAAATTTCATACCATAAACTTTACACCAGAAATTTCATACCAGAATTTATCATACGAAAAGTTCGTACCAGAAATTTCATACCATAATTTTTCATACCATAATTTTTCATACCATAATTTTTCATACCATAATTTAAATACCAGAAATTTCATACCATAAATTTCATACCAGAAGTTTCATACCATAAAATTTCATACCAGAATTTTTCATACCAAAATTTTTTAATACTAGAATTTTTTAATACTAGATTTTTTTTCTGGTATGAGTTTTCTGGTATGAAAATTCATACTAGAAAATTCTGGTACGAGTTTTCTGGTATGAAAACTCATACCAGAAAACTCATACCAAAATTTTGGTATGAAAAATTAATGCTAAAAATGAGTTTTCTGGTATGAAAACTCATACCAGAATAGTCATAACAAAAATACTAATAATCTAATTCATTCCAATCCAATCCAATTCAAGGAGATGTTGTAGAATACCAGAATTTGTGCACAACAAAGTGATTTTGTTGCCTTTTGGTGGTGTAGAATATCAGAATTTGTTTGGATACATATAATGTCTCTGATGTACTGTGCACAAACCAATTCCTCAAATTCAAAAACCAAAGCGGAAATGCATAACAAGAGCGGGTTGCACAACAATTCACAGTAATAAGATTCAGAAGAAGAGACTTATTGGAGCATGTCTAAGACTCAAGTGCAGTATGAGTAATTATGAATAAATATCTGTCCAAAGCTTAAATTACTGATTGAAAAACAATAATTTAATTTTTTCATACAAAAATATTTTTATATGTTTTAAATATATCATCAAACACTTGGCTGCAAAATCATCCACCTACTCAAAGCCCCAAGTTATAATCCACCAAACAAATATCTGTCCAGTTCATCAAACAACATACCTAAAAAATTAATGAACTTGTAAGAGTAATTTCATCGAGCAGCTGGCGTGCAAAGTCATTCACCCAGCAAACATCTACCCATTTCATCGTACAACAAACATACCAAAATTTAAGAACCTTAGAACAGTCAACCTTGGCGGGGCAATGAGTCCTTCAACTTGAAGAGTTTGAAAGGTCTAGCTTCTCCACACGGGCGGGTATCGATGTGGCGCTGGTTGATGGGGCGGAAGTGGGGGCGGTGACGGAGACGGTGGGTTGACTTTGACTTTACGAGGTGCGTTGCGGTTGTAAGGTAACCGTTGTTGGGTGTCCCAGGAAGCTTGCACACTCAGAGACTGCAGAGTTAGTGACGTCGCTGGTAGCGCCATTCTCTTGTTTACAAAGCGGGGAAAGCTTTGAAAAAATTTATGTTTAGTAAATGATAAATTTCTATTAATAATGGAAGTACATCATCTGCCACCACCGGGGAGGATGAAGACACCTCTTTTGCTTCGAACTTTGCCGGGGAAGATAGTGGAAGAGGCGGATCTCCAGTGACGATCCGGAACAAGACGAGAGAAGGAGAGAAATGGAGGCAGCGTGAGAGTGTGGAGGAAGAAATCGGCGTGAGAGATGATGGAGATCTAAATGCGACCATAATGGATTGATTGAGAGATTCGAGATGAGGAGCAGGTGAGGGCAAACGAAAGAGAAGGTGAGGGGATGAGGAGCAGATGAGCGCAACGAAAGAGAAGGTGAGGGGTTTGTGAAGACGGAGTAGGTGAGGAAAGTCATCAGCAATTAGAGTTGAAAAAGAACGGTAAAAAATTAAGTTGGGGTACACTTACTTAATATGAAAATGTAAAAGGCCTAGTTAGTAGTTATAAATTAAAAAAAGCCTACTTACCTAATTAGCCCAAAATATACGGAGTACATTAACTTAATATAATAATAGAAAAACACTTCCTTTTGTGTATACTTTCCCCGGTTCTGTTGCTACCGCGGCCTTTACGCAATCGATCGGATTATATAAATATCCCTCCAACACAATATATGTCATCGAAAGGATCTCGGAGACCCACCAAAGCAAGAAAGCCAGTATCTTTCAGAAAATGGATTCCTATTCGAAGAGTCCATAACCGCATGGATAAGCTCACACTAACCCGTCAATTTTGGATCCAATTAGGAATTTTCCTTGGGAGGTTTCGGGAAGGAATTGGATGGAATGTAATAATATCGATTCATACAAAAAGTTCTCTATTGATTTAAACCTTGTACCTATGGGATAGGAATAGAGGAAAAGCCGAAGATTTCACATAGTACTTTTGATCGAAAAATAAAAATCAATCTGATTTATTTCGTATAAACCGTTAATGGCCTATTTACTAAATTAAAAACTCAAAACAACCTACTTACCTAATTAGCCCTAATATAATTAAGTCAAGAAATCATATATCCTAATATAATTAAATTATATTTCCAAATAAGATAAATCATATTTACCTATATAGAATATCTCATATAATTTCCTTAAGAAAACAAATCTTATCTTTTAGGTAACTAACTAATCATATAGATAATTACCAAAAATATTACCCGTATCCAAAAAATTCAAAACCGTACCCCAGTTTTACCCTAGCGGGGCAACCCCTTATCCGGCGGCAAACATGGCGGCCTTGGTGGTGGTTCGCTAGAAAACGCTTCTCCGGTGACCCTTTTCCGGTGAAATTTTCATCGGACTCATAATTCTATTAAAATCCCGATTTCTCCCGCTAAAAATTGCAATTTTTACAACTTTTTATGGGAAAAAAGCCATAAATTTTAGCACCTTTAATTCATCAATTAAGCATGAAAAATCAAAATTTTGCGCTTTGTTCATCCCTTAGGCAACAATTGCATGAACTAATCAATAAACTAAACCTATAAGTTATACTATACATGAAATTTCAAAATTTCCAACAACTATTTATAATGCTATATGGCTGAAAAATAGGGGGTTTATATCCAATTTTACACCTTAATCATGCAAATTAATCCATACAAATAATCTCTTTTGTAATTGAAACAAAACAATCAATACATCCATCAAAACATGACGTTTCAATTTGATCTAATCAATATATGCAAGAGGCTCTGATACTACTGTTGGGATTTTAAATGTGTAAAAGCGGAATTTCAAGAAACAATTTCATAAACATCTAAACAAGGATCGCATGTATAATAGATTAGATAAGGGAGAAAAAGAATATCTTTTGATGCGTGTTCAAAACTATTCCTAGGATGTAGAGTCACAAGTGTTACTCTTCTAGTTGGTCCACCCGAGACAAAATAAAGATCGCCTTAACCTTCGATTCCTAGTACAAAGGATGAAGCTTTTGAGAGAATAATGGGGAGGAAAAACGCGGTTGACTTATCCCTCTACTCTATCGATTGTATATATCAATAATAGGGTTGGGCTTTTTAACTATTAAAAACCTCCTTTATTATAAGATATATTTTTATAGTCATTAATATATAAATAACCCCTTATCTATTATTAATTATCAACTCCATAATATATATTTTGTACTCCTACAAAATATATCCTTTTCCACCATACATTCCTATATGGTAATCATCTCATTAATTGATCCAGTTCACGTGCTCGTTATGATGTGACCTCGTAGGACCCGATAACATCAGCAATACGTATATCATATAAATGTACCGATCATGGTTAGCTTGTAGCAAAAAGTCATGATCCCTAATATCATAGGATTATATTATTAAGAGTTGTTCAGGTAAGGCCCCTTTCTTCCGGTAAGGCCGTAAGGCAGGCTAAGAAGATGACACGTATTTTTTTCAGAAACGAATAAAAATGATGGTGCAAAACTTATAAAGGGATAATTCATAACTTATAAAAGGATAGTTCATGAATTATAATAGAATAGTTCATATAAGGTGATAAGCCGTCAAGGTAGCCTAGGAAGGTGACACATGTCCAATTGCCCCCCCTTATTCCTTCCAACAACGAATTAAAATGATAATGCAAAACTTATAGAGGGATAATGCATACCTTAAAAAAAGATAGTTCATGAATTATAATTGAATATTTCATAACATATAAACGATTAATTTATAAATAATTTGATATAATATATTAAAAAATGAAGTATTGAAAGTAGTAGTTTATGATTTCTAAGAGTAGTTCATTGGAGATATAATATTTGTTCATGAATAGATTATCGTGAAGTACTACTTCATGAATTACATGAGAATACTCAATGTAGTATATAAAAGAGTAATTCATTAATAGTATATCGTGATAATTCATATTCTAAGGGAATAATTTATAAATTATATGTGAGTAGTTAATAGTTATAAAAAAACTAATTCATGAATAATATAAAGTAATAGTTCATGAATTATATGAGAATAGTTCAAAGTTTATAAAAGAATAGTGCAGAACTTATAACATGATAGTTCATTATAGTTAAAAGTATCCAGAATATATTTTCTAATTTTTTTTACACGTGTTAAGCTCTTAGATGGTCGCACATCCTTACCACAATTAATAGCCTTACTTGAACAGCACCATATATATCCCTATATTTAATGTCCTATCTCATCATTAGTAATTGCAATAAAGGACACAATTCCTTCAACTTCCTCATTGAGGCTCGCGAAGGCGAGGCGGATTCCGGTAGACCTAACTCGAGAAGGAGCGGCGGAGGTCCTTCTTCTCCGGCGATGGTTCCCGAATCCAACTCAGGACAAACTCGCGGTGGAGGAGAGTTCAATAAAACGGCGAAGGCAAGGCTGGCAAAGTGAGGGTGGTTAGGTCTCCGATTCCGGTGGCGGAGAGGCTAGCAGAAATAGATCCATTACGGGTGGTGTCGAGATGAAGAAGATGAGTGAAGGAAGGGTTTTGTTCCGACGGAGAGCTGAACTCGGATTTGCGCTCGGGAGTGACGAATCCGAATGAAGGTGGTCGTAGGGTGGCTCGGGGTGGTCTTTCCGGTGGTGAATATTGAACACGGAAAAAGGAAGGCGGAAGGCGGAGAGATAAAATTGGGTTAACGGGTTTTCCTAATTCCGCTAGCGTCATACCTCAGAATCTTCGAATAAATTCATCTTTAACTTTTTGAAAAAAATAACCAACTCGATTTAATCCATCTTAAATCGATTATGAAAATTTTGAAACTCGGAATAACACGGATCGGAGGAATATCCGCGATCAATTATCCGATCTGGTAAAAAGTGCTAGATATCCGGCCGGATATGAATCGGATCTGGATCGAGGTTTTTGTGAAAATTTCTACTCGAATATCTAGGTATTCAGACTTGATCGGATCTATCTGTTGCCCACCCTTAGTGTGGATGATAATGGTGTTTTTGTGTGAACGATATGGAGTGTGAAGACAATGAAGAATTCCATATACAAAATATATTAGAAAAGATTGGTGAAATAGGGCCCTTTTTGTTTAGTGTAGACTAACTAGACCCCTAGTAATATCCAAAAAAAATATAAAGATAAATAAAAATATTAAGGAGATAAATTAGGGAGGTAGTTGGGCAATTTAATAAATCTACAATAATAAACTACCTTAAATATTGAAAATGATTTGAAAAAAAAGGAAACCAAATGGGAGAGATTCTCGCAATCTATATATGAGTGATTCGTCAATCACAAACACAAACACTGATTTACTCTCATTCATCTCCATTGAAGGGCGATTGAAGGTCTCATATTTCTCCCTTCTAGGTATCATCTTTCTCCCTTCCATTTCGTCTCTATTTTATTCTCCATTGAAGCCGATGCAAGTTATCGTTTTTATCCCACTCCATTTGAAGGTTATTGAAGGTCGATTATATCCATCTCCATTGAAGGCCGCTCGAAAACTCTTCACAAGTTATCGTCTTCTCCGACTACTAAACAGGTACATTTTCTAAATCGGATTTCAGTTTCTTGCGACATATTGCAGGATTATGTACCCGATTTTGCCAAATCAAACATTTATGTATCACATGTAGTTGCTAATAAATATTATGTACTAGTTATGCATCACACATAATTGCTAACAGTGTACATATCATACATTATGTATCATACATACGTCATTGCTAATAAATATTATGTAATTGTTGCTTTGATTATGTTAGTCAAAATTGATAACAATGTGTACATATAATACATATGTAGTAACTGATAAATATTATGTTCTAATCACACATTTATGTACCAGGTAGACAACAATGTGTACAGAAGGAAGGATCAGCAAGAATGAACGTTCAAATTAGAGTCCGGATGAAGGATATTGTTAACATTTGTTTCCTAATTTAACGGATTTTGATAATTATTATCATTCTTAATTAGGTAAATAAATAAAGATAAATAGGAGAGAGAAAAATTACGATTTATTGAGCATCTTTATTTATGTTTTTAATAAATATTTTTTTGAAAATATACAGGGGCCTAGTTTGTCAACATATAAACAAAAGGGCTGATAGCATGAATTATCGTCTATATTTCGGGGTTTGTTTGGACGTTTTATCTTTCATAATCTGCATGTTTGTATGTACATTATGTGATTTTACTACCATTTCATCTACCTTTGCGAGAATCGAGATCTACACCTAGTTTTGTTGTAATTGCAGGTAAAATGGTACGTTTTGCATCAAAAAGGAGCAAAAGGAGTCACGAGTCATTTGAAGCTACATCCAGGGAGCATAGCCATGGATTAAAGATTCACTTTGGAGCAGTTTTGAGAGATTTCACATTCAGTTGTGAGTCACCTCGGTTGACCACAGATTCACCTCGACCGAGGTGATCCAGAGACGCCGACTCGACCGAGGCGAACACCTAGGACGCGGCGAGAATATTTTATTCTTGGAAGAGATCTTTTAAAATTGGAAAGTGATCTTATATTTTTGGGCTTGGCTGCTGGATGGAAGGAGATATGCAGAATCATATATTTTACCTATATTTATGGGAAAATATCTTTCTAAGATTTATTATCTTTGGAGGGTTATTTTCCTATAAAAAGGGTTGGATTTTCCACAAATCCAGCATCCGCATACAGTTGGAAATCACGCTATACCGTCGATCAGGGTTTATAGCACGCAACAGCAGCAGCCTTCTCCACGTTGGGAGAATTGAAGAACCTTTTTGAAGGTTGAAGGAAGATTGAAGTCCATAGCTTTCATAGCTTTTTGGAGGGTTTTGTAAGATTGTCTTCAATTCTCTCAATTGTTGTCTTGTCTTTTTGGATTGCTATCCAAGGAACGCTTTGTTGTGATATTTGATTCAGTTATTGAAGTCTTTTCATTAAATTCTTCTTTGTTCAAATAATCACTTTCTTCCCATATATTTTAATACTTTCATAATGATGATGAGTGGCTAATTTCCTTGTGTGATTCTAGGGTGATTGGCTGAAGGTTGTGGGAAAAACAATGATAGAATAATCTTAGATTCCAGTAGGATCCTGAAAGTTCGAGTCTTTAACCTTAACTCTAAGCATCTCGTTCGGTTGAAGAACATCTCGGCCGGGGTGGAATTCTTCTGTCCGAGGTGACTTATTCGACCTAAACTGAGAGTTAAGTGTTAGAGTTTGCTAAATCCTATTCTTATTACACCTTTCTGGTTCAAAGCAAGCTTAGGATGAGACTTACCCGGTAATTCCTTAGTTTGTATACCAACGATCATAAGTGTAGGTAATAAAGGTTTATCCTTTATTGGGGTTTGAGTGTGCTTCCATCCCATCTTTGTGAGTTAGCCTGAGACTTACCCGGTAAAGGTTGATTCTATTCCCTTAGATGGTGTGTTAGTTTGAGGTTATAGTTCTTTATCTTAATTCCTTGAGACTTACCCGGTAATAGGAGTTACGGTTTAGGATTAGTGAGTAGTGAGACTTACCCGGTGATCTACTCCACTTTAGAAACACCTTCCCCACGCAAAAATCTCAGCTTTGTCCGCTTATCTATAGATCTTGAGTTGGAACCACAACTAGATGCCTTAATCCCTAGAATTGCATGTTTGCTTTATTGACTTCTTATTCATCTTTGATTGTGTTAATTGCTCTTGTGGTTAGTATCGACATAAGCACACCGTATTGACTTTGTTTCACCGAGTCCCTGTGATCGACCCCTGGAATTTTCTTGCTTTTACTACGATTGACCCGTACACTGCGGGTTCACATCCTTGTTTTAAAGCTTAAGTCTAGGGTTATAAATTTAAAGCTTGCACACACCGTTTGGAGCGAACAAGTTTTTGGCGCCGTTGCCGGGGACTTGGTCTAGACCGAGCCGGTACGGTTTGCTCTTGGGGCATTTGCCCCGTTTTGTCTAACCACTCTACTTGAGTGACTTTCGCAGGTTCTTTCTTAGGTATATGCAAAGAACCCGCGCTGGGAAGGAAATCGTTCCTTACGATCCCGAACCAGAAAAGACATACAAACGACGCTTAAGAGAAGAGAAGATGGCCCAACAAGACGATCGCGATCTTGCGGCCCAATTGAGAGAGACGCAAGAGCTGCTACGTCTCAGTAAGGAAGAACTACTGCAAGAGAAAGAGGAAAATCGCGCCAGGACTGCAGCAATCGAAGCTGAGATTGCAGTCATCCGAGATCAGATTCTACTTCGACCGAGGGAAGATCCTCCTGTTGATCCTCGACCGATGCAGATTCCAGTAATTGACCCTCGACCGAGGCAGATTCCAGTACCCGACGCCCCGGCCGATGTACTTCCACCTCGGATACCAGTCCGAGATGTTCTTCTTGCAGGAATTCCGCAAACCCTAGGTCAAAGGATGGACCCTAATCAACAACTGAGGCGTCCAAGAGTGAACCTAGGAGATCCAGCAGATCATGACTACGAACTTCGACCGCAAGTTCTAGCCATGATTCGCCAATGCCAATTCGGAGGGCTAGAGAAGGAGTCGCCGCATCAACATCTTCAAAACTACGAGATCTTGATGGAGACCTTGCGACCTCCCAGAATTGAGAATAACAACTACAAGATAAGACCTTTTTACTTTTCTTTAAAAGATAGAGCTCTTACTTGGTATCAATCTTTTCCTCCAGGAAAAATTAGCACATGGGAGGAGATGACTACGGAATTCTTGACCAAATTCTTTCCACCCTCAAAGACCGCTGAAATGAGGGGGAAAATCAATGCTTTCATCATGAAGGACAAGGAGAGCTTGTCCAAATCTTGGGAGCGGTTCAAAGATATCCTTTTGGATTGCCCACATCATGGGAATCCAAAGATCGAGTTGTTGGAGATCTACTTCAAAGGGCTGGACGGAAGCACCCAGTTCAATCTCCAACTACTCTCCGCCGGTACCTTCATGGACATGGCGATTGATGAGGCTTGGGACTTCATTGAGAAGCAAGCCTTGCACATGGAGAAGTATACCCACCAAGGAGCTGAAGGTGGAATTAAAAGAGTCAACTTTCAAGAGACTCAACCCAACAACAATCAACTCACGTCATTGAAGAACGACGTGAAGCAATTGAAGGAGCTCTTGATGGCTCAAACTAAGAAGGAAGAGCAAGGGCAAAGGAACAACAACAACGGGTACCGTAACAACAATAACGGTTCCCGAAACAACAACTACAACAACAACAATAGAGGATCCAATAGCAACAACTGGAGGGCGAACAACCAAAATCACGGTAACAATCATTCAAACCCCAATTCTAATGATTCCTCTAACCCTTTCCTCTCTCCCCCTTCTTCTTCTTCTTCTTCTACTCCATTGAAAAGCCAAGGGCAAGGATCAAGTTCGTCTCAGCCAGAAAAGAAAGACGCAGTTCTGGAGGCAATCTTGATCAAGCTTAGCGCTATGGAGAATTCTATGACTTCATTTTCGAGGGCCCAAAAGTCCTTCAAACAACAACTTGCTAATAGGGCGAATGAAGCGCCAAGAGATCCAGGGAAGCTTCCAGCGAAGACGGAAGCTAACCCTAAGGGCCAGTGCATGGCCATAACGACGAGGAGTGGACTCAAAACTGCAGATCCAGTACCTCGCTCGACGCAGACCACCTCGGTCCAGATCCAGTCGAAGAACACCTCGACCGAGATGCCAACCGAGGCGGAGCAACAAAAAGCAGGAGGAACGACAGAAACTTATGTTCCACCTCCTGCATATAGACCACCACTTCCATTCCCTCAGTCCAGAGCCAGAGCACATCTAGACAAGCACTTTGGTAAGTTTCTTGACTTGATGAATAAGCTACATATTAATATCCCTTTTCTTGATGCTATTTTAGGTATGCCCGCCTATGGGAAGTTCTTAAAAGAAATCTTATCAAGAAAGAGGAAGCTGGAGAATGTTGGTGAAGTTAGGATGACATCTAAATCTTCGGAGCTTATCAAGATCATGAAGGAAAAGATGCCACCTAAGTTGAGAGATCCCGGCTCATTTTGCATTCCCATTCAAGTTGGGGATGTCACTTGTGAAGCCCTTTGTGATCTAGGAGCCAGCGTGAGCATCATCCCGCTGGAGTTGTGTACTAAGATCGGTCTTGGAGAGCCCAAGCCGGTCAAGATTCGACTTTACATGGCGGATCGCTCCATTACCCATCCCGTGGGCATTTTGGAGGACGTTCCGGTCAAGTTAGGTAACTTCTATCTACCTATAGATTTTGTCGTACTTGACATTCCCGCAGATTATCCAGTACCTATTATTCTCGGGAGGCCATTTCTAGCAACTTCGGGTTGCAACGTGGATTGCAAGAACGCCAAGTTGAAATTTAACGTCGGTGGCGATGAGGTGGAGTTCGCACTACTTGCAGCAATGAAAGGGGAGCAACTAACTGACGACATCTTCAACATCTACGATGAAGAAGAATCAAGAGAATTGGTGAGCTCTATCCTTATTAACGACCCACTCGAAAGAGTTATAAGTTTCAGTTTAATGGAGGAAGGTATAGATGCTTTTTGTGATGCAGATATACGGAGCTTAAAAGCACTAGAAGAAGATCCAGGAGCTAAAACTGAGAAGCTGATCCAGGAGACAAAGATCTCCAGCCTCGGATCCAGTAGTAGTGCCTCGACCGAGGCACTTTCTGGACAGAGCGAGGCGACTGAAGAACACATCGGTCAACGCCTAAACGCCTCGACCGAGGTCGACGGCGAGACGATGTCAACTGAGACTGCATCAAGTCCAATTTCTGACGCCACTCCACTGGAAAGAGGAAGCACAGATCCCCCTCAGAAAGCACCCCCAGTTGTGGAGCTTAAACAACTCCCTAATCACTTGAGGTATATCTTTCTTGGGCCGGATTCTACTTATCCCGTTATTGCTAGTGCTTCCCTCTCCGATTCTGAATTGTCTAAGTTAATGCATGTCCTGAGAAAGCATCGAAAAGCCATAGGTTACACCACGGATGATCTTATTGGCATTAAACCTTCTTTCTGCATGCATAGAATTCTAATGGAAGATAATCATAAGACTTCACGGGAACCTCAAAGACGGTTAAATCCGATCATGAAAGAGGTTGTGAAGAAGGAAGTTCTTAAGTTGTTGGATGCAGATATTATTTATCTTATCTCGGACAGCAAGTGGGTTAGCCCAGTGCATGTCGTTCCGAAGAAAGGAGGGATGACCGTTGTGACAAATAAGAACAACGAGTTGATCCCAACAAGGACCGTTACGGGCTGGAGAGTTTGCATCGATTATAGGAAGCTGAACACGGCGACTAGGAAGGATCATTTTCCGCTTCCCTTCATTGATCAAATGCTCGAACGATTGGCCTAGCATTCACACTTTTGCTACTTGGACGGCTATAGTGGATTCTTCCAGATTCCTATCCATCCGGATGATCAGGAGAAGACCACTTTCACTTGTCCTTGGGGGACGTTTGCCTATCGGAGGATGCCATTTGGATTGTGCAATGCACCCGCTACCTTCCAGCGATGCATGATGGCTATCTTTTCCGAGTACATAGAGGAGATCATGGAGGTATTTATGGATGATTTTTCTGTATATGGTTCCTCTTTTGATGATTGCCTATCTAACCTTTCTCTAGTACTTAAAAGATGTGAAGACACTAACCTTGTTTTAAATTGGGAGAAGTGTCATTTTATGGTTAATGAAGGCATTGTGCTAGGACACCTTGTTTCTAATCGAGGTATTGAGGTTGATCAAGCTAAGATCGAGACTATTGAGAAACTCCCTCCTCCTTGTTCTGTTAAAGGTGTGAGGAGTTTTCTCGGGCATGCAGGTTTCTACAGGAGATTCATCAAGGACTTCTCCAAGATTTCTAAACCTCTAACTAACCTCTTGAATAAAGATGTTGTTTTTGAGTTTTCGCAGGAGTGTCTTGATGCTTTTTACAGGATTAAGGAAGCGTTGATCTCCGCTCCCATTATCCAGCCTCCTGATTGGACCTTGCCCTTTGAGGTCATGTGTGACGCTAGTGATGTAGCCGTAGGAGCAGTGCTTGGACAGAAGAAAGATGGACGGACCACCGCCATTTATTATGCTAGCAAGACGCTAGATGAAGCACAACGCAACTACGCTATCACCGAGAAAGAGTTATTGGCGGTTGTATATGCTTTCGAGAAGTTTCGTTCCTATCTAGTAGGGGCGAAAGTCATTGTCTACACCGACCATGCAGCCATTCGTTACTTGTTGGCTAAGAAAGATGCAAAGCCGCGCCTTATTCGATGGATTCTCTTACTCCAAGAGTTTGATCTAGAGATCCGCGATAAGAAGGGATCCGAAAACTCCGTTGCGGATCACCTCAGCCGGCTACCGGAATCCTCCCGCGAGGCGGATAACCCACCCATAGACGATTCATTCCCCGATGAGCACTTGCACGTCTTGGAGCGTTTGATGGATCTACTTACTTCACCCCACGATGGAGGTGAAGTATGGGGTGAGGGAACCTCCTACCTTGTTTGAGACGCATCATGGTCCAGCTAGCGACCTTAAATCAAGCGCTTCTTGGGAGGCAACCCAAGGTATTGCTCTCTTTTCCCGTTTTCTAGTCTAGCTTAGATAGTTTTTGTTTTTGCTTTGCTTTGCTTTGTTTTTGGCGTTCTGGACAGACAACAGGGAATATCTAAGGAGGAGCACAACTGGAAGGACAGAAGTTCGAGATTCTGAGAAGACAGAAGGACCTCGGTCACTGTCAGAGCACCTCGACCGAGTTGATTCTTGAGCAACCGAGGCGACTAGGGTTTCTGCAGAACCGCCTCGGTCCATACCACCTCGGTCCAGTCGAGACCATCTCGACCGAGGTGACAGCAGATCCAGTAACAATATAAAAAGAAAAAAAATTTACTTTTCACCTTTTTTTATCCTCCTCGACCGCGGCGAACAGACGCATCTCGCTCATCTCAGATCTTGCTTGTTTTCGACATTTTCTGCTTCCAAATCGAGATTGAAGGGTAGAGGAGTCGATTGCAACAACGAATCTGCAAGAAATTTGAGTGAATCGGCCGGAACGAGGTAAAAACGATCGAAACCCTAAACTCGTTCGTTTACTTCAATTTGGGCTTTGGTTGCCCCTGAATCTGTTGAGGAAAAGCTTAAGTACCCCTTAGGAAGCATCGGTAGTGATTTTTGGGGGAAAAGAACTGAAATTCAGAGAGTTGAAATCGCGACTGTCTTCGCCTCGGTCCAGTCGATCTGCACCTCGGTCGAGGTGATTCTTGGAGTTTGTCAGTCGACCGAGGTAGTCTGACAGTGCTGTTTGAAGATGAGTTTTGACAGATTGTTAGCCCTTAGAGATAGATCCTCTCCTTCCCCCTCTTCTTCCTCATCCCGACCTTCTATACCGGTGATCCACGAGAGACACCTTGTAGATTACGAGCGCATTGCTAGCCGTCTAGTGATCGCACCTAGATTCCTGGACATTTCTGCCTTTGACTGTCTCCACGTTGATGGAGATCTTAGGAGGATGATCACCGCCGTCGGGCTGGATCAGTTTACTGAGATCCGAGCCCCAACTTACTTAGAGCTGACCCTCGAGTTTGTCAGCTCCTTCACTTACCTCCCCACAGAGAGGGCGGTGAAGTACCGGTTGATGAACCGGAACTACTTAGTACCTCTAGACCATTGGAGAGACATCTTTGGCTTCCCTACCCCCACTGCCGTAGACTTCCCGACCCGAGCCGTAGCTAGAGAGTTCTGGGGTCAGATCGCCCACATTACAAAGCATGCAGATAGGTGGCGCCCTGGTGATTCCAGGGAGAAGCTTATCTTCCATCTTGCTTTTCGTTTAGCTCACATGATCTTCAGCGAGACGCTTCTGGCGCGTACTGAGACGCCCCAGAAGGTCCGACAGGGGGAGCTCTTTGCTTTGTACTGCATGGTCACAGGTGGATACCCTGACTTTGGATTGATGCTGGCAGAGGATCTGCACAGGATCAAGGCCAAAGGGAAGGGAGATATATGCTGTGGAGGGATAGTGACCCATATCGCTACTTATCAGGATATGGATCTGAGTAGGTGTACTATGGTGGCGGCTGCCAAGCCGCTCGGACTTTAGGAGATGATTACACGGAGGATTCTAGTTCCCCGTGGTTTGACTACACCTTACGTCGCTATGCCATGGGAGCTGACTGCACCTCAGGGCATCAGATGGTCTGCACAGTTCTCTGTCTTTGATCCACATTTTTGGCAGACCGCTTGGGGTCCACTTATGGAGGATTACAGAGAGGGAGCAGTTGCCCCTGCTGCAGCTGAGGAGGAGGAGGAGGCTGAGGATGAGGACGACGATGATGACACAGTGGATGAGAGAGGAGGTGGCGTCCCGATGGACACAGGGACAGATACAGCTGGGACGAGCGCGCCACCTATTATAGATTTGGATGACGAGGAGGACACTGAGCCGGCACCAGCTGAGACTTCTCCGGTCAGACCTGCTAGACGCAGGAGGCGGGGAGTGAGAGATAGAGCTGCTCACCGACGGATCGATGACCTGACGGATCAGGTTATCGACTCATATGCTGCACTTTCGCTGGATATCCGCGAGATGCAGGAGCGGCAGCATCATCAGCACATCATGGCTCAGCCGCAGTTCGAGCGGATCATGGGCCATCCTTAAGATCCTACTCAGTATCCCTACATACCACCACCACCACCGGATCGAGACTACTGAGGAGCTGCAGGATTTTATTATTATATTTTTTATGCAGTTCGGCTTTTATCCGGTGAGTTCTCTCTTGTTAGACTTTTATTATACCCACTGGGACAGTGTGTCTCAAGTATGGGGTGTTTGTTATTTGACTACGTGACTACGTGATGTATTTGACACCTTTGATGTATTTTATTTATCGGATACTTTCGTATTTATGCTTCATTGCCTTTATATGATTATCTGATATTACATGCATACCTACAGGTTATCTGATTGAGAAAAACGTCGAAACCGAAAAAAAAAAAATGATTTAAAAAAAAGGAGTTTTTTCTGACCTCGACCGGGGAGATTCTGGCCGAACGAGGTGTTTTCACCTCGGTTGAACCAAGAACACCTCGACCGAGGTGTGTTAACTGAGAGTTTTCGAAAACGATTTTTGTGTTGCTTATCTGGATATGATCTCAGTGAAGATCTTGTTTACCTACTGGTTTTAAATTCTTTATGTGTTTGAAAGGTTTTATAATATGTTTAAGTTGCTAAATGCTTTGTTTGAAATTATTAGCATGTTTAATACTTTGTTTTTATCCAAATTATGTTGAATTTGAAGGTTGACACCGCAGGTTAAGTTCTCTCACGTTCTTCTTGGAAAGACCAAGGCAATTCATTCTCTTCTTCTTCTTCTTGATCATGCTTAGCCCCTCATATACATTTTGCCTCCCTTTACCTATCCGGGAATTTGGAAGCAAGCAAAGTGGTGAAAGCAAGTTAAAGTTGAGAAGTGGCTGGAAGTGAAAGTGTTAGAAAGCAATAATAGGTTTGGGGAAGTCAATCATGAAGATGAGTAACTCGGCACCATTCACATAGCCGGGTGTTTGTGTCTTGCCAAAGTCGGATTGAGCGATATTCCTAACGGGTCATGGTATGTGCATCAAGGGTTTGATGCATCTCGAGAAATTGATGATTGCAGATTTCCTAGGCTTCGGTTATTGTGCACCTCTGTCCATGCATCCCAAAAAGTAAAGAAAAAGAAAAAAAGTGTGAGATAAGCAAAGCTTATTGGTGGAAGATGTTGCAAGTCAAAGTGAAAGTGAAGTTCATCATTTTCCCGGATTCTAGCACCACATTACCTTACATACATCCCTACCTTACACGTTTCTTGACCTTTTCTTTTGGGAAGCCCTTGAGACCTTGAGCTTGTTGATTGACTTAGCGGTTTAAACTGGATTATACATGATTAATTTTGATAATTATGATTTATTATGCATTCTATGATTTTATGCAAAGATGAACAACTTTCCTATATTTATAAAATGTTTTGAGCATATTGAGTTTTTAAAGTCCAGGAAGTATTCTCTTAGAGTGATCTATGATAGTTGCACACCATAAAATGTTTTTGAAAGACTTTTTCATTGATTTTCTTGACTTATAATCCATTCTATCTTGTCTTCTATATGAGGAACTTGCTTGGGGACAAGCAAGGGCTAAGTATGGGGTATTTTGATAGCATGAATTATCGTCTATATTTCGGGGTTTGTTTGGACGTTTTATCTTTCATAATCTGCATGTTTGTATGTACATTATGTGATTTTACTACCATTTCATCTACCTTTGCGAGAATCGAGGTCTACACCTAGTTTTGTTGTAATTGCAGGTAAAATGGTACGTTTTGCATCAAAAAGGAGCAAAAGGAGTCACGAGTCATTTGGAGCTACATCCAGGGAGCATAGCCATGGATTAAAGATTCACTTTAGAGCAGTTTTGAGAGATTTCACATTCAGTTGTGAGTCACCTCGGTTGACCACAGATTCACCTCGACCGAGGTGATCCAGAGACGCCGACTCGACCGAGGCGAACACCTAGGACGCGGCGAGAATATTTTATTCTTGGAAGAGATCTTTTAAAATTGGAAAGTGATCTTATATTTTTGGGCTTGGCTGCTGGATGGAAGGAGATATGCAGAATCATATATTTTACCTATATTTATGGGAAAATATTTTTCTAAGATTTATTATCTTTGGAGGGTTATTTTCCTATAAAAAGGGTTGGATTTTCCACAAATCCAGCATCCGCATACAGTTGGAAATCACGCTATACCGTCGATCAGGGTTTATAGCACGCAGCAGCAGCAGCCTTCTCCACGTTGGGAGAATTGAAGAACCTTTTTGAAGGTTGAAGGAAGATTGAAGTCCATAGCTTTCATAGCTTTTTGGAGGGTTTTGTAAGATTGTCTTCAATTCCCTCAATTGTTGTCTTGTCTTTTTGGATTGCTATCCAAGGAACGCTTTGTTGTGATATTTGATTCAGTTATTGAAGTCTTTTCATTAAATTCTTCTTTGTTCAAATAATCACTTTCTTCCCATATATTTTAATACTTTCATAATGATGATGAGTGGCTAATTTCCATGTGTGATTCTAGGGTGATTGGCTGAAGGTTGTGGGAAAAACAATGATAGAATAATCTTAGATTCCAGTAGGATCCTGAAAGTTCGAGTCTTTAACCTTAACCCTAAGCATCTCGTTCGGTTGAAGAACATCTCGGCCGGGGTGGAATTCTTCTGTCCGAGGTGACTTATTCGACCTAAACTGAGAGTTAAGTGTTAGAGTTTGCTAAATCCTATTCTTATTACACCTTTCTGGTTCAAAGCAAGCTTAGGATGAGACTTACCCGGTAATTCCTTAGTTTGTATACCAACGATCATAAGTATAGGTAATAAAGGTTTATCCTTTATTGGGGTTTGAGTGTGCTTCCATCCCATCTTTGTGAGTTAGCCTGAGACTTACCCGGTAAAGGTTGATTCTATTCCCTTAGATGATGTGTTAGTTTGAGGTTATAGTTCTTTATCTTAATTCCTTGAGACTTACCCGGTAATAGGAGTTACGGTTTAGGATTAGTGAGTAGTGAGACTTACCCGGTGATCTACTCCACTTTAGAAACACCTTCCCCACACAAAAATCTCAGCTTTGTCCGCTTATCTATAGATCTTGAGTTGGAACCACAACTAGATGCCTTAATCCCTAGAATTGCATGTTTGCTTTATTGACTTCTTATTCATCTTTGATTGTGTTAATTGCTCTTGTGGTTAGTATCGACATAAGCACACCGTATTGACTTTGTTTCACCGAGTCCCTGTGATCGACCCCTGGAATTTTCTTGCTTTTACTATGATTGACCCGTACACTGCGGGTTCGCATCCTTGTTTTAAAGCTTAAGTCTAGGGTTATAAATTTAAAGCTTGCACACACCGTTTGGAGCGAACAAGGGCCTAGTTTATACACCTTAATACATAAACTGCCTACTTAGCCAACTCATCCAATATATTACGCTCCTAAAAATATACTATCGAAGTTTCATAAATATAAAGTATATTCTGTCAATGTGTAAACATGGAAAGATATACATATTTAGTAATATATATCCATACTATATATATAAGAAAATCATGAACGTTCATTAGTCTGAATTACGTGGTTGTAAAAGGTTTCTACTCCCTACGATATAACTTGTTCTTATTTGATCTATCTCTATATATATAGATATATAAGGACTGGTTCGGATGAGAAGGTTCTTTATGGAGAGGAGGTGAGGACAGAATTTCATTCGGTTTTTTGTATTACCGAATTATTTTTTGTATTTTTTTCAAAACGTGAACTTTTTATCTAAAAAACAATGCATTTTTTTGTTATTAATCTAAAAATATAATAATGATATCAAGATAAAATGAACCCACATAATATAGAGAAATGAACAAAATTTCTCCTCAATGCTCTATATAAGGAGCATTCTCACCGGAACCAAAACACACGCACACACAGAAACATTTTTTACGCAAGAACATTTTTTTACGTAAAGAGTGTGATCGTTCATTTCAATTTGCTACCGTGTTGATCATTCATTTAGATGAATCATACAACCTGAACAAGCACAATTATATTTTTTTTGTGATGAATAAAAATTAAGATATCCAACCGGTACATCTCAACCATGCAACTATTAGCGCACGCACATGACAATTGACCAAAGCCCAACACATAAATCCGATGAAGTTTCATCTTAAAATCGATTGACAATAAAAAGAGTAGTCACCGAATCTTATATACCAAGTTCGGAATGACCCACAATTGGCAAAAGGGAGTTTCAAGAGATAGAAAGTGAAGACAGAAATAGTTCGTATAGAAGAAAGAATGAGAAGAAGATTATAACCTTTTGAGTAATTACACTACATATATTGTCCATAGAAACATATAAGAGCCTTTAGTTGATACCTCAACGGCGGGCGTTTAGAATGAAGTCCCTCAAATCCTTGTCATCGAGATGTAACTTGTCATACAAGTTCTGCCCAAACCGAAGATCCAAATGAAAGGCCAAAAGTAAATGCTCCACACCTATGTAGTCGTCTCCAAACTCTATCGTATAGTTGGCACCTCTTTCCAGGACGGAAGCAAGATGAAAACCAAGCATAGGTCCAAAGGTACCAGGAGCTAACTGCAGTTAAAAAAGCCATGAAAACATACTCATCAAAACAGAAAACTAGCCAGCGTCTTTGGATGCAAACCTTTGGCTGCTTGGATATGAAATCATCACAAACTTGTAGAGCTAACCAACAATCAAACCCGGCCTCAGTCAGGATTCTTTGAGCTGGACCATCAAGAAGGGCCTTCATCAAATTCTCTGATTCAACAATTTGCTGCTTGTTAACTCTTGCAGACTCAATAGCTCTGGCCACAGCATCCCATGCTATTTCAGTAAAGATCTACACATCAGGATAAGCTGGTGAGCCAATCCAAAGAAGATCACCCATCTCTACACATATTAAGCTATATATTTTCAGTTGTACAAATAAATAAAGCTCAAATTAGAACCAAAAGACCACGTACTTGGGGGCATGCTTGCTTGGTATGTGAGAATAAAATTAGGATTAGTTTAGTTTTAAAACAAAAAAAATGACTAAAATATACAATTATGGACACTAATTTGTTTATTATTATACCACAATTTGGATAGAAGGATATTTTTATTACTTCATGAGAAATCTATATCCACTCCATAAGAGATATCAAAACTCCTTACAATGATTTTTTATTATATTGGAAAATTAATTCACTACAATGTTAAAAGCCGAGAGAGTGCATTAAGTGCAGAGCAATCAACAGAGGTATTAATAAATAATGTGAAATAAGAGTTGTTTAACAGACTGCAGAACACTAGTAATCACAAGAGGGAGAAAATATACCTTCCGGTTCATCCAAGGCTGGCCAACATCTCCACGGATAATGTGTCGGGATGATCTGGCAAAATTAACAGTAATATTGGTTTGGATGCAAAAGAAACTGTGACAATATTAACGAATAAAGAGGCTCTTCTTCAACAAGAATACTCTTTAGGTTCTTTTTTTTTTCCCAAAAAAATGACATTTTATGTACAGAGTTACCAAATTTACAGAAATTAATATTGCAGTATGAGTTAACTTGAAAACACAAATTCCAATTAGCCAATAAAGATGGCCTTGTGCTCAACAATCAGTCATGACAGGATCAATTTTTGTTCTAATGCTTAATGCTTAAGTGCAGTGCTCAATTTCATCATCTCAACTGATGAACTGATCACAAGTCAAGTTTGTCATACCTTGCTAATTTCGTTGAATCATCCCCATATTTCTCTTCATATTTTCCTTTAGGATCTGGAAGGGAAAAAATTATAATTTAATTAAAAAAAAAATACAAGAGCTTCCCACACATAGTAAGATAGACAAGATGGTTCTTTATAGCAAAAATGGCTGAAGAAATAAGAAAAAAAAATATAACCTTAAAAAATCAGAGAAGAAGATCAATGTCATAAGCTCAATCGTCATAAAATATTTGGAAGAATCTTTCTTTTTCTAAAATGTAGAAAAAGGTAGTGCATAACAATGAACCAGCTCCTATTTAGGGTGTTTTCTTCGCTTAGAATAGATCACCTCACCGCTATATAAAAATTGTGCAAGAGAGTTCCATTGCAGAATAGAATATCACAAGATTTTCCTATTCAACCCATTCTTTTTTTTTTGGTAGAACCTATTTAACCCATTCTAAGAAGAGCAAATAACAATGTAACGATACCATAATTAATATTCACAGACAAAGAGTCATTTTGATCATGCACCTACAAAGATCTATTCAGCCTACTAAATCACTACATTTAGTTTATTTTCTTTCTCGCTAACCTCTGGCCATATGTAACCGCTCACTTTCAAATCCAAATAGCCCCGGTAGAAACTAGGTGATTGTGAATTTGATGTACTTGAATTCTTTTCAAATAACTGGGCATGAATCGTGATGAACAGTGAATAAAAAGGCACAAGGCAAAAAATCCTTATGGATCTGAGGCGCCACAGGTTATTAAATTTTGATTTAAGCTAAACACATTCAAATAAATCTAGTTGTAAACTTGTAATTTAAGATATATAAGGAGATAAGCAATCTATTGTATGAAATATAAGCATGCACCCATATACACAAAAAAATTTAATAAATCATATCAGTCACTATCTCAAATATCACAGCATATGAATTCAATCTCCATAATTTGAGCATGTAGAGCCATAGTGCACATGTTATAAGGCCTATAACATGAGTCATAGACTAATAAAGTAATTGTACAACAAGTCAATTACATAACCAAAATGCAAGGCACTGGACACTTTAAAATGCATAAACTTAAGAAAGGAATTCATAGCACACTGGTCAGAATCCATATCACCACATTCATTCTACAAATTATCATCACCATGATCTTGCAACTTCACTCAAATTCCAATATTATAACAAAGTAATAGTATTTTTTTTTCTTTCAGCTGTGTTTATTTTTTTTATCATGGTCAGAGCAACTCAAGGGTAAGAATTCCATAATGTTCCATCTTTGCCATTGCATAAATAGAGGAAAAGTCTCTGGTAGCAAAGCAGACACGTGCCAACAGGACTACTATCATGTGGCATGCTAAAAGTAGTACGTACTCAAATCGCTTAGAGTAGCATAGACAGCAAATATGGCTTCCCTCAGATTCATTTCACTGAGATTGTGATCACTAAATAATTGTTGACCAAGCCTTTGATCTGAGTGGCATGCTAGGAGTAGATGTTTGAGAGATATGAACTCATCTCCCATTTCTTTCTTATACTCATCTGCTCTTTCCACGAGCGAAGCAAGATAGGGACCAACTACAGGACTACTCTCACGTACCAACAGGAGGGAAGCAAGTACAGGTCCTCTGGAATGACGTGTTACCTGCAATCAAATACCATCAGAACCTACTCAAAAGAGACAGCTATTTTAGCTGGAATCCTTGGATGCATACCTTGGGCTGCTTAGGTATGAATTTGTCAACAGTTTCAAGTACTGACGAGTTATCAAGCCCAGTCTTGGTCAGTATTTTTGAAGCTAGACCGTCTTTTTGCTCAAGAAGAGACTTCAGTAAATGCTCAGATTCAACAATTAGTTGTCTATTGACTTTAGCATACTCAATAGCATCAACCAACACCTCCCATGCCATCTCAGTAAATTGTGATTGATTTATCTAGTGAATAAAGGTAGTAATGAATGTCACCAATGAACTCATTTCAAAGAGAAGCAACAACTTGCAATAGGGAGAGAAATTATGTACTGGCATCAGTATACATGTCAAAAACAAGAAAAGGCTCCGAAAGAGAAATTATGTACTGGACAAGGCAGCTACAGCACACATTTAATATTAGAGTAAGGATGCCCCTTCGCAGTCCATGCAATCATCAGGTCATCTTCATCACAAAGAAGAGCAAGATAAACAGGCGTGCTCAAACATATGCATCAACATAAGCCAAACAGAACCATGGACATTGCTAAGTAAATCGCGGGATAAATGACAGTGACAGTCCTATGCTACCAAAGCAACACATTCATAACGATAAAGAAGCTCACTGCACAGCACGATTTATCTACATCGCTAGGGAATTTAGCAAGATGTATACAGAAATTAAAAAGAGCTAACAAACTGAGGTTATACGAAGCAGAAATAAAACATCACCATCAAACAAACTGCAATAAACAGTTCAATTATCAGATGTTGCAGGCAAAAAGATATCCATAGAAGAAGAAGAAAGAAACCAAGCGAGAAAGCCTAATTTAAATTGAATAAATGCAGAGACCTGGCCAGGGATTCCAGTCGGAGAGAGAGTTGAGAAGGAGTACAATCTACGACCGCAGCGAGGGACGCCGGCGTTGCACGGAAAGGTCACGCCAGTGGAAGAAGGGAATGCAACAGCGGGGGACCGATAGAGAGCATTGGCGATTGCCGAAACTGCTCTCGGAACTCGAATGGCGGGAAAAGCTGACCTTGCAAGTATGCTTGCAGAGGTTCTACTCGCCATTACACCGTGGGCCCTTTTTACAGAGAAAAGGAAGTGGGATGCATTAATTAATAGTATTTATGAACCTATATATATATATATATATATACTAAGAATCAGCCCGTCAACTTCCACTTTACAAATTTAGTGCAGCCACCTCATTAAGTATATACGTATGAGCTATTTGATAAACCACTCAGATTATTATTATTTAGGTTAATTAATTACTTAATTTTTTAACCATACTTAATCAAATTCAAGATCTTAACAAACTCTCATTTTATTTTATTTTTATTTAAATATACAATTAATATTTTCCCCATATATTATATAATAAATATCATTAAAATTTACTTTATTTAATTATTATTCTATATCATTTACTTTTATATTATTTTATTAGCTCGTTAATATATAACAAAATTCATTAAAATAAAGTAGGATTAATATTCTAACAATGTTTTATTTAATTTTATTTATTTTGAAGTATATTTTTTATTTATATTATTTAATTTTAAATATTTTGTAATTATAGTTTAGTTGGATATTATATAATAAAATCCATTAAAACTTACTTTAATTTTATTTTTATTCTAAAAATATTTCATTTCATTTTATTTATTTTGAAGCATGTTTTTTAATTAGACTTTTTGTTTAGTTTTAATTATAGACCGTTGGTT
>BSUD01000008.1:23609088-23629580 GCA_033239045.1 Fagopyrum esculentum | reverse complement strand
AGATAATAAATAAATTTATTACGAAATCTATTTTTCATTTTTAATTTAAAATTTACAAAAAAAAAAGTTAAGAAAGTAAATGTTTGAAACATATATAATTAAACTATCATTTGTGTTTATTTGTAAAACATAAATATGTTTTGTTAAAAATTCTCAACCCCATTGTTTACCATATAGGAAAATGTATAAAAATAAATTTAAATTAAAATATTTTTGTTAAACAAATTAAAGTTTATAAATTAACATTATAACAAATCCAGTATAGGCACAAAAAATACACTAGCGTAAAAGCTAAATAGTTACAATGTTGTTTTCATATAAAACAAACAAACTATGTGACAAGGATAACAACATACTATAAATTAAATATACAATAAACAATCTTCATAATGAAAATTAATACTTACTAACAAGTCGATTGGATAAATTGTTATTTTACAAATTTGAACATTTCAATACTATTATTTCTAAACTTACATTTAACATACAAACCTTAAAATTAGTATATTATGATAAAATAAATAAATTTTATTATCACATACATAGCGTAAAAATTTAAACTACAAACCTTAAAATTAGCACATTTAACTATTATAATTTAACAAATTCCGTGCAGGGCACGAGTTTAAAAACTAGTATATATATAAATGACAAAATGCAAAGGCTTGAGATTTTTCAATCCCAACACAAGGAGACCGCGTTGAGTAGTTTTAATTTGAAACTAGTGTAATACCCGCACAGTGTGCGGATTTGACAATATTGAATTATATATAATACTATGTTATTTTTTAAAATTTTTTAAATTCATACATAAATATATAGATAAAAGTTATCACTACTTATTAAATTTCATTTATTTTGTAAAAAATCAAAACAAAATCTGTTTAAATCTTAGGATTTGGTTAGATGATATAATTTTTTTTAAAAAAAATCAATTATATTTTGTTTAAATCACCTATCCAATAAATTTTCTAAAGATTATTAGTGTTTATATTATTTTAGTAAATCTCTTAATTATTTAAATTTTTTAAAATAATTTTTTTGCTTCGATAAACGTGGCGTTGACACGTGGCAAAAAGAGTCTCTCCTTTAATACATATAAGATAATTGGTCAATTAGATCATTTTCAATTTTCATGAAGTTTGTATGTCCTTCAATTTTTACCATTTTTTCTAAATTGAAGTTGGAAGGTAAGTGATTTGATTAGGGGTACATCTACTAAACATATTTATACCATGTGCTTAGTTACTAGAAAAAAATCTAAAAAAGGCTTAGTTAACTAATTTGGTCTTTTAATTTTAACTTTTAACTTTAACGTAGAAACCCTACTTCAAGCGAATTTGTCTGCCGCTACCGCCCTTTACCTTATTTCCAAGTTTTTGATGGATCATCTTAGGCGTCCGTACCAAAAACGCCATTTGCACACCCCTCCACCCGGATCACTTTCTTATCGGGAGGCTCGACCTGAGTAAAATGATGATGACACTATTTACGCACATCTCCACTACTTTAGTCCCCTTTATCTCACCTTGTGCTCCCAAGTCCACTATTTAAGCTTCCATATCCGCTCTTGCATGTTAAGCATGTCCACGGGTCGGACCCGCCGGGTCGACGGGTCCGACCCGCCGGGTCAGGGGTCCGGGGAGGGTGACCCGGACCCGGACCCGTATATGTGGCCGACCCGCTGGGTCACGGGTCAGACCCGGCGGGTCGACGGGTCGGCCACCTCACCATAAAAAAAATTAATGGAAATAAACTTAAAAAATAAGAAAATAAATAGAAGATAAAAAATTGGACTTAAACTTAAAAAAGAAGAAGAAAATAAACTAATAAAAAATAGGACTAGTCTTAAACTTTAAAAAAAAAAAAAAAAGGGAAGAATTGGGCTTGAACCGGAATCCCGGTTGCCTACGTATCCTCTTGGGGAGGAGGAATCAAAGCCCACGTAGTTCTCTTACCTTTGTTTATATCCCCGATTGGCCCTTACCTTAGTTGGACTCTCCCGCCGATACATCCGATGACGTTTGTTGTCGCTCGTCGTCATCTTCGTCGCCTTCCTCCGCCGAGAGGTTGTTCTTTTGTGTTCGCATTTCCACTTTCCTCCAATCGGCTAGGAGGACTTGTGCCTCCAACGTCTCGGGCAACATGTTTGATCTCGTTAGATCGAGCACCTTTCCACTCCGGCTAAAGGTTTGCTCAACCGCTACCGTTGAGGCGGGAACGGCGAGAATTTGTGCCGCGATCCTTGAGAGGGTAGGGAACCTCATTCTCTCTGGTTGGCTCCACCATTCTAATATGTTGAAATCCTCCTCTTCTTCATCATTGGCAAACTCAAAAGAAATGGTTAGATATTCGTCGAGTTCCGAGTTGGAACTCGACGTGGTTTTTGCCCTTTTCGGGCCAAACAAATCTCTAACAATTGATTTAAATTTAGATGAACTTGAAGATGAAGGACGAGGAGGGGGTTGAGAAGATTGACCTCGATCGGAAACACGATATTGAACCAATAATTCATCAAATAATTTTCTAACTTTAGCAATTATGGTAGAAACATGACAATCGGGATGTTGTTCTAAACATAAAAATTCATAATAACTTTCTAAAAATTGTTTTAAACCGTCCATTTTACGTCTTGGGTCGAACACAAATGCAACAAGAAAAACATCGGGAATGGTTGTATAATAATCTAACCATTTAGTTCGCATTGAAAGTATAGCTTGTGAAATATTTTCAATTAAAAGACCTTGTTGAATTGCAAATGCAATATTAATTGCTACATAACAAAATATGTTTGAAGTTGGTGTATAAACATAACTAAAAGTGTTAGTAGCATCATAAAAATATTTAAAAACCTTCATTACATCTTTTGCTAAAATCCAAGATTCACCGAAAACAAAATTACCGACAATATGTTGTGCGGCAAAACCACTTAAAAGTTCTCGATATTCATATGATTCGTAAATCATTTTGTAAGTAGAGTTCCATCTTGTACAAACATCTTTTGGAAATTTTTTAGGATAAACGTTATTTTGTTTACAATATGCATACCATTTAGTAAGTACACTTTTTTTAGACCAAAGTTCATTAAGAATATTTCGAATAGGTTGTACTAAATGTCCAACGTATGCTAAACCGTCTTGAACACACAAGTTTAAAATATGAGCGGCACACCTAATGTGAAAAAATTTACCTCCAATCGTCGGCTTACAATAGTTGGTTAAATCTCTAATGGAAGTCGTGTTAGCGGAAGCATTGTCAAAACCGATTGAAAAAACTCGTGAAACTAATCTATATTCTTCCAAAACATTTGCAATCAAACGGGCAATGTTTTGGGCAGTTTGTTGTTCGTTGAAAACTCGTAATGCTAAAACTCTTTTGTTTAAAATCCAAAATTTATTAACAAAATGACAAGTAATACCCATATATGAATTTTTTTGAAAACCGTCGGTCCAAATATCACTACAAATAGAAACTTGAATATCACCGTCGTCCATAAAATATTTAATCAATTCTTCTTTATGAATTATATTTATGCATCATTTTTCTTTTAGCGGTTTGGCGAGAAATCGGTTTATATGCGGGTTGAGCATAATTTTGCATCCAATCATTAAGTGCAAAACTAAATGCTAAAGAATCTACGGCCAACATTTCCAAAAATGCATCCATAGAAGAAGAATGATCATATGCAAATAGAGAAGGAGGTTGGTTAGAAGTAGATGCGTACCTGGTAAGTTGTGTTTGCCCTCGTGCTAATCCTATTTTTTCGGGATGCTTGTTCCGGATATGCCTCTTGTAGTTCCCGTAGCCTTCTCCCTTTTTGTACTTGTATTGTGCCGCACAAAAATTGCATTTGGCATAGTAAACTCCGTTGGCATCGGGAGCACCTTTTGTAAACCAAAATCGGAAGACCGCCGCCGTTAGTTGAGTGTTGTTCAACGGCGGCTCCTCCGGCTCCTCCATGAATTCGGTCTCGGATCCTTGGGTGTTGGGGAAAGTAGGTGATTCCGTGATATTCTCCTCCTCGAAGATCTCGTGATCTCCACTTAATAAGTCTCGCCTTAAATCTGAACCGGTTGGAGGACCGCTAACGGAATGCCGTCCTCGGGTAAAACCTTCGCTGGATGAAGGACCGGCACCGCTAACGGAACGTCTTCCTCGGCTAGACATTTTTTTTTTTTGAATAATAGAATTAGAATGTAGTAGTAAGAGTGGTAAAATGAAAAATAAGAGAATGAGAATATGAGATTAGGAGAGTAATTGAATGTAAGAGTTGGAAATTATGGAGATATTGAGAGAGCGAATAGATGATTGAATGAGAATTGGTGTGAGATGAAATGAATTGGGTTTGAGATATTTATAGAATTGTTTTTGGGTTAGATTTATTAAAGTATATTGTTTTTTTTTTTTGAATTTGTGACCGTTACTGGTCGACCCAGCGGGCGACCCGACGAGTCACGGGTAAGGATCTGACGACCCTTACCCGTACCCGCGACCCGGGGGAACCCGGACCCGCCGGGTCACGGGTGACCCGTGACCCCTGGACATGCTTATTGCATGTACCCCCGCTCCTTCATACACACCATTTACATCTCACACATTTTAACAAATAAATTAAGACAAACAATCTAGAAATATAATCGATATTTGTTCGTTTATAAAACCGCATTTATATGTCAAGTCTTCCATCATTTAATAAAATAATTCATATCAAAGGTGGAATTATCAATATGTAATATGATCATTGATAGTGGAAGTTGTAGTAAGTTGGTATTGTTGACGTGATTTCAAAATTGCAGCTTAACATGGTTCATCACCCTCGACCCTACAAACTCGAGTGCATGAATGATTATGGGGAAATAATATTCAATATGCAAGATAACATTTCACTTAAGATTGGAGCATATGAGGATACTATATTATGTGATGTTGTTCTCATTCATGCTTTTTATATCTTACTTGGACGTCCTTGATAGTATGATAAAGATGTAGATCATAAAGCAAAGACTAGCTAATTGATAGTGTTTTACATTTCAGGGCAAAGATTGCATACTCAAGCCTATGACTCCAATTGAAGTTGTTGATTATTGTTAAAGGAGGAAAAAGCAAGAATAAAGAGGAGGATACTAAGAAACAAAACCTCTTGATCACCAATGAAGGATCGCTATTAGAGGGCATGTGCCTACTAATGATGTTTCTAATTGTCATATCCTGAGGTTTATTTGCAGGAAATTATTATCCTTCATGTATGATCTAGGAATTATCAATGCTTTCATCAAAAATCTCAGAGTCATCCACACCGTATTTTTTACTTTTTCATGGCAGCAAATAGCTTCTCATTATCCCAGTTTGAGTATGTGCATCTTTTTTGAGGGTCATGTGTGTAAGGAAACATTGATTATAGATTTATCTCTCCTAACCCCTAACATGGGTATTCCTATAAACATATTAGGAAAATTTTCTTGTCTCTTTGCAATGAGAAATTGAGATTAAGGGATGTTGAATTTTTACCCTCTTTTAATGGAAGTTGTATCTTTGCGCTTCATATAGGTATATGAAAGGGCGTGATGCAGCCCAGTTGAACTCCAGTCAAGACAATTCGGATTTGGTGACGAAGCCTTTTCAAGAAGGACGGAATGATGCAGGACGCCTAGTAGCAAGAGAATGAAACTAGAGCTTAGGAGAGGACGAGAGAAGAAGAAGAAGCAAGTGATCACATGGAAAGCTACGAAAGTTAGGAGGAAGCACTTGCATGGAAATAAGAGATGGGTCAAGCTAGATAGATCTTTATTTGTAAACTAGAGAACGTATGCGTATAAGCTAGCAAATGGATACAAGACCACATGTGAGGAACGAATGAGCACCCATGCACGTCCATGCATGATCATGTGTGGGAGAGGAGGAAGCCATGCACGTATGAGCAAGAATGCATGTGGGAGAGAGGAGAATGGGCTAAAAATAGTGGCTGAACTTTATTTAAGTTGGATATTATTTTCATCTCATAATTGACAATTATTATTATGGGTTTTACTTTATATTTTTGGGCTTTTTTAGTTATATTTTTCAGCCCATGTTTTATTAAAATCTTAGCTATTAGAGTTTCGACTTATTACCGAAAAAGCAATGGGAAAACCAAGATTTGAAGACAATTGAAGACTTCCATTCACCTTCTAGACTTTCAGTTACCCCACTTGTTATATCAAAATGAGGATCACCATCCAAGCCTGAAGGAAAGCTCAAAATAATCTTATATTTGAGTTTCTCAATATTTTGTTTGAAGATCATTGGTAGAGATTTTGTTTTATTAAAACGTCTAAATAAACAAGGTAAACCCTGAGGAAGAGATTATATATCCTATGAGGATTAGATTACCATCCAGCTAGACTTGTGAATATTTCTCCAACATATTATTTTATGTTCTTATAAGAGAGTGTTTAATAAGATTAGACTGAAGCCCTATGAGAATTAGATTATATATCCTCCTTATAAATAAGAAATCCATTAGCTTCGTTCAAGAATATGCATGTGAGAGCTTCAGTTTTGACATTGTAGCAATCGGCCGACTTGTCCCTATCGGTCGGGCATTATTCACCAAGATAATAATGTTGCAATTTTGTGATTTCATGTCTTGTTAATTTCTCTTATTATAGGATCTATAAATCCTGACTTGCATGGAATATCTATGATGATGATTTATATCCTTATATATGTTTTAATTAATGTGTTATGGAAGATTGTTGTTCGTCTATTGCAAGATGCGAGAATTGCGTATAAACTTTCTTTTATTCTATATGTGTTTCAAAATTGTTAATTGCAAGATATGAGAGTTGCGTGATTGAGATTTCACTACATGATGTGAGAGTTGCGCAAGGTTGCTTACTTCATTTCATGATATATATGATATTTGGATACGATTATTGTAAAATGAGACTGGAAATGCATTATTATGTTAATTTGGAGTATGGGATGCTTTAATATTTTTTTTTTGACGAAAACTCCCAAAACTTCATTACGCTAAATCATATGTCACAATGTCAAACAAATCCGAATGAAAAGACGATAACAAGAAAGAAAACATAGGACTCGAAGAACGCAGCTGAGCTAGCCAGTGTGCTGCCCTATTGCATCCTCGCCGAGCATAAGTCCAACTCTTGACCTCCACTTCACTAGCAGCAACAAGAATGGTATTGACCAGAACACCAAGTACGTTTCGATCCACTTTCTTGACCTGTAAAGCATGCACCACTTCCAGACAGTCTGACTCGAACACTGCATGGAAAATATCGTTGGCGACCGCACATCTCACTGCCCAAAGTAGTGCTTCAGCTTCCGCCACCTCCGGTGTCAAACCCTCCTGAATTCTCATGGCACCACAGAAAACTACCTTACCATTCTCGTCTCGTCCAATAATTCCAATTCCGCATCCCTCGCTTGAAACCGAGGCGTCACAGTTGACTTTAATAAACCTTGGTGGTGGCTTCCTCCATTTTTCTCTTCCCGGTTCAGTGCCCCCTCCTCTTTTCCTTGATAGATTGGCCGTCTTGCGGTATTCGGCTTGTATATGAAGCTGCTCCTCAACCACCATCTCCGGCTCCTTATTAGTATCTTGGAAAATACGTGAGTTTCGAGCATACCATATTCTGTGCAACACTCTAGACCAGTCTTCGATAGTATTATTGTCGAACTCGGTAACCACATACTCAATCCATTCTCTGAAATCTGATCTCGTCTTCCCACTCTTGGCCAACATAGGTAATAATTTCCAGATCTCCTTCGCTCGAGGACAAGAGTACGGAACATGCAGCTCTGTTTCGACACAGCCGCATTCATTGCAATAAGGTTCTTGTAACAGTCAAAAAATTGAAGATGACCTAATCAAGTATTTTAGGAAATTAAATCCGTTTTAACACGAGATACCTCTCGAGGTAACCAGCTCCTAGATGATATTACACCCCGGTGTTATTTGGAGCATTTGGGAGCTTCAATTAATAAAAATGCAGTTGAGAGAAATGATCAGGACATCGGACATGTCCTAGATATGAAAAAACATGAAAAGGCAAAATGGCTAAAAGAGTCGCTATTTCGTTTCTTAGCGGCTAAGAAAGACGGCTTAGGAATACGCGTTTTTCGAAACAATTGCGGAATAATTATCCATACAATATTCCGGATTTATTATTCCAATTTCGAGAAATTTGGAGAAGGGGGCTTAAACCGCTTTCGGATCGGTAAAAGGATAATTATCGACTCCGCTAAAGGATAATTATCGTCTTCGCTATAAATAGCTGAAATATCGTTTATTAATTCATTTTCTTTAACGTTTCCTCGTAAAAGCTCTGATTTCTCTCAACCTTCAAACTCAGATCTACTCTTCGTTTCTAATCCGATTTCAAATCCGTTTGAGTTTTTGGATTCCTCTCTTCATTCTCTTCATTTTGGTACCGAGTTTCTACATTTCCGCGCAAGGGAAGGCCTGGTCGAGCATATATGATACTAGGGAGGTTCCGTCGCTCAGATTCCGGTGAATTTGATGGTGTCCGAGCGTAGCCTGCGTCGTTGTGATTCCGAATCTTCTTTCGGATCGTCAATCGGGTTAGTAACGAATAAGTTATGAATTTATTCGTTTTCCGTATTGCGATTTGGCCTAAATTGACCTTAGGCTTGTCAAAATGGATAATTGGAAATTCCATTATGCTCGTTACATTATTCTGGTGATTATGGGCTGTTTGTTTGATGAGATTTGATGACAGGCGGGTTCAGAAATTGCCTGTGGGCAAAACGTTGTTCTGACGAAATTTAATTAATTAATTAAAGGTTAATTAATTAAATTGGGATTCTAGAAAATGCTATAAGCTAATTAAATTCAAATGAATGAATTTAACTGGTGTTTGAAGCGAGAAGTTTAATACGAGGAATATGATATTCTCCGCAGGTGTTGTTGAAGGTTTTGCTTAACTATAACTTAGTTCTTTGTGAGCGTATCCAAGCACGAAAAAAAAAGGATAGTCCGAGTGGGAAACGGACTCAATAGTTGGTTTGCGAGGTTTTATTGTTCTTACCTGCGAGATAAGTGTATATGAATTACACTTGCTTAATATATGTTATGTATTTAATATGCCATGATTTTATGCATGCTTGAGTGTATATATATATGTTTGTTATGATTGTATGCATGCTTATATGTATATGAGTGAGACGATGATGATGACTTGATATTCCTTATGAAAGCATGCATGAGGTACATGAGATGATAATGGAGAGAATGTGATGAAAGAATATGATGAAAGCATGAAATTGAGTTATGATATGAAAGTGATAATATAGGATGGTAATTGATTAATTAGCCCAACTGAGTCCCGCACGGGTTTCCGGGGGACGAGGTCGCTACCTGATCTACAGGGGGCCTAAGATAAGCAAAACAGCCAGGGGTCGCTATCTGATCTACAGGGGGCCTCAAGAAAAGAAAAACAGCCAAAGGTCGCTACTTGATCTACAAGGGGCCTCAAGATAAGAAAAATAGTCCAAGATCGCAACCTGATCTACAGGGGGTCTTAGGACAAGATGGCCGAGGTCGCTACCTGATCTACAGGGGGCCTAGGACGCTATCGGGTTGGCCAACCGAAAAGAAAAAAACAAAAAAAAAAGAAAAAAAAGAAATACGAAAGCAATGAGAAAATATATCGTACGATCAGTTGGGGCTAGTTAGTTAATTATCACCTATGCATCGATGCGATCGAGTCTAGCATGTTATATGTTATGGTATGATGTGATGAGATGATATGTTTATATGTGATGTGTGATAACATGCTTGAATGTTTATGTGAAATGTGATATGAATGGTTGTGGAATGATATGTGAATGTGGATATGTATGTGTGCTTGGAAATGTGAGAAAGGGTATAGAGTGTCCTTTAGGGACGGGATATTAGATACTTATATATATTGGGAGAGTGCGATTTGTATACCCTTACTGAGTGTGTGGCTCATTGTTGTTATATCCACATATTTTTCGGCTACTCAAACTCGGCCTAATCAAGGCAAGGACGTTGGACCCAACACCTGGATTTGAGATCATATCAGGTGGGCTGTTATGGGATGCTACCGCCTAGGATGTTTTGCATGGTTTTAAAACAGTTGTGTTTTTGTTAAACAGGGTTTTATGATGTATGTTAGTATGTATATATGTTGTGAATATGGTTGTAAGATAAAGTTTTAAAAATTTACGTTTTCCGCTTATTATTTTAAACAGGGTTAATTAATTGGTAATCAAGTAGAAATGAAATAGGTGGGTCACATTTGGTTGGTATCAGAGCAGGGATATGATTCCTTGGCTTGGGTTGTGGGAAGTTTTCTGAAAAGCTTTTGAAAGTTTCTTTTTCTTTTAGATGGCGGAGCACAGCCAAAGGGTCGACTGAGTTTGTACATGCTCAGGGTAGAAATGATCACGAGCACCCTAAGGTGCCAGTTTAGCCAATATCACTACCACCATTGGATATGGCTGGTATATCTAATTTAGTGAAATATTTGAGAGAAGTTATACCACCATAGACACAACAGTGTCTCAAGCGGGTATTATTCTAGTAAAGATGGACAAGAATTTTAAGAAGATTTGCCGCCAAGGGGAAAAGTCGTATGAGGGGACTACTGATCCATTACTAATGGATGAGTGATTGAGGAACACTGTGTCCATTCTAGATGGAGTTATCTACGTTAATGAGAGACGTGTACAATATGTTATATCCTTGCTTGAGGGAGCAACTAGAGACGGGATCTGCCTTTTCTATTGATTCCTAAATATTGGATATGGTGGGACACGGTCCCTAATGGCCATAGTATACCACCCGTGTTGACATGAGATGATTTCTTGAGAGAGTTTGATGTGATATTAGGTATGGATTGTTATCCACTCATGGAGCATTGATTGATTGTTATACAAAGGAAGTCACCATGGAGGTAGATGGGGTGAGAGAGGTGATTCTGACATGTGAGAGGAATATGATTCCTACTTGCCTCATATCTACAGTGAAAACTTTTAGATTACTTCGAGAAGGGTGTCAAGCTTATCTGGCTAGTGTGTCAGATTCTGCTATTGTTAACCCGGAGTATCTGAGGTGGATGTTGTCAGAGATTTTCCTGAAATTTTCCTTGATGATTTACCTAGTTTACCTCCGAGTAGAGAGGTAGACTTCGAGATTGAAGCATTACAAGGTGCATCACCTATATCAATTGCTCCTTATAGGATGGCTCCGTTAGAGGTGAAGGGGTTACAGAAACAACTAGAGGAGTTACTCGAGAAGGGTTTTATACGCCCGTGTATTTCTCCTTGGGGTGCACTAGTGCTTTTTGTGAAGAAGAGGGACGGTAGTTTACGATTGTGCATAGACTACCGTCAGCTGAACAAAATCACAATCAAGAACAAGTATCCCTTACCGAGGATAGAGGACTTGCTTGATCAGTTAAGGGGTGCTATAGTATTTTCAAAGATTGACCTTCGATCGGGATACTGGCGGTTGAGGATAGTAGAGAATTCAATACTAAAGACAGCTTTTCGTACTCGTTATGGACACTATGAGTTTACAGTTATGCCTTTTGGGTTGACGAATGCACCTGCAGCATTCATGGCGTTGATGAACTCGATCTTCCAACCTTATCTAGATCAGTTTGTCGTGGTCTTCATTGATGATATCTTGATATATTCCCGAGATGCAGATACTCATAGAGAACATTTGAGACGTATCTTAGGGATTCTGAGAGAGAGACAGTTGTACGCGAAGTTTAGCAAGTGCGAGTTTTGGACGGATCAGATTGCCTTTCTAGGGCATGTGATATCACGAGATGGTATACAACCTGATCCATCCAAGATCAAGGCTATTACAGAATGGGAAATTCCGAAGAGCATTACGGAGATTCGCAGCTTTTTAGGACTTGCGGGTTATTACAGGAGGTTTGTAAAGAACTTTTCGATTATCGCGTGTCCATTAACTAACTTGCTAAAGAAGAATCAGCAGTTTATATGGGATAACAGTTGTCAATAGAGTTTTGAAGAACTTAAGAAAAGATTGACTACGTTCCCTATTCTGGTTGTACCCTCAGATAAGGGTAACTTTGTAGTTTACACCGACGCATCTGGGAGTGGCTTAGGAGGAGTTCTAATGCAGGAAGGGAAGGTAATAGCATATACATATAGACAGTTGAGACCTCATGAGCAGAACTACCCTACACACGACCTAGAGCTTGCGGCTATAGTTCATGCTCTTAAGACCTGGAGGCACTATCTTTATGGTGATACATTTCCGGTGTTTACCGACCATAAAAGCCTGAAGTATATTCCCACTCAAAGGGATCTGAATCTGAGGCATAGAAGATGCATGGAGTTACTCAAGGATTATGATTTCACTATAGAGTACCATCCAAGAAAGGCGAATGTGGTAGTTGACGCTCTCAACAGAAAGAGCAGTGACCAAGCCGGTAAGGTCAACTACAAAGTTGAGCATCTATTAGCTCTCAGAGTTATGAGAGTAGAGATGGATGTAAGAGGATCTGAGTTGATAGCGAACATTCAGGTAAGACCGTTGATTCTTGATGAGATTTCAATTAGACAAGATGAGGATGCTACACTGAAGAAGTTGAAAGCTAAAGTGGGAGATGCTACCACTACAAACTTCCAGTTGTCTGATCAGGGAGTGTTATATAAAGGTACACGGATATGCGTACCCAACATTGAGGAGTTAAAGAAGAAGCTACTTGAAGAGGCACATTCCTCGAGGTATTCCATGCATCCTGGGAGTACGAAGATGTTTAATGACCTGAGGAAGATCTATTGGTGGCCCAGGATGAGACGAGAGGTAGCTGATTTTGTGGCTCGATGTCTAGTATGTCAGCAAGTGAAGGCTGCACACCAAGCACCAACAGGAAAGTTACAATCTTTATCAGTTCCTGAGTAGAAGTGGGAGCGGATTACAATGGATTTTGTTGTTGGACTTCCTAGGATTTTCAGAAAGAATGACACGGTATGGGTGATTGTAGACAGATTGACGAAATCTGCTCACTTCTTACCGATGAGACAAGATAACTCCTTAGATGAGCTGGCAGAGTTGTATGTGAGAGAGATTGTTCGACTGCACGGAGTCCCTGTATCGATTGTATCCGATAGAGATCCGAGGTTTACCTCGCATTTCTGGGGAAGTCTGCAAAATACCTTAGGTACAAGATTGCATTTCAGTACGGCATTTCATCCTCAGACAGACGGACAATCAAAGAGAACGATTCAGACCTTGGAGGAGATGTTGAGATCTTGTGTTTTGGAGCTTAAAGGTAATTGGGATTCTAACATGCCATTGCTCGAATTTGCGTATAATAACAGTTTCCATTCAAGTATTGGTATGGCCCCTTACGAGGCCTTTTATGGAAGGAAGTGTCGCACACCTGTATGTTGGGATTTTGAGAGCATGCGACAGATAGAGGGTCCTGAACTTGTACAACAGACAATAGAGAAAGTACAAGTAGTAAAGCACTGCTTGAAGGCAGCACAAGATCGTCAGAAGAGCTACTTTGATCGCCATAGACGAGAGATGACATATGAGATAGGCGAGAGAGTGTTTTTGAAGGTATCTCCTTGGAGGGGAGTTATGAGATTTGGTAGGCATGGGAAGTTAGCACCGAGATACATTGGTCCATATGAGATCTTAGAGAAGATCGGACCACTTGCGTATAGATTGGCGTTACCACCTGAGTTATCAAGATTACATGACGTCTTTCACGTATCGGTGCTACGAAGGTATAGGCCAGATCCGAGTCATATCATTCCCGAACCTGAGATAGAAGTATCTGAGAACTTGTCCTACCCAGAAGAACCAATTGAGATAGAAGTATCTCAGAACTTCCTCCATTTTCCTCTTCCCGGTTCAGTGCCCCCTCCTCTTTTCCTTGATAGATTGGCCGTCTTGCGGTATTCGGCTTGTATATGAAGCTGCTCCTCAACCACCATCTCCGGCTCCTTATTAGTATCTTGGAAAATACGTGAGTTTCGAGCATACCATATTCCGTGCAACACTCTAGACCAGTCTTCGATAGTATTATTGTCGAACTCGGTAAACACATACTCAATCCATTCTCTGAAATCTGATCTCGTCTTCCCACTCTTGGCCAACATAGGTAATAATTTCCAGATATCCTTCGCTTGAGGACAAGAGTACGGAACATGCAGCTCCGTTTCGACACAGCCGCATTCATTGCAATAAAGTTCTTGTAACAGTCAAAAAATTGAAGATGACCTAATCAAGTATTTTAGGAAATTAAATACGTTTTAACACGAGATACCTCTCGAGGTAACCAACTCCTAGATGATATTACACCCCGGTGTTATTTGGAGAATTTGGGAGCTTCAATTAATAAAAATGCAGTTGAGAGAAATGATCAGGACATCGGACATGTCCTAGATATGAAAAAACATGAAAAGGAAAAACGGCTAAAAGAGTCGCTATTTCGTTTCTTAGCGGCTAAGAAAGACGGCTTAGGAATACGCGTTTTTTCGAAACAATTGCGGAATAATTATCCATACAATATTCCGGATTTATTATTCCAATTTCGAGAAGTTTGGAGAAGGGGGCTTAAACCGCTTTCGGATCGGTAAAAGGATAATTATCGACTCCGCTAAAGGATAATTATCGTCTTCGCTATAAATAGCTGAAATATCGTTTATTAATTCATTTTCTTTCACGTTTCCTCGTAAAAGCTCTGATTTCTCTCAACCTTCAAACTCAGATCTACTCTTCGTTTCTAATCCGATTTCAAATCCGTTTGAGTTTTTGGATTCCTCTCTTCATTCTCTTCATTTTGGTACCGAGTTTCTACATTTCTGCGCAAGGGAAGGCCTGGTCGAGCATATATGATACTAGGGAGGTTCCGTCTCTCAGATTCCGGTGAATTTGATGGTGTCCGAGCGTAGCCTACGTCGTTGTGATTCCGAATCTTCTTTCGGATCGTCAATCGGGTTAGTAACGAATAAGTTATGAATTTAT
Source organism: Fagopyrum esculentum (assembly GCA_033239045.1). Taxonomy (NCBI): domain Eukaryota; kingdom Viridiplantae; phylum Streptophyta; class Magnoliopsida; order Caryophyllales; family Polygonaceae; genus Fagopyrum; species Fagopyrum esculentum. Next base: position 23,614,567 of record BSUD01000008.1, on the reverse strand, counting down.
TCGTTTTCCGTATTGCGATTTGGCCTAAATTGACCTTAGGCTTGTCAAAATGGATAATTAGAAATTCCATTATGCTCGTTACATTATTCTGGTGATTATGGGCTGTTTGTTTGATGAGATTTGATGACAGGCGGGTTCAGAAAATGCTTGTGGGCAAAACGTTGTTCTGGCGAAATTTAATTAATTAATTAAAGGTTAATTAATTAGATTGGGATTCTAGAAAATGTTATAAGCTAATTAAATTCAAAGGAATGAATTTAACTGGTGTTTGAAGCGAGAAGTTTAATACGAGGAATATGATATTCTCCGCAGGTGTTGTTGAAGGTTTTGCTTAACTATAACTTAGTTCTTTGTGAGCGTATCCAAGCACGAAAAAAAAGGATAGTCCGAGTGGGAAACGGACTCAATAGTTGGTTTGCGAGGTTTTATTGTTCTTACCTGCGAGGTAAGTGTATATGAATTACACTTGCTTAATATATATTATGTATTTAATATGCCATGATTTTATGCATGCTTGAGTATATATATATGTTTGTTATGATTGTATGCATGCTTATATGTATATGAGTGAGACGATGATGATGACTTGATATTCCTTATGAAAGCATGCATGAGGTACATGAGATGATAGTGGAAGAATGTGATGAAAGAATATGATGAAAGCATGAAATTGAGTTATGATATAAAAGTGATAATATAAGATGGTAATTGATTAATTAGCCCAACTGGGTCCCGCACGGGTTTCCGTGCGGGACGAGGTCGCTACCTGATCTACAGGGGGCCTCAAGATAAGCAAAATAGCCAGGGGTCGCTACCTGATCTACAGAGGGCCTCAAGAAAAGAAAAACAGCCAGAGGTCGCTACCTGATCTACAGGGGGCCTCAAGATAAGAAAAATAGTCCAAGATCGCAACCTGATCTACAGGGGGTCTTAGGACAAGATGGCCAAGGTCGCTACCTGATCTACAGGGGGCCTAGGACGCTATCGGGTTGTCCAACCGAAAAGAAAAAAAAAGAAAGAAAGAAAGAAAAGAAATACGAAAGCAATGAGAAAATATATCGTACGATCAGTTGGGGCTAGTTAGTTAATTATCACCTATGCATCGATGCGATCGAGTCTAGCATGTTATATGTTATGGTATGATGTGATGAGATGATATGTTTATATGTGATGTGTGATAACATGCTTGAATGTTTATGTGAAATGTGATATGAATGGTTGTGGAATGATATGTGAATGTGGATATGTATGTGTGCTTGGAAATGTGAGAAAGGGTATAGAGTGTCCTTTAGGGACGGGATATTAGATACTTATATATATTGGGAGAGTGCGATTTGTATACCCTTACTGAGCGTGTGGCTCATTGTTGTTATATCCACATATTTTTCGGCTACTCAAACTCGGCCTAATCAAGGCAAGGACGTTGGACCCAACTGTAACACCCCAAATCTGCGGGACTCGGGATGCTACGGGTTGGGACCTCACAATGGGTCCCGACCCTTAGCTTGACAACAATTTCACCGGATCTTGCAACAAGGCACAAATAAAGGCCAAAACCAAATACATTTTATGCAATGCAAAGAAACCCAAAACCAAACAAACCAAAGACTTCAGCCGAGATACAACCGAAAGACCAAATGCTATACACGCGACATACAATATATAATGAATACAAAACTCAAACACGAGTCCAACCAAAACCCAATCCTAAAATGTACGAAACCCCGGCTGCCCACTCTTCCGGATCTCTCGGCCGCATTCCTAACCTGCAAGGCAATCTACAACAATCGGTATAAAACCGTTAGCTCATATTCGAAGCATTAGAATCAAGGTGAAAGGCACAAACACAACTCAATCATCATAAACACCCAATACACTCCAAAGCACACAAGTCCGGTTTATTATCTTATTATTATTAAGTCATATCCAGTTCTAATTCAACTTAGGTTGTGACACGAGAGTCACCGAAACTCGCCTCGGTCCCTACTTACCGGCATGGAATGGTACTGATGCATCTGACCGTCTACCAGCACGGGATAGTCGCCGAGAACCTCCTAGCTCTCGCGGGAGCCAGGCAAGTTGTCACCGCCCGTTATCATACACTTGGGCCAAAATAATATAAAGGTCGGTAATCCTAATTCCGGTTTAGTTGTTATAAACAATAAACACACACCACCAAACACACATCAATGCTAATACAAGGAATAAGAGCTAAGTAAGTCCGGAGACTTACCTCGTCACCACACTCAACTCACAACACTCTCGCTTCCTTAGGGGAGGAAGCCCATAACCTGCTCACAAAAAGATAACTATATCAACAAAAACCCACTCACAGTAGAAGTCTTAGACTTGTATACAAATGATCTATGCAAGACCATTTGGCTCTCAATTCTAGGACCGCATCCTAGAATTCCTCGTGCTCACATCACACTCAACAGAAGCTGGAAGTCCTAAGACTTCTAAACCTTCGGATCTCGCAAGATCATAACTCACAACACCACTAGGATACTCTCATTCTAGTCTCCACAATCTCAACACTCATACAACCTCAACGCGTAGATTCTCACAAGCTCAACAGACAACTTAAAGCCATAAACAACCTCACAAGACCGCAATACCACCTCAAGCTTAGAATCAACATCAATCCATCAAACAATATCAAATCCTCGAAACTCACCTAAGGTTCAAAGCCACTATTTGGCATTAACTCTAAGTTATGCTAGATTATCCAACCTAGCATGATACTAAAACTTAACATAACTAGATCAAGGGGAAAGAATACTCACACGACGTCAAAACACGGGAATCGTTCAATGGATGTCGGGTTTGGAATCGTTGACCTTAATCGGGGCGCTTCCGGTCCTAACACCAAAGCTAAACAAAATTAGCTTAAACGCTAATTTTGGAAGGGAGATTAACGCATATTAAAAATCTAAGGAAGCCCTCTTTTCAAAACAAAGGTAAAACTCACAAAGCATTTCCGGGGTGATCACAACAATTTATAAATAAGGGTGAAAACCAAAACAACTTTCCGGGCAAATAAGAAACTCTTGAAAGTTGGCCATTTTCCGAAATACACTTTGGGTCATAAATCCGAAATAAATCCAACAAAGGCATAATATACATAATATATATAATCACAAGAATATCTCCATAATTAAAAACCGGAGGTTAGAAACCGTTAACACATTTCCGAGGCAAACTATCCCGTTCCAAAACTATAGTCATAATCCGTAATAAAACTTTGGGTCAAAATCCATAATTAAACCTGTAGGGGTAATTATTCAAATTTCCAAAAATCTGGGTCAAATTTGTAAATACAAAACTATGGGTCCACACTGTAATTAACCACCAAAGAGGGGCTGAAATAAAAACCCTAAAATAAAAAGGCTCTCCCTCAACATTTCACAACCTGCGTAACAAGAGAAAAGGAAAGGAAGTAGGCGGCGGCCAGCAAGGAGGGAGGCGGCGGAGGCTCCGGCAGGCGGAGCGACAACGGCGCGGTCTGGTGGCCCTTCATCTCCGGCGACAGATGCGGCGCAGAGGAGACGGCTCTCTCAGTATGCGGGATTCGTTGCTCTAGAGGAGGTCGCGCAGAGGACCGAGAGGGGTCGGGACTCCGGTTCCAAGGCTCGACCGCGAAGGAGGGCGGCGGAGGGACCTGTAACACAGGCGAGGCTGCGGCGGAGCAAGGTCGCTGGTGTCTACGGCGTTGGATCCTTTGGCGTCGGCTCGGTCCAGAGGAAGACGGAGGTGGCACGCCGTTGCAAATCTCAGCTCGCTGTTGAGGACACAGGAGAGGGCTTTCGGGTCCGGCCGTTTCTGGTGGTGCATAAGCTGGAGGTTGGTGGCTCGGAGGAGACCGGTGGAGCAGGCGCTGCTGGGGCTTGCCAATCGACAACATTGGCAGCCAAGGTGGCATAGATCTGGGCTATCGGATCGGTTAGCCGGTAGACAAAAGAATGGAGATGCAGAGGTGTAAGGTGGGGCGACCGAGGGCGGAGAAGGTGGTGTGGGCTCCGGCGAGGCGAAGCTCCAGTCCGGTGTTGCAACAGTCCTGGTTTGCAGAGAAAGGAGATCGAGAGAGGGATGAAGTACACAGCTGTTCAATCATCAACGGGGTAGTAGGGAGAGAGATGAGAGCCAAGCAGAGGATAGGGGATGCAGGTGTGAAGCAGGGTCAAAAATGAGATTGAGGGAGAGAGGGAGATAGCGTGAGGGAGAGCAAGCAACAGAGAGGAAGGCGGAAGAATCCAAGGGTCGGGGTGCAGAACTCATCAGCCAACAAGGAGAGTGAAGAAAAAAAAATAAAAATAAAGAATTTGAAGCTGAAAAAGTAATAATAAGATAATAGACTCGTTTTCAAACGTGAACGAGATTTACGAATCGGAACAATCTTCCGACTTTCCGTAAAATAAATTACGGAATATATACAAATGTAAAATATATAAACTTATAAAAATTAATTTACAACGTGAAAATACCCGTAAAAATTTATAAGTTAGTAAAATATTGATAAAAATCGGGAAAACTAAATATCGAAAACGCGCCTAAAGATTGGGGCGTTACATTAGATCCTCCTAAAAAGAAGTTTCGTCCCGAAACTTACTATGCGTCGGACTTCTCGGTCCTTAAGGCCGAGGTATGAACTCTCAATCTAAGAAGGCTTAAACCTTCAATCTATATGCACAATCTACTCAAACTACCACATTAAGATCTAACCGATCATAGAACACATTCCCGCACCAGCACACACAACATATTACATCACACATATACACAACTAAGGGAAGAACTAGGTCCAACCCTTCGATTTATCAATGCTACTAGCTCAGCGTAAAACTCAACTAGGGATACTATCCCCGGACTTCCTGTTAGCCTCATTGGTTTTGTGACGCCACTAACTCATCAAGACCGGCAAAATTTCTTGACCCATACCTGAAATTCCAAGATTGATACACATGAAACAGGGGGTGAACACTCTCTACTCTTGGCGGCAACACCAAATTTTAAGACACTTCTCCAACTTGCGCTAAGATCTCAAAAAGGTCGATATACCGGAACTCAACTTCTTTCTCGGGTCTTTCTCAATGCAGCACCAAAGAAGATCGAACTTCCCATTTACACCGTTGGCTTTGGTTCTTGTCAAACCGAACTTTGATGTTACATTTCCTCAATGCTTGTTGCAAGTTCCAAGTAACGAAGGAAGCACTTTACTCCTTACTACTTCTATTCACAAGACACGTATGCTATTACTTTTACATTGCTCTGCAATACTCGATCAAGACCTTGTCTTGAAGAATCACTTGTACACTTCAAACCCATCATTCCTCAAAGCAAATCAAAACAGTTGTACCAATAAATCTCCTCTTTAGCTCTCAAAACTCTATTATCAAATCTCCGTCTCATTCAATACTTCATCGTCATCCGTAGTAGGTTATCATAATTGGCGTTATACAACTCCTCCCTTAACAGATCT
>BSUD01000008.1:23586394-23599224 GCA_033239045.1 Fagopyrum esculentum | reverse complement strand
TATATATATATTTGTTTTTAAAAATAATTTTAATATAAAAAAAACATTATTTTAGACAAAAAAAAAAAGAAATAAGGGTACCAAACGGAAAAACCGAAACCTCAGGGGTACCAAGCGGAAACTTGAAAAACTTTGGGCACCATCCGGAAAAGCCAAAACTCAAGGGTACCAAACGGAAAAATCCAAAAATAAATGGGACACCATAGGCGCCCCTCTCGCAATCCTTATACCCTTTACCTCCCATTAGCCTCACTTTGCTTTATCATCCCAAATAAAGCTTCAACACATAACAAAAACAGATACGGAAAAAGCGGGTCACCTTGGCGTAAACCCCTTGATGAGGAAAATTCCTGCGAAGGAACCCCGTCAATAAGAATGAAAAAAGTCACACTTTTAACACACTTCATAATCAAGGAGGTCCAATCTGTGTGAAAGCCAAGTTGGTCCATACAATGTTCGAGAAAATCCCATTCTACCCTATCATATGCCTTGGCCATATCTAACTTTAGTGCCATATATCCCTTCTTTCCGGTTACTCTTTTCTTCATATAATGGAACACTTCAACCACTGAAAGGACATTGTCAGTGATTAATCTTCCCGGTACAAACGCACTCTGAATAGAGGAGACCACCTCGTTTAAGCATTTCTTTAACATGTTGGCAATAACCTTCGAAACAATTTTATACAAAACATTGCATAAACTTATTGGTCTAAGTTCTTTCATCTTCGAAGGGTTAGTGACTTTTGGTATTAGAGAAATAAAAGTGTGGTTTAAACGATTAGGAAGCTGAGCCCCATGAAGAATATCAAGAACAAAAGAAGTAATATCCGACCCCACAATAAGCTAGTGTTGTTGGAAGAACAACGCTGACATATCGTTGGGACCCGGGGCTTTTGTAGGATGCATCGAAAATAAGGCTAAGCCGTACCTCCTCTTCAGTGTAAGGGCGCAGAAGTTCGGTATTACCATCAGTAGTGACTAGTGGCGAGATTCCTTGAGAAGTCGTTGACAAATGTGGTAATTGGTTGGTTTCAAAAAGATCCCGAAAGTAATCAACCGTAACTCGGGCCATCCCGTCTCCACTTCTCTATTCCATGCCATCATCATCAACTAGGCGTTTAAGAGCATTTCTTTTTCGTCTCCCATTTGCTTTCTTAGGAAAGAAACTAGAATTTCTATCTCCCCATTTTAGCTCATTTACCCTAGACCTTTGAAACCATAGTTTTTCCTCCTCATCCATCAACCTGTTTTCCTCCGCTTCTAGTGCTATTCTCCTCCGAACCAAGCCCCCATTCATCCCATTCTTTTGGATACTCCTCAACTCCTCTCTAACCTTTCGTAACCTTTCATGCACATTGCTAAAGGTGTTCTTGTTCCACACTCTTAAGTCATCCATGCAGGATCGGATTTGCCCTTGAACGCCACCCACATCATGTCTAACATTTGGGTTATTACAAGCGTTGTGCACGACAATCTCGCACCCCTTATTTTCCGCCAAAGAACCTCAAAACGATGCGGTTTCGACCCAGACCGACGCCTCTCCTCCCAATCCAGTTCAAGACGTAATGGATACACCATTACCGGAACATGATCGGATCCCTCCCTACATAAATGTTTGACCGCATCCCCCGGGAATCTTTCCAACCATCTTTCATTTGCCACAGCGTTCCTGAATAAACTCCCCTTCCCTCCTCCCATTGTCCCACGTGAACCGAGGTCCCGAGAACATAATCTCGCTGAGTTCCCAATCCTCCAGCGCTTCCCTTAAGTCAACCATTTGGCTAAAACCAGGATCGGAGCCACCACTCTTATCGTCAATGTTGAGCACCTGATTAAAATCACCCATGCACATCCATGCATCGTGATCATCTTCTTTGAGTTTACGTAGTAACTGCCACGTGTGGTGCTTCTCTCCATGCCTAGGCCAACCATAAATCCCAGTGATTCTCCACGGAATCAGATCATCATCATGGCTGATGACTGCATCAATATGATGTTGCGTATATGAGACAATTTTAATAGTAACCGAATCATCCCACAACAAACATAGGCCTCCCGACTTTCCCCTACAATCTACCGTAAAACATCCCGTTAGACCGAGTTTGCTTCGAACAACTGCTCGGGCTCTCCCCAATTCCCGACAGTTGTAGCTTAAACAACTCATTGCTTCCGGCCAGAGAGACGCTCTGTCTCCTCTGCCGATGAGCTTTCTGTGTTGATCTTTTGCTTCTTTCCGTTCTTAAGGTCAAGACCATCTCCCTTAAGTCCTTCCTCTGTGGGGCATTCCTTTCGCTTTGTGTTTCCCGTATTCTCCACCGCTGTATTCTGTTCCACCGTCCTTGCTCTCCTCTTCCAATGTCCCATCCCTCCCTGGAGACCTGTTTCACTCTCCATCATGTCAACCTTCTCCATTCCTGTCCTTTTCAGTGTTACCCCATTCATCTCTCCCTCACCATCTCTCACCTCTCCTTTTCCCCCCTCAGTCTCCCCTTTTTTCCCCTCAAGTCCCCTCGCCTCCATCCTTTTCTCCCCAATCTGATCGTTATCTGCCTTACCATAAGTCGTGTCATGCCCTCTTCCACCCTTTCTACCAGCTTTGTCTACTACAAGCTGACTAACGAGATCCACCACTTCCAGGACATCTCCACTCGGTTCTCGGCATTCATCCTCTGCCACTGTATTACTATCTAGTATATCAAACAAACGCCGCCTGCCTTGGTTATGAGATGATCCAGTACTGTCATCATTTTGATCTTCTGTGTCCAGGCTTTCACCCTTCTTCATGCTCTTAATTAACATTCTCTCTTTCTCCCTCTCAGTAGAACTTCGCTCCACGTACCTTTTCAATTGAGATGCCCTGAGATTGTCACCATAACTTTGTTGGTCTGTCGGATGAATGTCCCCTTCGCAATCCATGCCCACATGCCCTAGTCGTGCACATGTATAGCAAAAATTTGGAAGTCTTTCATATTTGCATTCAACCCAAACCTTCTTTCCCCCTAGGGTTAGTATAACCCCCCTTCGCAGCGGCAGTTTTACATTTACCATAACCCTAATCCGTAAGAACTGCGGGCATAACTGCATCTCATCCTCATCAACTTCGAGTAGTCCCCCAAAAATCCTTCCAATTGCCTGAGCAGTCGTGTTGTTCATAGCCGCAAAGGGAATGTCATATATTCGCACCTAGAACGGAGTTTGATCAAAACGCCATCTGAGATGGTTGTTCTTATCCCGGCTCCTTCAAAATCAGTAGAGCATTATCAAACGACCATGGCCCGCCCTTCACTACTCTTTCCTTGTCTTCTGCTGTTGCAAACTGAAACATAAATAAGTTTTCCTTGAGTTCTTTGAAGATAAAACCCTTACTCAGTTTCCATATCCTTTTATAGTGGCCTTTAGGGCAAAGGAATTGAAAGGTCGCATTGTAAGCAAAGACCCAACGAGCAATATAACCCTAGTTCCTGTTGCGTTCGCAGTGTCACTGATGTTGATCAGGACTTCAATGCTCTCTTCTTCTGTCAACTCGAGGTTCATCTTTCCCCTTGAACTACTTGCCATTCTGAATGCCAAACAAATCTCTGAAACCAACCGTTAGCACATATGTCAACTGGTGAAACTCGCACTGAAACCGGCAAGACAACCCTAGCCCCCACCGCCTAACACCGGAGAGGATAAAAGCAAACCCAGATGACGCCAGAAGATCGCCACCGGAAATCGTTTTTAGAGCCCTAAGATAAAATTGAGTCAGGATGCTTTAATATTATTGAACTATAATTTATTTTATTCTTGATCTCATTGATATTGTATCATTTAATGCAAATCATATTTTATCTCTCTTACCGACCTATTGATACCGTTGTTTGAATGACATACCCGTAGGTCGACTCGAATCCATCGATTGGCCGACTAATGTGTTTTTTTCCCTTTCATGACTCTTTTTATTATTCTATACAACTCGTAACTTTTTGTCTCGATAGACACAATTTCACCGTCTTTGTTGGCCGATCTTTCACCTCTTCTTTTATGTTTTTGTGTTTGTTTATTGGCCCTGCAATTAATTGGTCAAAATATTGCTCTATTTCGGTGTGTAGGATCATAATCAGTTACACAATTCATTATGCACAAAATCAATCTTTATCGACAAAATATGCCTAAATTTGGAAGTATTTCGGCATTTTGTGACTTTAAGATTTTGTTGTTGTTGTAATTTCATATTGCTTATGCGTTTGCCGATTGAAAAAAGGTAGCTGCACTGTGATGATTGTGGCGATCTGCAAGTTAATATAACATATTAACTAGTTTAGCGCCCGTGCCGTGCACGGGTATTTGAAAATATATTTCTTACAGTTTTTTTTTGTATGAGTAATTTTTTATAGATTTATTTTTCTTATTATATTTTGTTGATTTGATTACGAATGTTTATGTTAAATAGTATACGCATATAAGAAAAATAATAACAACATAGTTGTTGACCCAGTTCGGGGCATACCAAGCCAGGAGTGTCCACTATCTCTGTATTATAAAAATCACAATATTAAAAATGTCAAAAAACAGTTAAAATTGTGTACATTTAATATAATAGAAATCACGATGATAACCTTTGACGTGAAACCTCGAGCACATGCGCGACAGTCCGATCCTGAAAAAGAGAAGAAGATAATCTTTATATAAGTGTAAGCTCAAGGACGGGTTATGATCGCTTGATATTATTGATTGAAAACGAAATAAAATGAAGAGGAAATTCTAACGTACCTTAAATTATGTTGCGAAAAATTTCGTCAAATACAACATTAGTTGTAGTATCTTGAACCTTGCCCTTAGGGTCACATATCATAATCCTTAATCCATCCCTGCTCGTCACTCTTGAGATAGCGACATATAATTGGCCGTGACTGAAGACCGGTCTAGGCAAATATATTCCAACCTGTGCAAGGGACTGACCTTGACTTTTATTTATAGTCATAGCAAAACATACCATGACTGGGAACTGTCTCCTTCGAAATTTAACAGGAATTTTCAAGTCTGTGGGTGTAAGAATTGTTCGCGGAATGAAGACCTATGACCTATATTGTTCTCAGATATTGTTTCTACCTCGATGATTTGTTTTCCAAGTCTCCTAACTATCAGTCTAGTTCCTTTACACAACCCTGCAAACTGATCAATGTTTCTCATCAACATAATTGGAATTCCAACTTTCAGTCTCAAGACATGGTTCGAAAACCCAGAACACTTGATGCAGTTCAAGAACTCGCTCGAGTAGAAACCATCATCAAGAGAACCTTCGCTTGGACATATACTATCCGAACTCAAGTACTCTGTCACGTCTCCAGGTATCAATGATAGAATATAGTCATTAACCTTCTCAACAATCTCATTGGTAGGGGCGAGAATAGCTCTTTCTTGAAAGTAGCTCGGTGGATCCTGAATATTGTAACTCAAAGGATATACATGGTCAACAATAGTTGCAATCGGGCCACCTGTAGATGCAAGTAGGAGATCTTCGGGGATGGTAATTTGAGCTTCTCCATTAACACTTTCACCTTCCGTGCCATCTCCAATGCCCAATATCCAATCTGAAAACTCCTTAGCCTTTCGAGCTTCTAATTCAATAACTCCACGTATAACCCTCATGTTTTGAGTTAATTTAAGCACCGTGCAGTGATCCCACAAATATGACGCATTGATTGCAGCAAAGACAATATCATGTCTACTTCCATGACTTACAACAGGCAATATTTGTCTAAAATCACCACAAAAAACGACAACGTTACCACCAAACGGGAGAAGTGAGCAGTCTGGATTATAAGATCGCATGACGTCCCTTAAACTTCTATCGAGCGCTTCAAAACAACATTCGTTAACCATGGGTGCTTCATCCCATATAATCAGCTTTGTCTTTGACACTAACTCAGCCAGATCCGTACCTAAACATATAAGATTAAAACATTAATATATTGTTCAGTGTAATATGAACAATATATTAAAAAAGAAGTTTTAATAATTGAATAATAAGGTTTATACCTGCACGAATGTTGCATGTTGAACTTTCGTCAACATTTATTGGGATGCCAAACCTCGAATGAGCAGTTCTACCGCCTGGAAGCAAGAGAGTTGCATTACCACTCGAAGCAACTGTTAGAACGATCTCACCTTTACTCCTCTAACCAGCCGAAAGGGATCTTCATATAAAAGTCTTTCCTGTTCCACCGTATCCATAAAGAAACCCCCCCTTTATCAGCAGACACAGCACACATAATCTAATCATACACTCCCCTCTGCTCGTCGGTGAAACTGGAAACCAATCTGTCATGGTCCAAAGATAACTGGGATCGATCATAGTTTAGTTCATCTTGAATTAGTCTATTATGCTGCTCCATAATCAAGGCTTCGTCACGATAAGGCGTAGACTTATTCGTCTTCAAACTGCCGCCGTTCCTCTGTAAAAGTTTCTCTATCTCAACCAAGGCGTAATTTTGCAGCACGGCATCATCTAATTGCAAATCTACGTACAAATAAACCAAGTTAAACAATTTTACTTACTTAGTACAAAATATACTAAACAAATTGAAAAAATAATGCAAAACTCGAATTAAATTCATATACATGAAAGAAAGCATACCATTATTACGCAACACCCTTCTCTGTCGTACAAGAATATCATCAGATAAGTACTTCTATACTTCGGCCCAAACCGGATGAGGCGACGACATGCTACCTGAGAGATACAACATGACGAATAAATTTCGAAGATAACCAGCAGTTCCCCAAAAACTTGCTTCTTTTATACCGTCAATGTATTCCCGGTCGTCATCCAACAACCCCATAGCATAACATGCTTCCCTAAATGTGGCATATAGTGTACCGTTGATTGTCCGAATTTCCTCGTAGCATGTAGGACCCTTAATATGATTCAGCAAAACCCTCAAGTAGTACCTCTCTCCAGACCCAGGTGCAACGTGGTATATCCTCCCTAGTATATATCCCGCACCTTGTGCGGGTTTGTTAATAAAATAGCTTATCATATTACATTTTTTTACTATATTATATGGTGTTAACTTTATTAGTTATATGTTATGAGCTCGTATAAATAATGCGTCTAGTGTTACATAGCAAAATGAGACCACGTAACCCATGTGTTGATCATTAATAAGTTTTATACTAATAAAATTTTTTTAAAATCTAATTATTATTTAATATATAATAATTTAAAGAAAAAGAATAATCATATAATTTAAAAATACCATAATCTGATACGAATTCAATTAGTAAAAAAAGATTAATTGGTTTAATTTGTGATTTAGTAAAAAAATTTAATCCGAGAAAAAACATAGGAGCGCCACGTCAGCATTAGTTTCGTATGTTTTAGTAAAATATGCAGAATATAGATGTATATTTAGTATATTGATAAAATAAGAATTACGAATTTAATAGTTCAACGGTTCAGGAATCAGTAGGTTACAAGGACCCGCAAATTAGTAGATCACAAGGACCCACAAGAGCACAACGATCCACAAATCATTAGGTCACAACGACCCAAAAATCATTAGGTCAAAACGACCAAAAAATTAGTAGGTCACAATGATTACATACAAATACTAATCCGATATGATTAAGTATTATATTTGATTCTGACCAAAAGGTTCAGAAGTGTATGAATTTTATAAGCATCAAACACTTTACATCTATTTATACATGTTTTCGAAGTGTCATCCTTTCCTCATAATCGATAAGGAAGAACAAAAATCATATTTTACAAAATAACTATGGTTTAATTAAAAAAAGATTTATTAGCTTAAATCGTGATTTAGTAAAAAAGTTTAATCCGGGAAAAAACGTGGGGGCGTCACGTCAGAATTAATGTCTTTTGTTTTAGTAAAGTATATAGAATATATATATGTATAATTAGTATATTGATAAAATAAAAATTACGAATTTAATAGTTCAACGGTCCACAAATTAGTAGGTCACAAACGACCCACAAATCAGTAGGTCACAAACGACCCACGAATCAGTAGGTCACAAACGAACCACAAATCAGTAGGTCACAACGAAAATTAGTAGATCACAATGACCCCCACAAATTAGTAGATCACAACTCATAACGACTCACAAATCAGTAGGTCACAACGACCCACAAATAAGTAGGTCACAATGATTCAAAAATCAATAGCTGAGTAGGTCACAAACGACCAATATATCAATAGGTCACAAACGACACACAAATTAATAGGTTACAACAACCCACAAATTAATAGGTCACAAGGACCCACAAATCATTAGAACACAAGGACCGACAAATCATTAGGTCACAAGGACACAAGCATCAATAGGTCACAACGACCCACAAGGTATTAGATTAAAACGACCCAAAAATCATTAGGTTAAAATGATATACGAATTAGTAGGTAACAACAATCCACATTCAAATACTAATCCGGTATGAATAAGTATTATACTTGATTCTGACCAAAAGGTCCAGAAATGTATGATTTGTATAATCTTCAAACCTTATAGGTCTATTTATAAATGTTGTCAAACTATCATATTTCTCTAATAACCGATGTGGGATAACAAAATTTATATTTTATAAAATAATTATGGTTTAGTAAAAAAAGGATTTATTAGCTTAATTCGTGATTTAGAGAAAATTTTAATCCGAGAAAAAACGTGGGGCGCCACGTCAAAACTATTGTCTTTTGTTTTAATTAAATTATATTGATGTATATTTAGTATATTGATAAAATAAGAATTACGAATTTAATAATTCAACGATCCACAAATCAGTAGGTCACAAACGACCACAAATCAGTAGGTTACACTGACCCACGAATCAGTAGGTCACAACGACCCACGAATCAGTAGGTCACAACTACCCACAAATCAATAGGCCACAACAACCCACGAATCAATAGGTCACAACGACCCACAAATTCATAGGTCACAACTACCCTCAAATTCATAGGTCACAACGACCCACAAATTCATAGGTCACAACGACCCACAATTCAGTGCGTCACAACGACCCACAAATTATTAGATCAAATCGACCCACAAATCATTAGATCAAGACGAACTATAAATCAGTAGGTTACAACGATCCAAAAATCAGTAGGTTATAACGACTCAAAAGGTCTAGAAATGTATGATTTGTATAATCTTCAAACCTTGTAGATCTATTTATACATGTCGTCAAAGTGTCATTTGTAACGCCCCAATTTTAGGCGCGTTTTAAAATTTTATTATTCCCTTCTATTGAAATTTTATTAGATGAAATATTTTAATTAAAAGTATTTTAAGGCGTAAAATATCTTCCCTGAGTATAATTATATTTTTGATATCGCATTACTATTACTTTACGGAAAAATTCGGAAAATTTCCCGATCCGAAACTCCCGTTCGGATTTAAGTTGGATCGAGTTCACTCCTTACTCATTTTCCTCCTTATTTCTTTTTTTTTTTCTTTTTTTTCTCTATGCTCTTTCTCGTTTTTTTTTTTACTCCCAGCTGTGATGTGAGTTTGTGACTCTGTGAGTAGCCCATGACCTGTCACTTCCCCTGCAAAGCTGCAACCCGACCCCTCGTCCGAACCTCGACCCCTCGCCCTTCCCTTAGCCTCCAATCCCTCCTGCCCCTCAACCCTCATCGGATCTTCTTCCCTCTCTCACACATTATCCCACTGTACAACTCCTCTCCCTCTCCGAGACAAGCTGCTCCATCCCACCGGCCCTCCCTTCCCTTCTTCAGCCTTTCTAGCCTGGAAACAGCAAACACAGATGAAGTGCTGCTGCTGTCAAAGCCGTAGGAAACCTCGCCAGCCTGTTGGAGTCTCCTGTGCTGCTCCTTGCCTTCGGAGCCTTGCCTTGCCTTGCCTTGCCTCTGTAGCAGCGCCACCACCCCTCTCTTCCAGCCCTTTGTCCTTCTCTGCAACCGCCGGACTAGAGCCCCACCTCGCCTCAGCCCACCGATGCCAGAGAAGGGTCCATTGGAACCTCCACCCCTGCCGCATCAAGACCACCGCTGCAATCCTCCCTCCCGTCTTCTCGTCGTCGAGCTGTTGCAGAAAAACAGGGAAGAGCTCCACCCTCACCGGCCACCGGAAGAAGCAGTCAGAGCCGGAGCCGTGCGGCGCTGCCGGAGCCCAGCGTTCGCCCTCACCATGCTCTCCCTCGCTTCACCCTAGCCGGAACCCCTGTCGCCGCCGCCGCTTAAGCTTGCTTCCTTCCCCTTCTGAACGTATCTGAAACCCTATCTATCGGATTGATTGTATATGTGGTAAAATTACAATTTTTGCCCAATATTTTGGAATTGCAGTTTTAGCCCTAATTTTAGAAATTTCATATTCTGCCCCTGCTTATATAATTAATGAGATTGGCCCAAAGTTTGACCCATGTTTATAAAACTTCATAAATTGCCCCGGAATATATTTTCACGGTTTTTAACTTGGATTTTAATTATAGGGATATTCTTATATTTATATATACTACATATTATTATGCCCTTGTTGGATAATTTGAAATTCGGTTTTCCAATCAACTTTCCATTTTTGGATATCTTGCCCGGAATTGGTTTTAACGAGTTAACCTCGGTTTTGGAAGACGGAGTTTTCACTGGAAAATCTGTATGCGCTAGACCTTCCTTTCAAAATTAGCGTTTAAGCTAATTTTGCTTAGTTTTGTCCTTAGGTTCGGAAGCGCCCGATAAAGGCCTAACGAGTCCAAGTTGACCTCCGTTGATTGACTTCCGTATTATGACCTCATGTGAGTACCTCCTTTCTCGATCTAGTAATATTTAGCATTAGTATCATGCTAGGTTGGATAATCTAGTATAACTTAGAGTGAATGCCAAGTAGTGGCCCTGAACCATAGGTAAGATTTGAGGATTTATGATTGTTCTAAAGCTTGAGGTGTTATTATCTTATGAGGATTATAATATAAGGCGTTGAGTGTTTGGTTAATCTTGTGAGCTTATGAAGATTGAGATTATGGTTATATTTTTGTTGAGGTTGTGGTGACTAGAACGAGAGTATCCTAGCACGTGTTGTGATGGTTATGACCTTGTGAGATCGTGAGGATTAGGAGGTTGTTATCCTTTTATGGTTATGGTTTATGATCTTGCGAGATCATTGAGACTAGAAGTCTAAGGACTTCTAGTATGTGAGAGATGTTGATCGTGTGCCTTTTGACAGGCGTTGAGTGTCTTCCTTCGGGAAGCTGAGAGCGGGATATAGCGGGATTATCTTTGGGACGAGGTAAGTCTCCGGACTTACTTAGCTCGTATTCTATGTATTAGATTCGATGCGTGTTTGGTGGTGTGTGTTTTATTGCTTTCATTATAACTTATAAACCGGAATAGGATTACCGACCTTTATATATTATTTGGCCCAAGTGTATGATAACGGGCGGTGACAACTTGTCTAGCTCTTGCGTAGAGTTAGGAGGTTCTTGGCGACTAGCCCGTGTGGTTAGATGGTCGGAGGCATCCGTACCATTCCATGCGGTAAGTGGGGACCGAGGCGAGTTTCGGGAGATTCTCGTGTCACAAAAGAAGTTGAATTAGAACGGGATACGACTTAATAATAAAAAGATAATAAACCGGACTTGTGTGATTTGGTGTACATTGTGTGTTATGTTGATTTACTTGTGTTTGTGCCTTTCACCTTGATTCTAATGCTTCGACTATTAGCTAACGGTTTTATACCGATTGTTGTAGATTGCGTTGCAGGTTAGGAAAGCGGCCGAGAGATCCGGAAGAGTGGGCAGCCGGGGTTCCGTACATTTTAGGAGTGGGTTTTGGTTGGAGTCGGGTTGTGTTTTATTCTTCGTTTATTATATTGGTATGCCGCGTGTATGGCGTTTTGGTCTTTGGTGTTGTTTATCGGCTGAAGTCTTTTGTTGTTTTCCTTCGGGTTTCTTATCATTTGCATTAAAAGGAATTTCGGTTTTGCCTTTATTTGTGCCATGTTGAAAGATCCGGTGAAATTGTTGTCAGGCTAAGGGTCGGGACCCATTGTGAGGTCCCAACCCGTAGCATCCCGAGTCCCGCGGATTCGGGGTGTTACAAAAGTGGTATCAGAGCCCTAGGTTGACAACAATGGCACTCGCAATCTTCTAAAGGCCGAATAAGGAAGAAACAGAACCCCGCGGGTTCAGAGTTTTCGTTTTCAAAATTGCATGCATGAGTCGGGGTAGAATGTACGGACCACCACTCCTTCCGCGGATCTCGGCAGCTTAGTTTATTGGATTTTTGATATGCATATATACGTATATATATAGATATGGATATGAGGTTTGTAGTTATACATGATGAAATTGTTGTGTATCTTTGTGGATTGTAAGTTGCTTGATGAACTTGATATATATGTATATTTATACATGTGGACTATAGTGCGTTTTAGACCTTGTTATGTATAGTATATATGTGGATTATAATATATGCTTTGGACCTTGTTGTGTTGTAATGAATTACCGAATGTGTTATAGTAGTAGTAATATGGACTTAGGACTTCTATAGTTATGGATACGTATTCCTGTTACATATAGTAGCATATGGAGATATAGGACCTTTTAGTTGAGATGCTATTACGATATCATCGCCCTTGGAGGACGTCGTTTTATATAGGATAGTGTGCATACGAGGAGGAATAAGCTCAAGTATCGAGTTTGAGCGTTATGTTCGGACGAATACCATGGTGTTTCTCGCATTCCTTTAAAAGGATGTCGAAAAGGAAGATTAGAGATTGCACAAACGAAGGATGAACAAGTGGGAGGAAAACTCGAGACAACTTAAGAGGAATCAAGATGGAAGCGATACAAGAAAAGGGAGCAACATT
>BSUD01000008.1:23563987-23575338 GCA_033239045.1 Fagopyrum esculentum | reverse complement strand
TACCTAGGACGCGGCGAGAATATTTTATTCTTGGCTGAGATCTTTTAAAATTGGAAAGTGATCTTATATTTTTGGGCTGAGCTTCTAGAAGGAAGGAGATATGCAGAATCATATATTTTACCTATTTTTATGGGATAATATCTTCTTAAGATTTCTTATCTTTGGAGGTTTATTTTTCCTATAAAAAGGATTGGATTTTCCACAAATCCGATTATGCTTAGATGCTTGAATGCTTAGAGGCTGCATACACCGCATACAATCTGCTATCAGCAAAGAATACGCAGCAGCCGCATCCTACTCCAATTTGGGAGATTCGAAGAACCTTTTTGAAGGTTGAAGGAAGATTGAAGACTATAGCTTTATAGCTTTTTGGAGGGTTTTGTAAGATTGTCTTCAATTCCTTTCCTTGTTGTCTTGTCTTATTGGATCATTATCCAAGGAACGATTTTGTGTGATATTTGATTCAGTTATTGAAGTGTTTTCATTAAATTCTTCTTTATTCAAATATTCACCTTCTTCCCATATATTTAATACTTTCATTATGATGATGAGTGGCTAATTTCCTTGTGTGATTCTAGGGTGATTGGCTGAAGGTTGTGGGAAAAACAATGATAGAATGATCTTAATCACAGTAGGATCCTGAAAGTTCGAGTCTTTAACCTTAACCCTAAGCATCTCGTTCAGTCGATGAACATCTCGGCCGGGGTGGAAACTGGCTGACCGAGGTGGCTTATCCGACCCTTAACTGAGAGTTAATGTGTTAGAGTTTGCCAAATCCTATTCTTATTATACCTTTCTGGTTCAAAGCAAGCTTAGGATGAGACTTACCCGGTAATTCCTTAGTTTGTATACCAACGATCATAAGTTTAGGTAATAAAGGCTTGTCCTTTATTGGGGTTTGAGTGTGCTTCCATCCCATCTTTGTGAGTTAGCCTGAGACTTACCCGGTAAAGGTTGATTCTATTCCCTTAGATGGTGTGTTAGTTTGAGGTTATAGTTCTTTATCTTAATTCCTTGAGACTTACCCGGTAATAGGAGTTACGGTTTGGGATTAGTGTGTAGTGAGACTTACCCGGTGATCTACTCCACTTTAGAAACACCTTCCCCATGCAAAAACCTCAGCTTTGTCCGCTTATCTATAGATCTTGAGTTGGAACCACAACTAGATGCTTTAATCCCTAGAATTGCATGTTTGCTTTATTTGACATCTTATTCATCTTTGATTGTATTACTTGCTCTTGTGGTTAGCATCAACACTAGCATACCGTATTGGACTTTGTTTCACTAAGTCCCTGTGATCGACCCCTGGAATTTTCTTGCTTTTACTACGATTGACCCGTACACTGCGGGTTCGCATCCTTGTTTTAAGCTTAAGTCTAGGGTTATAAATTTAAAGCTTGCACACACCGTTTGGAGCGAACAAGTTTTTGGCGCCGTTGCCGGGGACAGTTCTGATATGTTTAAGTTGCTAAATGCTTTGTTTAAGTTGCTAAATACTTACAGGTTATTTGACTGAGAAAAACGTCGAAACCGAAAAAAAAACAAAATGGTTTTAAAAAAATTTTTGACCTCGACCGGGACAGTTCTGGCAAAACGAGGTGTTTCACCTCGGTTGAACCAAGAACACCTCGACCGAGGTGGGCGTAACAGAGAGTTTTCGAAAACGATTTTTGTGTTACTTATCTGGATATGATCTCAGTGAAGATTTTGTTTACCGACTGGATTTAAATTCTTTATATGTTTGAAATGTTTTATGATATGTTTAAGTTGCTAAATGCTTTGTTTAAAATTATTGGCATGTTTAATACTTTATTTTTATCCAAATTATGTTGAATTTGAAGGTTGACACCGCAGCATAAGTTCTCTCACGTTCTTCTTGGAAAGACCAAGGCAATTCATTCTTCTTCTTCTTCTTCTTCTTGATCATGCTTAGCCCCTCATATACATATTGCCTCCCTTTACCTATCCGGGAATTTGGAAGCAAGCGAAGTGGTGAAAGCAAGTCAAAAGTTGAGAAGTGGCTGAAAGTGAAAGTGTTAGAAAGCAATAATAGGTTTGGGGAAGTCAATCATGAAGATGAGTAACTCGGCACCATTCACATAGCCGGGTGTTTGTGTCTTGCCAAAGTCGGATTGAGCGATATTCCTAACGGGTCATGGTATGTGCATCAAGGGTTTGATGCATCTCAAGAAATTGATGATTGCTGATTTCCTAGGCTTCGGTTATTGTGCACCTCTGTCCATGCATCCCAAAAAGTAAAGTAAAAGAGAAAAAAGTGTGAAATAAGCAAAGCTTATTGGTGGAAGATGTTGCAAGTCAAAGTGAAAGTGAAGTTCATCCTTTTCCCGGATTCTAGCACCACATTACCTTACATGCATCCCTACCCTACACGTTTCTTGACCTTTCTTTTGGGAAGCCCTTGAGACCTTGAGCTTGTTGATTGACTTAGCGGTTTAAATCGGATTATACATGATTAATTTTGATAATTATGATTTATTATGCATTCTATGATTTTATGCAAAGATGAACAACTTTCCTATATTTATAAAATGTTTTGATCATATTGAGTTTTTAATTTCCAGGAAGTACTCTCTTAGAGTGATCTATGATAGTTGCACACCATAAAATGTTTTTGAAAGACTTTTCATTGATTTTCATGACTTATAATCCATTCTATCTTGATTTCTATATGAGGAACTTGCTTAGGGACGAGCAAGGGCTAAGTATGGGGTATTTTGATAGCATGAATTATAGTCTATATTTTGGGGTTTGTTTGGACGTTTTATCTTTCATAATCTGCATGTTTGTATGTGCATTATGTGATTTTACTACCATTTCATCTACCTTTGCGAGAATCGAGGTCTACACCTAGTTTCGTTGTAATTGCAGGTAATATGGTACGTATTGCATCAAAAAGGAGCAAAAGGAGTCAAGAGTCATTTGGAGCTACATTCAGGAAGCACAACCATGGATTAAAGATTTACTTTGGACCAGTTTTTGAGAGATTCTACATTCAGTTATGAGTCACCTCGGTTGACCAGAGATTCATCTCGACCGAGGCGATCCAGAGACGCCGACTCGACCGAGGCGAACACCTAGGACGCGGCGAGAATATTTTATTCTTGGCTGAGATCTTTTAAAATTGGAAAGTGATCTTATATTTTTGGGCTGAGCTTCTAGAAGGAAGGAGATATGCAGAATCATATATTTTACCTATTTTTATGGGATAATATCTTCTTAAGATTTCTTATCTTTGGAGGTTTATTTTTCCTATAAAAAGGATTGGATTTTCCACAAATCCGATTATGCTTACTTGAATGCTTAGAGGCTGCATACACCGCATACAATCAGCTATCAGCGCAGCAGCCGCATCCTACTCCAATTTGGGAGATTCGAAGAACCTTTTTGAAGGTTGAAGGAAGATTGAAGACTATAGCTTTATAGCTTTTTGGAGGGTTTTGTAAGATTGTCTTCAATTCCTTTCCTTGTTGTCTTGTCTTATTGGATCATTATCCAAGGAACGATTTTGTGTGATATTTGATTCAGTTATTGAAGTGTTTTCATTAAATTCTTCTTTATTCAAATATTCACCTTCTTCCCATATATTTAATACTTTCATTATGATGATGAGTGGCTAATTTCCTTGTGTGATTCTAGGGTGATTGGCTGAAGGTTGTGGGAAAAACAATGATAGAATGATCTTAATCACAGTAGGATCCTGAAAGTTCGAGTCTTTAACCTTAACCCTAAGCATCTCGTTCAGTCGATGAACATCTCGGCCGGGGTGGAAACTGGCTGACCGAGGTGGCTTATCCGATCCTTAACTGAGAGTTAATGTGTTAGAGTTTGCCAAATCCTATTCTTATTATACCTTTCTGGTTCAAAGCAAGCTTAGGATGAGACTTACCCGGTAATTCCTTAGTTTGTATACCAACGATCATAAGTTTAGGTAATAAAGGCTTGTCCTTTATTGGGGTTTGAGTGTGCTTCCATCCCATCTTTGTGAGTTAGCCTGAGACTTACCCGGTAAAGGTTGATTCTATTCCCTTAGATGGTGTGTTAGTTTGAGGTTATAGTTCTTTATCTTGATTTCTTGAGACTTACCCGGTAATAGGAGTTACGGTTTGGGATTAGTGTGTAGTGAGACTTACCCGGTGATCTACTCCACTTTAGAAACACCTTCCCCATGCAAAAACCTCAGCTTTGTCCGCTTATCTATAGATCTTGAGTTGGAACCACAACTAGATGCTTTAATCCCTAGAATTGCATGTTTGCTTTATTTGACATCTTATTCATCTTTGATTGTATTACTTGCTCTTGTGGTTAGCATCAACACTAGCATACCGTATTGGACTTTGTTTCACTAAGTCCCTGTGATCGACCCCTGGAATTTTCTTGCTTTTACTACGATTGACCCGTACACTGCGGGTTCGCATCCTTGTTTTAAGCTTAAGTCTAGGGTTATAAATTTAAAGCTTGCACACACCGTTTGGAGCGAACAAGTTTTTGGCGCCGTTGCCGGGGACTTGGTCTAGACCGAGCCGGTTAAGGTTTGCTTTCGGGGCACTTGCCCCTGTTGCTACTAACTACTCTTTCTATGAGTTTTGTAGTTTTCAGGATTTCTGAACGCTATGTTTGATCCAGCCTGGATAGCAAGACAAAGTGCTAGGGCAGATCATTATGAATACTTGGAGGAGAAGTACTCCTTCTACTGGTTCAACAATGAATGGGAAAGAGAAGAGGCCATTCAGCATGAACTTGCGATGTGGGATGAACTGAATGTCCCTAAAAAGACTTATGAGCAACCTCTTGAAGACTCTCTTGAATCTAGGTTGGAGAAGTTGATGAAGAAGGTGACGGAGCTCAAGGAAAGCACCCTATCCTATGCTAGGCCGCAAGAGGAGCATAAGGAAGTGTTGCACGTTCCAAGCATTCCCCCAGTCGAACCAGAAGTTTCTCCTGAAGCTTTTGAGGGAGACGATGTGGAAGATCTCGATCTGACTGTTGAGACCTCGGTCGAGGTGGAAGTGACCTCGGTCGAGATGAAAGAAGAACCTGCAGAACCGGAAGAGGCAGATGCAGAAGACCTTGGCCAAATTACTGAGATTGTGGTCAAGGTGGAAGAAAGACCAGCTGAACTAAGAGAGATTTCGTGTGTGGATCATCGACCCAACATGAAATTTGTCTCAAACCTTGGAGAGCTTTGCAAGGTACATTCTCCTACTTCATTTGAATTCCCTATTAATATTTCTGAATTTTTCAGGAAGGCACCGGAGAGTTGGAGGTCTCTTCCGAAAGAACCTCCTAAGATCAAGATGAAATCTCTCTTGAAATTGTTGGAGGAAGATGCTCCTTGGATTATAAGGAGTGAAGTTAACAAGCGCTTCACCGCTAAGGCAACGAAGTGTTATTTGTTCAAGTATGGGGTCCCTCGCATGCTCAGGACCCTGTACCATCCCCAAGCTATAAATGGGGAAGCTGCTATGATTCTCGAGAAACTATTTTCTCGATCAAGGAAAGGATGGGACGCAAGGCTAGATTATGTCCCATTGAAGTGCAGGAAGACTAGAAGGATTCCGGTGAGAATCAAACCGTACAAGCTTGTACGTGGGAGATCTTACCATTTGCCGGTGAAATTAGGAACCGGAACCTTTTTGGAAGAATTTTATGATGGATGTGATGAGCACTCCATGGTGTTCAAGGTACATTGAGTAATTCTATGGAGAAGGGTCCAGCTAGCGACCTTAAACCAAGCGCTTCTTGGGAGGCAACCCAAGGTATTGCTTTCTTCTCCCTTTTCTAGTTTAGTTTAGATAGTTGCTTTGTTTTTGTTTTCCTCTAGACAACAACCAGGTATTCCAAAAGGAAGGATCACAGTTCAGGAGCTACACTAGAAGAACGAAGTTTCGAGAAGTTGAGGAAACGAGCTTTACTGAGATACATCTCGGGGACTGTCAGAACACCTCGACCGAGATGTACTTCGCCAACCGAGATGGTCTTATCTGGGAGCTGTTTCTTACTTCTTCATGCAGTTTAGCTATGTTCGGTGCGTATCCTGTCCTTAGACTTATTTCGACCCACTGGGACAGTGTGTCCCAAGTGTGAGGTGTTTGTACTTATTTGACTACTTGACGTTATTTGACTACTTTTGATGTATGACATTTTATCGGATATTTGATATTTTATGCTTCAGTTGCTTCTACATGTTTATCTGAGATTTCATGCATACTTACAGGTTATTTGATTGAGAAAAACGTCGAAACCGAAAAAAAAAAGGGTTTTAAAAAAAAAAAATTTCGACCTCGACCGGGACAGTTCTGGCAAAACGAGGTGTTTCACCTCGGTTGAACCAAGAACATCTCGACCGAGGTGGGTTAACTGAGAGTTTTCGAAAACGATTTTTGTGTTACTTATCTGGATATGATCTCAGTGAAGATTTTGTTTACCGACTGGATTTAAATTCTTTATATGTTTGAAATGTTTTATGATATGTTTAAGTTGCTAAATGCTTTGTTTGAAATTATTGGCATGTTTAATACTTTATTTTTATCCAAATTATGTTGAATTTGAAGGTTGACACCGCAGCATAAGTTCTCTCACGTTCTTCTTGGAAAGACCAAGGCAATTCATTCTTCTTCTTCTTCTTCTTCTTGATCATGCTTAGCCCCTCATATACATATTGCCTCCCTTTACCTATCCGGGAATTTGGAAGCAAGCGAAGTGGTGAAAGCAAGTCAAAAGTTGAGAAGTGGCTGAAAGTGAAAGTGTTAGAAAGCAATAATAGGTTTGGGGAAGTCAATCATGAAGATGAGTAACTCGGCACCATTCACATAGCCGGGTGTTTGTGTCTTGCCAAAGTCGGATTGAGCGATATTCCTAACGGGTCATGGTATGTGCATCAAGGGTTTGACGCATCTCGAGAAATTGATGATTGCGGATTTCCTAGGCTTCGGTTATTGTGCACCTCTGTCCATGCATCCCAAAAAAAGTAAAGTAAAAAGAAAAAGTGTGAAATAAGCAAAGCTTATTGGTGGAAGATGTTGCAAGTCAAAGTGAAAGTGAAGTTCATCCTTTTCCCGGATTCTAGCACCACATTACCTTCCATTCATCCCTACCCTACACGTTTCTTGACCTTTTCTTTTGGGAAGCCCTTGAGACCTTGAGCTTGTTGATTGACTTAGCGGTTTAAATCGGATTATACATGATTAATTTTGATAATTATGATTTATTATGCATTCTATGATTTTATGCAAAGATGAACAACTTTCCTATATTTATAAAATGTTTTGATCATATTGAGTTTTTAATTTCCAGGAAGTACTCTCTTAGAGTGATCTATGATAATTGCACACCATAAAAATGTTTTTGAAAGACTTTTCATTGATTTTCTTGACTTATAATCCATTCTATCTTGATTTCTATATGAGGAACTTGCTTAGGGACAAGCAAGGGCTAAGTATGGGGTATTTTGATAGCATGAATTATAGTCTATATTTTGGGGTTTGTTTGGACGTTTTATCTTTCATAATCTGCATGTTTGTATGTGCATTATGTGATTTTACTACCATTTCATCTACCTTTGCGAGAATCGAGGTCTACACCTAGTTTCGTTGTAATTGCAGGTAATATGGTACGTATTGCATCAAAAAGGAGCAAAAGGAGTCAAGAGTCATTTGGAGCTACATTCAGGAAGCATAGCCATGGATTAAAGATTTACTTTGGACCAGTTTTTGAGAGATTCTACATTCAGTTATGAGTCACCTCGGTTGACCAGAGATTCATCTCGACCGAGGCGATCCAGAGACGCCGACTCGACCGAGGCGAACACCTAGGACGCGGCGAGAATATTTTATTCTTGGCTGAGATCTTTTAAAATTGGAAAGTGATCTTATATTTTTGGGCTGAGCTTCTAGAAGGAAGGAGATATGCAGAATCATATATTTTACCTATTTTTATGGGATAATATCTTCTTAAGATTTCTTATCTTTGGAGGTTTATTTTTCCTATAAAAAGGATTGGATTTTCCACAAATCCGATTATGCTTAGATGCTTGAATGCTTAGAGGCTGCATACACCGCATACAATCAGCTATCAGCGCAGCAGCCGCATCCTACTCCAATTTGGGAGATTCGAAGAACCTTTTTGAAGGTTGAAGGAAGATTGAAGACTATAGCTTTATAGCTTTTTGGAGGGTTTTGTAAGATTGTCTTCAATTCCTTTCCTTGTTGTCTTGTCTTATTGGATCATTATCCAAGGAACGATTTTGTGTGATATTTGATTCAGTTATTGAAGTGTTTTCATTAAATTCTTCTTTATTCAAATATTCACCTTCTTCCCATATATTTAATACTTTCATTATGATGATGAGTGGCTAATTTCCTTGTGTGATTCTAGGGTGATTGGCTGAAGGTTGTGGGAAAAACAATGATAGAATGATCTTAATCACAGTAGGATCCTGAAAGTTCGAGTCTTTAACCTTAACCCTAAGCATCTCGTTCAGTCGATGAACATCTCGGCCGGGGTGGAAACTGGCTGACCGAGGTGGCTTATCCGATCCTTAACTGAGAGTTAATGTGTTAGAGTTTGCCAAATCCTATTCTTATTATACCTTTCTGGTTCAAAGCAAGCTTAGGATGAGACTTACCCGGTAATTCCTTAGTTTGTATACCAACGATCATAAGTTTAGGTAATAAAGGCTTGTCCTTTATTGGGGTTTGAGTGTGCTTCCATCCCATCTTTGTGAGTTAGCCTGAGACTTACCCGGTAAAGGTTGATTCTATTCCCTTAGATGGTGTGTTAGTTTGAGGTTATAGTTCTTTATCTTGATTTCTTGAGACTTACCCGGTAATAGGAGTTACGGTTTGGGATTAGTGTGTAGTGAGACTTACCCGGTGATCTACTCCACTTTAGAAACACCTTCCCCATGCAAAAACCTCAGCTTTGTCCGCTTATCTATAGATCTTGAGTTGGAACCACAACTAGATGCTTTAATCCCTAGAATTGCATGTTTGCTTTATTTGACATCTTATTCATCTTTGATTGTATTACTTGCTCTTGTGGTTAGCATCAACACTAGCATACCGTATTGGACTTTGTTTCACTAAGTCCCTGTGATCGACCCCTGGAATTTTCTTGCTTTTACTACGATTGACCCGTACACTGCGGGTTCGCATCCTTGTTTTAAGCTTAAGTCTAGGGTTATAAATTTAAAGCTTGCACACACCGTTTGGAGCGAACAGTCACAACGACTCACGAATTAGTAGGTTACAACGACCCATGAATCAGTAGGTCACAACAACCCACAAATTAGTAGCTCACAACGACCCACGAATCAATAGGTCACAATGACACACAAATCAGCGGGTCACAATGACACACAAATCAATGGGTCATAACGACCCACAACATATTGGGTCACAACGACCCACAAATTATTGGGTCACAACAACCCAAAAATCAGTGGGTCACAACAACCCAAAAATCAGTGGGTCACAACGACCCACAAATTATTAGGTCAAATCGACCCACAAATTATTAGGTCAAATCGACCCAAAAATCTATAGGTCAAAACGATTCAAAAATCTGTAGGTCAAAACGATCCAAAAATTATTAGTTCAAAACGACCAAAAAATCATTAGATCAAAACGACCCAAAAATCATTAGATCAAAACGACCCAAAAATCATTAGATCAAAAGGACCTACAAATTAGTAGGTCACAACAATCCACTCCACATACAAATGCTAATCCGATATAATAAGTATTATACTTGATTCTGACCAAAAGGTCCAAAAATGTATGATTTGTATAATCTTCAAACATTTGAGGTCTATTTATACATGTTGTCAAAGTGTCATCCTTCTCTAATAATCGATGTGGGATAACAAAATTCATATTTTACAAAATAATTAAGGTTTAGTAAAAAAAAGTTATTGGCTTATAAATAATAAAAATAAAAAGGAGATTTGACTATAACCTATAAAATCTTGGAAAATCTCAAAAAAAAAAAAAAAGTTACGTACAATTTTGAATAGAAGTTTGTTAGATTAGTAAAAAAAGCTTTCCTCCCACAAAAAATAAAGATTTATTGGCCTATAAAATCTTGAAGAATCTCCAACAAAAAAAGTTACGTATAATTTTGAATAGAGTGTGTTAGTTTAGGAAAAAAAGATTTTTTGGCTTAAAAAATAAAGATTTATTGGCCAAAAAATTGTGGGAGTTCCATTTGATTGCTGCTTACAGCGCGCCACATCATCAAATGATGTACTCTGTTTTAGTATGTATAATAGATTCACAAAGCACCAAGATTCACCAAGAACGTACTACCATTTGAAAACTATTGTGGCATAGAGATATTTTGACGTGTCTATACATTAACAAGTAAACACTCTTGTTGCTGTTATGTTATCCTTATATACATGTATCATTTACGGATAACTTCAATAAGAGTCACATTGCGTTGGCTTTTCAACAAGTTTTTAACTAGATCCAATATTGGATCAGTTAATAGGTGTTGTTGTCCGATATAATACTTTTAAACTCAAAATAAAAACACTAATAAAGCTTTAATTAGTAGGAACTGGTTGGTAAGGTTCCGTCATGTGTACCGTGAGGCTAATGCCGTTGCGGATTTTATGGCAAATTTTGCTTTTTTCTTTCCGGTGGGTATTCATGTGTTGGAAGCACCCCCGTATGAGGCAATTACTTTATTGTCAAATGATGTAAAGGGACTTGCTTTACCCCGAGTAGTCCCTGGGTAGTCTGTTTTAAATATAGTTCCGTGTATAGGAGTTTTACTCCTTTATTACCAAAAAAAAAATAAAGCTTTAATTATTACTATTAATTTATAAAATAAAAAATAAATTAAATTATAATGGTTTATTTTTATGAAGATAAATTTTAAGATATTTTTTATTGTTGTCCTCAAACTTTGGACTTTTTCACTCTTGGTATCCACTAAGTTTCAAAATTCACCTTAATATTCTTATTGTTTTATTTGTTTCCTCTTTATATTCATTCTTAATATATTAAATTAAATTCATTAAAAATAATTTAAATTTTTAAAAATAAATTTAAAACTAATTATTACCTCATTATATTTTAAACTAATAAATTTATAATAAAAGTATTTTTTAAATATTTTCCTAATTAAAAAAAAAGTAAGTAAAATAAAGATAATATTTATTTTTGAACTAAAATATATCAAAAATAAAATTTTTAAAATTTTTTAAGACTGTAGAAATTTAAACATATAGTAATTTTTTTAAAGTTAATTTTCTATAATTCATTTTAATTTGAAAATAAAAATATTTTTTTTATGTGTTAATTTTTTATTTTGTATAATATACTTTT
>BSUD01000008.1:23539822-23563333 GCA_033239045.1 Fagopyrum esculentum | reverse complement strand
TCTCTCTCTATATATATATATATATATATATATATATATATATATATATATATATATATATATATATATATATATATATATATATATATATATATATATATATATATATATATATATATATATATATATATATATATATATATATATATATATATATAGTATAGATCCTATGAGAACACCCCCTAACGTGAGAACATGAGAACAGATTCGTAATTATTATTAGTTTTGTTACGAAGGTGTCATATCGTTTAATGTATTATTCGTAGTTATTGTTGGTTGAGTGGATTATTCGTAGTTATTGTTGGATTCCTAATTATTATTATTCGTAGTTATTATTATTTTTGATATCTACTTTAAATCTCAACCCTTAATAATCACATCCAACGGTGTACGATTGTTCTCATGTTCTCACGTTAGGGGTTGTTCTCATGGGAACCACACCCCTTAGTTATATATTTTCACATATATATATATATATATATATATAGGGTCCAGTTCCGGTGAGGAGGACCCTTGCAGATAGGAATGAGGAGAGCCCTGGTGGTGACATGTGACATGCCACATCACCATTTTTTTTTAGATTTTTTTTTTGTAAATAAAAATTGGTGTTCATATTTTTATAAGTATGTGTTCATTTTTAAAAGAGTCATTGTTCATATTTTTATCAATAAATGTTCATTTTTTTTCTCAACAGTAAATGTTCATTTTTGAACATTAATTGTTCATTTTTGTATTTTTTTAAAAATATTTTTTCTGATTTTTGTTTGAAAACTATGTTATTCTTTCAAATCGTGTTAATAAAATATGATGTTCATTTTTTTACGAGTATGTATTCATTTTTTTTACAGTTATGGTGTCTATAATATGATGTTCATTTTTTTTTGAAAATTATACCTTTCTTTATAATCGTGTTTATAATATTCAGAGATCGATTACATAAAAAATTGTGAAATCAAAGAGAATACAAGACGATTCAGGTTTTGTTTCTTCGAATTTTTACTTTC
Source organism: Fagopyrum esculentum (assembly GCA_033239045.1). Lineage (NCBI taxonomy): Eukaryota > Viridiplantae > Streptophyta > Magnoliopsida > Caryophyllales > Polygonaceae > Fagopyrum > Fagopyrum esculentum. The sequence continues at coordinate 23,562,329 of BSUD01000008.1, read as the reverse complement.
ACTGTTTAGATTTTCATTCTTAAGGTTTAGGTTTCATTATGGTTGATGTTTGTGTTCGAAATCAAATTTGTTTGAATCATTTTGTGCTTGATAAGTTTGATTGAAAAAACACATGTATATACATATGTTGAGTTGGTCTAATAGCTCCAATTGAATAATCTATATGTTCATTTTAGTGTGCACACAAACTGTTCGACAAAATGCCTTATAGAAAAATAGTTTATAATATTTACAAGAACAATGACATAAAAAGTATGAACGCTGACGAATAAAAACATGAACAATGACATATAAAAGTATGAACACCGATGAGTTATCTATAACTTTGACACATACATAACATATTATGATCATCTTTTAACGTTTTGTGATGAGTTTTTTATTTTTTGTGGTTATATACTGTAAATGAACATCTATGCATTATAAAATGAACACAAAAGAATAAATGGACATGACACTTTGATGAATAAAAATACTATGAACATCGATGTATAAATGCATGAACAATGACATATAAAAGTATGAACACCGATGACTATTTTGAACGTAAGGGTATTTTTTCAGATTTTAAATCAATTTACAAAATTGCCATTAATGATGAGCGTATGGGAGCCCTTGATTTAAATCCATCCAATAGCTTACCTCCCTCCTAATTCCTATCTACAAGCTCTCTCCTCACTTGAACTAAAATCTATATATATATATATATTGTTTATCAAGTAGATTCCGTATATACCTATCATGTTTATCAGAAATAATACTGTAATATCTCTCATAAATAATACATAAATTTGCTCTCAATAATACTATGAATTTCAGTTAGGATACAAACGACACATCAAACTGAGGGCCCGTTTGGAAGCGCTAGGAATCATTCCCGGTAACGGAATGATTCCAAATCAATCAAAAAATACGTTTGGTTAGAGGTCTTTTAACACATGAAAGTAATCCCATCATTTCCATTTCCTTTCCTAACCCTTATCCGATTCCATTCCGTTTCCATTCCATCGCTCCAACCAAACGGACACTGAAGCTCACAATATCGGTTACCATCCGGTCGCTATCATGGGACCATAAAAAGTCTACTGGAAATAAAATCATCCCAAAACGAATACATAGTCTTCTAGGCATGAAATGGTATGCACAGCAAGTTAGCGCATCCAGAAATGCAGCAATGTCTGTCATGAACAAAAATAAACCTGTGAGAAAGATAATACTGTCTTTGAATAGAATAGCAATCACTTAACTTAGAGACAAAGTATACCTCTTTGAGGCAAGTCGGCTTGTCGGGTCTCCTACTCATGATCTCATCTTCTATTGAATTGAGTTGATCCTTGATGGCTTTTAATAACATCAGCTTCTCATCATCCTTTTCGACATCGATTTCATTGACAGTAATTCTGTCATCTTCAAGTCTCTTCAGTCTCCTATTCAGCTGTTGAAGTTCAAAGTCAGTAACATCGGGATGCTTATCTGAAATCACAGTTTTATCTGAATCAGCAAATTCAACTACATTTGAAGCTTTTGGGACTTCAAAGATGTCATGGATCTTAGAGCCTCCATTCATTTCATCCACTCTCACTCTTGTTGTTGATGGATCCAAACAATTCATCCCATTGTTATTATCATCATCATTAAGCAAATCCTTGGAGATAGACAACTCTTTAACCCGTTCATCTAGCCTTTTAAGTTGCTGCCAGTAAGAACTGAAATCCCCCAAATCCAAATTCGTCGTCTCTGACAAATTACTCTCACCGGAAACCCTAACTTCAGTAATTGGCCCATCATCCTCTTTGAGAAAGTCTGGAGGAAGAGAACATCCTCTTCTCACCGCCCTCGGAACAAAGGATTGGCCTCCGGGCAGTGTACTCGTTCGAGAGAGCATGTTAACAGGATAAGTATCATCATTCTCGCCGAAATCTTTGCATCCCAAGCTGATAAGTTTGAACTTATAGGCTTGAACTTGGAACTCGAGAGAAGCAATGTGCATCTCCTTTTGGTGAATGAGATCCCTGAATATGTCAACAGTTTCTTGAGCATGGAACATTTTCTCTTCAGCGATTCTCTTGTACTGGCTTGCCTCCATTTCCACTGCCGCCTTCTGGCCTTGCAAACGGACGATCATCGACAGGGATTCGTTGGTGGCGGTGGCTGATGCCTCCCTCTCCACATCCAGCTCCGTGTAGAGCTTCTGTAGCAGATCTTGCTGAGCCTGGAGGGTTTCCAACACATTCTTCGTACCTTGTCCAGACATCACAACTTTGACTTTTCGATCAAACACAAAATCCGGAATAGATTGAAACAGATTTCCAAAATTGAGATCTATCGGAGCTCAATCTCAATCTCAATTCTCAACATATAAATGCAGGAAACATATAAATGCAGGAAACGCTGCGAAAATGAAACCAAAAGAGTAGCAGAGAAACGAATGATTAAATACTTGATAGATAGATAGAGATGAATCAGCCGTGGAAATCAAGCGAGATTGAGGAGTTGCGCGTAAATGGAAGCGTGTATTGTTTCGTCTCCGTTTTCAGAATCCAGATGATGAGCTGAATGGCGATGAGATGCTGAGGGTGAGAGAATCCAATCGGAATTAGTTTGGACTAAGAACATCATCTAAACCGTCATCGGGAAGTTTGGTGAATCCAACCAAGTATGCGTATGAGTATGTGAGATTAAGAGGTATAGAGAGACAGCGGCGCAGAGATTTAGGGCGAGGAAATGTGAAGATGAATGGTAGAATGATACGTGGAGCAGATTTGGTAAGATCCGTTGCTTCTATCAGCCTTTCCTAACGGTTTCTTTCATCTATTAATTTCTTCATTATAATAAGGAATTATATAATTGGTCATGCAAGATTGAGATGTGAACAGCTTCATCATGCAACATCAAGCATGGCATTCATATATATATATATATATATATATATATATATATATATATATTTACTACAATAAAATTGAGAGCTACTCTTAGCAATATTTAATTTCCATTCTTAACTTATACCTTTTTCAATTATTCTTTTCCTGCCTTTCATATCCTTTAACCACGTTTTACCCTTTGATCATAACGTGTCACTGGGGCCGCTTCTTTAGCTCTCTGCTTCGATGGCCACTTCTTCATCCGTTATCTCCCCATCTTTCTTCTTCGTTTTTCTCTTCTGCGCCCCGCTATACCTGCTGGAGTCCGCCTTCACCTTCGCCGCTGGGTTCCTCCTTCGTCAAGTTCGGTTTCCTTCTCCCCTTCGTCTATCTGAAGTGCACCATGAAGTTTCCTTGAAGAATTTCTTTTTGTTTGGTAGGGGTCTCTAATGTTGATTCCTTGACAATGTTCAATCTTCTATTCTTCAGTTTCTATTTTGGTTTACCTATCAATTGAAGAATAAACTTTGATTTTAGGGTTTTTGTTCATTGACCTTTGCATATTCCGATTATGCGGCTGTTTGAAGCGAGTCCCATTTCACACTCTGTTTGAAATCTAATTAATCAACTCCAGCACCTGCATTCTGAATAATGAAGCATTTGATGAGCACTTATGCCTATTCTTTTTATTTAGTGGTGGTCTCTTCCAATGATAGAGCTTCTGGCGGGTAAAGCTGGAGTTTCATGTGGAAGATTTCACTATGGAAGTGCTTTTGGTGAGCCAAGTGGTCATGCTGATACAGTTGAATCCATAAGGTTACTTTTAAGTTCTCTATGGGATTTATTTTCATGTTTCTCAAGTCCCATCATTCAAACACATGGTAAGCTTATTGACTTGTAGGCTTGATTTTTCAGTAGGGATATTTTAGCATTGTCCATGCAGCTAAAATAAAGTTTAATCACGTTTATAATGTATAAGCATGAAGTGAAGAATAAGAATCAAATCATACTCTTCTCAACACCTAACAACCCATTCCCTTTAGGCTGGATGGTGCTAATTAGTTGAGTTAATCAGTAGTTTATATTTGCTGTTGAAATCTTTTAATAAACGGTTATGTTTACCTTGATGTAGGTATTGGATTAAATGCATGTTCAGGTCTAAGGGGTGGAGAATTATGAAACTGCCTTATGCTTGCAAACTCCTCTTTCAGGTAATACTTACCCCTCAGCACATCATCATGGTGTTTGAACCGTCAATTGTTCCACTATGCATCTTTATAATTGAGCTGCAATGGTTTTATTCAAGTCTTAATTGAAACGAATATAATGTACAAAAATATCCTCAACATTAGCTTTAGTCATGAGATACAGGAGAAAGGTCTTTTCCTATACAGATGCGGTCCAAATCCTCTGTCTCCTTGCCTGGCCCCCTCCCTCACCCAAACACCTGATTGGACCACGCTAACATTTTTTTTATAGAAATAATTGAATCATAACTTTGGGTTCAGATATTTAAAAATAAAACAAACCGGCCCATATTGTATAATCTTCATCGTCTTTGCAACACTCGTTATTGTCCTCACCGTCGGGTCTTCATCGTCGTTTGGAAACGACGGTCATAATCTTGCAATATGTAATATTAAGGCTTTTACACTTGGTGATCATTCATAATTGAGATTTTACACTTAGTAATCATTTGTAAATTTAGATTTTTTGATTGGAGATGAACGTGAAAGATTTTAGAATAAATTAGAAAAATAAGGCCCTTTAAATTTCACTTTTGTAAAATGAGTCTCTACAAAATAATATAAACTAGACCTACAAACTAGAAAATAGGGACACTATTGGAGGACTAATTTAAATAATGGTGGTTGTACAAAATTCAAATACTGATTAGATGTTTACTTTTCAGTTTTTGGTTTTGTAAATAGAGAGAGGGAAAAGTGGCATCCCGTATTTCGTCCAAAAAAACGAAAGAACGTATCTCCTCCATTATTCAAAACGAGGTCGGGAAAACAAGAACCAAACTTTCTGGGAAGGTTGAAGAACGTATATCCTCCAAAAAAAAGAACCAAACGCATTTCTCCAATTTTTTGAATAAAAAATGGTGGATCTCTCTTTTACGTCTGCTGCTCAGATCCCGACACCCTCTTTCAGTCTAGGGTTTACTCAGTCTGTAATTGAGGCATAGGATTGTACGATGGCAGGCGAGACTACGATGGTGGAGGAAGCTAGGGTTTCCGTCGATACTAGGGCCCCGATTCCGGCAAGGCTACAGTTCCTGAGGAGACTATGGAGGCTGGAGTTCTTGAGGAAAGGGTGTTCGAGTCGGCCATTGATGAGGAATTGGTAAGCTACACTACCCTTCAGTACCATGAATTGAGTAAATGGTTACTTAATGTTTGCATTTTTTGGGTATTGCTTTGAATTGAGTATATGTGTGGGTAGTTTTAGTATGTATTATTGAAGATATGCTTTTTGGAAGATTTGATTTGGTTATGGATTGAGTAATTGATTACCCCATGAATGTATTTACTGGGTATTGTTATCAATTAATTTTGTGTGGTTGTTTGGGGTATGTATTATGTAAGAGAGGCTTCATAAGATTTGATTTGGGTATGGATTGAGTGATTGGTTACTTGATGTTTGCATTTTTTGGGTATTGCTTTGAATTGAGTATATGTGTGTGCAGTTTGAATATATATTATTGAATATAGGTTTTTGCAAAATTTGTTTTGGGTATGGATTGAGTAATTGATTGTTTTGAATTGAGTATATGTGTGTGCAGTTTGGGTATGTATTATGAAAGAGAAGCTTGATAAGATTTGACTTGGGTATGGATTGAGTCATTGGTTATTTAGTGTTTGCATTTTTTGGCTATTGCTTTGAATTGAGTATATGTGTGTGGAGTTTGGCTATGAATTATTGAAGATAGATTTTTGTAAGATTTGATTTGGGTATGGATTGAGTAATTGATTAATCCATCAATGATTTACTAGGTATTGTTATCAATTGATTTTGTCTGTTGTTATTTGGGGTATGTATTATGAAAGAGAGGTTTGATAAGATTTGACTTGGTTATGATGAGTGATTGGTTACTTAATGTGTGCATTTTATGGGTATTGCTTTAAATTGAGTATATATGTGTGCGCAGTTCTGGCTATTGTTATCAATTAAGATTTTTTGCTGGTGTGTGAATGTGTTTTTGCTTGAGTTGGGTATTCATGTGTATTTACTGGATATTATTATGAATTGGTTATGTGTATTGCTCTTTTGGGTACGTATATTTTTTGATTGATTATATGTACATGCTCAAGTACTATGTATTGTGGGCTTTAGAAATCAATAGTAAGGGTTGATTGTTTGGTAAATTGGGTATGTAATTTTTTTCACCATATTTCGATATAGTTGTATATTGACTGATATTGGGTATGCCATTCAAGATCCCATTGTTGACGTTATTACCCAACCTTACTCTCAACAACAATCCCAAGAAGTTTTGGTAATTATTGTCGTTAGCATTCCAGTTTTAGTAGTTGTATATATGTTATTATTAAACATTTACTAATATGGTGAAAAAAAACAGTTTACTTATAGGTGGGAGGACAATCCTGCGTTTAAGTCTGCACGGATTAATAATCACTCTAGGATGACCTAAATCTCCACAGTAAAAGATGAGTTGTCAAAGGAGGACAAACAACGCTTTAATGAGTGTGTTATCAAGGATATAATGAGCATGGGTACCATGCTCAACCTGTCGAATCAACTATCCATTTCTTGCTCCTTCGGGAGGTGAAGACTAAAAGAATTAGAAGTATATGGTTCGGTATCAACAATTGTATGATTAGATTTGGTCTCCAAGAGTTTGGTGATATAACTGGATTGAATTGTGGAGATGGTGAGGGGGGGAAGTTGGAAGAAGTTGAGATGGAGGAGGTGTTTGGTTTCCCATCTTGTTCCTTCGAGGAGTTTGAGTCTCGTTTTTTGGAAGAGCCGAAAGATTCGGAAAGGAAATACAAGATGGCGTTTGTGCTCTTTGTGGAGGCGGTTCTTCTTGGCAATGACATGCGGCTGAAGGTATCAACTAAAATATTGTGTTTGGTGGATAATCAACCGAAGTTCAACACATATGCATGGGGTTGATTGACATTTGAGCATACCCGACACTCCTTAAGGAACTGTAAGCCACAAGGTATCTCCTCGATTTCAAACTCCTTGCATGTACACAAGGTATCTCCTCGATTTTAAACTCCTTGAATGTACATGTTCGATCTACTACACTGATAAGTTCATCTTCATCTCCCCACTTCACTTGATACAACATTTTTTCACTATCTTGAATGTAACAAGCATACCTTGTTGCATCAACATACTTCTTTTGGATGATTCCTTCGATCTTCGGGGTGGCTAAATCTTTGCATAGTTGTGCTTTTTCTCTTCGCTGAGCAAACCACCTAATCATAAATTTTCGTATCTCATCCACGAACGCAAGGACCGGATACTTCCTTGCATCGAGCATGACCCTATTTATAGTTTCCACATTGTTACTCGTCATGATGTTATACCTCTTCACGGGTGAATAAACACGTGACCATGTTTCAAACCCAACATTTGTAAGAAGTTGTCCAACCTTTGGTTTCTCCTACAAAGACAAACTCCTGAATTAGTTCTTATTATCCAAACCTTAAAGAAGACACCCAACATTATGATTACCCAAAGTGGAAACCTTATCCCATCAATTATGCCGAAAAGCTTCAAACACTTATCTTTCTTGTAACACTTAGCAGCGTCTTCGAGCATTTGTTGGATCCTTTTATCTGTTAATCTCTTCTTAATATTTTGATTTCTAAGGTACATGCAAACACCATGGTGAGAATTGGGGAAGTTCATCGTTATGGCTTTCTTGATGGATATGCGTCTATCAGATACGAACAACTCATCTATTCTATCTGCAACTCACCTTCTCAATTTTTGTAAGAAGAAATCCCACGCGTCATCATTTTCACCATCAACTATGGCATAGGCGAGGGGATAAATCTGTTGATTTGCATCTTGCCCAATTGCGACTAACAAAACACCAGCGTATTTTCCTTTTAGAAATGTACCATCAACCGACATGACCTACACATGTTTCAATGTAAAGAACTTTAATTCATCATACCCAATTCACGATTATGACATACCCAATGTTATAGAAATATAGCAATCATATTGAAGAACATACCCAATATCATCCACTAACATACCCAACATGTGCTAAATGTAAAAACTAACCTTTCTCAAAGCCTCATATCCTCTTAGTGATTGTCCAAAAGCAAAGAAAACAAATTTGAATTTGGAATCCTGATCAACGTCCAAAGCAATCACGCTCCCCACATTTGCATCACGCAACTTGTGCATATAAGCCAGAACACCTTTATAGTTTTCCTCAAAATTTCCTCTCATCATTTCCTTCACAATTTCCACCGATTTTCAACATACACAATATGATGCCTCAATTTGGTTTTGGTTCTTCAACACCCCTTGAACTGCTAAATGTTCTGGCAACCTATTTACATTGGCATACCTGCACTTCCAACTCAAAATTCATTTATTTTTAAAAACACAATATGTTATGTGACTGTAGTTTGTAACCAATTATACAATATTACTTACATATCTCCCAACAAATGGGCAGTGACGGTGACGGAAGCTTTTCTATGATTACACCTCCTTGTTTCAAAAGAGCACGTTTGTATGTTGATATACTTTGTAATGGTGAAATCTCTTGACTTACCCAACATAGAGAAACGAGCTCTCCATTTGCATTCTTTATCCTCACATCTAGCAAGCACAACCGGCTTCTTTGACTTTTCTATCTTGTATTGAGAACAGTTATAGATTGCATTTAGAGCCAATGTAACTTTCAACTCCTTCTTACTTTTGTAAGTCTGCCCAATTTTAAGTTACCACCTCTGTTGAAGCCTCTCAACAAAATCAATCTTGAACTTTGCTCCGGATCCTCTTCATTTGTGTAATCAATAACACCATACCCAGAGTTTAATATTATACTACCCCTTGCGGCTTCTTCATTCAATCTAGACATTGTTGCTCGCTCATCATAAACTATAATGCTCGAATTAGCAACACCGTTTGTAGTTATCATTGTTTCTTCAATATGGGGTTTCTCTCTCATTGTAACACACATTGGGTTACTCCATGATATATTACCCAAGTTGTTTGTATATACAAACATTTCAAAATCTTCTCAAGCTTCAATGTCAAACGGATGCAAAGATGGATTTATAGTGTTTCCGTAGGTCAAGGTAATATCATGTTTATACAAGCACAAATTAAATCTTGACCCTATTAACCTCCTTGAGTCATCCATTGTTGATCCTTTCTTCATAATTATGTGCTTGTTGTGGACATTACCGACATACCTCCAGCACTCATCAACACAAACCCAATCTCCACCCGCATAAACTGCAAATTGTAATGTTTTCATCCCTATTAAGAAAAGGAAATGTTAGTACGTATAGAAACAAACTAAACACTTACCGCAAGGCAGGAGAATGATAGCAAACACCGCTGCTTACCCAGAAATAGAAGTAGTAATTTCAGTAGCTTGAGATTACCTAAAAAGTTTGAGGGTTTCATATTCACAAAAACAAGATATGAGAAGTTTCTTTCAAATTAGAGCCCTCCTGATTGTTGACGGGTGTTTATTTGTGATCGGGTTTAATTTTGAACGAGTTTATTCAGGTTTATAAATCTCTAAAAAATAAACTTCTCAATCCAAGGTTATTTTTCATGAATGGGTTTATTTTTTACTTATACCCAAAATTTCTCTCGTTCGAATCTTTACAAATCCAACTATAACATTCACACTCGTGAAGTTCCTTTCCTTCAAAACATTGTCATCCACAACTATATCTTCGAGATTTTTTTTTTTGACTAAATGGGTAAGAAATTAGGAATGGTCACCCTTTGTTGGTTACCCATCCTATAGCATCCTTTCGGATGATGACATCAACTTCTGTCGGAATCATTGAACCAACGACGGGGTTATCGCGGCCAAGTGCTACAAGTTTATCGGCGCGCAGCGTCATTGATTTCCCTGAAAATATGATTAATTTGAACCTGTTTTAAATCTACAAGGATAAAAGAAATGCCAAAAGTAAAAATATCCATTTTCCAAGAGGGCTTCCAAATCGTTTTAATCGAGTTAATAATCGTTAGGTTATCCCCTTCGACCACGATATTCCGTATTCCTAATTCTTTTGCTTTTAGTAGTCTCATTTTCAATGCAAATGCTTCAGCTTGAAGAACAGGGATTATACCACATTGTCCAAAATCGAAAGCAATTACTGATGCCTTGTGATCTCTTAGAATATAACCAAAAGCAGTTTGACCATCATTCCATTTAGATCCATCAAAATTCAATTTAGCACTTCCTGGTGCTGGTGCTGACCAATTGATTTTCCTTACTTTCCTCCTTTTGTTATATTGACTTTTTTTATCCTCGTCCTTCATGTTTTTCGATTCATGTATTTCCGTATCTACTATTTGCGTGATATCTGCCACGTTTGCATTATTGAAGATAATCTTATTTCTCATGTACCATATGTTCTACCAGGTGACAATTAGGTTGATTAGTGAGGACTCCTCCAGATTACCCCTTATAAGGGACATAATTTTTTGGAGCTTTTTATTGGCAATGCATGATTTTTAATTTTATCAACAATGATCGCCGATTTTAGTTAAATAGCTAGGTTTTTAATTTTTCCTTGGTCCCGTTCCTTATTAGTAATGAGGGCGCTTATTGTTTCCTCAATGTTAGTTGTACGATCTTTGTTTGTGACGTATTGCTCTAATGAACGGTCTTCTATCCAACGGTCTTTCCATAATTGTTGTTTTTCCGTCCCCTACATTCCATCTAATTCCTTGTTCAAAATCTGTTCGTAAGTTCATTAGCCTCTTTCCTACCAAGATGTGCTCTCCCCAATTTTATACTGCCATATGCGGTTCCCTTTTAAATATTTTCCCTCAATTATTTTGACTCACACATTATCAAGTTTAGCCATAATTTTCCAGAGGAGTTTCATTTGGAGTGCCTTGTTCGTATCTTCTTCTTTCCTTATTCCGACCCCACCACTCTCTTTTGGTTTATAGATCCTTTCTCAACTTATTAATGGGTGGTAATTTGGTTCTTTATTCCCCAAAAAATTGCCTGTTTATTTGATCTAGTTCTTTGTGGATGGATGAAAGTAACATAAAGCTTTGCATAATAAAATTAGGTTTGACATTAAGATTTGCTTTAATCAGGACTGTTCGTCCTTCCTAGGATAAGGACGACGCTTTCCATTTAGTTAGTTGTTTTCTGGAACTCTCAACGACGTCCTCAAACATAGTTTTGTTCACTCTTCCATTAATGATTGGACAACCAAGGTATTTTTCTAGACAGGTGTTTGGCGAAATACCCGTATTTTGTTGGATCATTCTTTTCATTAAATTGTCTACATTACATAATGTTTGGAAGGCTGACTTGTGGTAGTTTACTTTTTGCCCCGATATTTGGCAATATTTTTAGAGAATTTCAAGTATTTTGTTACACGAAGGGTTTGTTGCTTTTGTAAATAGTATTAATCATCCGCGAATGCAAGAAATGGTATGGTCTTTCTGATCTTGTGATTGGGAAACCAATCCATTTTTTGTCCTCATTACTTGCTTTCTGAATATTTCTAACAAGGATCTCTACCACAAGGTTGAAAATTAAAGGGGACAGCGGGTCACCTTGTCGGAGTCCTCTTGTTGGCCGGAAAATCTTGGTCAGGTTATCATTTATAAGGATGGAGTATGATGGAGTGGAGATACATTCCTCTACTCACCCTATAAATTTTTCTACGAATCCAAATTTCCTTTTTACAACCATGATACATTGCCATTCCACCCTACCATATGCTTTTTTCATGTCAAGCTTAATGCCACATAACCTTCCTTTCCTTTCTTTGATTTGAATCCGTGGAATATTTCATGAGCAATCAAGATATTATCATGGATTGATCTTTTTTGGGTGAACGCACTTTGTAGTGGATGAATTAGTTTTGGGAGGATTTTCTTTAGTTTGTTCGTGAGTATTTTTGCAATGACTTTGTATAATGTTGAGCATAAACTAATAGGTATGTAATGAGTTGTTGTTGAGGGGTTATCTATTTTCGGGATTAGACAATGAACGTATTGATTTGTTGAGTATTTTCCCAATTCTATAGAAACTCTTAACTACCCGAATAACAAACAGACCTATAATGTGCCAATACTTATGAAAGAAGCCAACCGGTATTCCATCCAGGTTGGGGGACTTGTCACACCCAATATCGAAAGTCGCCATTTTGATGTCCTCATTTGTAAAGGGTCTAGTTAGCATTGAATTATCTGTTTTTGTGATTTCATGTTGTATAATCTCCAATTGGTTATGAAGCTCTACTGAATTGATGTTTGATGCTTTGAATCTTGCTTCATAATCTAATATAAATTCGTTTTCAATCTCTTCTTCAGAGGCCATAATAGTTCCGTCATTTTTCACAATCACCGCTATGCTTTCGTGGTTTCTTCTTCCCGTTGCTTTTTGGTGATTGAATTTTGTATTTCTGTCACCCAGCCTTAGGTTATTTGATTTGGCCCGTTGTGTCCAGTACTTTTGCTAGTATTCAATAAGACATTCTCTTTTTCTGTTTAGTCTGTTGAGTTTTGTGTTATTTTGCAAAGTGTAATTTGTGGAGATCATGATTTGTAGTTTTTCAATTTCTGTCTCCACCTACTTGTCGATTTATATTTCCAAATTTCGCTTTACTCCATACTTTCAGCTTAGTTTTTAGTAAGCTTATTTTTTTGACGAAATCGTACATATGCGTCCCTTGGTATCGTGTTCTCCATGTCTGTTTGATGAGATTCTCACAATCCCTTATTTACGTACACATCATTTCAAAGCGAAAGGGTTTGTTTTTCATCCGTTGGGCCGAGTTTTGGAGATTCACCGATATGCGGCAATGATTTGAAGTTGTGAAAGCATGATTCCATGTGAATATTTGCGGGTAAGCTTGAAATACCTCCGGGTGCGACATAACTTTATCAAGATTTTCAAATGTATTATTTTCACCCTCTTTGTGTTTCCTCCAGGTGAATTCATTCCCCTTTGTTGTTAAATCAATCATATTGCATTGTTGTGTGAACATTTATAGTCTCTTAGTTTTGTTATTAGATATTTCCACCTCCCTTCTTCTCAGATAGATTAATCAACTCGTTAAAATCTCCGATGATTATCGTGGGAAAGTTATTGGACTTGATATGATCCTTTAGTTTAGTACAGAATGCATCCTTTTGTTGTTCATTTGGGGGGCGTATACATATATGATGCATGTGATTACGTTATTTAGTATGTTATGTTTAATAGTAATATATCTTTTTTCTTGAGTAATTAGTTCAACCTTTTCATTTACAAGTTGGTAGCTTTTTCACATAAGGCACAGACCCCCTGACAGGCCATCCGTTGGGACAAAACAGATATTGTCAAAACCCGCTTCTTTCCAACATGCTTCTTCTGGTTCTTTGCTTGATTTTAACTCCGCAAGCATGATCATTTGAATGCGATCATTCTTACAAGTAAAATTTAAATCAGTCCAACAAATTTTCTTCTTCGTGCCTCTGCAGTTTCAGAAAACAATCTTCATTTAGGTTTGCTTATAAATTTGGGGGAAAAGTCCCGTGTTCTTTTCTGTAATTTCTGAATTTCTTGTTCTTGGGATGAAATGATGCATATTTCCTTAATAAAATTATAACATATTTTCTTAATAACATAAATTTTTTGGCTTTGACGGGCATGTTCTTTAGGGATCCATGATTTGACATTTCTTTTACTTTGGCTGTTAAGGTTCTTAAAAAATCCATGTCATGGCATAGTGCGCTTTATTTCATGGGTTGATAAATTTAGACGGGTGCTAATTTGATCAAGAGGTTCCTCATTGTAAATGTTGTTTCGTATAGCGAATCCATAGGCAACATTAGGCAAAAACAAATAATATATAATACTCTTCTTGTTACTTAACTTTATTTTCATCATCATCGACCAAAAAGGACGAACCACCGCTATCAACAACACAAGGGTGATGGAGTTCATGAATATTTCTTTTGAGTAGTCTTTGGCAATCTCATTGATAGGCTCATTTAGTTCGAGAGTCTTGATCAGACTAGGTTCGATCGTGAATGAGTCATAGGGCATGTTATGATATGCATAAGAAATATTTTCATACAATTGAGGTTCAATAACATAGATGTTCAGTAAACAAAAATTTCGCAAGGAAAAGTGACATCAAAACCATTCTTTACGGTTCATCCATAAACTTGTAAGTTCAAAGAAAGTACTACCACAACCATGTATCACATTTGAAGAGACGGTCCAGACGCAACTTAGAAACGAGGAAACCTGCTGAGAGAGAAACTGCTCAAATCCGTCCGCTTCCTTTGCCGACGTCTCCCCGGAGACCACCATCTTCGAGTTGTATGGATCCACCACTTTTTTCCTTCTTTCTTTTGTGAATGAAAGTACCTTGCTTCTTGATTGATCTTCCATTCAAAATTCAACGGCTTTCATCTTTTTCTTGGATCGACAATCAACACACCCTTGCGGCCTTGGATCGACAGTGTTGGAGTTAGGATTCCGATTCTCCTTACAAGTGGTGGATTTGCTAGAATGAGCGGCAATACAACTCCCTTTGAGCTTGGCGGCAGAGAGGATTTGGGAGCCAGCAACGGAAGAGTCGGCAGGAGGCCGCGGGGCTGAGATTGGATTCTTCGATTACGCTCGGACTCATATCTAGATTGGATTATTCTTTAATTTTTTTTAGGTTTAGAAATGTAATTTGAATGAAAATAAACCCAAAAAAACCTTGTAATAAAATATATAAAGTGGACGAATTTATAAATCCGAAAATAAACCACAAACTCGTATAAACCCATTTATAAACTCATAAAAATACAAACCTTTTTTTTTTTGACTATATCGGGTAAGGGATTAGGAATAGTCAACATCTCGAGGTTGACCATCCTAGGGCATCCTTTCGGATGATAACTTCAAGCTGAGATGGGACCCGACGGCCAGTTATCGTCCTGTCCAGCTCTTGTGAATTTGTATCCTGATCATCATGCCCAAGCGCTGCAAGCTTGTCCGCTGCACTATTGATCTCTCTGAATATGTGGTTGATCTGAACCTGTTTAAATCCAGAGAGTAAAATGGAAATATCTGAAATGGTAATATCCAGTTCCCATGGAGGCATCCAAATTTTTTTCACTGCATTAATAATTGTAAGGTTATCCCCTTCGATGTCGAGTTTACTTATACCAAGCTGTCTGGCTTTAATTAGGCCCTTTTTTTAGTGCGTATGCTTCAGTCTGGAGAATAGAAACTTCCACACAGCTTCCATAGTCTAGTGCGATGACTGAGGCCTTATGGTCTCTTATTAAATATCCAAAGCTACTTTGGCCATTACATCGTTTAGATCCGTCAAAATTGAGTTTGGCAACACCCGGGATAGGCGCGGACCATTTGATATTCCTCGTTTTCCTTTGGCTACTTTTTGTGGAAATTTTCCTTTCTTTTGATTTGACCCATTCCTCCAGTTGAGATTCAACCGTGTGTCTGATGTTACTAATTTTTTCATTGTTGAAGATGATCCTGTTTCTCATGAACCATACGTTCCACCAAGTGACAAGAAGAGCGGTGAGTGAGGATTCTGCAAGTTTAGTTCTAACAAGTGACACTGCTTCCCTTAGCTTTACATTAGTTATATCGCTGTTCTGTAAAAGTTTTCTAGTTTCATCCTTGGCTATATTATCCATAGTATACAGGCAACTAAAGAAAATGTGCTTTGCACTTTCATATGGATGTTGACAAAGGACACAGGGCATCGACGTAGGTATTTTTTGTTTTTCAAGATTTTCCTTAGTAGGCAGGCCATCTATTGCTAACTTCCAAGTAAAGTTTTGGACTTTGGGCATTATATCCACGCTCCAGATCCATGAGATGTCTTTCTGCCCTATATTGGCGTTGTATTTGTCATACAAGAGGGAGATAGCATCCTTTGTGCGGAACCAGCCATCCTTGCTAGGGGCCCAGTATAATCTATCTTTGATATCGCTTGTTGGGATCGGGTGGGTTATTATTCTATTGATAATATTTTGATTGTTCAAGTAGTTTTTCAGATAGTCTATTTTCACGAGATCCCATTTTTTGTTCGTAATAAGGGTGCTTACTGTTTCCTCAATATTAGTTATAATTGCCTTGTTGGGAACCAATTGTTCTAATGGGCGGTCATCAATCCATCTATCTTTCCAAATTCTGATTGTTTCCCCATCCCCTACATTCCATTTGATCCCTTGTTCAAACTCAGGTCGTAGGCTCATCAGTCGCTTCCATTGCCAGGATGTGTTATAACCCAGCTTATAATTCCATAGTTGATTCCCTTTTAGATACTTTTCCTCAATTATTTTAACCCAGATATTATCTGGTTCAGCCATAATTTTCCAAAGTAGTTTCATTTGAAGTGCTTTATTCATATCTTCCGCTTTTCTTATACCAAGTCCACCTTTATTTTTTGGCTTGCAAATCTTGTTCCAGCTTATGAGCGGATGGTAGTTAGGTCCTTTGTTCCAAAAGAATTGTCTGTTAATTTGGTCTAGTTCCTTGTGTATCGATGAAGGGAGCATGAAACTTTGCATAATATAGTTTGGTTTTGCGTTTAGATTAGCTTTGATAAGTATCGTTCGTCCTTCTTGTGATAGAAAGGATGCTTTCCATTTCGTTAGTTGTTTCCTCGCACTCTCAATGACATCTTGAAATGTCGTTTTGTTAGCCCTTCCATTGATAATTGGACAACCCAAGTATTTTTCCAGACAATTGCTCGGTAGAAAACCTATATTCTGTTGTATCATTCTTATAGTTTGGTTATCTAGGTTCCCATATATTTGGAAGGCGGATTTCTGGTAATTAACTTTTTGTCCGGACACTTGACAGTATTTTGCTAGGATATCCAGAATTTTGTCACAGGCCTGATTTGTTCCTTTAACAAAGATAATGATATCATCAGCAAAAGCTAAGAAAGGAATGATAGTTCCCGCCCTAGTGATTGGGAAGCCTATGTTTTTTTTGTCCTCAAAGCTTGCTTTTTGAATATTTCTTGCCAGAACTTCCGCAACAAGGTTAAAAATGAGCGGAGATAGCGGATCGCCCTGTCTAAGGCCTCTTGTTGGATAAATGATTTTAGTTGGTTTGTCATTAATTAAGATGGAGTAGGAGGCTGTCGATACGCATTCTTTTATCCATCCAATAAATTTTCCAGCAAAACCCAGTTTTTCTAAAATTGCCAGAACACAAGGCCATTCCACCCTGTCATATGCTTTTTTCATATCCAATTTCATAGCTACATATCCAGCTTTGCCTTTCTTTGTTTTAAAACCGTGGAAAATTTCATGTGCAATCAAGATGTTATCATGGATAGATCTATTTTTGGTGAAAGCCCCTTGGTATGGGTGAATAAGGTTAGGGAGGATCATCTTAAGTCTATTTGTCAGAATTTTTGCAATGACTTTGTATATCGTCGAGCATAGGCTGATGGGTCTGTAGTGTGATGTTGTTGAAGGATTGTCTATTTTAGGGATAAGGGCAATAAATGTATGGTTAATTTGCTTAAGAATTTTTCCGTTTCTGTAGAAACTCTTTACTGCTCGAATGACGTCCTGGCCAACAATGTGCCAGTATTTATGGAAAAAACCAGCCGGGAATCCATCTGGGCCGGGGGATTTCTCACTTCCAATCTCAAACATTGCCGTTTTAATGTCCTCATTAGAGAAGGGTTTCATTAGCATAGCATTCTCACTTTCCGAGACTTCATTCGTTAGAACTTCAAGTTGTTTATGAAGCTCATCTAAGTTTATATTTGAAGCTTTGAATCTAGTTTCATAATCCGAGACAAATTCTTTTTCAATGTCCATCTCGGTAGTCAACAGCATCCTATCATTAGTGCTGATTGCTGCTATGTTTTTATGATTTCTCCTTCCCGTTGCTTTCCGGTGATGGAATTTCGTATTTTTGTCTCCCAGCCGGAGATAGTTTGTTTTTGCCCGCTGTGTCCAGTATTTGTGTTGATAACTAATGAGACATTCTCTTTTCTTGCTTAGCCTGCTTAACTTAGTTTCAGTTTGCACCGAGTAGCTAGTTGCATTCAGATTTTGTAATTGCTCAATGGCAGTTTCCACTTCACCAACCTGTCTATTGATATTTCCAAAGTTAGTTTTACACCATTTTTTCAATTTAGTTTTCAATAAGCTAGTTTTTTTTAACAAGGTTAAACATATCAGTCCCCTGAAATTGAGTTCTCCAAGTTTGCTTAACAATCATCTCACATTCTTTCCTTTGTGTCCACATCATCTCAAATCTGAAAGGTTTATTCTTAATTTGATATTCGGGATTCTGGAGATTTAATGAGATGCGGCAATGGTCCGAGGTAGTGAAGGCGTGATTCCATGTAAAGATATACGGGTATGCCTGAAGCACTCCTTGGTGTACCATTGCCCTGTCTAGTTTCTCAAAGGTGTTGTCAATCCCCTCTTTACGTTTCCTCCAGGTAAATTTGTTCCCCTTTGTTGGCAGGTCAACAAGGTTACATTGTTGTGTAAGTTCATATAGTCTCCTAGTTCTATTAACTGAAGGCTCAAACCCTCCCTTTTTATCCGAGAGTTGGAGCAGGTCATTAAAATCCCCAATAACGATGGAAGGCAAATTCCCAGAGTTAATGTGGTTTTTTAACTGAGTCCAAAACGTTTCTTTTTGATTCTCATGTGGAGGTGCATAAATGAATGTAATGTGAATGCTTACATTGTTTATTAGATTTTTATGTAGGATAGTAACTCGCCTTTTCTCTTTACTAACAATCTTAATCTGTTCACTTGGCATTTGGTAGCTTTTCCAGAGTAGGCAAAATCCTCCCGAAAACCCATCAGCAGGGACAAAACAAATGTTATCAAATCCCGCTCCTTTCCAGCATTTTTCGTCTGGTTCATCACTAGTCTTTAGTTCGGCTAACATGATCATTTGGATTTTATCATTTTTACATGTGATGTTAAGGTCCGTCCAAAAGTTCCTCTTCTTAACGTAAATTCGTTTCTGTAGATTATAATAGCTAGAATTGCCCTTATGCAGGTCAGCCTTATTCCATCTAATAATCAGAAAACGTTTACTTTGTTGGAGAGTTTCAGTTTTTCCTTTAAAAATACAAACCTTTGGTAGAGAGGTCCTTGGTCAATAGTTTGAATACTAAAAATAAATAAAAAATGTTTTGCTAAACGAAATTTTGCAGAATAATATACATCTGGAGAAGAGAGCGCGAGTGTGATTTGTGAAAGTTGAAGCTGTGTACAGGCTTCAGAAACGACCATGTGGGCCCCAAGCCACGTTTCATTCGGTTTCTACCGTTCATCTGTAACCACTACTAAATATCCTCCGGCGGACCACCGTTGTTCCTCCGCCGTGCCTCGCCGTTACCTCCACCAAACCCAATCATCCTCCTCATCGTCTTCTCAACGCCAGGCAAGTGAAGAAGACATCGGAGGATTAGGCCACGCCGTTCTTAATGCCCTTCACTCATCCTCCACCTCCCCAAACCTCTCTGATTCCAAAACCCTACCTACCGCCAATCGAGATCGAAAGCAGTCGAAACAACAAAAACAAAAGCAACCGATAAAGGAAGAGAGGGAGCTAAGCGGCTCGGAGGTCTTGCTTGCGTTACAGAAGGCGAGGGCTCGGAAAAGCCACAGCTTGAAGAAAACGAAGAAAAAGGAAGAATCGGCGGTCGTCGGTGGTATAACCGGAGGGAGAGAGGCTGCGGCTGATTGGGGAAATGTCCGGACGTTGAATGTAAAAGACGATTGGGGAGTTCGATTGAAGGAGCTCGAAATGCGTCTTCAAGATTTCCTCAATGCCTGAAGTAAACATGAATTTCGCAACAGATATATTTTTACGGAATTAGTCAAATTCTTCATCTGTTGTTGCTATTTGTTCAATTGTATTAATGAATTTTGATGCTCTGCCTTATATCTTTATCTTTGTGTTAACCTAACTGTTCTTGCTACTAGATGGCATGCAGTCAATTCTCAAACCCTAAGTATCAACCTGATTACCATTGACATTTTCAATTGAGAGTACAAATTACACTTTACTCTTACATAACTTAGAGCATACCCCAGAATCCAGTTGGATCTTACACGAGCAAGAATGATCAGCTTTATACAGACAAGGCCCTCAGTTTCCACAATTGCATCTGTGAAAACTCGAGCAAGCACAAAATTGTGGATATCTTGTATCTACCAGGAGGATCCAAACAAAGTGGACTTTCTTAAGTTGTATAAATTGCAAGTGACACTGCAGAAAATAAGACAGAAGCTTCATGAGTTCCAAATAGAGAAGAAGCTGAACATCATACAACTCCATACGCGCTTACCAAGCAGAAAAATAATCAGCAACACAGCAACCATAAGCTGAACAGACCGACTAGCATGCAAGTGCCACAGTTTTCTTCCAAAGATGCTAGAGCTTTGAGTTATCTGCAACATAATTTTCAAAACCAATGTAATCCTCTCGGAAGCCCTTGACCTATGCCTGATCTACAAGAAAAACAGCAAACTCACCTGACTGATCCAACCGGTGGCTTTGATCGGAAACGAGTTCAATATTCTGGAACCTTTCACTTTAGGCGTAGCCTCAATACACGCCGCTGATGTCCTCCATCTTTCATGCTCATCCGGAACCACAATTTGCATTGAACCGACATTTGGAACAGTAAGGGTCCTTCTCGTACTAGAAAGTTTATCTCTAACACTAGACCCGTTGTTTGTACAATCACTGTCCATCTCAATTGCAATCTCATCACTCTTTAACTGACCATAGCTGATGTTGAAATTGCAATCAACCTCTTTCGAATTGTATAAGCTTTCCCATTCACTGCAAGTAGATACTACTTTAGCGCATTCAACCTTTTCATCTCCTTGAGTACCAGAAAGAAACATGGCTAGATCGTCTTTTTCTTCTTCGTCTAAATACACCCATCGCAATGGCTCCTTCCCTTCTGTATGTGAACTCTTGGTAAGCTCGTTTTCAACACAGGAAATCTGAGTTTCCATGGCAACAACAAACTGTTGGTGCCTTGCTGATCTATCCTCATCGCCACATGATCCATAACTCAACCTGATAGCCCTCTCGAATTCTTCAAGCTATAACAAATTAAGGTCATGAATCATAACTCACAAGAAAGACACCTAATGACAAACTTAAGATACCTGCCACTTTGCAGTTCCTAGAGCAGTCTTCAGCTCTCTGTGTAGTTCATATAAAACATGAGTTGGTTCTCCTTCCCTTTTCACTTTCAACCATAACCGATAAGCCGAATCCAGACTGTCATTAACAGTGAGCATAAGAAATGAAGCAATTGTATGGATTATTAAATCTGTTGCCCTAGAATATATATCCAAATCATCATAAATACTCGAATTGTTGCAGCCATTCCATTCCAAAGGCAAGAAAAATCAACAGGTAAACTCAAGCGAGGGATCAGTGTACATACATATCTGCGGAATCTTGGACCTCCTCGGCAGCAGAGAATAAAGCATCTTTCTTCCATAAATCGAAGCTACTTGTGACCAACATCGTTTCCGGTTCAATTGAAAAAGAAAGAGGGAAGAGGGGAGAAAGGGAAAAGGAGATTCTTTGCAGATTTGGTGCTCATGGTTAGGGTATTACAAAAAGGAGGTTTGCTTTCTCCTCTCAAGTCTCAAATGCTTTGTGTTTAGTGACTCAGTTCTATTGGTTACCACAGAACAACTGTCTCTGCCTCTCTGGCCATCTGGCATGGACCCCACCCAACTCATTTTTAAATTATTATTAATTTTCAAATTCTAGTTATTTTCATATTATTATTATTATTTTTTATGACAAGGTTGATCGATTAATGTTACCAACCAACTCACAAGAATAGTGTTGCCGACATTTACCACTTATTTATATTATAATGGTTTAGCAATGTTTCAACAGAAACAGGTGAAGCCAAGCCACCAACTACCAACGGAAAGATTGTTTATTTTATTTATTAAATATTATATATATACAAAAGTATGAAGAGAGAAAAGTTAAAATAACAAATAAAGGATAAACATAATATACCGCTCAATATATTAGACTCGTTGATCAAATAGTAAAAATTTGAAGAATGAGATTTTATTGATCAAATATTATTTATATACACTAATATAAAAAGATAAAAAAGCTAAACTAATAACTAAAGAATAAGCTCAATATATTAAGCACTTACTCTAAGCCTCCAGAATTTATATACATATATTAAAGCCAAAGCGTTTCCTTCAACGTGATTCATCCTAGCTTATTTTATGCCACATGTCATTTTTTTAGAATTTTGGATTTTTTTTAAAAAATTATATATATATATATATATATATATATATATATATATATATATATATATATATATATATATATATTTACCATATTTAAATTAGTCAATAATGTAATAGTATAATTAATAATAGAGGTTATATTTATCTAC
>BSUD01000008.1:23430663-23539812 GCA_033239045.1 Fagopyrum esculentum | reverse complement strand
ATATATATATATATATATATTTTAATTATCCTATTGTAGAAGTTATATTTATCTACTTACCAAACATGTCTTTATATATATCTACATATACTAAACATACTTACAAATGTACTAATGAAATAATTATTATATAATAAAACTTATATCAAAATAACATTATATATATAGTTATGCATATATTTATTTATATTTAAACATATTTTTTTAATATATGTATATATGTTAATGTATTTTAATTTTATTAAAAACCGTATCTATATCTATTTGCTTATATTAAAGCGGAAGACATTCACACCACGTGTTAATATTAACTTCGTGATACATGCCATTTTTTCAAAAATTTCATTTTATAATTTACTATTTAATTAATAAATACAAAATTACTTATATAGATAGTAAATACATTGTTTCCATTTTTTTTATCTTATCATAAATTATAAAGATATCTTTAAAATCATTCAATTTTATTTATAAAATGATTAGATAATTTTCTATTCTAATTTTACCTTATAAATATATTATTATTTTTTTATAAATAGTAAGTAACTCACTAAATCAACAAATATATACATTATAATAATATTAGTGTTACATATTCGTTGTTCTTTATAGATCATATTTAAAATAACCAGAGAAATTTTTTATACTTGAACTATTAAAAATTTCCTATTTTAACATTTACATTTCAATTTAAATTTCCTATTTTAACATTTACATTTCAATTTTGTCATCTTTCGAAATAGTTAATTGATATTAACTTATTTTCACACTTTTATATTTTATAAGAGACAAAAAATAGGATATATAATATCACATAACTTAGTCTATTTTTTCATTTATCTTAAATTATAATTAATTTGATAGTAAAAATTTTATTTTTTTTTCTCTTCGGGATAATTAAATAAAATCATTACCATACATCGAAAGTGTTTTATAAATTATAAATTATATATTTTTATCTATTAAAATTTAAAATTATAACCGTACCTTGGCACGGGTACTATACTAGTTGTAATTCAAATATATACTCCACTCATAAGCATGTAAAACGCCTTTAAGTTTGATCATCAATATTTATAAAGATGGTGAATTATAAAAACTAACAATAAGTTATAACTTCTTTTCAACTAAATGATGACAACTAATAAGCCCTAAACATGTTTTATAGGGCATGAGAGCCTCTTAGAAATTAATAAATGTTTCGGCAGCGTTCTAGTAGGATCAGAAAAAATAAGGACGATTAAGAGTACTTGTTTTGAGGGTAACTATTTACCTATATATATATATATATATATATATATATATATATATATATATATATATATATATATATATATATATATATATACCCCCATACCGGTTTATTATGCCTCGTGTGATTAGAAGTTAGTATTTTTTGAAAAATTCTACACGGATTAATATGACGTGGACTCGAACATTTGTAGTTGTGCATATGTTGTTAGGCTAAATTGTATACGGCCCAAACCTTTGATAAAAAAAAAAAGTCTACCTCACGTAAAGGACAATGAAGTCATACCTAGCAAGAAGGAAGATGAGACAACCAAAAGCCCATAGATTTAATGACGACCAGAGACGATAAATTTCTTATTAGGCAACAAATCATGAGAATATGTATCGTGAGAAATTATGAAAAAGAACAAAATTCAACAACCAAGAAAGACGACACAAAGATTTACAGTGGTTCACCCAATAATGACTACATCCAATTTCTAGAGAGATTTTATTGTGGAGTTTCGGGTTACAAATAAACGGATGATAACTAGATTATTTGAAGGCAGAGGAAACACTACAAAATATAGAGTACAAACCTAGGTTATACTTGAGCATCGAGTATTAGATTGAGCCAAATAGTAAAGGCTCAAATAGATGACAAACCCAATTCAAGACATATCAACAAATCTCCACCGTAACTTGATTCCTCACAGATATACTAAATGCATTATTCAATGCCCAAACTAACTCCTCTCTCTATACAAATGTGCTCCATGGACACTCAACAACTTCTAACAATCAACAAGTTCAAACAATATTGAAACCTGTTGCAAGGTACCAGTTTGGTGAACATATCAGTAAAATTATCAACAATACCTACTTTCTTCACCTTGATCCTCTTCTCACTTCTCAAAAAATGATACTTGACATCAGTATGCTTAGTCCTCTCATGATGAACCTAATCCTTGGTCAAACATATTACACTCAAACCGTCACAACATACAATAGCCTGATCGTGATGTATACCTAAATCAGTAACCAATCCCTTCAACCAAATTCCCCTTTTAGATGCTTTTGTCAATTTTCTCTTTAGCTGCTTCTTGAAAACCACGTGGTTGAGTCATATATATATTTCTTCTTCTAAATCTCCATGTAAGAAGGTTGTCTTCACATCAAGTTGTTCGAGCTTTAAGTTGTGATATGTCACTATTGCTAGTAACACTCTGATGAAGGTATGTCTGAATACAGGCGATAAAATCTCATTCTAATTCTCTCTCTCTCTCTTGTAACAACTCAAGCCTTATACTTGACCCCTTTAGCATACGACTTCATTTCCTTCTTCTTGAAATCTCATTTGTAAGTAATAACCATTCTCTCTCTAGGTGGTATGACTAACTCCCAAGTTCAATTCTTATGAAGTGACTACATCTTATATCCCATTGTTGCAAACCACTATGCAAATTTACACCCAAATACAACTTCTCTATAGATGGATGGTTCATAAGTATCCGCATCTTTAACAACTTGTAGAGCACAACCAACCATATACACAAAAATGTGCCTTTGTGTCTTACTTCAACTCTTCTTGAGCATCCTTCGGTTTAAGCTTTGGTGAATAGCTTTTTGTGGTTGAGTTTCTAATGCTACAAATTCGGGTAGTTTAGCTTATGATTGTAGATGGTCCTCTTCTTCTTGAGTAAAAAGCTAGAACTCCACCGCTTTATCAACACTATTACTCTCCCTTGATTCCACTGCCTTCACTATCTAGTTAAGCATAGAACTCTCATCAAAGACGACACTTCTACTCATAATAACTCTTTTCTCGGATGGAGACCAAACTCAATTTGTATCATTTGACACCATCTCCATAACCTACAAACACTTCTTTCTTTGCTCGAGGCTCTAGTTTACCTTCATTGGCATGATAGTAAACTGTACAACCAAAAGCCCCATGACCAAAATAGGGAGTAGACTTACCAGACCACACCTTATAAGGTGTTTGAAGCTTATGTTAGTGTGAGGTCCACAGTTAATTAAATAACATGTTGTAGACACCATTGTTGGCCAAAACCTCCTATCCAACTTTGCATTAGAGAGCATACACCTCACTCTCTCTAGTAGAGTCTCATTCATCCTCTTAACTATACTGTTTTGTTGTGGCATATGGATGACTGTACGATGACGAGTAATTCCAACATCCTTGTAGAATTGATCAAACTCAAATGAGCAAAACTCCAAACCATTATCAGTTCGCAACCTTTTATCTTCTTCCATGTTTGATTCTCCACTAATGTTTTTCTTTCCTTGAAGTTCTTGAAAGCTTATCCTTTGTGTTTCATGACAAACATCTAAGTCATTCTTGAATAATTATCAATGGAAGTAAAAACTATCTTTGAACTCCTAGAGACTCAACGCTAGGCGAACCCCAACAATCCGAATGAATGTAATCAAGTGTGCCTTTTGTGATGTGAATACCCTTTAGAAACTTATTGCGGTGTCGCTTCCTAAGGACACGATGATCACAAAAGTCTAGGCTTGTGATCTTGTGATCACCAAGAATATCTTCCTTGCAAATAATTTGCATCCCCTTTTCACCAATATGATCAAATCTCATATGTCATAACTTAGACATATCATCCTTGTGAACCTATGAAGATGCAATAAAAACAGACCCATAAACAATAGAGTCCTACATAAAATATAAAGTGCCTAATTTGACACCTTTAAGAATAATGTCAGAACTCTAACAAACATTCAGAACTCCACCTTCACCTTTGAAGAAAAACTCCTTACTATCCATAATACTCATTGATAGGCGATGAAATCACTATCAATTAGGTTAGTTTTTAGTGTCTTTTCAGTGTCTTTGAGTCGGTTTGTGTTACTAATACTTTGATCTAGATGAAGAAGTCCAAATGAAGCAAAAGAAGGTATTAGCAACACATGGGAGTTGAAGAACGTTCAAGAAGAAATGTTTCTGGTGCCAAACTGCCCCCGCGGAGCAGTGTCACCGCCCCTGCGGTGGCATTGCACTCTGGAACGCAGCCTGCACCTTCGCCAGCGCGTGGAACAAGCTTGTCCCCGCCCCTGCGGCCGCCTCCGGCTTCCCCTGCGGCGACTCACCCTAAAGAAGCGAAGCTGGCGCCCCTGCGCCTCTGTCTGCGGACCAGCATGCGGACCTGTGAAGCCGAAGTACCAGTGTCACCGCCCCTACGGTGACATTGGGCCGCCCCTGCGGATCGTCATCAGAAATGACACGAAGTTGAAGAGTCAGACGTTCAAGGAGCATTAAAGACCCGCCCCTGCGGGATTGCCAGGCCGCCCCAGCGGCCAAGAAGAAGATCGAACAATTTAGCGCTAGAGGACATTACTCCGGCTGTTTGCAACACCTTTATGGCATTTAAGGTGGCTACTTAGAACAACCCATTTACGCCCATTTACTATCATTTGTAGTATATATATATAGCCTTGACTGATTGTTAGAAGCATCCACCATTTCCCCTAAAAAGCTCTATTTTCCCTTAGTTTCCACTTGTAATGAGTTTCTTAATTCCCTTGCTACATTGGGTTGTTTTGAAGCTGCATTGCTACTTGGTTGTAAGTCTTTATTAATATATGTTTATTCAGTCAATTTGTGTTATATTCCTTGATCTCTAACTTATGTTTGCACGTTTCATACACTTAGATTGATCACCTTAAGTGTCTAATGCATGCAAAGTACTAGGATTAATCAATTCTGGGTTCGAGTCCTTAATCTAGTAGTAACCCTTTAGGTAAAAGATGGTTGTAATTACTTAAAGAAAAAGAAATATAACTATAAAGAAAGACTAACGGTGTTTATTCATTCTTTATATCTCTTTGTCTTTACTAGAATGTTAATTTGTACTTTGATCTTGTAGGTTTACGGATCAATAATCTTGTTAGGTTGTGTTGATTCCGGTTGGCTCAACACATATATAAGATCAAGATGAGACTTTGGTGAATAACTTATAAAAAGAACCAACCAAGTAGTGTGCATGCTAAGATACAACCTAGTGTAGCTCTTCATCTCATATCTATTATCACCATCTTTGCTTAATTTTATATGCTTTTGTTTTGCCTTTGTTACAATCCAACCCCCCCCCCCCTCATTGGTTACAATTCGGTAATTAAATCTAATCAAAACCCGACAAGACTCTCTTGGGTTCGACCCTTACTTACACTATTCAATCCGGTTAGTATAACGTTAGGTAATTAACTTTGACTAAAGCTAAAAGACAACGACCATAGCTTTGTCGGCATACCGCACGGCGTACAAGACTCTCATTGGAATGTCCCCATTCCGACTTGTGTTTTGGAAGGCTTGCCACCTACCGGTGGAGCTAGAACACAAAGCATGGTGGGCGGTGAAGAAATGCAACATGAACGTGAATGAAGTAGGAGAATTCCGGAAGCTTCAATTGCAAGAGCTGGAGGAGTTAAGACTCGATGCATATGACCATGCCGCATCTTACAAAGAAAAGACAAAAGCATGACATGACCGGAATATCCTTCGAAAGGATTTCCAAGCAGGTAACAAAGTCCTTCTATTTCAATCATGTTTAAAACTGTTTGCAGGAAAGATACGCTCAAGGTGGGCAGGTCCATATGTGATAGCTGAAGTCCATCCACATGGTGTTGTGGATCCTTACGATCCACAAACACACAAGATATTCAAAATCAATGGATAAAGGCTCAAACCATACCATGAGGGAGTGAAGAATGATCCAATTGACGAGATGATGTTGGAGGAGGCCCAAGGAGAGAAGTAAGGCCCTTACGTCGAGCCAACGACGTAAAACAAAGGCGCTGCTCGGGAGGCAACCCGAGAGAATAAGAAGAGGAGGCTTTGTAAAGAAAATCGCCCCTACGGCCTTATGTCACCGCCCCTGCGGTGACACTACATTCTCAGCCCGCCCCCGGCGTTGGGCCTGTGCTAGCTCAATATTGTCACCGCCCCCGCGTTGAAACCCCCCCCCCCGCCCCTACGGCTCTTTCCCTTGACAGACGCCCCAGTGCCGCCCCCGGCGCCGGGCCTGCATCTCCTCTCCTCATTTCACCACCCCGCGGTGACAAGCCCCGCCCTAACGGGTTTACCCAGAAAAGAAAAAAAAAAGAAGTTAGAAAAAACCCTTCACCTACCCCACCAACCTCTCTCTCTCCTCCTCACCTACCACTCTCTCTCTCGATCAGCCTCTGACACCCTAGCCCCAAAAACACCCCCTGCGCTCCTAACTCTCTCTCACTCACGCCACCACTACGCTCCCTGCGCTACCACTGC
This sequence comes from Fagopyrum esculentum, assembly GCA_033239045.1. Taxonomy (NCBI): domain Eukaryota; kingdom Viridiplantae; phylum Streptophyta; class Magnoliopsida; order Caryophyllales; family Polygonaceae; genus Fagopyrum; species Fagopyrum esculentum. The sequence goes on along the minus strand of BSUD01000008.1, from coordinate 23,533,280 downwards.
AATGCCCAACTCAAAATACATAAAGCTGTATAAGATACATCAAAAGGGTTTTACAACAACAAAGCCGAGTACAAAACAACATCCATAAACATTAGATAAAAAAGATATCCCATATCACACACAACCCTAATGTACAGAAGTCCTCGGCTAGTCACCCCATCTGGTTCACTTTATAGTCTTCCTAACCTGCAGATCATCTCCTTCACGGTATACACCGTTAGCTACAACAATGAATAAGCATGAAGGTAATAGCACAAACACACATCAACATCTCATACATGCAATGCCACACATATTCATTTATTATCTTTCAATTACGTTATTCCATTACTAATTCAACTTATTTTGTAACATGAGGAGCCTCAAGAACCTTGTCCCTTCCAACGTAATATAGGGGTTTTGCATGGGGGTGATCATCATTCGTCCCCCCCTGTAAGATCATCTTCAGGGCACCTCCTCCTACCAGCAGGCGGAGGCAAGTGGTCACAACCCGTTATAATACACTTGGGCCATTTAATATAATAAAGGGCCATCCTAGTCCGGTTTAGGTTATAAATGCACAATCATATGAACACGCACAACCATCACAATCACACCAATCCACAATCGTATGCTAAGTAAGACCTATGGACTTACATGTAATAATCCTAACCGATAACCTTGGGGAAGTAATCAATGCTTGCAATAGCAAGGCACACATCAGCATATACTGAAAGGGTTAGGAGACTCGTCTCCATAACCATAACCAACCTACAACCTCAGACTAAGGCTCGGAATCATAACATGCTCACAGATGCCTAAGACATAACCTAAACGTAAACACAAGTGCCAAATCCACATCTCTATCATGCAACTCATCATACTCATCTTAACCAAGCTAGCCTAGCCAACATCTAAGCCAAGGCCAAAGGAAAGGAAAGAAGGAGTCATACCAACAAGGTATGCCCTGAACGCACCAGCGGAAACAAAGGACGTAGGGCTGAACCAGTGAGGCGTAAGGGTGGCTCACTCAAGGCACAGGGGCGGTTCACAGCAGGCGCAGGGGCGGCCTGGTGCAGGCGCAGGGGCGACTGTCTGTGCAGAAAGTTGGCTCCGACTTCTCTTTGATCTCTTTCTCAACTCTCTTCACGTCTTCATCACACAACAGCATATCACATACATATATACACATGTATGAGCATCAAAATAGCCAGGAAAGGATCCAACACAAGTCTAAACTTGTGAATCCTAAACTAAGGAGAAAGATGAGAAGCAAAGAGAAGAGGATGAAGAGAAAGAGGAAAGACTCACCACAAAACCTAAGCAGCAGAGAAGATTACCACAACCTCACCACAAGCTCACCACAGCTGGCTATCTACAACACAACAACAACATCCACCATCATCAACATCCAAAGCCAAGCTCAACACTCTCACAAACTCACACAAGATCAAAGGAGGATCCAAGAAGAGGAGAGGAAGAAGAGCGTACAGAGGGAGATGAAGCTGAAGAAGATGAGGGAAACCCCCATACAAAAGCAAAGGATGGCTTATAAAGGAAGCCAGCCGCAAAGCACAAGTCAAAGGGTCAACGAAGGCGGCTGCAACCACACTGAGCCGTAGGGGCGGATACTGTGAGGCGCAGGGGCGCCTAGCCGTAGGTGAGGCCACCTGGGTCTGCAGGGGTGGTTGCCAGGGTCAGCTAGGGCTCAACAAGGACTCAAGGCTCCTAAGGACTAAAGCTCTTAAATCACACTCCCCTAAAATTAAGTTTCGTCTAGAAACTTGCAAGATCCCAAATACTCTCGGACCCATAAGCCGAGGTATAACTCTCTCTCTCTCAGAGGTATCATCATAATTTATGACATTCTATATCCTCAAACGCAGCATAGAAGAATCATCACTCCAACACACCATCATCAACTCTAAACAAGGCCTAGAGGAAGATCATCTCTAGCCAAACACTAACCACATCACATTGGCATGGAGGAAAGTCATCTCCCGCCAAAACGTACACATAACATTGCTACGTGGAGGAAAACCGTCTCCACTCACACTATGTCCATCAATAATAGCATGGAGGAAAGAACCATCTCTTGCTTATCCTAACACACACACCATAACATGGAGGAAATAACCATCTCCAACTATACCTATCTCGCGCTAGTAAACAAGATCTAACATATCATATGCACATATCACAGCTAGCACGAAAACACAGCATATCACATAATCACATAACATAACATGCACTCCCCAAGATGGCACTAAGATCTACTCGAGGATCCTACAGGTGCATCTATCTCAGCGTAGAACTCTGGATAGTTCCTCTGGATACTATTCTCAGTCTCCCATGTAGCCTCATCAGGTCCTCGTCTAGACCACTGTATCCTCAGCATAGGAATGTCCTTCGAATGCAAGCGTCTCACACCTCGCTCTAGGACTGTAATAGGGTGCTCTACAAAAGTATGGTCCGGCTCAACCACCAGATCACCATAACTCACAATGTGCCTCGGATCTGGTATGTACTCCCTCAGCTGAGACACGTGAAACACAAGGTGAACACCCTCTAACCTTGGAGGCAATGCCAATCTCTAGGCTGCCCTCCCGACTCTATCCAGTATCTCGAAAGGACAAACATATTGGGGACTCAACTTCCCCTTTATGCCAAAACGTTTGATGCCTCGCATCGGAGATACTCTCAACCAGACATGAGCTCCTACCCTGAACTCTAGAGGCCGACGCCTCTTGTCTGCGTACGACTTCTGGCGACTCTGTGCAGTCAGCATCCTCTCTCTGATCAACGCTACTCGAGCCATATCATCCTGAATCTGCTCTAGCGTTATCCCACTGATACTGCTAGGCTCATCCCAACATAAAGGTGTATGACACCTACGTCCATACAATGCCCCATAGGGAGCCATCCCAATAGATGCATGCCAGCTGTTGTTGTATGAGAACTCATCGAGTGGGAGGTAATCAGACCATCCCTGTCCCCAACCCAACACACAGGCTCGCAGCATGTCCTCTAAGGTCTGGATGGTCCTCTCTGACTGACCATATGTCTGTGGGTGAAACGCAGTCATGAAGTGTAGACTCGTCCCCAAAGTAGTCTGAATCTGCTGCCAGAATCTCAAAGTAAACCGTCCATCTCGATCAGAGACGATCGTCCTCGGTACACCATGAATTCTCACTATCTGACTAGTGTAATCCTCAGCCAATCTGCTCACCGGCCATGTCTCTTTGATGGGAATAAAACATGCCGTCTTTGTCAGTCTATCTACAATCAACCAAATAGCATCAAAGTTCCTACTAGTCCTCAATCGGGTCACAAAATCCATGGAGACGTCCTCCCACTTCCACTGCGGTACTGATAGTGGATGGAGCTCACCTCCAGGTGTGAAATGCTCTATCTTAACCTTCTGTCAGGTCGCACACTGGGCCACAAATCTGGCTATGTCGGGCTTCAAACCTCCCCACCAATATGAGTGTGTCACATCATGGTACATCTTACTCATACCTGGATGTACTGAGTAAGGTGTACAATGAGTCTTCTATAAGATCCGCTGTCTGAGTTCTGCATCGGCAGGTACACAGATACGGTCATGACGCCTCATCACTCCATCTACTCCAATGGAGAACTGTGGTGCCTCTCCACGAGACATCCTCTCTCTAATCCTCGTCAAGGTCGGGCAGGTTCCCTGCTTCTATTGGATCTCATCCAACAGACTAGGTAGAACATCTAGGGCAAACAACTGGGTATCCTTATCAGGAAACTAGATGTCCATCTCTAGCCACGCTAGATCCCTCTGAAGCTAAGGCAGTCAGTGTGGCAATCGCCTTCTTTCGAGGCGTCTTCTTGCTCAAGGCGTCAGCTACCACATTCGCCTTGCCTAGATGATACAAAATCTCAAGGTCAAAGTCCTTGATCAACTCAAGCCATCGACTCTGGCGGTTATTCAATTCTTGCTGCGTGAAAATGTTCTTCAGACTCTTATGGTCTGTGAAGATTTGACATGTGGCACCATACATATAATGTCTCTAGATCTTCAAAGCATGAACTACCGCTGCCAACTCCAGATCATGAGTCGGTAATTCTCCTCATACGTCTTCAACTAGCGAGATGCATATGCAATCACCCTGCCTCTCTGCATCAACACACATCCCAAGCCTAGCTTTGATGCATCATTGTAGACCACAAAATCATCAAAACCCTCTGGTTGTGCCAAGACAAGAGCAGAAGTCAAACGCCTCTTCAACTCCTCAAAACTCTGGGCACACTGGTCGGTCCATACAAATCTAGTAGTCTTCCTCAAAAGACTCGTAAGTGGACGGGCAATCACAGAAAATCCCTCCACAAAGCATTTGTAATAACCGGCTAGGCCAAGAAAGCTACGCACTTCCTTGACGTTCGTCAATGTCATCCATGTAACAATAGACTCGATCTTTGCCGGATCTACCATAATCCCGTTGGTGGAAACGATGTGTCCAAGAAAAGCAACCTTAGACATCCAGAACTCGCTCTTAGAGAGCTTGGCATACAACTCTCTATCCCTCAGAATCTGCAAAACCGTCCTCAGATGACCGGCATGCTCCTCTATGCTCGAGAGTATACCAAAATGTCATCAATAAAGACCACCACAAATTGATCCAGGAAGTCGATGAAGATATTATTCATCAAATCCATGAAGACTGCTGGGGCATTCGTCAACCCAAATGGCATCACTACAAACTCGTAGTGTCCATAACGGGTACGAAATGCCGCCCTATGCACGTCCTGCTCTCTCACCCTCAGCTGATGATATCCTGAACGCAAGTTGATCCAGGAGAAAACTGTCACTCCTGAATCTGATCAAGTAGATCATCAATACGAGGCAGTATATACCTATACTTGATGGTCACCTTGCTCAACTCTTTGTAGTCAATGCATAGTCTCAACGATCCGTCCTTCTGCCACACGAAGAGGACAAGTGCACCCCATGGTGATACGCTAGGGCGTATGAAGCCCTTCTCAGCCATCTCCTCGAGTTGCTTCTTCAGCTCCAACATCTTGACAAGTGTCATACGATATGGAGCCTTCGAGATGGGTCTCGTGCCAGGCTCCAACTCGATGCCAAAGTCTACGCTCCTCTGAGGCGGCAAGCCATACGGCTTTGCAAACACATCTATAAACTCGCAGGCCACTAGTATGTCCTCCAAACCTGAACCCTCTCCATCCTTCATGGTGTAGCACCAGAAGACATCACATCCCTGTGCAATCAGTCTAGCTGCTCGTACAACACTGATAATAGATCCCGTCTTCCCAAGGTCCCAACCCCGGAAGACCTCTATTGGACCTATGTTGGTAGAGACTATAACAGTTCTCTTACCCACATCAAACACTGCACGGTGCCTACGCATCCAATCCATATCTAAGATGGCTTCTTCATGCATCAAGGGCATGACTAAGAAGACAACAAGCAATACCCGCGTCCCTAAGCGAAGGGGACAAGTGTGTATCTCACGGGTACCTCGGACCCGACTACCATCAAGTAACCCTATGGTAAAGGGGGTCCCCTCTATGGTAGGTAAACTCAAACGCTCAACACATGTAGTAGAAATAAAGGAAAGCGTAGCACCCGTATCAAATAAAACTCGAATAGGTAAACCATGTAACAGAATGGTACATGTAGCAACTGGTGTTGACGGCTCCTCAACACTCCTCAGCTCAAAAACTCGGCCTCGAGCTCCTTGGGCATCACTAGTACCAGCATCTCTACCTCTACCTCTACTCGGTCCTGGAGCTGATCCCTGAGTAGCAGGTGTGTCTGGGACTTTTTGTTGTCCCTGTGCCTGATGTTGAGGCGGTCTCTGCCCACCTACTGCTGCACCTACAGGGGAAGAACCCTGCTATGATGACGTCTTGCCCTGACAACAAAACGTAGGTACAGGGGCGGCCTGGTGCAGGCGTAGGGGCGGCTGTCTGTACAGAAAGTTGGCTCCGACTTCTCTTCGATCTCTTTCTCGACTCTCTTCACGTCTTCATCACACAACAACATATCACATACATATATACACATGTGTGAGCATCAAAACAGCCAGGAAAGGATCCAACACAAGTCTAAACTTGTGAATCCTAAACTAAGGAGAAATATGAGAAGCAAAGAGGAGAGGATGAAGAGAAAGAGGAAAAACTCACCACAAAACCTAAGCAGCAGAGAAGATTACCATAACTAGCTATCTACAGCACATCAGCAATATCCACCATCATCAACATCCAAAGCCAAGCTCAACACTCTCACAAACTCACACAAGATCAAAAGAGGATCCAAGAAGAGGAGAGGAAGAAGAAGAGCGTACAGAGGGAGATGAAGCTGAAGAAGATGAGGGAAACCCTCATACAGAAGCAAATGATGGCTTATAAAGGAAGCCAGCCGCAAAGCACAAGTCAAAGGGTCAACGAAGGTGGCTGCAACCACACAGAGCCGCAGGGGCGGACACTGTGAGGAGTAGGGGTGCCTAGCCATAGGTGCGGCCACTTGGGGCCGCAGGGGTGGTTGCCAGAGCTCAGCAAGGACTCAAGGATCCTAAGGACTAAGGCTCTTACATCCACCACCAACGAAGATGTGAAAAATTTCCCTCAACACTTCGCTCGCCCCTGAGCCTGCAAGCTCCCGCCCCTACGCCTCAACGCCCCTGCGAATCCTCCATCCGCCCTTGCGTAAAACACAACAAAGGGTTTGTCTCATTTCCTTTCTTTGTGTTTTATGATTACTTTGCTTGCAATTGCTTCCAGAATGGACAACATCAGGAAATATAAGATGTCGGAGACTGAGAAGGCACGCTATCACATCGTGCAAGACCAAGTAGTATTTGCAACTCGGTTCTTACACGTCCCGACATTGGAGAAGCTAGGCATGTTGGAGAGCATGTAGTCCTTCCTCAACAATACTGGGATTGGGGATTTCCTCAACAAGAGTGCTCCTACATACCCCGAGCTCACCCGGTAGTTCATTGCCACATTCACCATGAGAAGGAGGACCGTGTTTGTGTAGCCGTCACTTTCAAATACAACAAGCGGAAGTACACGGTCAACTTCTCACAACTGCAGGAGGCCTTTGGGGTTACTAAGAACCCTATTGACAAGTGGTGAGAATCAACACCAACGCCGGACTTGGTGGAATTTTGGCAAGCTGCTACCGGATCCGAGTTTCATGTTAGGGGTGAGTACAACAACAAAATCACTCACCCTTGCTTGAGGCTCCTTTCCAAGATCATCAGGTGTGTAATATGTGGACATAAGGAGGAGAACAAGGTCGCTCTCAAGGACCTTCCGTTGCTGTACGCCTGCATTCCGGCATATGAAAACATGCCGGATTGGCCCTACCTCTTCCTCACCGTTTTGAAGCGGATTAGGAAAAACGAGCCGAGAGACATTGTCGAAGGTGGAGTCATCTCCTTGATTGTTGAATAGGTCATGGATATGACCAAGTTGGAGGATGGGATGGCGATCCCATTTTACAATGAAGGTATTCTCCGGCAGTGTAAGCTCGTTAGGAGGGATGGTGAGAACTTGTTTTGGCTCTCTTTTGCAGATGAGAGCCACATTACTTATTTGCCCTGTCCGCTGCCCTTCGGAGATGAGCTTTCCGAGCTCTATATTGCTGTTGATCCATGGGTACCGAGGTGGCCTCAGGTTGCTATTGTTGAGAGGCATGCGACGAGCTCCTGCTGGGCCCCATATGAGGACCATATGCATGTTCCTGATGACGAGGAGATGCCCACCGCAGCAGCGGAAGATAGACCAGAGCACGTCAGCTTGTGATCTCAGATGGAGGCTTTGACCACTCAACACCAACAATGGCAGACCGAGTACCAACAGACCATGCTGGAGCAGCACTAGACCTGGCAAATAGGTTTTGAGGGGAGGATGACCGCCCACTTTGACCAGCGTCAAGACACTTGGCAGGCGGCTCAACAGCAGAGGATGGAGGCTCATCAGTTGGCTTGACAAGCCAGCTTTGAGACATCCTTTGGGGCTCGGATGGACACACAGCAGAGCTGCATTAACAAGATATACCGGAGGCAGGAGCATTTCTTCCGTCACTTCCCTTACCCACCGGAGCAGGATTCGGATGGTCCAGCCAAACCATCCCACTAGTGGGTATCCTCTTTTTCCCTTCTCCACATTACTATCTTTTCTTTCATTTTCTCTTTGAGGGCAAAGTGTTCTTCAAGTATGGGGGAGGGAAACTATCATGCTTGTATAGTTTATTTGTGTGTTTGTTTTGAGAATTCTAGTTCATTTTTGTTGTTGAAATTCAGCCAAAAAAAAAGAGAAAAAGCCAAAAAAAATTGAGAAAAAGGCAAGAAAATCCTTAGATAAACCGAAAATCTGAAAGGGCGGTTTAGGTAAAAAGAAGGTAGTCCGACCAATCTAGGTTGGTGCAAAATTGGACTTGAGGGATGTGAGGATTTTGGTGCGATCATCATGAAAAGAAGAAGAGTGGCAAGGTTAAAACCCGAAAGGGCTCCTTGGCAAAATGAGCGGCACCGAGTGCAGGTTCTCCTTCCGGCGTTGGCGACATAAGAAGGGGAGTCATAAGAAGGATGTCCGGGTAGGTCACTCTTGGAGCGATAAGGATGGTAGTTTCTCACCTTTTCTCATTTTCTCAGTTTCTTTTCTTGGCTTTTCTCTTGATTTCCTCATCTTGTCTTCTGCACCATTCTTCCTGAGACTTTTGTATGCTGAACTATTTGATATGTTTGTTTACTCGGGACGATTAAAGAGTCTAAGTATGGGAGAGTTTGATAGGTGATGGAATCACTATCAATTAGGTTAGTTTTTAGTGTCTTTTCAGTGTCTTTGAGTCGGTTTGTGTTACTAATACTTTGATCCAGATGAAGAAGTCCAAATGAAGCAAAAGAAGGTATTAGCAACACTTGGGAGTTGAAGAACGTTCAAGAAGAAATGTTTCATGTGCCACACCTCCCCCGCGGAGCAGTGTCACCGCCCCTGCGGTGGCATTGCACTCCGGAATGCAGCCTGCGCCTTCACTAGCGCGTGGAACGAGCTTGTCCCCGCCCCTGCGGCCGCCTCCGGCCGCCCCTGCGATGACTCACCCTGAAGAAACGAAGCCAGCGCCCCTGCACCTCTGCCTGTAGACCTGTGAAGCCGAAGTGCCAGTGTCACCGCCCCTACGGTGACATTGGGCCGCCCCTGCGGATCGTCATCGGAAACGACACGAAGTTGAAGAGTTAGACGTTCAAGGAGCATTAAAGACCCGCCCCTGCGGGATTTCCAGGCCGCCCCAGCGGCCAAGAAGAAGATTGAACGTTTTGGCCTAAACCGCCCCTGCGGCCCTTAAGCCCTCCCCCATGGTTTAGCGCCAGAGGACTTTACTCCGGTTGTTTGCACCACCTTTATGTCATTTAAGGTGGTTGTTTAGAACAACCCATTTACTCTCATTTACTGTCATTTTTAGTATAAATAGAGCGTTGGTTGATTGTTAGAAGCATCCACCATTTTCCCTAAAAAGCTCTATTTCCCTTAGTTTCCACTTGTAATGAGTTTCTAAATTCCCTTGCTACATTGGGTTATTTTGAAGCTGCATTGCTACTTGGTTGTAAGTCTTTATTAATATAAGTTTATTCAGTCAATTTGTGTTATATTCCTTGAGCTCTAACTTATGTTTTCATGTTTCTTACCACTTCGATTGATCACCTTAAGTGTCTAATGCATGCAAAGTAGTAGGATTGATCAATTCCGGGTTCGGGTCCTTAATCTAGTAGTAACCCTTTAGGTGAAAGGTGGTTGTAATTACTTAAAAGAAAAGAAATATAACTATAAAGCAAGTATAATGGTATTTATTCATTCTTTATATCTCTTTGTCTTTACTAGATAGCTAACTCGTGCTTTGATCTTGTAGGTTTATGGATCAATAATCTTGTTAAGTTGTGTTGATGCCGGTTGGCTCAACACATATATAAGATTAAAATAAGACTTTGGTGAATAACTTATAAAAAGAACCAACCAAGTAGTGTGCATGTTAAGATACAACCTAGTGTAGCTCTTCATCTCATATCTATTATCACCATCTTTGCTTAATTTTATATGCTTTTGTTTTGCTTCGTTACAATCCAACCCTCCCCCCCCCCCTCATTGGTTATAATTCGGTAATTAAATCTAATCAAAAGCCGGCAAGACTCTCTTGGGTTCGACCCTTACTTACACTATATAATCCGGTTAGTGTAACGTTAGGTAATTAACTATGACTAAACGTAAAAGACAACGACCATAGGTTTTTAGCCTCGTCACTCATGTATATCAAGTTCTTAGTAATAAGTGGAATATGTATGACCTCATTCAATGTACAAAATCCACCTTGATGTGTCATGATTTTAATCGAGCCACTTCCAACCACCATGTAAAAAAATTGTTATTGTCACCATCTACTTATAAGTTTTGAACCACTCTCTATTAGGAAAAATATGATAGGAAGCGCCGGAATCAAGAACCCATACATCAGCCTAATTAGTTTGTCCACCAATGACCGAAGGTATTTCTATGGTCGTCTATATCCAATCAAAAGTAAATCCCGGCTTAGCACTAAGAACAAGTATAGTAATTAAGTAAGGGTCGAACCCAAGAGAGTTAAGGTGTTTTAGATGCAATTATTGATTATAGTGACAAGTAACAATAAAGGGGGGGGGGGTTGAATTGATGCACACAAAAACTTATGAAAACGATTAATGCGACAAGTAAGACAATTGTGAATCTACACTAGGTTGTTTCTAAGTATGCAATTGCTACTTTGGTGAGTTCCTTTTACAAGTTTTCAAGTAATCTCCCGTCTCGATCATATATATGTGTTGAGCCAACCGGCATCAACACAACTTAATAAGTTAGCGTTTCGTAAACCTACAAGAACAATTAACAAGTTAGCTTTCAAACAAAGACTAAGGGATATAAAGAGAAGATTAAAACCGTTAAACTTATCTTTATATTTGTGTTCCTTTTCCTTAACTAATTACAACCCGTTATTACTTAAAGTTGCTACTAGATTAAAGACCTGAACCCGGAACCTATTAATCCTAGTTGTTTACATGCACTTTAGAACCTAAGGTGATCAATCTCAAACAATAGTAAACATGCAATTAGACAATGGAGATCAAGGAAGCACAAAGTATTACTAAATGAAAACTTATATTAAAAAGAACTTACAACCAAAGTAACAATGCAGCTTCAAACCAACCCAATGTAGCAAGGGAGTTAGCAACTCATTACAAAGGTAGCAAGATAATCTAAGTGGATAATTTGTTGGCTAACAAGATGATAAAGTTAGATGATTCTAGAAATCAACCAAGGACTATTTATACTACAAAAGACACTAAATAGGAGTAAATGGCCGGCCCAAAACAGCCACCTTTAATGCCATAAAGGTGGTGTAAACAGCCGGAGTAAAGCTTCTGATTTTAAGCCGCAGGGGCGGCCTTCAGCTCCGCATGGGCGGTGAAGGCAAAAACGCTTGATCTTCTTCATGGCCACAGGGGAGGCTAAGTGCTTCCGCTGGGGCGGATCTTTAATGCTCTTCAAACATCTGACCCTTCGACTTCCTGACGTTTCTGATGCCAAGCCGCCGGGGCGTCCCTATGTCAACGCAGGGGCGGTGACACAACCTCTTCGTCTTCCAACTCCCATGTTGAGGCGCAGGCAGGGGCGCAGTGGGAGGCGCAGGCAGGGGCGCAGTGGGAGGCGCAGGGGAGCTGGTCTTCGTCTCTTCAGGGCAGATCACCGCAGGAGCGCCAAGAAATGGCGCAGGGGCGGTGACACACTTCATGGCCGGCGCTGGTGAAGGCGCAGGGAGCGCTCCGGTGTAAGTCGTCACCCGTAGGGGCGGTGGCAAGGCTCCGCTGGGGCGGTGAGGCAACAGAAGCTTTGCTTCGTGATCGATCTTCACTCTTAAGTGCTTATAACTCCTTCCTTAGCTTCTTTTAGTCTTCTTCTTCTGGACCAAGGAGTTAGTAGCATAAACCGACACAAATGCAATAAAAAGACTCTAAAAGCTATCCTAAATAGTAGTGATTCCATCACCTATCAACCAACAATCAAAGCAATATCCTCGATTGATTTAAAATCATCTTCTACAGTAGTTACAAAACCAAAATCTTGTGGTTTCTTCTTCTTAGGGCATTCGTTCTTCCAATGCCCATCTCCTTATAGTATTTGTAGACATCATTAAGCTTAGGCCCTTTTGAAGAAGACGACTTATTGTCCTTCTTCCCCAATTTTCCTTGTCCATTGCCTCCGGTTGTATACTGGTTAGATGCTTGACCATGCTTACCTCCACCACTTTCATTCAGCTTGTGAAGTAGTTCCCTTGTATTAAGGACAGACCTGATGTCGTCCAGAGTAATAGTATCTTTTCCAACAACAAATGATTGAACAAAGTTTTCATATGATGATGACAAAGATACTAATATAATCAACACAACATCCTCGTCCTCAATCTTAACCTTAATATTACGCAAATCTAGAATAATTGTGTTCAAGTGATCTAAGTGTTTACAAAGTTGTGTACCTTTCTACATTCGCAAGCTAAGCAAACATTGTTTCAGAAGCAACTTGTTGGTGAGAGAATTTTTCATGTAAAGTCTCTCCAACTTTAATCACAGTTTGACTACGGTGTCCTAATCCGAAATTTCGTATAAGACATCATCTACGAGACACAACATGATGGTCAAATGTGTCTTATCCTCCTGAGTGGCCATGTCAACAACATCGATCTTTTCCTTATCAAATTCCTTCCTTGACAATGCCCCCATAAGACTTGTTGTTTCAACAACGCTCGCATCTTGATCTGCCACGACTGAAATTATTCCTCCATGCGAACTTGTTGATCTTTGTGTTGAAAAAAGATATCTTTCTCCCATTTTACAGAAAATAAAAGAACCCAAAACTTTGATACTAGTTTGTTATGCGGAATTATGAGAAATAACATAATTCAACAAACAAGAAAGATGGCGCACAAATTTATAGTGGTTCATCCAATAATGGCTACGCCCACTTTCTAGAGATTTTATTGAGGAGTTTCAAGTTACAAATTAGCTAATGATAACCAAATTATTTGGATGTAGAGGGAATACTACAATATAGAGTAATGAAACCCTATTAGGTTATACTTGAGCGTCAAGTATAAGACCGAGTTAAACAATAAAGACTCAAACAGATGACAAGCTTAATTCAAGGCATATCAATAGTAAGGTAGTATTGTCTTGCTTCATCTTGTTGTGATTTTATCATTGCTTTTTGACTGCTTGATTCTTTGGTTGTTTTGCCCTTTAAATTTTTGGTGCTTATTCATGGATCGTGTCTTGTCGGCTTTTGGCTAAAAGAATTGGTGTCCCTATAGGCAACTAGTCAATTCCGTTAAATAATCGCTATAGAAGCTTTTTCCTTCCGGACATGTCACAAGATTTCCAACATTTTAAGTCGTCCACAATCTCCAAGTTAAACAAGAGGATGATGGTTCTCATGCGAGAATTGGACATAAAAAGGGTTCAAGTGGTCGGGTCAGAAAAGGAGAGGTCCGAGCTAGCACTCAATATGGCATCCATCGAGGTGTATTATCGACATTTCGGATTTTTAATTTTTGTGTTGCTCAAGTCTGATTTTGTCAAACCAACAATGCGTGTATCAAAAATTGAAGAGATTTTGGTTTCAAGTTGTTGGAGAGTTTGATGTGTACATGTAGACAGATGTTGTTGGGCGATGATGATGATGATGGTAATAGAGTTCATAGCTGACGCTTTTGTTGCTGCCTTTACTTATAATGGATCAAGCTATGTCTGATTAATGATTATGTTACCATAATAGAAGATTTGCATTTGTCAAGCAAGTTACTTGGATAGTGGTTTATTTTTGAAGTACAACCTGCTTTATATGCTAAGGATAAGAGCCTGCATTAGTATTCATATCCCTCCTTGTAACTATGCAGAGTATTGATGAGGATACACAGTTCAATTTGTTCTCTATATCAATTTGGCAAGACTATGTATTATCCAACTATATATACAACACTATGCTAGTTATGCACTTTATTGGTTTGCCGAAACTTATACTGAGTCACTGACACTGAAATGGTTGTCCAAATGGTTGCCAAGGTTCCTTTAAAGTAAGTATGCTTATTTGCCTGATAGAATGATAATCGATAAGCAAAGAAAGGAAGTAAAAAGGGGTATATATTTATAGCATATGTTTAGATTTGAACAACCTCATCATGTTTCTTTTATCATCTTTTAATGCATGGTATGTGTTGTACTACTTCAATACTGAGACTTTCTTTCTAACCTTGGCAACCATCACTTCTTGCTTTAGGTATTTGGAAATAGAAGGTTTCCACACCTCTAGTCGTGCAGCGAGAATCCATTCCTCATCCTTGCATAAGCCAGATGCATCTTCGATATCGAGGTCACCCCTGACTTGCTTGGTAGACCCCTTGATGAGTTTTCTTCAACCTATTTGAGAGTAGAATGATATAGCCTAGCAAGAGGCGTGCTGCTTAAGGTCATATGTGTGTAGATTGAAAACAAGACACATTTTTTTTTATCTTGGAAGAACTAAGCCCAAAAAGTTAGTTTGATGGTTTATTTTTTTAGAGTATTATAGTTGTTGTAGCATAGTAAAAAAAATGGTACTTGGTAGCATAAGTTTATTTTTTCAGCTGGTGTGCAAGACTTTAAATTTACCAAATTTACACCTTCAAACAATGAGACAAGCATTCTCTTTGAGGAGTTAGGCAGCTCACTACCATGTTTCTAGAGGTGAAGGTTGATTTCCACCGAAGCAAGAATAGCAACAACAACAAGGAGGCGAAGAACCAACTTAAGGAATTCAAATGGCCAATAGGTAATCATATATATTCTTAATCCATCAGTAAGCATATTGTTCGCTCCAAACGGTGTGTGCAAGCTTTAAATTTATAACCCTAGACTTAAGCTTAAAACAAGGATGCGAACCCGCAGTGTACGGGTCAATCGTAGTAAAAGCAAGAAAATTCCAGGGGTCGATCACAGGGACTCGGTGAAACAAAGTCAATACGGTGTGCTTATGTCAATACTAACCACAAGAGCGATTAACACAATCAAAGATGAATAAGAAGTCAATAAAGCAAACATGCAATTCTAGGGATTTAAGCATCTAGTTGTGGTTCCAACTCAAGATCCTTAGATAAGCGGACAAAGCTGAGATTTTTGCGTGGGGAAGGTGTTTCTAAAGTGGGGTAGATCACCGGGTAAGTCTCACTACTCACTAATCCTAAACCGTAACTCCTATTACCGGGTAAGTCTCAAGGAATTAAGATAAAGAACTATAAACTCAAACTAACATATCATCTAAGGGAATAGAATCAACCTTTACCGGGTAAGTCTCAGGCTAACTCACAAAGATGGGATGGAAGCACACTCAAACCCCAATAAAGGATAAACCTTTATTACCTACACTTATGAGCGTCAATACACAAACTAAGGAATTACCGGGTAAGTCTCATCCTAAGCTTGCATTGAACCAGGAAGGTGTAATAAGAATAGGATTTAGCAAACTCTAACACTTAACTCTCAGTTTTAGGTCGGATAAGTCACCTCGGACAGAAGAATTCCACCCCGGCCGAGATGTTCATCAACCGAACGAGATGCTTAGGGTTAAGGTTAAAGACTCGAACTTTCAGGATCCTACTGGAATCTAAGATTATTCTATCATTGTTTTTCCCACAACCTTCAGCTAATCACCCTAGAATCACACAAGGAAATTAGCCACTCATCATCGTTATGAAAGTATTAAATATAAGGGAAGAAGGTGAATATTTGAACAAAGAAGAATTTAATGAAAAGACTTCAATAACTGAATCAAATATCACAACAAAGCGTTCCTTGGATAGCAATCCAAAAAGACAAGACAACAATTGAGGGAATTGAAGACAATCTTACAAAACCCTTCAATAAAGCTATAAAAGCTATGAACTTCAATCTTCCTTCAACCTTCAAAAAGGTTCTTCAACTCTCTCCCAACTTGGAGTAGGCTGCTGCTGCGTGTTCTTCGGTGTAAGCGGGATCTAAGCACGATCGGATTTGTGGAAAATCCAACCCTTTTTATAGGAAAATAACCCTCCAAAGATAATAAATCTTAGAAAGATATTTTCCCATAAATATAGGTAAAATATATATTCTGCATATCTCCTTCCTTCCAGGAGCCAAGCCCAAAAATATAAGATCACTTTCCAAGTTTAAAAGATCTCCTCCAAGAATAAAATATTCTCGCCGCGTCCTAGGTGTTCGCCTCGGTCGAGTCGGCGTCTCTGGATCACCTCGGTCGAGGTGAATCTGTGGTCAACCGAGGTGACTCACAACTGAATGTGAAATCTCTCAAAACTGGTTCCAAAGTAAATCTTTAATCCATGGCTATGCTCCCTGGATGTAGCTCCAAATGACTCATGACTCCTTTTGCTCCTTTTTGATGCAAAACGTACCATTTTACCTGCAATTACAATGAAACTAGGTGTAGACCTCGATTCTCGCAAAGGTAAATGAAATGGTAGTAAAATCACATAATGTACATACAAACATGCAGATTATGAAAGATAAAATGTCCAAACAAACCCTAAAATATAGACTATAATTCATGCTATCAAAATACCCCATACTTAGCCCTTGCTTGTCCCCAAGCAAGTTCCGCATATAGAAGACAAGATAAAATGGATTATAGGTCAATAGAAATCAATGAAAAAGTCTTTCAAAAACATTTTATGGTGTGCAACTATCATAGATCACTCTAAGAGAATACTTCCTGGAATTAAAAAAAACTCAATATGCTCAAAACATCTTATAAATATAGGAAAGTTGTTCATCTTTGCATAAAATCATAGAATGCATGATAAATCATAATTATCAAAATTAATCATGTATAATCCAGTTTAAACCGCTAAGTCAATCAACAAGCTCAAGGTCTCAAGGGCTTCCCAAAAGAAAAGGTCAAGAAACGTGTAGGGTAGGGATGTATGTAAGGTAATGTGGTGCTAGAATCCGGAAAAAGGATGAACTTCACTTTCACTTTGACTTGCAACATCTTCCACCAATAAGCTTTGCTTATCTCACACTTTTTCTTTTTTTTACTTTACTTTTTGGGATGCATGGACAGAGGTGCACAATAACCGAAGCTTAGGAAATCTGCAATCATCAATTTCTCGAGATGCATCAAACCCTTGATGCACATACCATGACCCGATAGGAATATCGCTCAATCCGACTTTGGCAAGACACAAACACCCGGCTATGTGAATGGTGCCCAGTTACTCATCTTCATGATTGACTTCCCCAAACCTATAATTGCTTTCTAACACTTCCACTTCCAGCCCACTTCTCAACTTTAACTTGCTTTCACCACTTCGCTTGCTTCCAAATTCCCGGATAGGTAAAGGGAGGCAAAATGTATATGAGGGGCTAAGCATGATCAAGAAGAAGAAGAAAGAAGAGAATGAATTGCCTTGGTCTTTCCAAGAAGAACGTGAGAGAACTTAACCTGCGGTGTCAACCTTCAAATTCAACATAATTTGGATAAAAACAAAGTATTAAACATGCCATTAATTTCAAACAAAGCATTTAGCAACTTAAACATATTATAAAACCTTTCAAACACATAAAGAATTTAAAACCAGTAGGTAAACAAAATCTTCACTGAGATCATATCCAGATAAGTAACACAAAAATCGTTTTCGAAAACTCTCAGTTAACCCATCTCGGTCGAGGTGTTCTTGGTTCAACCGAGGTGAAACACCTCGTTCGGCCAGAATCTCCCCGGTCGAGATCAAAAAATTTTTTTTTAAAACCATTTTTTTTCTTTTCGGTTTCGACGTTTTTCTCAATCAAATAATCTGTAGGTATGCATGTAATATCAGATAATCATATAAAGGCAATGAAGCATAAATACGAAAATATCCGATAAATAAAATACATCAAAGGTGTCAAATACATCACGTAGTCAAATAACAAACACCCCATACTTGAGACACACTGTCCCAGTGGGTATAATAAAAGTCTAAACAAGAGAGAACTCACCGGATAAAAGCCAAACTGCATAAAAAATATAATAATAAAATCCTGCAGCTCCTCAGTAGTCTCGATCCGGTGGTGGTGGTGGTATGTAGGGATACTGAGTAGGATCGTAAGGATGGCCCATGATCCGCTCGAACTGCAGCTGAGCCATGATGTGCTGATGATGCTGCCGCTCCTGCATCTCGCGGATATCCAGCGAAAGTGCAGCATATGAGTCGATAACCTGATCCGTCAGGTCATCAATCCGTCGGTGAGCAGCTCTATCCCTCACTCCATGCCTCCTGCGTCTAGCAGGTCTGACTGGAGAAGTCTCAGCTGGCGCCGGCTCAGTGTCCTCCTCATCATCTAAATCTATAATAGGTGGCGCGCTCGTCCCAGCTGTATCTGTCCCTGTGTCCATCGGGACGCCACCTCCTCTCTCATCTACTGTGTCATCATCGTCGTCCTCATCCTCAGCCTCCTCCTCCTCCTCAGCTGCAGCAGGGGCAGCTGCTCCCTCTCTGTAATCCTCCATAAGTGGACCCCAAGCGGTCTGCCAAAAATGTGGATCAAAGACAGAGAACTGTGCAGACCATATGATGCCCTGAGGTGCAGTCAGCTCCCATGGCATAGCGACGTAAGGTGTAGTCAAACCACGGGGAACTAGAATCCTCCGTGTGATCATCTCCTGAAGTCCGAGCGGCTTGGCAGCCGCCACCATAGTACACCTACTCAGATCCATATCCTGATATCTAGCGATATGGGTCACTATCCCTCCACAGCATATATCTCCCTTCCCTTTGGCCTTGATCCTGTCCAGATCCTCTGCCAGCATCAATCCAAAGTCAGGGTATCCACCTGTGACCATGCAGTACAAAGCAAAGAGCTCCCCCTGTCGGACCTTCTGGGGCGTCTCAGTACGCGCCAGAAGCGTCTCGCTGAAGATCCTGTGAGCTAAACGAAAAGCAAGATGGAAGATAAGCTTCTCCCTGGAATCACCAGGGCGCCACCTATCTGCATGCTCTGTAATATGGGCGATCTGACCCCAGAACTCTCTAGCTACGGCTCGGGTCGGGAAGTCTATGGCAGTGGGGGCAGGGAAGCCAAAGATGTCTCTTCAATGGTCTAGAGGTACTAGGTAGTTCCGGTTCATCAACCGGTACTTCACAGCCCTCTCTGTGGGGAGGTAAGTGAAGGAGCTGACAAACTCGAGGGTCGGCTCTAAGTAAGCTGGGGTTCGGATCTCAGTAAACTGATCCAGCCCGACGGTGGTGATCATCCTCCTAAGATCTCCATCAACGTGGAGACAGTCAAAGGCAGAAATGTCCAGGAATCTAGGTGCGATCACTGGACGGCTAGCAATGCGCTCGTAATCTACAAGGTGTCTCTCGTGGATCACCGGTATAGAAGGTCTGGATGAGGAAGAAGAAGGGGAAGGAGAGGATCTATCTCTAAGGGCTAACAATCTGTCAAAACTCATCTTCAAACAACACTGTCAGACTACCTCGGTCGACTGACAAACTCCAAGAATCACCTCGACCGAGGTGCAGATCGACTGGACCGAGGCGAAGACAGTCGCGATTTCAACTCTCTGAATTTCAGTTCTTTTCCCCCAAAAATCACTACCGATGCTTCCTAAGGGGTACTTAAGCTTTTCCTCAACAGATTCAGGGGCAACCAAAGCCCAAATTGAAGTAAACGAACGAGTTTAGGGTTTCGATCGTTTTTACCTCGTTCCGGCCGATTCACTCAAATTTCTTGCACATTCGTTGTTGCAATCGACTCCTCTACCCTTCAATCTCGGTTTGGAAGCAGAAAACATCGAAAACGAGCAAGATTTGAGATGAGCGAGGTGCGTCTGTTCGCCGCGGTCGAGGAGGATAAAAAAGGTGAAAAGTAAATTTTTTCCTTTTTATACTGTTACTGGATCTGCTGTAACCTCGGTCGAGATGGTCTCGACTGGACCGAGGTGGTACGGACCGAGGCGGTTCTGCAGAAACCCTAGTCGCCTCGGTTGCTCAAGAATCAACTCGGTCAAGGTGCTCTACAATGACCGAGGTCCTTCTGTCTTCTCAGAATCTCGAACTTCTGTCCTTCCAGTTGTGCTCCTCCTTAGATATTCCCTGTTGTCTGCCCAGAACGCCAAAAACAAAGCAAAGCAAAGCAAAAACAAAAACTATCTAAGCTAGACTAGAAAACGGGAAAAAAAAAAGAGCAATACCTTGGGTTGCCTCCCAAGAAGCGCTTGATTTAAGGTCGCTAGCTGGACCATGATGCGTCTCAAACGAGGTATATCGTTGCAACCTCCTCAACCGGCGTTTCCGGTTGGTACTTCTTAAGTCTATGACCGTTGACCTTGAAGCTTCCGCTAGTTTCTCCCCATATCTCAACTGCACCATGAGGGAAAACATGTTTCACAACGTAAGGTCCGGTCCATCTAGATTTCAACTTACCTGGAAAAAGACGGAGGCGGGAGTTGAAGAGTAGAACTAAGTCTCCTTCGTTAAGCTCCTTTGGAATGATACGCTTGTCATGCCATCTCTTCGTCCTTTCCTTGTAGATTTTGGCATTCTCATAGGCGTTCAACCGCAGCTCTTCCAGCTTGTTAAGTTCCAATAGTCGCTTCTCACCAGCCTCCTTGATGTCAAAGTTCAACCATTTGATAGCCCAATACGCCTTGTGCTCCAATTCAACGGGCAAATGGCAAGACTTCCCATATACCAAATTATAAGGGGTGGTACCTATGGGAGTCTTGAATGCGGTCCTATGCGCCCAAAGAGCATCGTCCAATTTCATGGACCAATCCTTCCTCGTTCTAGAGACGGTCTTCTCCAAAATTGCCTTGATTTCCCTATTCGAGATTTGACCTGTCCACTAGTTTGAGGGTGATAAGCGGTTGATACCTTGTGGGTTACCCCATACTTCGATAGAAGTGCCTTAAACTTCCGGTTGATGAAATGCGTTCCTCCATCGCTAATGATGATGCGTGGAGTTCCAAACCGTGGAAAGATAGTTCTATTCAAGAACTTCACAACCACCTTGGCGTCGTTAGTGGGAGAAGCGATGGCTTCAACCCATCTAGAGACGTAATCAACTGCAAGGAGAATGTAGAGGTTTCCTCCGGAGGATGGGAAAGGTCCCATGAAGTCAATCCCCCATACATCAAAGATTTCCACTTCCTGGATGTTATTAAGTGGCATCTCGTTCCTCCTTGATAAGTTCCCTGTTCTTTGGCATGCATCACAAGAGACAACAAAAGATTGCACGTCTTTAAATAATGTAGGCCAAAAGAAACCGGAACGCAATACCTTAGCGCATGTTTTATTGGTGCTAGCGTGCCCTCCACAAAGAAGTGAATGACAATGCCTTATGACGCTTTTAACTTCATCTTCCGGAATGCATCTTCGAAGCATCCCATCCGGTCCGCGCTTGAATAGCAGCGGCTCGTCCCAGTAATAATGTCGTACTTCCTTGAAGAATCTCTTCTTCTGAGAGTACGTCAATCCAGGTGGTATTTCCTGGCAAACAAGATAATTCACAATATCAGCATACCAAGGACCTTTATTATCAGAAAGTTGGTGGAGGGAATGGTCCGTCAACAGTGGGTGAATGTCAGAGAAAGGAGTAAGAAAATTGTTATTCTTAGCAATCTCAGTTGACATCGTCTCGCCGTCGACCTCGGTCGAGGCGCGTAGGCGTTGACCGATATGTTCTTCAGTCGCATCGCTCTGTCCAGAAAGTGCCTCGGTCGAGGTACTGCTACTGGATCCGAGGCTGGAGATCTTCGTCTCCTGGATCAGCTTCTCAATTTTAGCTCCTGGATCTTCTTCCAGTGCCTTCAAGCTCCGTATATCTGCATCACAAGAAGCATCTATACCTTCCTCCATTAAACTGAAACTTATAACTCTTTCGAGTGGGTCGTTAATAAGGATAGAGCTCACCAATTCTCTTGATTCTTCTTCATCGTAGATGTTGAAGATATCATCAGTTAGTTGCTCCCCCTTCATGGCTGCAAGTAGTGCAAACTCCACCTCATCGCTACCAACGTTGAATTTCAACTTGGCGTTCTTGCAATCCACGTTGCAACCCGAAGTTGCTAGAAATGGCCTCCCGAGAATAATAGGTACTGGATAATCTGCGGGAATGTCAAGTACAACAAAATCTATAGGTAGATAGAAGTTACCTAACTTGACCGGAACATCTTCCAAGATGCCCACGGGATGGGTAATGGAGCGATCCGCCATGTAAAGTCGAATCTTGACCGGTTTGGGCTCTCCAAGACCGATCTTAGTGCACAACTCCAGCGGGATGATGCTCACGCTGGCTCCTAGATCACAAAGGGCTTCACAAGTGACATCCCCAACTTGAATGGGAATGCAAAATGAGCCGGGATCTCTCAACTTAGGTGGCATCTTTTCCTTCATGATCTTGATAAGCTCCGAAGATTTAGATGTCATCCTAACTTCACCAACATCCTCCAGCTTCCTCTTCCTTGATAGAATTTCCTTTAAGAACTTCCCATAGGCGGGTATACCTAAAATAGCATCAAGGAAAGGGATATTAATATGTAGCTTATTCATCAAGTCAAGAAACTTACCAAAGTGCTTGTCTAGATGTGCTCTGGCTCTGGATTGAGGGAATGGAAGTGGTGGTTTATATGCAGGAGGTGGAACATAAGTTTTTTTCGTTCCTCCTACTTTCTGTTGCTCCGCCTCGGTTGGCATCTCGGTCGAGGTGTTCTTCGACTGGATCTGGACCGAGGTGGTCTGCGTCGAGCAAGGTGCTGGATCTGCAGTTTTGAATCCACTCCTCGTCGTTATGGCCATGCACTGGCCCTTAGGGTTAGTTTCCGTCTTCGCTGGAAGCTTCCCTGGATCTCTTGGCACTTCATTCGCCCTATTAGCAAGTTGTTGTTCGAAGGACTTTTGGGCCCTCGAAAATGAAGTCATAGAATTCTCCATAGCGCTAAGCTTGATCAAGATTGCCTCCAGAACTGCGTCTTTCTTTTCCGGTTGAGACGAACTTGATCCTTGCCCTTGGCTTTTCAATGGAGTAGAAGAAGAAGAAGGGGAAGAGAGGAAAGGGTTAGAGGAATCATTAGAGTTGGAGTTCGAATGATTGTTACCATGGTTTTGGTTATTCGCTCTCCAATTGTTGCTATTGGATCCTCTATTGTTGTTGTAGTTGTTGTTTCGGGGACCGTTGTTGTTGTTACGGTACCCGTTATTGTTGTTGTTGTTCTTTTGCCCTTGCTCTTCCTTCTTAGTTTGAGCCATCAAGAGCTCCTTTAATTGCTTCACGTCGTTCTTCAATGACGTGAGTTGATTGTTGTTGGGTTGAGTCTCTTGAAAGTTGACTCTTTTAACTCCACCTTCAGCTTCTTGGTGGGTATATTTCTCCATGTGCAAGGCTTGCTTCTCAATGAAGTCCCAAGCCTCATCAATCGCCATGTCCATGAAGGTACCGGCGGAGAGTAGTTGGAGATTGAACTGGGTGCTTCCATCCAGCCCTTTGAAGTAGATCTCCAACAACTCGATCTTTGGAATCCCATGATGTGGGCAATCCAAAAGGATATCCTTGAACCGCTCCCAAGATTTGGACAAGCTTTCCTTGTCCTTCATGATGAAAGCATTGATCTTCCCTCTCATTTCAGCGGTCTTTGAGGGGGGAAAGAATTTGGTTAAGAATTCCGTAGTCATCTCCTCCCATGTGCTAATTTTTCCTGGAGGAAGAAATTGATACCAAGTAAGAGCTCTATCTTTTAAAGAAAAGTAAAAAGGTCTTAGCTTGTAGTTGTTGTTTTCAATTCTGGAAGGTCGCAAGGTTTCCATCAAAATCTCGTAGTTTTGAAGGTGTTGATGTGGCGACTCCTTCTCTAGCCCTCCGAATTGGCATTGGCGAATCATGGATAGAACTTGCGATCGAAGTTCGTAGTCATGATCCGCTGGATCTCCTAGATTCACCCCTGGACGCCTCAACTGTTGGTTAGGGTCCATCCTTTGACCTAGGGTTTGTGGGATTCCTGCAAGAAGAACATCTCGGACTGGCATCCGAGGTGGAAGTACATCGGCCGGGGCGTCGGGTACTGGAATCTGCCTCGGTCGAGGGTCAACAGGAGGTTCTTCCCTCGGTCGAAGTAGAATCTGGTCCCGAATGACAGCAATCTCAGCTTCGATTGCTGCAGTCCTGGTGCGATTCTCCTCTTTCTCTTGCACGAGTTCTTCCTTGCTGAGGCGCAACAGCTCCTGCGTCTCTCTCAATTGGGCCGCAAGATCGCGATCGTCTTGTTGGGCCATCTTCGCTTCTCTTAAGCGTCGCTTGTATGTCTTTTCTGGTTCGGGATCGTAAGGAACGATTTCCTTCCCAGCGCGGGTTCTTCGCATATACCTAAGAAAGAACCTGCAAAAGTCACTCAAGTAGAGTGGTTAGACAAAACGGGGCAAATGCCCCAAGAGCAAACCGTACCGGCTCGGTCTAGACCAAGTCCCCGGCAACGGCGCCAAAAACTTGTTCGCTCCAAACGGTGTGTGCAAGCTTTAAATTTATAACCCTAGACTTAAGCTTAAAACAAGGATGCGAACCCGCAGTGTACGGGTCAATCGTAGTAAAAGCAAGAAAATTCCAGGGGTCGATCACAGGGACTCGGTGAAACAAAGTCAATACGGTGTGCTTATGTCAATACTAACCACAAGAGCGATTAACACAATCAAAGATGAATAAGAAGTCAATAAAGCAAACATGCAATTCTAGGGATTTAAGCATCTAGTTGTGGTTCCAACTCAAGATCATTAGATAAGCGGACAAAGCTGAGATTTTTGCGTGGGGAAGGTGTTTCTAAAGTGGAGTAGATCACCGGGTAAGTCTCACTACTCACTAATCCTAAACCGTAACTCCTATTACCGGGTAAGTCTCAAGGAATTAAGATAAAGAACTATAAACTCAAACTAACATATCATCTAAGGGAATAGAATCAACCTTTACCGGGTAAGTCTCAGGCTAACTCACAAAGATGGGATGGAAGCACACTCAAACCCCAATAAAGGATAAACCTTTATTACCTACACTTATGATCGTCAATACACAAACTAAGGAATTACCTGGTAAGTCTCATCCTAAGCTTGCATTGAACCAGGAAGGTGTAATAAGAATAGGATTTAGCAAACTCTAACACTTAACTCTTAGTTTTAGGTCGGATAAGTCACCTCGGACAGAAGAATTCCACCCCGGCCGAGATGTTCATCAACCGAACGAGATGCTTAGGGTTAAGGTTAAAGACTCGAACTTTCAGGATCCTACTGGAATCTAAGATTATTCTATCATTGTTTTTCCCACAACCTTCAGCTAATCACCCTAGAATCACACAAGGAAATTAGCCACTCATCATCGTTATGAAAGTATTAAATATAAGGGAAGAAGGTGAATATTTGAACAAAGAAGAATTTAATGAAAAGACTTCAATAACTGAATCAAATATCACAACAAAGCGTTCCTTGGATAGCAATCCAAAAAGACAAGACAACAATTGAGGGAATTGAAGACAATCTTACAAAACCCTTCAATAAAGCTATAAAAGCTATGAACTTCAATCTTCCTTCAACCTTCAAAAAGGTTCTTCAACTCTCTCCCAACTTGGAGTAGGCTGCTGCTGCGTGTTCTTCGGTGTAAGCGGGATCTAAGCACGATCGGATTTGTGGAAAATCCAACCCTTTTTATAGGAAAATAACCCTCCAAAGATAATAAATCTTAGAAAGATATTTTCCCATAAATATAGGTAAAATATATATTCTGCATATCTCCTTCCTTCCAGGAGCCAAGCCCAAAAATATAAGATCACTTTCCAAGTTTAAAAGATCTCCTCCAAGAATAAAATATTCTCGCCGCGTCCTAGGTGTTCGCCTCGGTCGAGTCGGCGTCTCTGGATCACCTCGGTCGAGGTGAATCTGTGGTCAACCGAGGTGACTCACAACTGAATGTGAAATCTCTCAAAACTGATTCCAAAGTAAATCTTTAATCCATGGCTATGCTCCCTGGATGTAGCTCCAAATGACTCATGACTCCTTTTGCTCCTTTTTGATGCAAAACGTACCATTTTACCTGCAATTACAATGAAACTAGGTGTAGACCTCGATTCTCGCAAAGGTAAATGAAATGGTAGTAAAATCACATAATGTACATACAAACATGCAGATTATGAAAGATAAAACGTCCAAACAAACCCTAAAATATAGACTATAATTCATGCTATCACATATATATATATATATATATATATATATATATATATATATATATAGAGAGAGAGAGAGAGAGAGAGAGAGAGAGAGAGAGGTTGACTCCCATGTAAACACCTCTTACCATGTAAAATGAGAACAAATTGTATATGTTAGATCGTTAAATAGATGGCTGAGATTAGGCAATATTAAAGGGGGGAAAATCGTGTTATTAATGGAAGAAATATTCGCCGGACTTGACTCTATATATTCGACGGTATAGTCACATATATTCGACGGTATAGTCACATATATTCGGTGTGTACATGTTCACATGGTAAGAGCTGTTTACATATGAGTCAGGATCTATATATATAGGGTGCGGTTCCCATGAGAGCACTCTTATTGTGTATCATGAGAACAATCTTAGACCGTCGGATGGTGAGTATTAAGGGTCGATATTTAGGGTAGATATCATAATTAATAATAACTACAAATAACAATAACTACGGGTCATCCATTCAACCAACAATAACTACGAATAGTACATTAAACAAAATGACACCTTCTTACCAAAACTAATAATAACTACGAATAATATATTGTCTGTTCTTATGATTACACGTTAAGGCCTGTTCTTATAGGATCTATGCTCTCTCTCTCTCTCTCTCTCTCTCTCTATATATATATATATATATATATATATACATTGTTAAAGTTCAGTAACAACTATGAAAAATTGATTCACATAACCATAAGTAAGAATTAGATTTCATATACAATATTGGATTACTAGGAGACATAATGAAAGCCAAGTTGGTTGATTGTTAAAATAACACATATTATGTGAGTAATTTATGTTTTAATATGAATCATACAAGATTAGTCATGGTATGTGAACATGGATAGACACTTGCTATGTTTAAAATTTATCAAGATGATATTGTACTTTATAAAAATTGTTTTTTCTTGTAGGTTTGGTATTGCAGCTGTTCCACTAGAACCCGTGTGTAACACCCCAAGTTCTGGGAACTCGGGACGTTACGGGCTAGGATCTCACAATGGATCCCGATCCTCAAAGTAACAACAATAACACTGGATCTTGCAACAAGACACATAAATAAAAACCAAAACATATATAAAATCCAAAGGTTTAACAAAAGGGAAAAGCAAAAGACTCACATCCGAGTTCAACAACAAACTGAAAGAACGATAACAAAAACATAAACCCGATCCCGTCCTATAATGTACGGAAACCCTGGATGACCACACCATCAGGATCACTCAACAACATCTCTAACTTGCAGGGCATCTACAACATCGGTATAAACCATTAGCTAACACTCTAGATATCAAAAAGACGGTAAAGACACAAACACATATAAGAATATGAACACATAGCATGCTCACACTCAAACCGATTATTATCTTTATATACGTTATCCATTATTAATTCAAATTCTTTTATCACACGAGAATCTCCCGAAACTCGCCTCTGTTTCCGTCACCGACAGGAATAGATCAACTGCATATTATCCGTTATCTGTGGGCCCAGTCGCAAGAGCACCTTCTAGTCTCCTGTATAACTGGACAAGTGGTCAACACCCGGTTATAATACACTTGGTCCAATTAAGGTACAAGTTTAATCCTAGTCCAGTTATCCGTTATAACGATAAAGCACACAACCACAACCACTACGGTCAAACCAATATACGGAATGCTACTAAGTAAGTCCAAGAGACTTACCTCAATCAAAGGTAAAATCAGAAATCCGCTAATTGCTCAGCTTCCCGAAATAAAGGATAGATGCCTGCTCAAACAAGACATTACAAATCAGAAACCGTACGAATGCTATAAGTCTACACACTTCTAGTCTCAATGATCTCTAATAGATCTACTACAACGTGATAGAAGTTCCCTACTTTTATTCTCGATCATCGCTAACTAATCTCAACATACTAGGAGAAGGATTCCTAGTCTCAAGGTTCGCACCTCCTACCACACTATAGGGGAAGAACCCTACTGTGATGCAACTCTAACCCGCCTACAGAAGGCAACTCTATGACCCCGCCCGCCACAAGTGAAACATGTCACTGGCGGCCTCGTACACTCTGGTCGCATATGTCCAGGATCACCACAGTTGAAGCATTGTCGTCCCTTCTTTGTAGTCAATGTAGATGAAGGGTAACCTTGACGTCTCTGGCTCCACCTAGAACCTGAAGCTCCACCAACGCCACAGGTCTTCCCAGTACGCTGCCTCTTCTCAGACCGTTCCGTTTGAGAAGCCCTTCTCTGGCTGGCCCTCTCGCGCTCATAGGCTGAGGCCCGGGCCTGATAATCCATCAAGGAATCACAATGGAATCCCGCCATATAAGAACGTGTACTCTCCCTCAGCCGACGGAAGAACAGGTACACATGCTGGTCCTCATAAGGTGCAGTTGGACCCAGCAATGCCAACTCTGTCTAGAAGCGGCTGATGACATCTACATTCGGCACATCCTCAAAGTATGCCTCCACAAAATCCTACAGTTTCTCCCTCCTCAGTGAGGCAGGGTAGAACTGCTCTCTAATCATACTCCTCATCTGATCCTAGCTAGTGGCTCGGGCTCGTACGGTCCTCCACCACTGATGAGCAAGGTCACGTAATAGAGTCTGGACTAACTCTCTATCCTCTAGACATCTGATGGACTCTAAAGCAGAATCCACATGTTCAATCCAAACCTCAGTCTCTAACCCCACCTTTCCAGAGAAAGGTGGTACTCCAAGCATATGGAATGCCTTCAACCAGGTATCTGGTCTAGGCCCTCTATACTCCCCTGGAGCTCTCACAATCTCAACAACGCGTGCCGGCATAGCTTGCAACTGAGTGGATCCCTGGGACCTCTCAGATGATCCCTCATGCACTGGTAGATGGGGCCCGTCTGCCTGCTCTGGCAACCTCCTATACACGTCTGACGTAGGCACGAAACTTTGGTCTTCCCATATAGACACGATCCGAGTCATCTGACTGGACTCGGTGTGAACGCTGTCTCCCAGATCCACCACTCCTCATCTTTGGGACGACACTCTCAACAATCTCCTCATAAGACTCCTCCACCACGGGTGGATCAGCAGTGGGAACTGGTCCCTGTCCTATCTCGCCCGGAGGAAGAGGTGGTCTACCTCTACCCCGGCCTGCAACAGGAGCTGCTCTAGTCCGAACCATCTGCGGGGTATGCACACCTAACTTATAAGGCTCTATATAGGTCATATGTATATATATATATATATATATATATATATATATATATATATATATATATATATATATATATATATATATATATATATATATATATAACACATACACATAGTCCATAATACATATATATACATATCGATACTTTAGAGATCCATGACAGAGGTGACGACTCCTCATACATCCTATCCCCAGTCATCAACTTATAAAACCAAAATCTTTTGAAAACGTCAGACCCCTTTCGGGTTCTGTTTATTTTATCTATTTGACCTTATTGCAGGTAGCAAGTGTCGTTGTTGTCAACCTAAGGATCTGATACCAACTCTATAACACCCCAAATCCGCGGGACTCGGGATGCCACATTGGGCTAGGATCTCACAGTGGATCTTGCCTCTAGCCTGACAACGACATGATATGAAACCATTAGCTAAATATACATATATAAGGTAATGGATAAGCGCAAACACAAGTCATGAAAGATAAACACATAAGCATGTTGTCACACATTTACCCTTTTTTTTTGACACGTGTCATCTTTCTACCCTACCTTACGGCCTTACCGGAAGAAAGAGGCCTTACTTGAACAACTCTTTATAATTATATATACATTTAGGGCCTGTTTGGAAGCACCGGGAATCATTCCTGGTAACGGAATGATTCCGAATCAATAAAAAAACTACGTTTGGTTAGAGGTCTTTTAACACATAAAATTAATCTCATCCATTCCATTTCCTTTCTCTACCCTTATTCGATTTCATTCCGTTTCCATTGCACCGCTCCAACCAAACGGACACTTAATATATAATATTTGCTTATTATTAATTTCTTTAATCCGGTCGGTGACCTACCGTGTTTTAGACGGATCGGACCGGACGGACTGCACGTTGGTCAATTGGGCCAAAAATAATCGGGTAACGGCCCAAAACAAAATGGTAGAAAATGTCCGCTTCGCTCGATCCGCGAAATGCCTTCAACTATTCCGATCAATCAACTCATCGTCTCACCAAGTTCATCCCAAAGAATCAGCTCTGCAAGTTCAACCACCTTGTCAATTCAAAACTTCTCCAAGAGATCCGAAACTGGATCCTTCCAGATCCGAGCAAGTCGACTCCAAATTTCTATAGATCTGAATTGCGGGCAAAGGATTCCCACCATGTCCTGCTTAGCCCTCTCTTTGCAGCCCACCAATGGGCCCGACATACTCCTCCAAACGCGCGAGTGGTTCCCTCCGGCGAGGGCTCTGACCGCTTTCTCTGCCTTTCGCTCCACTCGCCTCGCCTTCGCTTCCGGCACCAAGCAAAACCAACTATCCGTCTCCGAAGCCGTTGAAGTCGTCGGCGATCCCGCTCTCGTCGGAGATGATCCTCTCCCAGCTGCCAGCGGCCAGGTAATTGTCGGTGTCGAATCACGTTATCGCGTTGTTTACCGTCTTGTTAATTCGATTTACGTTCTGGGTGTTACAACCGCTGATGATGACAACAACAACGTGTTTGAGTGTATTAGTATCGTAAATCAGGCTGTTAGTGTAGTGGTAACCGCTTGCCGGGGTGTGGATGTAACCCCCGAGAAGCTTGGCAAGAAGTATGCGGAGGTTTACATGGCACTTGATATTGTATTGAGGGGTGTGAGTAGTATTAGATTGGCTGCAATGTTGGGGTTTTTGCACGGAGATAGCATTGCTAAGATGGTGCATTCTTCAATGGATAGTGAAAATAAGGTTCGCGGGGCTGATAATTGGGTTAATCAGCAAGGGCATTCTGTTGAACACGAGGTGGGCGTGGACTCCTTTTCGAATGCTACATTTGAGCTTCCACCGGAGACACTGGCAGCTGGTGATGCCGTGGCTGCTAGCATTGCTCCTGCGGTGACGAGTCTGGGTGGTGATGAGCAGGATGTAGTTGCACAAAAGGTGGAGGACACTGCTCAGGAGACGAAAGATCCATTTGCAGCTAGTGATGCCATTAACAAGCCAGAATCGCTAGTGGGCGACTTTAAGAAGGATAAGGATATGACCTCTGATGTAACTAAGGCTCTGGTCGGTTTAGATGTGACGCCTTTGCCTCCTGCAGAGGCTGCTCAGTCTACTCGTATTGCTGTGGAAGGGTTTGAAGGAGACTACGGTGGTGTAGAATTTAGCAACGAGGAAGCTTCTTTGAGAGAAACCTTTGAAGGGTTTAGTGATGCATTTGGTGGAGGATTGGATGCATCCGAGTTTGTTGGTCCAACAAATGTTGCAAAGAAAGAGGGACTTGGTGGGCTTGAGTTGTTGCAGACAGGGCCTAATGCTATCTCTGCTGCTCCTCTTGCACCTGATGCACGGGACACTCTTGAGAATCTCTTAGTACAGAAGACGGTAATGAAAGATCCTGAAATGCACATTACCGAATGTATCAGTGTAGAGTTCCGTGAATCGTTGCTTGCTAGGGTGGGACTTATGGGTATGGTCTATCTGAAAACATTGCCCCCCAAAACCGCAGGGGATAAAGAAACTGAATTTTCTTTCAAGATTAATGGGAATAGTTGTGTGAAAAGAGTTGTTATGCAGAGTTCACGTGTGAGCAGTCTTGGTAACGGGATATTTCATGTGCGAACGCCTGCTGCTGAAGAGCCTATTCCCATTTTGAAGTATAGTCTGCAGCCTCAGTTAACTCCAATTCCTCTGAGAGTTCGTCTTGTTAAACGCCATATTGGAACTTTGCTATCTGTTATGGTACAGTATATTTCAAATCCTGATCTGGCAGAGCCCTTAACTGATGTCAGTTTTATACTGAAGCTACCTGTAGATCCAACCTTGATAAAGGTGTCGCCTAAAGCTGTTTTGAATAGATCTGAGAGGGAATTGAAATGGCATGTTAACGAGATTCCTTTAAAGGGTACGCCTGGTAAGCTGAGGGTAAGACTACCGGTTGATGTTGACGAAGAAGACCTTGAAGAAGAGCTTGATGTTGTATGTGTTGTTAAATTTTCTGTACAGGGACCAAAATCACTTTCTGGTGTATCCCTTTTGCCTGCTGCTGAGGGCAAAACTGACTTTCATGTGTTAAATTACAAAGTTGAGAGTGGAATGTATTTGAGCAATTAATTGTGTGTAGTTTTCTCTTCTACTTTGGTGTACATGTATTTTGATTTTGAAACTCTGAGATGCTCTCTGCCTGTGTGGAAATTTTTTTATTTTATTTTCATGTTCAACGTTACAGTCATTGATCATCTGTACAAAGTAATTACAGTTCATTTATAGCTAGTTAACAAGAACTCAATGAAGTAAAGACTTGGGGGTTTCAAAAGCTCTCTTGTACACCAAGAAGCCTAAGGGCTTTGATAGGTTTTCAAACCCTAACCGCTACAACCTTTCTTCGTTAAAAGGAGATGAGAAGATTAACCCTCGTTTCTTCTCCGACTGATTGCCGTAGTTGGATAACCTCCACTTTCTTCTCTCTCCCATGCATGCCACCATCATAGAACCAAAGCTTTACCAACAATGGAAGAATAAACCCTCAATTTATCTTCCTCAACCATTGTTACGGTTTTGGTTCCTCCACACCACCGCCTCTCTATCCTCCTCAGCGGGCTCGTTCTCAAGTATAGGTGACAATCCGGGTTCAAAACCTCATCTTTTACTTCTAATCAGGGTTCAAAAAATCAATAGAAGTACAATATAGATCTTCAAAATAGTCGACATTCTCGTCCTTGCGTACCTTCGATCACCATTTGTGTTTCCCTTTGAACTTTCAATACCAGGCCCGCCCATCTTTTGGGTTAATTTTTGTCCATTCTTATAGTAAAAAATTTGTCCTTACATCAAGCTTCACATAATATGTAATGCAATTATTACTATAATAAATACTCTCTTGGATCGTTACTAACTTTGGCATCCGAGTAACTTAGGGATATTGTCTCGGGTTCCTCTTTCACGGTTGTTATTGTAGACCTTGGATTTTTGGTTGATCTTCATTCATAATCTGAAATAAAATTCAACCTTACAATAAGCATCACATAAAAATCAAGACAAATTCCCAACATAATGAGTTATTAAACATTTTTTTATAAACACAATTATCGTTTAAGTCGTGTAGGCACGGATATTAAAACTAGTATTATCTAAAACAAAAGGGAACAAGACCACATGACACTCTCGTATTAAAACACATCATTTTTTGCCACATAGCATTCTCACATTAGTCCACCTCGATTTTTGTCACATGTCATCTTCTAATCCTACCACCTCATTTTTCTCATATTTTTTTTCATATTATTTTCTAATATGATGTAAACTTGTTGTCGTTTAAAAAAAGGAAATTAAATTTATAAACTTGATCTCATATTATTTTGTATCAATTATGATTACGTAAAAATTTTATGTTGTTATTTGTCTGTAAACTTTATTTTAATTTATGACATAACTTACAAAGTTGTATTGTAAATTAAAATTTTTATGTTCTAAATTTTTTCTAAATAAGAAATTCTGACTTTTTCGTACCAAAAAAAGTATATTAGCGATCATATAATTTCTCTTATTCGTTTTTACATATTTACATTTTAAACTTCCTTAATCTTCCCTTAACGTGAACTTTGATCATATCCCGTAAAATGGGTAAAATTGAATTGTAATTATACACATACTTCTATTCATGTAATTTAACCTATTATACATGAAAGAGATTTTGATGAAATGATATGAAGAACCGTATAGGTGAATATAAAGGATATAAATACTTTAGAAGGGGGTTGAATCGAGTATGAGAACTTTTTGCAAAAACCTATCTCAAGACTTTGAAAGTGATTTCAAGGCCTTGATATCAATCTGTGATCTTTGTGACACAATTGACTTTCAAGGGCTTTGAAAGTGATTTCAAGGCCTTGACTCCGAAAACCTGCAAAACAACGTTAGTCACAATTAAGCAAGAAATGGTGCGGAATCAAAAGATCGACACGGTGATATGTTTACGAAGTTCAGCTCTAACAACCTACGTCTCCATCCTAGAGTTTCTTTGCCCGTAAGATAACTATCTATTATCTGCTTCAAAGAGTCCTAGATACAACATAGAAGAAATACCCTTCTTCTCTCATTGTAGCCAATGCTACGATCTAGTTCCAACTCTTAACCTAGCAATAATAGCCTAGTTACTTCGCAGAGTAACACACACTCGAGTATAAAACTCTCTAGATATTCCAATGAAGCTCTCATATTTCTCTCTTTAGGGATATAAACTTTTGTAAACTAAGAAGAAGAAAAACTTTTGGAATAAAATGAAGATGCTTTGATCGCTTGAAGACTTATATGTTTCTGTGTAAGCTTGTTGTCGTTCTCTTCAATCGCCATCTTCATTTATAGTCTTCTATGGAGGAGTCTTCTAGCCATTGTAAAAAGGACCGTTGTGAGGTTCTTCTTTCTCAATGGAAAACGGTGTTAGGTTGAGATGAAGTAGCCATTGCAAGATCTTCTATCTTCTTCATCTCTTTGATGCACGTTGAGAGTCTTCTTCGAGATCTTCTCTTGAAAGAACCGTTGAAGATCTTGTCGTTGAAGTCCTTGTTTCAAGCTCCGAGATCTTCTAAGTTTTTGAGGATATTTGTTCAAAGATATCTCTCTTTGAGGACTGTTGGAGATCTTCTTTGGATATGAAATCTTCGTGTGAGATCCGTTGGGGAAGATCTTCTAATCTTGCATTGGTTAAGATATTTACAAGATCTTTTTGTTGGGCCGATGTCTTCTCTTCAAGATCCGTTTTAGATCTTTTTTGTTGAGCTCGCCGATATCTTCTCTTGATATCTTACAAGATTTGGTTGTTAACACGGCTAACTACATCTATTCAAGATGTAGTTATCCGTGTTAACAGCTTCATTCCAAAAACTTTTTGGCAAACTATTTTCCAAAAGCATAGTCCTAGATATGTCCTCTAAGGTGCGGTTCTTATGTTCCACAACCCCGTTTTGTTGAGATGTTCTAGGAGTTGAAAAGTTGTGTGAAATACCATATTTTGCACAAAACAATTCGAACTTTAGTTGATCAAATTCTCTACCATGATCGCTTCTTATCGAGACGATAGATAGATTTTTCAAAGTTTACAACTCCTTACATAATTTTGAAAACTCAAAGAAAGCTTCAATTTTTTCCCGTAAGAATGAGATCCATGTAAAACGAGAAAAATTATCTACAATGACAAGGATGTACCTGTTTACCCTTGGGAGATTTGACACACATAGGACCACATAAATCCATTTGTAAAAGTTCAATGGGTCGAGAAGAACTTACAACCTTCTTTGGTTTGAATGAACCTCTTGTTTGTTTACCTTGTGTACAAACCTTACATAGTTCATCTACCTTGAAGTTTAGGTTTGGCAAGCCACGTACCAAATCCTTTGAAAGTAGTTTCTTCATCGTATGCATGCTTACGTGACCAAGTCGTCTATGCCAAAGCCTTGGATCGTCAGTCAAGGCCTTGAGACACGTTAGCTTAGTTCCCAAAACTTGGTTAGTGCTCCTTGAATAAACATTGTTGCACATAGAAGCATTAAACACAACATCACCCGATATATTATCTTGAACTTCACATTTTTTCGAATCAAAATTCACTTTGTTTCCTTTATCACATATTTGAGAGATACTAAGCAAGTTATATTTTAAACCGTCAACAATATAGACATCGTCAATAAAGTTAGATGAATTATAACCAATTTTACCAATGTCAAAGATGTTACACTTTCCTTTATCACCAAGCATAATGATTCCAGTTGATTGCTTCTTTAGATTTGAGAACAATGAGCTTTTTCCACTCATATGTCTTGAGTAACCACTATCTATATCCATTTATGCTCCTTAACCTTGGTGATATCCTACTAAACAACAAACATCAACCTTTTCGGGTCGACCAAATGACATATTTTGGTCTATATTAAGGCTCAATCATGTTTGGTGGTCTAGTACCTTTATAAACCCATATTTACATAACTTGTTTCCTTAAATATATAGGATAAGCGATTACAATGATGTAAGGGTCATTTCTTCTATATGGATGTTTCTTTTACGTGACCCTTTTTGCAACAATAGAAACATGTGGGCATATGAATACTTCCTTTAGCTTTAACAAAATTGGTAGTCGTTTTTCTAGGGAAACTTACGTGATAGTCTATACCATTCTTGTTAAGAGAAGATTGTCGCTTACCCATCATCCTTTCGAGGTTGGCTTTCGAATGAGTGAATTGAATAAGTGCACCCTTCTGGCCTTGACACATCACAGTTAGATTAACCTTTTCTTTCTCTTGATCGATATATTCTCAATGGAGAGAAGAAATATTGCCCTTAAGAATCACATTTTCTGATTCCAAGGCCTTAATATTGATATCAAGGTTTAACTTTTCATTGTTAAGATTTTTAATCTTCAAAGACATTTCACTTAGTCGTTTCTCTTGTTTGAGAAGCTTTCTCTTAAGGAACTTATCCTTACCCTATGTTCTTTATCACATATGATTATGTCTTTAGGGAATTGCGTGAGTTCAAGTTCAGATTGAGACATAATAGTACTTACCACACCATCAACATAGTGGTTTGGGTCTTCTTCATGATCGGCCATTAGATACAAGTTTGCTTGTTCTTTCTCGTCTTCTGATTCTATTCGCTCAAAAGTGTGCATCACTAGTTTTAAATTTATAAAACTGAAATCAAGCAAAGCGAACCCGCAGTGTACGGATCAGCTGTAGAAAGGCAAAAAATTCTAGGGTCGAACTCAGGGATTTGGTGAGAATAAAATCGATTTTAAATTATCTGGCAAGATATAAAAGCTTTTGTAGAAATAAAGGAGACAAATGATTCCAAGGATTCAAGTATCTGACTACGGCTTTCGATTCAAGACACTTCTAAAGATCAAAGGATAGAGTTGGCGTTGCCAAGGTTATGCGTTTCGAAGGAAGGAGAAATTGTACGGTGAAGTTCCAACACTCACTTATCCCAACTTAAAAGCTCTCAACCCGAAGGATGTTGAGTCTCATCAAGAAGAGTACTCAAAGAAAGGATTAACACTCAAACTAACCACCAAAACCCAAGGATATGACTCTCGAAGGTAAAGAGTGAAAGCACACTCAAACCTTAATAGAGGATGTTGAGTCTCTCTATTACTTGAATCTTGCAAACTTTGGCTACCAAGTGTAGAATCGATGATGAAGTCTCTTCTTACACTTGGATAGGGGTTAAAAAGGTTAGGCAAGGGTAGGATTTAGGCAAGGTTTAACTTTGGTTAAAGGATAAAGCAATTAAAGGACGTCAGAAGGAAAACTCGGGCTGTTCTTGATAAAATCGCTCGATTTACTCAAGAACGGGTCGATTTTCTGGTGTCGCAAAGTTAAATCTCAACTCTCAGAGTCCAAATGGTGAAATAAGTTCAGTCTATCATCATCTAAGCCTCAATCATCAACTATTCTCCCCAGAATCACAAGGTTTTTAGCCAACTATTTTCATATTCAAATTAAAATCAAGATTGAATGAAGAAAACCAATTAAATCTCAAACTTTGCATAAAAACCAAAGAATCTCCAAATCTGTAATCAAACCTTAAAATCTTTCAAAGAATCTCTCAAAGCACTCAACAATGTGTTCACAAATCACAAGAATCAGAAAGGAAATAAAAGATCTCACAAACTTCCTTGAATCTTAACTTATTGTTTCTTTCCTTCAATCCTCTCTCCAAGAATCTTCAATTCCGTAAAATCCTCTAAATCTTCCACGCTGCGAACTCCCAATTTTCGTTGCTAGGGTTCCAATGTATACTTTCTCACTAATGGGCTGCTTGGCATATCACTTCTCAAGCCCACAAGTGACGGACTTTTGATCGTAATATTTTTTAGACGATTAATGGAGGAAATCGTTCGATTCAAACCGTCCGATTTTTGCACAGGAAAATCGTCCGCTTTTTCATCCAACCACCCGATTTTTGACAACAGAAAGTGCTCGTCTCTTGACTTGTTTCGTCCCTTCCTTTTGCAACTCTTCTACGCACTTTCTTTGCTCTTCATGACTCCTCAAAGGTTCCTTAAGCTTTCTTATTGAACTTAGCTGCTCCCTGCTCTACTTTTGCTTCCAATTCCATCGAATTTACCTATAATTTAACTAAAACTCGTGTAGACCTCTATTTCCAAAATATAAATGAAATAAACATTAAAAGTACACAAATCTCTCCGAATACAAGGGAAATTAAGGTAAAACCTCCACAATATGCATGATTATAATGGAATATAATTCATGTCATCAAAATACCCCATACTTGCCTCTTGCTTGTCCCCAAGCAAGGTTCAAATCTATAATACAAGATGCCATGAATTATGTGATGCGAAAAACTCAAAAACTTTTCGAAAAGTGCTTCTTCTTTTGGATCACCCTCAAAGTAATGCTTCAAGACATAGGAAGACAAAGTATGCATCAATAATAACCATATCATGAACAAACCATCAATTCTTGCTCAAAGACACAAATAAATGACATGATAAAGATGTAAAGATAATAAAAGTCAAACAAATCTAAGCCATGAAGCCTAAACATGTGCACAAAGGTCTCAAGATCTTCCAATCAAGAAAAAGGTCCAAGAAACGTGTTAAAGGTGGGAAATCTTTTAAGGTAATGTGATACTAATCCGGGAAAGAGGAACAACACAATCAATAATTTTAAGAATACAACTTCACACACATGCTTTGCATATAAAATTTTTTCTTTTCTTTTACTTTACTTTTTGAGAGTATGGACAGTGGTGCACAAAAACCAAAGCCTAGAAGATCGGCACTTCTCAATTTCGAGATGCCTTAAACCCTTGATGCACATACCATATCCCGTTAGGACTTGTCGTTCAATCGGACTTTGGCAAGACACAAACACCCGGCTATGTGAATGATGCCGAGTTACTTATCCTCATGTTCGACGTCCTCAATCCTAATATTTGCTAAACTTTCACTTAACACTTTCATAATGGCCCTCCCACATCAAACATGCCTTACATAACCACTTATCTTAATTCCCGGATGGTCAAAAGGAGGTCAAATATTTCATTAAGCAGCTAGCATGAACAAGATGTGAAAAAGAAAGAATAGAATTGCCTTGGTCATTCCTATCTGATGCATAAGAACTTATAATATAGCTTTGATCATTATTTCATTCTTGTAACACCCCAAATCCACGGGACTCGGGATGCTACGGATTGGGACCTCACAATGGGTCCCAACCCTTAGCCTGACAACAATTTCACCGGATCTTGCAACAAGACACAAATAAAGGCCAAAATGAAATACATATTTATGCAATGCAATGAAACCCGAAACCGAACAAACAAAAGACTTAATCCGAAATACAAAACAAAAACTAAACACCATACACGCGGCATACAAAACACAATAGCCGAAGAACAAAATACAACCCGACTTCAACCAAAACCCCTCCTAAAATATACGGAACCCCGGCTGCCACTCTTCCGGATATCTCGGTCACATTCCTAACCTGCAAGACAATCTACAACAATCGGTATAAAACCGTTAGTTCATATTCAAAGCATTAGAATCAAGGTGAAAGACACAAACACAAGTCAATCAACATAACACACAATATACACCAAATCACACAAGTCCGGTTTATTATCTTTTTATTATTAAGTCATATCCCGTTCTAATTCAACTTCTTTTGTGACACGAGAATCTCCTGAACCTAGCCTCGGTCCCCATTTCCGGCATGGAACGGTACGGATGCCTCCGACCGTCTAACCAGCACGGCTAGTCGCCAAGAACCTCCTAGCTCTACGCAAGATCTAGGCAGTATGTCACCGTCCGTTATCATACACTTGGGCCACATATTATAAGGGTCGGTAGTCCTATTTCCGGTTTAGTTGTTATAAATAAAAATGAATAAACACACACCACCAAACACACATCAATGCTAATACAAGGAATACGAGCTAAGTAAGTCCGGAGATTTACCTCGTCACCACACTCAACTCACGACACTCTCGCTTCCTTTGGGAAGAAGTCTATAACCTGCTCACAACAAGATATCTATATCAACAACTCGCTCAACTCAAGAAGTCATAGACATCTACACAAATGATCTACGCGAGATCATTTGACTCATTCTAGGACCGCATCCTAGAATCTCTCATGCTCCCTTCTCACTCAACACAAGTTAGAATTCCTTAGACTTCTAGACCCTATGATCTCGCAGGATCATAACCCATAGCACATACTAGGATAACAACTCCTAATCCAAACATACTCAATGGTAACAACATCATGTTAGGATACGCATATCCTATCCTAGTCCATAAACTGAACCGCCATATACTCCAATTCTCAAACCTCACAAGCCTCACAAGATAACATCAACACCTCAAGTCTTACAACATTTCACAATCCACAAAGCTCACCTAAGGTCCATAACCACTACTTGGTATTCACTCTAAGTTATACTAGATCCAGCCTAGCATGATACTAATACTAAACATAACTATATCGAGTAAGAAGGTAACTCACATGACGTCACAAGACGGAGGTCGATCGACGGATGTCGAACTTTGACTCGTTCGGCCATACGGGGTCATCCGAACCTATCACCAAAACTAAACAAATTTAGCTATCACTCTAAATTTGAACGGAATAAATAAAATATATAGGTTTATGAAAGCTCGTTTTCCAAAAGCCAATGTTAAATCCCATGAAAAAGCTTTCCGGCACAATATGAGATTTTAGAACTTTGTCATCAAACCACAATAAAAAAAACCTTGATCCATAAACCGAATTTAATCCAATAAGGGCGTAACACATATAGTAAGTAAACGCAAGACTATAACTCGATGTAAAACCAAATTTAAAACCCGTAATTATATTTTCCGAGCAACCTATTCAACATCATAACCCAAGGTGAAACTCGTTTTCAAAGTCAAGGACACAACAAAACCGCTCATCTATTTTCCGGCCAAAATACACTTATATAAACATGGTCATAAATCCGTATTTAAATCCTTGGGCTATATTCCATAAATAAATCTGCAGGGGCATATATTGCATAAACACAAATCTGGGCAATTAATGTAAATACAAAAGATGGGTAAAATCTGTAAATATCCAACAACCAGGGGGGCCGTTTGAATTACCCTAAAAGATGAAAGGGTCTTCTTCTTCTTTGAAACAAAACGCAAGGCTGGGAAAGAGAAGGAACGAAGGCGGCGGCTGGAGGTGGTCCTTCTCCGGCTGGCGGCACACACCAAAGCAACTGCTGTGCAGGCGAGCAAAAGAAGAGGGCGAAGGGACAGTGGCGCAACAAACAACCATGCGAGGCGGACAGGGCGGCTTATCCGGTTCTGAGAGGGCTTCTTCTGGCTCCGGCTCAGGCGGATTGCCGGGGCTTTCACGACGGTTCGGTGCAGCGGGAAGTGCCGGAGAAGTAGGGCTCGGGGAGGGTGCAAAAAGTCTGCCCTGGCCCTCCCGGTTCCGACGGTGGCTCGACAGCCTTGCTTCGAGACGCAGAGGGCTCGTGGGAGGTTGTGGGTTCACAGGCGGCGGTAGACCTCCCTAGGGTCATGGCAGACGACATCGGTGGTGTCTATCCAGTCCAATGGCATTGCTGCCATTTTTGTTTTCCCGAAAAGGGGCAAGGAGGTGGTTGCTGAGTGAAGGAAAGGTTGTAGACTGTGCTTGAAGAAGGTGATTTGCAGAGAGAGAGTGGTGAGCTGAGATGTGTGGCAGCCCAAAACAGGGAAGGTCGAGATAGAGTAGGTGAGTGAAGGAGGTTCCTGCAAGAAGCCTTGCTGAGGGCTAACATGAGCTCAAAGTAGCAGGGCCCAAGGGACGGGAGGTCGGTACAGGGTCGCAGGGCAGGTGCAGGCTGCCAGTGCACTACGAGGCTATGAGGGAGGCCTTCACAGGTCTGGGAGAGCGATTGGCCAGAAAAGAGAGGGAAAAGAAGTAAAGGAAAAAACAAAAAGGAAAGAAAATGAATACGATATAAACTCGATCAATATTAATCGGAACGAGATTTCCGAATCAGAAAACTTTTCCGACTTTTCTGAAAAGTAGTAATACGGAATATATGTATGAATATATATTAACATACTCGTAAAATTTAATATACGATCTTAAAATACTCGTGAATATATTTAAGTTATTAAAATATCGATAAAAGTCAGAAAAATAAATATCGCAAACGCGCCTAAAATTGGTGCGTTATAATTCTCCTTTCAAGACATCAAGATCATATGAATCATACATGCATTCAAGTAAGAAAATCAAATTCATTCATGTTATCATTAAAACCTCAACATAGCTAAGTC
This sequence comes from Fagopyrum esculentum, assembly GCA_033239045.1. Classification (NCBI taxonomy): domain Eukaryota; kingdom Viridiplantae; phylum Streptophyta; class Magnoliopsida; order Caryophyllales; family Polygonaceae; genus Fagopyrum; species Fagopyrum esculentum. The sequence goes on along the minus strand of BSUD01000008.1, from coordinate 23,490,500 downwards.
ATCTTTTTGCCTTTTCCACATCACAATCACCATCATAGAGGTCATTTCCATCATAAGAAGCACTAATTTTTTTTTTGAAAAACTCACAAATTTGAATGAAACATGCAATGCAAATGTCATAATGGAAAGTGATAGTGCAAGAGTTATTACAAGCCAAGTCATAGAGTGTGAAGCAAAGTACATAAAGTGCGATGAAAGAAAATAGATTGTAAGTACCCCCACCCCATACTTAACCTTCACATTGTCCCCAACGTGAGAAGTCAAGCATTAGATGGAGAAAAATACTTACAATGTAAAATGAAGTGATATCTCAATCCTCAGCCGGCGGTGGTGATGGATTTGGGTACCTCGGAGCTCTGTGATCATAGAAGGTAATGGTATGGTAGTACATGTACCTCATCTGGCCATCATAGGAGGAGTGTTGTGCCTATGTCTCCTAACGGTACTCCGTGAACTGAGTGTCCAGGGTCGTGTAGTCGGTGTGAAGAGCCTGATAATCGGAGCGAAGGCCCTGATAGTCAGTGTGCAAACTCTTAATGCCAGAAATCAATACTCCTATCTGTCGATAGAGTCTAGATCCGCACCCGCGTCCTCTCCCACGGCTGGGTGCATGAGCAAAGGAATGACGGGGAGCCTGCATTTCATCCTCGGTCTCCTCTGTACCTCTACTCGTCCTGCTAGGTCCAGCGCCATGTGTGTCAGTATCCATAGCATCTGTAGCATGGCCATTGTACGTGTCACTCTCGAACTCCAGCATGGATCCTTGGTAAGCTGCAACTCCGTCCACATAGTCCTCCTCCTCATTATCATCCTCTCCATCCTCATCATTATCATAATAAGTGGTCGGAGGGGCCATCTCATCAAATAAATGCTCAAAGGTCTCTTTCCAGTTCCTCATGTTCGGACTTCCACTCAATCTCGGCTGGTTTCTTTGATGGTGATTTTTCCCATGGCATGGACACATGCAAAGCTCCCATACCTCTAGGAATAAAGACCCGTCGAGCAACTAATCTCTATGAGCCAAGAGGACGTGCACCCTCATCCAAGCTGCAATATGAGAAGTCAAGCTCCAACGCCTTCGTCACATGAGTGACAAGGCCTCTAGCACAAATATCTCCCTTCGACTTGTTGGCTATCTTCCCAAGATATTCGGCAAGCATAGTAGTGGTGTCCGTAATAGTACAGGTGGCCATACAATGAAGGAGATAGAGCTCATCCTCCTTTAGCTTCTGTGGTGTCTCCGTTCTTGCAAATAGAGACTCACTAAGGATCCGGTGAGCTATCTTGAAAGAGAGATTGTAGATTCTTTTCTCCTTTGAGTTTCCTGGTCTCCACTTATCTCCTCCCGCTTCCCCAACGGAGATACTCTCCCAGAATGCACTAGCGCTCACACCTCGTGAAAATGTGCCTACAGAAGATGAGGGGAAACCAAACAAATCTCCAAAAGCATGAATATACATAGCATGATCCTCATTCATGAGCCGGAAAGAAACTCTCCTATCTCTAGGGTCGTGCTCAAAGGTACTAAGGAACTCAAGAGTAATCTCGGTGTAAGCATCCTCCCGAATGAGCGCAAACTGACTCAGCCCTATCCTATCCTATCCAACATCATGTCAATGTCCTCTCTCACAAACAACGCATCCAAGTCATCTAATACAATGTAGCGAGGAGGGGTAAAAGGCCTATCTAAGAGACGTTCATATCTCTTCTTGTGTTTGGAAAGGGGATGAGGAAGGTTTGGTTTAGCTAGAGAAGGTGGTGGTGGTGGTGGAGGTGCCTTAGAAGAAGATCCTTTCTTCTTGTTTGCATTTCTGGTGATTCTCTTTAAGGTCTCCATTGTACTTAAAAAAATCGACATGTTCTTGGTGAAAATTGACCGATTTTTCTGGGCTGACACAAATTTTCTCACGATTTCAACACAAATCACAAATCTGTAAAGTTCTGATCAATGCAACACCACACACAACTTCCTAGGGTTGTTTCTAAGCAAAGCCCTCAATCAAACTCAACAATCTAACAACTTTTAGGCAAGATTCAAAATCAAACGAAATGCTTAGGGTTTGGATCGAAAAACCTGAATTTCAGATGAATGAGTAGTTTGCCAAACTTGTTGATGCTAGATCCTTCTTCCTTGTTCAAAAACCTTCAGTTTAGACTCAAGAATCACTCAAAATGATTACAAATTGAGGAGATGGGAGGGTAGGCGATTTTCGGCTCTTTGGAGTGAAGGAGGAACGAAGAAATGTGAAGTGTTGAATGAAGAATGGAGTGGAGAAGGCTTTATATAGGCCGGCCAAAATATGAAGGAAATCGGCCGATTTTTCTGGGCGATTTATTCATTGGTCTGATTTTTCTCCTCTTTCACAGATCAATAAGGGAAATCGACCGATTTTTTTTCTTGGTCTGTCGATTTTTCACTCGATTTTTCTTTTTGTTGCCAAAAATCGACTTGCTCTGTAGCCTGAATCGATCGATTTACTTATGGTAAGTAGATTTATTCCCTTCTTATCCTTGAAAAGTGTGTTCGATCCAATTCATGTCAACTTTCTCCATCAATTCCTCAAGATTGCACCTAGTTCCTGCAATTTATGACACAAACAAACCGAGAGCGCATTGAGGAAAAAACAAAGCAAAAACAAAAGCAAACAAGCAGCTATCCAAGCTATTCTAAGGTGAAAAGACAAGAAAAGAACTACACTACCATGGGTTGTCTCCCAAGAAGCGCTTGATTTAACGTCGCTAGCTGGGCGTGTTCTTTTGGTGATCAATGGAGAAGAATAGGAGCTATCTCCTCAACCGGGACTTTTGGTGTGTACTTCTTCAATCGTTGGCCGTTTACTTTGAAATTTTTGCACTTTTCACCCCATACTTCAACTACACCATGAGGGAAAACACGTTTAATGACAAAAGGTTCTGTCCAACAGGATTTAAGCTTACCTGGAAAGAGTCAAAGTCTTGAGTTGAATAGAAGAACTAGATCTCCTTCTTTCAAGTCCTTTGGGATGATATGCTTATCATGCCACCGCTTTGTTCTCTCCTTGTAGATCCTTGCGTTCTCGTACGCATTCAGGCGGATCTCCTCTTGTTCGTTGATGTCCAACAGCCGCTTTTCTCCGGCTTCTTTCATGCTGAAGTTGAGCCACTTGACGGCCCAATATGCTTTATGCTCTAGCTCTACAAGAAGGTGACAAGACTTCCCATATACAAGGTGGTATGGTGTTGTTCCTATAGGTGCCTTAAAAGCGGTCCTGTACGCCCATAATGCATAATCAAGTTTCATTGCCCAGTCCTTTCTTGTTCTAGAGACAGTCTTCTCTAGAATTCCTTTGATCTCCCTATTAGATATCTCAACTTGTCCACTTGTTTGAGGATGGTATGGTGTGACAATCTTATGGGTTACCCCATACTTAGCTAGTAGAGCCTCAAATCGACGGGTTGTGAAGTGTGTTCCTCCATCACTAATGATGGTTCGGGGAGTCCCGAACCTTGGGAAGATCGTTCTATTGAAGAACTTCACCACTACCATTGCATCATTAGTTGGAGAAGCGATTGCTTCTACCCATCTTGAGACATAGTCTACAGCTAGAAGTATGTATTGGTTTCACAAGATGATGGGAATGGTCCCATGAAGTCCACTCCCCATACGTCGAATATCTCTACTTCTTGTATGTTGTTAAGGGGCATCTCATTCCTCCTTGAAGTATTACCTGTCCGTTGACAAGCATCACAAGCAACAACATAGTTCTGCACATCTTTAAATAGGGAAGGTCAAAAGAAGCCAGATTGGAGTACCTTAGCACATGTCTTGTGGGAACCAACATGTCCTCCACAAGGCAAAGAATGATAGTGGCGGATGATGCTTTCCACTTCATCTTCTGGAACGCACCTTCTGAACATGCCATCGGGACCTCTCTTGAAGAGTAATTGACAATATCAGCAAACCATGGGTCATTACCTTTCGAGATTTGTTGAAGACATTCTTCAATCTCGTGTAGCTGCTCGTCGGAGAATCAGTCGTCAATAGGGAGCTCATCCATCTCGTCAGTGAGGTGTGGGAGGCGGCTAAGGTGATCGGCGACTGAGTTCTCTAAGCCTTTCTTGTCACGGATCTCTAGATCGAATTCTTGTAGGAGCAAGATCCATCTTAGAAGCCTGGGCTCTACATCCTTCTTTGTGAATAGGTAACGGATTGCGAAATGATCCGTGTAGACTATCACTTTTGCACCTACAAGATAAGAACGAAAATTTTCAAATGCATAAACAACAGCAAGGAGCTCCTTCTCCGTGGTAGCATAATTCAGTTGAGTTTCGTCTAGCGTCTTACTAGCGTAGTAGATGGCGTGAGTACGACCATCCTTTTTCTGTCCAAGTACAACTCCTATGGCTACATCACTTGCGTCACACATGATCTCGAAAGGAAGTGTCCAATTGGGTGGTTGGATGATAGGAGCTGAAATCAAATTTTCCTTGATGTTGCAAAAGGCATCTAAACATTCTTTCGAAAACTCGAAAGTTATGTCCTTCATCAAAAGATTAGTCAAAGGTTTTGAAATCTTAGAAAATTCCTTTATAAACCTCTTATAGAAACCTGCATGTCCCAAAAAGCTTCTAACTCCTTTCACCGAAGATGGAGGAGGTAGCTTCTCTACAGTTTTGATCTTAGCTCTATCAACCTTAATTCCTCTATTCGAAATCAAATGGCCTAACACAATTCCTTCGGTAACCATAAAATGACACTTCTCCTAGTTCAAGACTAGGTTAGTGTCTTTGCATCTCTTAAGTACAAGGGAAAGGTTAGAGAGACATTTATCAATGGAAGAACCATCTACCGAAAAGTCGTCCATGAATACTTCCATGATATTCTCTACATATTTGGAAAAGATTGCCATCATACATCTTTGGAAGGTGGCTGGTGTAATAGTCAAAAATCGAAGATGACCTAATCGAGAATTTTAAGGAATTAAATTCGTTTTAACACGAGATACCTCTCGAGGTAACTTGCTCCTAGATGATATTACAACCCGGTGTTATTTGGAGCATTTGGGAGCTTCAATTAATAAAAATGCAGTTGAGAGAAATGATCAGGACATCGGACATGTCCTAGATATGAAAAAACATGGAAAGGCAAAACGGCCAAAAGAGTCGCTATTTCGTTTCTTAGCGGCTAAGAAAGACGGCTTAGGAATACGCGTTTTTCGAGACAATTGCGGAATAATTATCCATACAATATTCCAGATTTATTATTCCAATTTCGAGAAGTTTGGAGAAGGGGTCTTAAACCGCTTTCGGATCGGTGAAAGGATAATTATCGACTCCGCTAAAGGATAATCATCGACTCCGCTAAAGGATAATTATCGTCTTCGCTATAAATAGCGGAAATAACGTTTATTAATTCATTTCCTTTCACGTTTTCTCGTAAAAGCTCTGATTTCTCTCAATCTTCAAACTCAGATCTACTCTTCGTTTCTAATCCGATTTCAAATCCGTTTGAGTTTTTGGATTCCTCTCTTCATTCTCTTCATTTTGGTACCGAGTTTCTGCATTTCCGAGCAAGGGAAGGTCTGGTCGAGCATATATGATACTAGGGAGGTTCCGTCGCTCAGATTCCGGTGAATTTGATGGTGTCCGAGCGTAGCCTGCGTCGTTGTGATTCCAAATCTTCTTTCGGATCGTCAATCGGGTTAGTAACGAATAAGTTATGAATTTATTCGTTTTTCGTATTGCGATTTTGCCTAAATTGACCTTAGACTTGCCAAAATGGATAATTGGAAATTCCATTATACTCGTTACATTATTCTGGTGATTATGGGTTGTTTGTTTGTTAAGATTTGATGACAGGTGGGTTCAGAAATTGCCTGCGGGCAAAACGTTGTTCTGGCAAAATTTAATTAATTAATTAAAGGTTAATTAATTAAATTGGGATTCTAGAAAATGCTATAAGCTAATTAAATTCAAAGGAATGAATTTAACTGGTGTTTGAAGCGAGAAGTTTAATACGAGGAATATGATATTCTCCGCAGGTGTTGTTGAAGGTTTTGGTTAACTATAGCTTAGTTCTTTGTGAGCGTATCCAAGCACGATAAAGGAGGATAGTCCGAGTGGGAAACGGACTCAATAGTTGGTTTGCGAGGTTTTATTGTTCTTACCTCCGAGGTAAGTGTATATGAATTACACTTGCTTAATATATGTTATGTATTTAATATGCTATGATTTTATGCATGCTTGAGTGTATATATATGTGTGTTATGATTGTATGCATGCTTATATGTATATGAGTGAGATGATGATGATGACTTGATATTCCTTATGAAAGCATGCATGAGGTACATGAGATGATAGTGGAAAGAATGTGATGAAAGAATATGATGAAAGCATGAAATTGAGTTATGATATGAAAGTGATAATATAGGATGGTAATTGATTAATTAGCCCAACTGGGTCCCGCACGGGTTTCCGGGGGACGAGGTCGCTACATGATCTACAGGGGGCCTCAGAGGTCGCTACCTGATCTACAGGGGGCCTCAAGAAAAGAAAAACAGCCAGAGGTCGCTACCTGATCTACAGGGGGCCTCAAGATAAGAAAAATAGTCCAAGATCGCAACCTGATCTACAGGGGGTCTTAGGACAAGATGGCCGAGGTCGCTACCTGATCTACAGGGGGCCTATGACGCTATCGGGTTGGCCAACCGAAAGAAAAAAAGAAAGAAAGAAAGAAAGAAAAGAAATACGAAAGCAATGAGAAAATATATCGTACGATCAGTTGGGGCTAGTTAGTTAATTATCACCTATGCATCGATGCGATCGAGTCTAGCATGCTATGTGTTATGTTATGATTATTTTTATGTGATGAGATGATATGTTTATATGTGATGTGTGATAACATGCTTGAATGTTTATGTGAAATGTGATATGAATGGTTGTGGAATTATATGTGAATGTGGATATGTATGTGTGCTTTGAAATGTGAGGAAGGGATCAGAGTGTCCTTTGGGGACGGGATATTAGATACTTATATATATTGGGAGAGTGCGATTTGTATACCCTTACTGAGCGTGTGGCTCATTGTTGTTATATCCACATATTTTTCAGCTACTCAGACTCGGCCTAACCAAGGCAAGGACGTTGGACCCAACACCTGGATTTGAGATCATATCAGGTGGGCTGTTATGGGATGCTACCGCCTAGGATGTTTTGTGTGGTTTTAAAACAGTTGTGTTTTGGTTAAACGGAGTTTTATGACGTATGTTAGTATGTATATATGTTGTGAAAATGGTTGTAAGATAAAGTTTTAAAAATTTACGTTTTCCGCTTTTCCGCTTTTCCGCTTATTGCTTTAAACAGGGTTAATTAATTGGTAATCAACTAGAAATGAAATAGGTGTGTCACAGCTGGAGCATTGCATAAACCGAATGACATCCTTCTATAGGCAAACGTACCCCATGGGCACGTGAAAGTTGTCTTCTCTTGATCGTCCGGATGAATGGGAATCTGAAAGAAACCACTGTATCCATCTAGATAACAAAAGTAATAGTGTTGGGCTAACCTTTCCAACATTTGATCAATGAAAGGGAGGGGAAAGTGGTCATTCCTTGTGGCAACATTCAGTTTACGGTAATCGATGCACATTATCCATCCCGTAACTATTCTTGTAGGAATGAATTCGTTGTTCTTGTTAGCAGCCACGGTTATGCCTCCCTTTGGAACCACTTGTACGGGGCTCACCCACTTGCTATCAGAAATAGGGAAGATGATACCTGCATCAAGTAACTTAAGGATTTCTTTCTTCATGACCTCTTTCATGATCGGATTTAACCGTCGTTGAGGTTGACGTGAAGGTTTGTAATCCTCTACTATTAAGATCTTATGCATACAAAGAGAAGGTTTAATGCCTACTAAATCATCAATGGTATAGCCTAATCCTTTCCTTTGTTGTTTCAGAACATTCATAAGCTTCTCCAGTTCATCATCACTCAAGTTTGCACTAATTATAACAGGAAATGTTGAGTTAGGCCCAAGGAATGCATACCTTAAATGTGTAGGGAGTGGTTTCAACTCCAATGAGGGTGGTGCGTTGGTTGATGATTCATGATCATGAAGTGTCATTGGAGAACCCTCTGAGGTGGAGGAAGTATGCTACTACAGTTAGGAACACTTGCAATTGAGTTTGTATAAGTCGGAGAAATTGCTGAAAAATCGACCTCCCCTGACGCAAATCGGTCGATCTCTGACCCAATTTTTCTTTCTGTTGTCAAAAATCGACTTGCATTATCAGAAATCGGTCGATTTCCTTTGTGTAGGTCGATTTTTTCAACTTCTTCCGGAGCTCTTTTCAGCTCTTCAAATCTTGCTTGCGGCTCTTCCTCTGCATCTTCCAATGCTCGAATCTCATCATTACAGTCATGTTCCACTCCTTCTTCAATGATACTCATGCTAAGAACCTTTTGAAGTGGATCTTTGATCAAGATTGAACTCACCACTTCTCTAGACTCTTCTTCATCGAAGATGTTAAAAACATATTCTCTTACATCCTGCTCTTTGATCAAGGAGGAGAATGCAAATTCCACTTTATTTTCCCCTATATTGAATGATAGCTGCCCATTCTTGCAATCAACCATACAACTAGAGGTTGCAATGAATGGTCTCCCAAGTATGATGGGAACTGGATAATCTGCAAGGATGCCAAGAACGGCAAAATATATAGGAATGTAAAACTTACCAAGTTTCACGGGAATGTCTTCAATGATTCCAACAGGTCTAGTTATGGAACGATCAACCATGTAGAGTGTCATCTTCACCGGTCTAGGCTCTCCTAGACCAACTGTCTTGCACAAAGCAAGTGGTATGATGCTTATGCTTGCTCTAAGGTCACAAAGTGCATCATATGTGACTTCCTCTAAGGTAATGGGTATGCAAATTGATCTTGGATCACACAGCTTGGGTGGCATGTTCTCCGTCATAGTTTTAATAAGTTTGGATGACTCCGTACTCATCTTAACTTCACTGAAATCTTCTAGTTTCCTCTTGTCAGAGAGGATCTCCTTTAGGAACTTCCCATAAGCTGGCATACCTAAAATTGCATCCATAAAAGGTATATTAATGTGCAGCTTGCTCGTTAGATCAATAAACTTACCGAAGTGTTTGTCTAGATGCGCTCTTGCTCTAGATTGGGGAAAAGGTAAAGGTGGTTTGTAAGCGGGAGGAGGAACATAGACATCTTCCTTCTCTTTTTCCTTTTCCTTTTCTTTTTCAATGGGGGCTTCAACTAGTTTGGGTTGTGGATCGGTGGTTGTTACACCACTTCTAGTAGTAATCTCCATTACTCGCCCTTTTGGGTTGTCCTCCGTCTTTCCGGGAAGCTTCCCTTGATCTCTAGGAACTTCTCCGGCCTTGCTGAAACTTGATTCTCTAAAGCTTTTTGTGCTTTATTAATCGAAGTAATGTGACTTTTCATTCCTTGGAGCTTCCCCAAGATGTTCTCTATTATGACATCGAACCTATCCTTCTCCGGATTGCTCGAGCCATTCGATGTTTGACCCTGACTTTTCAAAGGAGTAGAAGAAGATGGAGATGTTAGTGCATTTTCAGCATATGAATAGGGATTACCGGGGTTTTGTTGGTTGGATCTCCAATTGTTGTTGGTGTTCCTATTGTTGTTGTTGTTCCAGTTATTGTTCTGGTAGTTGTTCCTATTGCCTTGATTATTGTCCCTTCCTAGATAACCAGCATCTTGCTCCTTCGTCCTTTGAAGGCTGGATTTTATGACTTCCTTCAACTCCTTGATCTCGTTGTTGAGGGAAAATGTTTGAGTTTGAGCAGCTTGAGTTAACTTTGCTCCTGGATCTCCTGAATTCCGATTCCCACTATCAACTTTCCTATGGGAATACTTCTCAATTACTTGGGCTTGCTTCTCGATGAAGTCCCAAGCATCATCTTCTCTCATATCCATGAATGTACCACAAGAAAGAGATTGAAGTTTGAATTGTATCTCCACATCCAATCCTTTGGAGTAGATCTCCAACAATTCTAGCTTTGAAATGCCATGGTGTGGGCAATCCAATAGAAGATCTTGAAACCTTCCCAAGAATTAAACAAACTTTCGTTAGGTTTCATAGAAAAAGCATTTATCTTACCTCTCAATTCCGCTGTTTTGGATGCCGGAAAGAACTTGGTGAGGAATTCCGAAGTCAAGTCCTCCCATGTGTTAAATTTTGCAGCTAGAAGAGCTTGATACCAAGCTAAGGCTTTGTCCTTCAAAGAGAAGAAGAACGGTCTCAACTTGTAGTTGTTGTTGTTAACCCTTTGAGGTTTCAAAGTTTCCATGAGAATCTAAAAATTCTGCAAGTGTTGATGCGGAGATTCATCTTCCGTTCCACCAAATTGATTTTGGCGGATCATAGTAATGACTTGTGGACGCATCCCAAAGTCATGATCATCTTGCTCTCCAAGATTCACACCTAGACGGCGTGGTTGCTGAATTGGGTCCATTCGTTGCCCAAGGGTTCGTGGTTCAACCACGACATTAGCAGCTCTCGCCTCTCTAGCACGAGGGCGAGGATCAGCATAGACTCGAGGATTTACCGGTGGTATCTCTTTCAAGTCCAGCATGTCATCATCATTGGATGATTTAGCTCTAGATGCTTTAGTCTTCTTTTTCTTAGCGTCATTTCTCTCCAATTTCATGTCTAGAATCATAGCCTTAAGCTCATCTATCTGAATATGATGACGCTCTTGTTCTTCCAAACGAGCTTTCTCACTCAATTTGAGTTGAGCTCGAGTTTCATCCAACTCCTCTTGGATGTTCCTCTCATTATTTTCAGCCATATTTATCTCTCTTAGCTTTCTCTAATTCTGGATCAAAAGAAACGAGGTCTTTGGTGGATCTAGACCTTCACATATACCTAAAGATTCTGCAAAAATCACTCAAGTTCAGAGATCAAATCACAAGAGAAAAAGCTCCCAAGCTAGACAACCGAAAACCGAATTTGGTCTAGACCAAATCCCCGGCAACAACGCCAAAAACTTGTTCGCTCAAAAGTGTGCGTCACTAGTTTTAAATTTATAAAACTAAAATCAAGCAAAGCGAACCCGTAGTGTACGGATCAACTATAGTAAGACAAGAAATTTCAGAGTCGAACTCAGGGATTTGGTGAGAATAAAATCGATTTCAAATTATCTGGCAAGATATAAAAGCTTTTGTAGAAATAAAGGAGACAAATGATTCCAAGGATTCAAGTATCCGACTGCGGCTTTCAATTTAAGACACTTCTAAAGATCAAAGGACAGAGTTGGCGTTGCCAAGGTTATGTGTTTCGAAGGAAGGAGAAATTGTACGGTGAAGTTCCAACACTCACTTATCCCAACTTAAAATCTCTCAACCCGAAGGATGTTGAGTCTCATCAAGAAGAGTACTCAAAGAAAGGATTAGAACTCAAACTAACCACCAAAACCCAAGGATATGACTCTCGAACGTAAAGAATGAAAGCACGCTCAAACCTTAATAGAGGATGTTGAGTCTCTCTATTAGCCGAATCCTGCAAACTTTGGCTACCATGTGTAGAATCGATGATGAAGTCTCTTCTTACACTTGGATAGGGGTTAAAAAGGTTGGGCAAGGGTAGGATTTAGGCAAGGTTTAACTTTGGTTAAAGGATAAAGTAATTAAAGGACGTCAAAAGGAAAACTCGGGCTGTTCTTGATAAAATCGGTTGATTTACTCAAGAACAAGTCGATTTTCTGGTCTCGCAAAGTTAAGTCTCAACTCTCAGGGTCCAAATGGTTAAATGAGTTCAGTCTATCATCATCTAAGCCTTAATCATCAACTATTCTCTCCAGAATCACAAGGTTTTCATCCAACCATTTTCATATTCAAATCAAAATCAAGATTGAATGAAGAAAACCAATTAAAACTCAAACTTTGCATAAAAACCAAAGAATCTCCAAATCTGTAATCAAACCTTAAAATCTTTCAAAGAATATCTCAAAGCACTCAACATTGTGTTCACAATTCACAAGAATCAGAAAGGAAACAAAAGATCTCACAAACTTCCTTGAATCTCAACTTCTTGTTTCTTTCCTTCAATCCTCTCTCCAAGAATCTTCAATTCCGTAAAATCCTGTAAATCTTCCAAGCTGTGAACTCCCAATTTTCATTGCTAGGGTTCGAATGTATACTTTCTCAGTAATGGGATGCTTGGCATATCACTTCTCAAGCCCACAAGTGATGGACTTTTGATCGTAATATTTTTTAGACGATTAATGAAGGAAATCGTTCGATTCAAACCGTCCGATTTTTGCATAGGAAAATCGTCCGATTTTTCATCCAACCACCCGATTTGTGACAACAAAAAGTGCCCGTCTCTTGACTTGTTTCCTCCCTTCCTTTTGTAACTCTTCTACGCACTTTCTTTGCTCTTCATGACTCCTCAAAGGTTCCCTAAGCTTCCTTATTGATCTTAGCTGCTCCTTGCTCTACTTTTGCTTCCAATTCCATCGAATTTACCTATAATTCAACAAAAACTCGTGTAGACCTCTATTTCCGAAAAAATAAATGAAATAAACCTTAAAGGTACACAAATCTCTCCGAATACAAGGGAAATTGAGGTAAAACCTCCACAATATGCATGACTATAATGGCATATAATTCATGTCATCAAATTCATTGGTAGAATCCGAGTCACTCCATGAAGCTACCATAGCTTTCTTCTTTTGATCATTCTTCCTAAAGTTGTTCCTCTTCTTTTGTGGATAATCCTTTACGAGATGATCTGCTTCACCACATTCAAAGCAAGTCAGTACCTTAGTTTTCTTATTAGGGTTAGAAAACTTACCTCGAGGTCTTGATGTTCGCGGATAGTCTTTATTGTTTGTGATCTACCTTTTTATTTGAAGAATTTTTGCAAGACCCCTTGACATCAAGACGAACGGATCTTCCTCATCTTCATCATCACTATCTTCCTCCTCTGATGGAATTTTGTCCTTCTTGGATCTTAGAGCTAGGTTCTTTGTGTTTGATGGGAGATCTCCATCTTCTTCACCAACAACCATTTCGTGGGTGATAAGCTTTCCTAGAAGGTCGTCAAGAGGAAGTGTTGTGAAATTTTGAGCTTCTTTGACTGCAGTCACTTTTGGTCCCCACTTGGCTTTAGGTAAGCTCCTTAGAACCTTCCTTACTATCTCATCATTTGTGAAGACCTTTCAAAGTGAGTCGAGGTTGTTCACGATCTCGGTGAATCGTGTGAACATTTCTTTGACTGAATCGTTTGAGTTCATCTTGAATATCTCATATTGTCTGAGGAAGATTCTTATCTTCGTCTCCTTAACTTGACTTGTTCCTTCGTATGTGACAACTAGTTTGTCCCATATTTCTTTTGCACTTTTGCATGATGAGACACGGTTGAATTCATTTGTATCCCATCCACAATAGAGCAAGTTCATGGCCTTGTACTTCTTTGAAACGCTATCCAAGTCGGTTTGTGTGAAGTCTACTTCCTTCTTTGCAACTTGGACTCCTTCATTGGGATTTCAGGGCCATTTTGAATGATGCTTTATAGTTCCATGTACAGATCAATAACAAACATTTACATTAGTGCTCTCCAATGGGAAAAGTTGATACCGCAAAAGAGTGGTGGTTGAGATGTGGATCTTCCTTGACCGAATCCTGCATCACCTACAGAGTTCATGATTAGTCTCATTAATGGTTAAATCAATATACGTGAGTCTAGATCTGATACCAATTGAAGAACCATATAGGTGAATATAAAGGATATAAATACTCTAGAAGGGGGGGGGGGGAGGTTGAATAGAGTATGAGAACTTTTCGCAAAAAACTTTCTGTTCGCCACTTAGCGTGCGTGCAAATAAGCTTTAAATTTATAAAACTAGAATCAAGCAAGCGAACCCGCAGTGTACGGATCGGCGTAGTAAAGCAAGAATTCCAAAGTATCGAACTCAGGGATTTGGGGGAACAAATTCAGTTCACAATCGTCTAGCAAGTAAATGTAATAAGCTTTGCAAATATTGGGAAAACAACAACCTTAAAGATCCAGGTATCTAATTGTGGCAATCGATTCAAGATATACTAAAGAACTAAGGACAAAGTTAAGAGTTGCAAAGGCATGCTAAGGTAAAGCAATGTACGGTGAAGTTCCAAGACTTTATATGACTTATCTAAAGACACTCTCTATAAAGGTTGTTGAGGCTTCAATATAGAAAGGATCTAAAGGTAAGAATTAATCTCAAATACCCAAACTTGTAACCCAATGATCAAGACTAACTAAACCGATTAAGGTTGTGACACTCGAAATCGAAGTAGAGGTTGTTGAGGCTTCACTACTACGTAGAAAAGGGCAAACCTAGACTAGATTAAAGCTAATCTTTAACTTTGGATCGAAGTAAAAGCAAAGTTCGTAAACTAGGGTAAATCGCGGGTAGTTCTTGAGTTCCACGGCTGTGGAAGTTCAAGAACAGACCGTGATTTTGGTTCATCGACGAGATCTCTCTAACTCTCAGGGTCCAATCAATTTACGATCGATCTATCATCATCTAAGCCACAATTATTAACCCTTCACCTTAGAATTGCTAAAGAGTTTTAGGTAATAACCATCATCATCAATTCAATAATCAAGTTTAAAGAAGAATGAAAGATGAAAACCTTTGAAAACTCAAATATAACTCAAATCAATCTCAAATCCGAAATACAAATCGGAATATTCAATGTATTTGGAATAGAACACAAAACGTCACAATAATCCTAGGCAAGCACGAAGAACGGGATGTCAATCCGTCTTCAATAACAAAACCTAGAAAAAGGGCGCAACTTCCGCCACACACGATCCTCCGAAATCCAAATTGCCGGCACTTCCGCTAAGTCTCCTTGAACTCTCTCAAACAACCCTAAGCAAGGCTAAGCGATAAGCGTGGATGTCCAAAACTCTCTTCTCTGACCCTTTTATAAGAAAGGATAAAATAACCGTCCGGCCCATTTGCGTAAATGATGTGGCAATAATTGGTTCGTCAAAAGATCGCCTAAATCACGGTCTCAAGGAGTTCCACGACCGTGGTTTAGTGCGTGGAATTGGATTACGGTTCCATATGATTTCCACGACCGTACTTTATACCGTGTAACTCTCTGGAATGCTCCATGTTCATGATGCCAAGATCCACGGCCGTGGTTTAGAGCGTGGACTTCTCTACGACTGTATTTTAGGGCGTGGAAGTGTAAATTGCTTGTGATTTCCTTTGTGTCGTGCCATTCCTCATCCTAGCATCTCCTTTGACTTCTTTGATGTGTTCCTAATCCTTGGATGTGCTCAAATCTTCTCCTATCTCTCTCAATGGTCCGGTTTTAGCTCTTATTCACCTATAATTAAAACAAAGCTAATGTAGACCTCCATATCGAAAATATAGACAAACTAGCTAACAAATGCTTCAATGCCTTATCAATGAACACTATAATGGATGAAAAGCAACTAGAAAAAGTGCCTAGAATATCACAATATTTCATGCTAACACTTTCTCAAGGCTTTGAAACCGATTTCAAGGCCTTGATATCGATGTGTGCTCTTTGTGACACAACTGGTTTTCAAGGGCTTTGAAAGTGATTTCAAGGCCTTGACTCCGAAAACCTGCAAAACAACGTTAGTCACAATTAAGAAAGAAATGGTGCGGAATCAAAAGATCGACACGTTATATGTTTACGAAGTTCAGCTCTAACAGCCTACATCTCCGTCCTAGAGTTTCTTTGCCCGTAGGATCTAACTATCTATATCTTCTTCAAAGAGTCCTAGATACAACCTCGAAGAAATCCCCTTCTTCTCTGACAGTAGTCAATGCTACGATCTAGTTCAAACTTTTAACCTAGCAATAATAGCCTAGTTACTTCGTGGAGTAACACACACTCGTGTATAACACTCTCTAGATATTCCAATGAAGGTCTCGTGATTTTCTCTCTCTAGGAATGCAAGATTTTGTAAACAAAGAGGAAGAAAAACTTTTGGAATGAAATGGAGATGCTTAGATCGCTTGAAGAATTAGATGTTTCCGTGTAAGCTAGTTGTCGTTCTCTTCAATCGCCATCTTCATTTATAGTCTTCTACGGAGGAGTCTTCTAGCCGTTGTAAAAAGGACCATTGTGAGGTTCTTCTTTCTCCATGGAAACGGTGTTAGGTTGAGATGAAGTAGCCGTTGTAAGATCTTCTATATTCTTCATCTCCTTGACGCACGTTGAGAGTCTTCTTCGAGATCTTCTCTTGTAAGAGCCTTTGAAGATCTTGTCGTTGAAGTCCTTGTTTCAAGCTCTGAGATCTTCTAAGTTGTTGAGGATCTTTGTTCGAAGATATCTCTCTTTGAGGAACGTTGGAGATCTTCCTTGGATATTAAATCTTCGTGTGAGATCCGTTGGGGAAGATCTTTCAATCTTGCGTCGGTTAAGTCTTTAAAAGATGTTTTTGTTGGGCCGATATCTTCTCTTCAAGATCCGTTGGAGATCTTCTTTGTTGAGCTGGCCGAGATCTTCTACTTGATATCTTGTTTGAAGATCTTCTCTTGATCATTAGTAGATTTGGTTATTGAGATTTGAATCTTGATTTTGAAAAGCTTCCAACCGATATCTCCCTTGTATCGGTTTTCAAGGCTTTGGCTTTTATCCCTTGGAATGTTATTCAAGGCCTCCATGTTGAACCCTTTGAATTGCTTTTCAATATCTCTGCGCTTGTCCCTTGCTACGTGTTTCAAGTCCTGCATTCATCCTTTGAAATGTTTTTCAAGGCATGCACACATTTAACAAACACAAAACCAAATCATGCAATCTAGAAATACAATTGGTATTTGTTAGTTTTATAAACCACTCATAATATTAAGTCTTTCATCATCACATATACAAATATATAATCAAGGTGGAGTTATCATGATATTATATCAAAATTTTGTCTATGAAAATTAGAAAATTTCCCCCATAACTTATAATCTCTTAAGAAAATCAATGTACATGTATATAATAGATTATTTTTAGAAGTAATAAATTTTATAAAAGAAAATATTATAATCTTTTCATGTATTTTCTATTGCTCTTCTATGAAACCATCTTAATAAGTAATTAATTTTTTTAATCTTAACTCGTGTGATTAATTTTCATTTAAATTTTTTCTAACAAATTACACCATAATTCACCGATTAATTTTATTGAGATTATTTTGAGTGATGTTATTCGACAACGATAAAAATTACAAACAAGACGGTGAAGACAAACCCCGCATGCGTCCGGGTGGGGTACACCCGCGGTCCGCCCCCGCGCCAGTTGGAGCGCACCCGCGGTCCACCCCATTCGAGTTGGAGCGTAGTCGGAGTCTACCCGCGCGCGAAAGCCCTATACCTAGGGCGCTGCGGGCGGATTCCTTTTCTTCCTTCTCTCTTTCTTCTCCCTTGCGTCGCGGCCACCTACGAAAAAGCAGCCATTCTACCCATCAAATTTTGCTAGAAAAACAACGGAATTGAGATTCAACAATGGTTCAAGATTCAAATGTCGGAGGTTCACAACAATCTCAAAGTAAAAGGCAACTTGTGGATCGATTTCATATTAGTTAATATCATTTTTTCTTTTATGTTATTTTTTGTGTTTTATGATGATTTTAGGCTTGAATTTCTTTAGTTTAGTAAGATTCGGTTAGTTTAGGAATAATTAGAATTAGATTGTCTGCGAGATAGTGTTTTTTTTGCGCTTTTATGAATTCTTTTTCAAGCTTTGAAATGGACTCTCTATTGGTGATTCCGGCGAAGAAGATGACCAAAAAAATTAATATTATAATTTTACAAATTGAATTTTTATTTTTAAAATTGTGATGAAAAATATTAGAGAAAAGAATAAGCGAGAAGCTAGAATTGTTACAGTATCCGCGTGTCGAGAAGCTAAAGCTAGGTGGGATAGACTTGCCACAACATCCGTTCAGGCATCCGTTCAGGAACCCTTTGAGGCAGTCCAAACAACTATATTGTGACACTATTAGGACTAGATCCACAACCATGTTGGACCTTCTACAACCTCCCCTTGAGGCTATTGCATCTTCAGATTTGTTATTATTCATATCGTTGGCCTTGGTAGTCGACAAATCTACCAACAAGATGCGGTCATGGCTTATTGACCTAGTACGAGATCATGTGAGGACAGAATCGTATGCTTGGGGCACTAGGACCCTTGCATTTCTATATAGATGTTTGGGGGACGCTACTAGGAAGAAAGTGATGATGATGAGAGGTTGTACTACACTTTTACAGGTACAGTTTCGTAAATATTTTCCTTTGTAAAACATAGTTTTATGTTTGATAATTAATTAACTTATTTCATACAATTTTGGATTTAAGAACATTTCCCATCATTGGGATGTGCAACAGTGGAGGATTTAGAGTTGCATGGGCATGCACGTTGGTCTTCGAGACTTTCTGTCCCAAAGACACCGCTGATTAGTATAAAGAAGTTGCACGTATTACGATCACAATTGGACCAGATGAGGGTGGATGACGTGTGTTTTACCCCGTATGATGATCGAGTGCTTGATTTTGGAGGGAAATTTGTTGTTTCTCGTTATCGGGGTATTATACGGATATCCGACATCAAGGAGGCGTACATGCCTGACGGTTTCTGCGACAGTTTGGGTACGTACAAACCATGCCACTATCTCGGATTCCACCCATCCATGAGATACGCCCAGCTAATGGATGTGGTTTCGGGCTTTCATATGATCCCATATATGATCGTTGGACAATCCGCCGCCTGGAGGAGACTCGATTTTCATTGGCTGGGTTGATACCAACTACGTTTCCGTGGCTTGTCGAGGATGCATACATGCCTTGGTATACCACTCATTGTCATCCCTACATCTTGCCGACGTCCATTGCACTCCATCTACTTGTAGACCGTCCACCACGTGTTCCCGTTTCAAATTCTAAAGTACGTTTGTTTCTATTCCTTAACATACCTTTTAATTTATTTTTCAATGTTTTAACAAATTATTTTTTGTATTACATCATCTTCACATACTTGTTGGTCGTCTACGAGATATGCAGGATTGTTGCCTACCGTATTCACCCGAGGACATATCTTTCATGACAGTGGAGGTAGTTAGGCGTCCTCCACCTGTGGCTCCTTCTCAGGTCCGGGCTTCGCATCATGGGTGATTACATGTTTAGTTGTAGCTTTTTATGATTGTATTTTATTTTGTGTTTCACATACTTGAGTTTTATTTTGTGTTTCACATATTTGAGTTTTAATTCTAGTATTATTTTGTGTTTTTTATTTCATGTTTTAAAAGTCTATAACAAAACCATATACCACTAAAGTCAAATACTTATTGCTTGATGAACAATGGGTCGTCCAAAAACAAAAACCACTAAACTAATCTTCACTCGGGTACCGGTGGACACTCAGCACGGCGAAGCTCCACGTAACGAAATATCCTTCCAACAAACGACACATCCCATCCATCAAGACTTGGATCATGATAGTTAATCCACATAATATTTAATTCCGGTAAAGGGGCATCATCATTTAGCCATACCTAAAAATATGTAATTACAAAAAAAAGGTTAATGAAGATTGAGTTTAGTTACGATAAAGTGAAAAAAAGTAAAACGTCGACATATCGGTACAATGTGTGTGTTGTTTGAGATAAACGTTATCGAACAGATCACTGTAGGCGGACCTTGGTTAGGAGTGGTTGCTATCATAAGTAGGAATGTCGATGGGGTATTCCCAAGGACAACCAGGGCAATCTGACAAAGGTGGCTGCAGCATATGCAACGAAATTCTCCATCATCAGGTATATGATCTGCATCAACGGGTTGTTTTTCTTTACAATGCGCCCTACTAGTAGGAGTCAACTCCTCCGGTGTAGCTTCTACATATTTTTCTTTTTTCCATTTTAACCCTCTAGGCCTCCCAATACCACATGTAGCCGAATGCTCAAATGAACTGGTCTCTCTTCTTGTTGATCTCGGGGTTGGGGGTCTTCCCTTTACCTTGACTTTTTATGACGACTCCTTCATCGTCGTACTCTTTGGGTTTTCTATGTCCTCGAAACAAGAGGTCATCTTCTCCAAGGCTTAGCATGTTTGAGTCCATTCTTTGTCTGAACCTATTCAGCATGACTATGCCCAGGTTCATCATCATTATCACCACCACCACCACCACCACCACCATCATCATCATCATCACCATCGGAAAATTAAACTAGAATACAATGCACTTGCTTCCAGAATGGGTTTATCTGCTTCAAAGTGATAGGTCTATGAGCCTGGATTGCTATCATAAAGTCATGCACACATGACACTCCATGAACATCTCTCCAATAACTATCCCAGCATACACCATCATCCCTTGTATTTCTAGCCTTGGTGTAGTTATTCCACAAGAGCGTGAAACACTCGTTTTTTACGTAGTTCCGAAGCAAATCGAATATCGGTATACGCACCTCATATGAAATCCTCTCCCATGACATCTCTAAAGAAGCTTGTAACTTCTCGACTTGACCCGTGACCATCAAATGTATGTTGGCACACACCAACTGAAATCCTCCAGCATTCGAAGCTAGTGTCTATTTCAACTACTTGTGCGTAGACTCAAACCTAAAAAAAATAAATTAATTACAAAACGAACAAATGTTTAACAAAGTAAAATGTACATTAAAAAACTTCCTTACGCATTTGTCGTTCTTGTGCCAAAATGATGATGTACATCACACCAAGCTTGAACGGTTGCCTCCTTATACGGGGTAAGCCATGTGTCTTGAGGTAGTTCATTAGTCTCTCATTTCCATCAAACGCCATTTGTAAGTTTCATTGGATGTCGACTCGAACAAGGCATGACAATGGGATATGAAGACGACTTCTACTTCCTTAGAGCGCAATATGAGGGCCGCTATGTTAAAAATGTTGTACTTAATATGGAAAGTACATATGATATGCTTCACCTCGGGAAATACTACACTTAGAGCGCTTATAAGACTTAGGTCATGATTGGTGGCAATCACCTCTGGGATTTTTACTTATAACAGATAATGTATCCTCCTCAAAGCCCACTCGTAGTGATCTCTGTTTTCCTGTGCCATGAATACAAAAGCAATTGCGAATGTCTTCTTTGTGATTGTGATGTCTACAATCTCCAACAATGGAATATTGTATTTACAAGTAATATAAACCAACAATAACATAGGGAAATATGCTAAGTAAATGTCTCAAATCGGGATGTCAGATAAATAAATCAGCCACCTCATCGGAGTCCGGACTTCTTCTTGTGTTCCCATAATATCCACGTTCCGTTAACGTATGAAGTGCATGTTGTAATGATCCTCTTCCTTCGGCTTGTTCCATTCGAATCTTCAAACCGGTGTTGTAAACTTGCCGGATGGTAGTGACATTGTCAAGATTTTCTAATTGCACGGATTTTAAAATATGTCTCGGTTTTATCCCGTAACTCAATTCACGTTCTACCTTTCGGCCTTGCTTGCGAGTCAAGCGTCCTACATATGCATGACCCCTTAACACCGAGTTTATTACGTGGTTGTAGATTCCATATAAAACTCTCAATGTTCATTTTCCTCTTCAATTTGCGCTCCCTCAAGTTGAAACAAACACATACACTTCTTTGACTTCTTTTTCTGGCTAGAACTTCGAACATGATAGTCCTCGGCACCCTTTGTAGCCTCACTATTTGTAGGGTGAACTCCTTGGCTAGACGACTCACCGGACACGTTTCCATAATAGGGATGAAACGTGCGGTCTTCGTCAACTGATCTACTACTACCCATATTGCGTCAAAGCCTCTACTCCGCCTCAAACCGGTAACGAAATCCATGGACAAGTCCTCCCGCTTACACTATGGAACCGGAAGTGGTTGGAGCTCTCCTCCGGACCTGTGATGCTCAATCTTGACCTTCTGATAAGTCGCGCACTACGCTACATATCTAACCACGTCGGGCTTAAGCCAGCCCCACCAATAAGATCGTCGGATGTCTTGATACATCTTACTCGCGCCCGGGTGTACAGAGTAAGGTGTAGAATGGGCCTCCTTCAATATCCGCTGTCTCAACTCCCTATCCGAAGGTACACATATACACTCTTGGCGTCTCAACAACCCATCCGCACCTACGGTAAACTGTGGTGCCTCTCCACGGGACATCCTATCTCGCATCCTCGTCAAAACTAGACAACCCTTGTGTTTCTGCCGGATCTCTACCGATAGATAAAGTGAAACCTCTAGAGTAGACAAGTGGGTATCCGTATCGAGAAACCGGATATCTACCTCTAACCATATCAAGTCCCACTACAACTGTGACTGAACCGTCAGTCTAGCTATCCCCTCCTCCCGAGGTTTCCTCAAACTAAGAGCATTGGCAACCACGTTCGCCTTCCCAAGGTGGTACAAATCTCCAAGTCGATATCCTTAATCAGCTCTAATTATCTCCTTTGACGATTATTCAACTCCCGCTGAGTGAATATAAATTTCAGACTCTTATGGTCTGTGAAGATCTTCCACGTGGCCCCATAAAGATAATGCTGCCAGATCTTCAACGCATGAATCACTTCGGCTAGCTCAAGGTCGTGGGTAGGGTACTTCTTCTTGTACGTCTTCAACTGTATAGACGCATATGCAATGACCCTACCCCGCTACATCAAAACGCATCGAAACTCTGGTGGCAAGGCTCGAACCATGTAAACCTTATGGACTTCCTCAACAAGGAAGTGAGTGGCTGGGCAATCACGAAAAATCCCTTCACAAACCTACGGTAGTACCCTGCCAGACCTAGGAAGTTGCGCACCTCCTTGACCGTCCTAGGAAGCAGCCATGATGCAATAGACTCTAACTTCGCCGGGCCAACCTTGACATCCATGGCAGAACATATGTGGCCAAGAAAGGCCACCTCCAACATCCAGAACTCGCACTTAGAGAGCTTAGCGTAAAGCTCTCTATCCTGTAGGACTTGTAGCACCGTCCTCAGGTTTCCCGCATGCTTCTCTCTACTCCGGGAGTATACTAAGATGTCGTCGATGAAAACTACTAGGAACTGGTCCAAGAAGTCGATGAAGATGCCGTTCATCAACTCCATGAAGACGGCGGGCACATTCGTGAGCCCGAATGGTGTCATGACAAACTCATAATGACCGTATCTTATCTGAAATGCCGTCTTCGGCATGACTCCTCTCACTCTCAGCTGGTGATACCCTAACCTCAGATCAATACGTGAAAGCACGGTGGCTCCCTACAACTGGTCCAACAGATCACCAATGCGCGATAACGGGTACTTGTTCTTGATGTTTACTTTGTTCATCTCCCGGTAGTCGATACATAGTCTCATCGATCCGTCCTTCTTCCAGATGAAGAGGACCGGTGTACCCCAAGGGGAAATGCTAGGACAGATAAAGCCCCTCTCTGCTAACTCCTCGAGTTGCTTCTTCAGCTCAAGCATCTCAATAGGCGCCATACGGTGTGGGGCCTTCGAGATCGGCCTTGTACCGGGCTCCAACTCAATCCCAAAGTCTACGCTCCTCTACGGAGGTAAGCCAGATGGCTAACCAAAAATGTCCTCAAACTCACATGCAACAAGGGTCTTTGCCAATGAAGGACTCGTCTGCTCCTTCATGACATAATACCAGAAGGCCTCGCATCCCTGCCCGATAAGTCTTGCGGCTCGGACCGCGCTGATGACTGTACCGGTCTTTTCGAGGCCCCAACCTCAAAAAAGCTCCTCGTGGCCAGCCTCTATGGTGACCGTCACGGTCCTCCTACTGATATCCAATACAACTCGATGACGGTTCATCTAGTCCATCCCTGGTATGACTTCTTCATGCACCAAGTGCATGACATAGAAGTCAACTAACCAATCATGGCTTCCCAAACAAATGGGGCAACCGTGATCCTCCCGTGTACCGCGAACCTTACCCCTGTCGGATAACCCTATAATGAACGGTCTCCCCTCTACCATATCTTAGGCCAACCTAACTACACAATCATCAGAAATAAAAGAGTACGTAGTACTAGTATCAAAAAGTACCCAAATTGGGAAGCCATGAATCTGAATAGTACCTATGGCTATCGGCGCCGCTAGCTCAATTGCGCTCCTCAACTCAAAAACCCTGGCTTGAGTGCCTCTAGTCTCCGTAGTGCCTCCACCACGCCCTCTACCTCTACCCTGAAGCAGGGCAGATCCCTGAGAATAAGTGTTGTTTGGGGCTCACTACTACTGATCCGGGCCTGATACTAAGGCGGCCTCTGCCCACCTCCTGTAATGCCAGTAGGCGAAGAACCCTGCTGTGATGGTACCTTTCCCTGTTGGAAAAAGGTAGCTCTGTGGCCCACCTGGCTGCAAGTGAAGCAAGCCACTGGTGGCTTCTTACACTCGCTCCTAATACGTCCATACCCTCCACAACTGAAACATTGTCGTCCTCTATCGGATGTCGGCGTGGTAGATTGATAGTTAGGGCGTCCTTGAAACTCACCACGCCCATGACCTAAGACTCCTTCTCCTACACTGACTCACCCCATCCTTTGCCTCTTGTCCGGCCCTCCAGACTGAGCAACTCTCCTAGGACCCGGTCAATCTCTCTAATACGTTGAAGCTCTGTCTTGGTAATCTGCCAATAAATCACAGCGAAAACCCATAAGATAGGCGCGGGAGGTCTCCCTCAATCTCTAGGAGAATAGGTACAGATGCTGGTCCATTAGAGGTGC
Source organism: Fagopyrum esculentum (assembly GCA_033239045.1). Classification (NCBI taxonomy): domain Eukaryota; kingdom Viridiplantae; phylum Streptophyta; class Magnoliopsida; order Caryophyllales; family Polygonaceae; genus Fagopyrum; species Fagopyrum esculentum. The sequence goes on along the minus strand of BSUD01000008.1, from coordinate 23,465,785 downwards.
GGCGGGACCTAGCAGTGCCAACGCCTCCCGGAACCTCCTGATCGTCTCTGTCATTGGAACGTCCTCAAATCCTGCCTTTGAGAAATCCTGCACACTATCTCTCCTTAAAGAAGTAGGGCAAAAAGTCTCCCGAACTAGGATTAACAACTGCTCGACGCTTGTGACTGCACTCCAAACCATCCTCCACCAGAACTGTGCCTGATCACGAAATAAGGTCTAAACCAGCTCCACTTGTCGATCCACAGGACAACGGATTGACTTCAACACGGACTCCATGAGACCTATTCAATGCTCCACCTGTAACCCCATCTTCCCATCGAAAGTGGGTACTCGCTACTGGTTGAAAGTCTTCAACCAACAGTCTAGTCTCGGCAACCTCAACTCGTCTATCACTCTACCGCCCTCGGCAGCTCTCACTGGTGCGGCTATATCAGGTGGAACGACCACTTGGGTCACCCTCAGTGAAACCTCTGCCGATCGCGCTGGTACCGGCGGCGCTGGGGGTGGTGCTCCAGCCCTAAATGCCTCCTCAACTTGCTGAACATACTCTCGGTACTCAAATGCTCCTATAGATACTCGGCCCGAATCAGCTGACCTTGACCTCTGTGCTCCGGACCTATAAGCGGTCTCATCCCTAGCCTCGGGTATAATGCTCTCAACCACCTCCTCAACAAGAACATCCGCATCTGGCGGATTCACAATGGGGACACGTCCCCGACCTCTCGCCCATGGAGGTCTACCTACACGTCCCTGTCTCGGGACCACAGGAGGAAGGGGAGGTCTACTCTCTCCTCGTCCTAAGTATATTGTCGCTTTAGTATGTGTCATCTAATGACGATATGATGTATATAAGACTATGCTAGTATAAGAATATAACTAGTGTAAAAGCAACTATAATACTCTAAGGTCCAGAAATTCTAGTTATAATCAATATACAACTTTTAATCCAATAAACTAAGCTGCCGAGATCCGCGGAGGTAGTGTTGATCCCGTAAATTCTATCCCAACCAGACTATGCTCATCATTTGAAAAAGATATTCATTTTGAAAACTCAAAACCCTTGCGGGTTTTGTTTGTTTATCCATTTGGCCTTTTAGAAGATTGCGAGTGTCATTGTTGTCATCCTAGGGCTCTGATACCATATTGTAACACCTATAAATCCGAGGGACTCGGGATGCTACAGGCTAGGACCTCACAATGGGTCCTGACCCTTAGCTTGACAACAACTTCACCGGACCTTACAACATGACACAAATAAAAAGGCAAACGAAAGAGTTTTAATGCATGATGATAATCCAAAATACAACTATAAAATGGAAACTCTAGCCGAGTTCTCAAAACAACAATATCATACAAAAGTATAAGACAACAATAAATAGCAATCCGATCCCGTCCTATAATGTACGGAACTCTGGTTGTGTTCGCTCCAAACGGTGTGTGCAAGCTTTAAATTTATAACCCTAGATGTAAGCTTAAAACAAGGATGCGAACCCGCAGTGTACGGGTCAATCGTAGTAAAAAGCAAGAAATTCCAGCGGTCGATCACAAGGACTTAGTGAAACAAAGCACGTGTAGGTAGTCTATGTAATTACTAACCACAAAAGCGATTAAAGCAATCAAAGATGATAAAAAGTCAATTAAGGAAATATGCAATTCTAGGGATTAAAGCATCTAGTTGTGGTTCCAACTCAAGATCTAAAGATAAGCGGACAAAGCTGAGATTTTTGCAAAGGGAAGGTGTTTCTAAAGTGGAATAAATCACCGGGTATGTCTCACTACTCACTAATCCCAAACCGTAACTCCTATTACCGGGAAAGTCTCAAGGAATTAAGGAAAAGAACTATAACCTCAAACCAACACACCACCTAAGGGAATAGAATCAACCTTTACCGGGTAAGTCTCAGGCTAACTCACAAAGATGGAATGAAAGCACACTCAAACCCCAATAAAGGATAAACCTTTATTACCTACACTTATGATCTTTGGAAGACAAACAAAGGAATTACCGGGTAAGTCTCATCCTAAGCTTGCATTGAACCAGGAAAGGTGTAATAAGAATAGGATTTGGCAAACTCTAACACTTAACTCTCAGTTTCGGATCAGAAAAGGTCACCTCGGTCAGACGAATTCCACCCCGGCCGAGATGTTCATCGACTGAGCGAGATGTTCTAGGGTTAAGGATAAAGACTCGAGCTTTCAGGGTCCTATTGGAATTTAAGATTATTCTATCATCGTTTTTCCCACAACCTTCAGCCAATCACCCTAGAATCACACAAGGAAATTAGCCACTCATCATCATGAAATCAATAATCAAATATAAGGGAAGAAAGTGAATAATTGAACACAAAAACCTTAAGAGAAAGGCTTCAATAACTGAATCAATTATCAAACAAACAAGCGTTCCTTGGATCACAATCCAACAAGACAATCAACAAGAAGGGAATCTAAGAAAGTCTTACAAAACCCTTCACAAAAGCTATAAAAGCTATCAACTTTCTTCCTTCAATCTTCCTTCAACCTTCAAAAAGGTTCTTCAAATCTCCCAACTGTAGTGGGGTGTAATGCTGTCTAAGCACTGTTTCCAGCTGTAAGCGGATTATAGCGGATGTCGGATTTGTGGAAAATCCAACCCTTTTTATAGGAAAATTATCTCCCAAAGATAAAATATCTTTGAAAGATATTTTCCCATAAAATAGGTAAAATATATAAGCTGAATTTTCTTCTTCTTTCCAGGAATCCAGCCTAAAAATATAAGATCCTCTTTCCAAAAATAAAAGATCTCAGCCAAGAATAAAATATATCTCGCCGCGTCCAAGTTGTTCGCCTCGGTCGAGCAGCTCCTCTGGATCACCTCGGTCGAGATGGTATTGTAGCTGACCGAGGTGACTCTAAACTGAATGTAAAATCTCTCAAATCTGGTCCAAATTAAATCTTCAATCCATTTCCATGATTGCTGGATTCTTCCTTAAGCTCCTGAATGTAGCTCCAATGACTCCTTAGTTCCTTTAGCTCTATTTTGATGCAAAACGTGCCATTTTACCTACGATTACAACGAAACATGGTGTAGACCTCGATTCCCGCAAAGGTAGATGAAATAGCAATAAAATCACATAATATACATCCAAACATGTAGATTATTGAAGATAAAACGTCTAAACAAGTCCCAAAATATAGACTATAATTCATGCTATCAAAATACCCCATACTTAGCCCTTGCTTGTCCCCAAGCAAGTTTCAAATCTTAGATATAAGATAGAACGGATTATAAGTCATAAAGATCAATGAAAAGTATTTCAAAACATTTTAATGGTGGTGTGCTACAATCATAGATCACTCTAAGAGAATGCTTCATGGAATTTAAAATCAAAATATGATCAAAACATTTTATAAATATAAGAAAGTTGTTCATCTTTGCATAAAATCATAGAATGCATAATAAATCATAATTATCGAAATTAATCATGTATAATCCAGTTTAAACCACTAAGTCAATCAACAAGCTCGAGGTCTCAAGGGCTTTCCAAGAGAAGGTCAAAGAAACGTGTGAAGGTGGGATGTATATAGGGAATGTGGTGCTAGAATCCGGGAAAAGGATCTTTACTTCACTTCCTTTGAACTTCAACATCTTCCACCAATAAGCTTTGCTTATTTACTTTTTACTTTACTTTTTGGGATGCATGGACAGAGGTGCACAATAACCGAAGCCTAGGAGATCAGCTATCATCAATTTTTCGAGATGCCTCAAACCCTTGATGCACATACCATGACCCGTTAGGAATATCGCTCAATCCGATTTTGGCAAGACACAAACACCCGGCTATGTGAATGGTGCCGAGTTACTCATCATCATGATTGATTTCCCCAAACCTATTTGTTTCTTTCTAACTTTCAGCCAACATCTCAACTTTTCTTTCACTTGCTTTTCACTTTGCTTGCTTCCAAATTCCTGGATAGGTAAAAGGGAGGCAAATATGTATATGAGGGGCTAAGCATGATCAAGAAGAAGAAGAGAAAAGAATGAATTGCCTTGGTCTTTCCAGGAAGAGAGTGAGAGAACTCATCATGTGGTGTAAACCTTCAAATTCAACATAATTTGGATAAAAACAAAGTATTGCCAAAATTTCAAACAAAGCATTTAGCAACTTAAACATATCATAAAACCTTTAAAACATATAAAGATTTCAAAACCAGTCAGCAAACAAAATCATCACTGAGGTCATATCCAGATAAGAAGCACAAAAATCGTTTCGAAAACTATTCCAATTAAGCCACCTCGGTCGAGATGTTCTAAGTCAACCGAGGTGAAGTACCTCGATTGGTCAGAATCACTTCGGTCAAGGTCATAAAATTTTTTTTTCAAACCAGTTTTTGGCGTTTTTCTCAATCAAATAACATGTATGTATGCATGTAGTCTCACATAAGCATATAGAGCAAAATAAAACATAAATATCCATCGAGTCAAGTCATACATCCACATAAGTCAAATAATACATCCAAATACCCCATACTTGGGACACATTGTCCCAATGGGTCAAAATAAGTCTAAAGAAACAAAGTACTCACCGGATAAAGTTGAGCTGCATAATAAATAAATAAAGAAAATCCTGCAAGCTCTCAATAATCCCGATCCGGTGGTGGTGGTGGTGGCACGTACGGGTGCTGAGATGGGTCGAAAGGATAGCCCATGATATGCTGAAACTGAATCTCAACCATCGTGTGCTGGTAGTGTAGTCTCTCCCGCATCTCTCTGATATCCAGGGACAGGGCAGCGTAGGAATCTATCATCTGATCCGTCAGATCATCGATCCGACAGTGAGCAACTGGATCCCTCTACATGCGTACTCTACGCCTAGCGGGACGTGTTGGTGCTGCAGCTGGCTCCTCCTCAGTCTCGTCGTCATCTAAATCAATGACCGGCGCACTAGTCCCAGCTGTATATGTGCCCGTATCCATGGCAGCACCGCCATCCTCCTCATCATCATCATCCTCATCCTCCTCAGCCGGCCCCTGAGCTGCTGCTGCTACTTAGAGCTCTCTATCATCGTTGATAGGATCATCCACCATCAATCCACTTGAGTAATCCCAAATACCGAAGCAAACCATTTTTACATTGTGAGAACCCTCTTTCACTCTTCTTTACTTGAATGCCACATTGGGGACAATGTGTTTCTAAGTATGGGGTGGGGTTTGCATGATCCTTTGCATGATTAGCATCTAGTATAGTTTAATATTATCACATGTCTTGCATTGTATATACTCATTTCGAAAAAAAAATCCAAAAAAATCAGAAAATTTAAAAAATTTTGTGCTTTCTAGGCTTGGATATGACCCTAATGATGAATCTTGTCTTGTGGATTAGCTATGAATGACCTTATGTGTTAAATTGATGAATGCATAGGTGGACTTGAAGTACTTATATTGAATTCCATGAATGAATTGTGATCATGATGTTTGCCTTGATTGGATTGAGTATTGAAAGTCGAAATTACCTGCTAGTTCCTACACACCATCTAGGAAAGAATGAGGCAATTCATCTTTCTCTACTTCTCATCTTGATCATGATGTTTGAACACCTCAATTGATATAAATTTAACCTCTTTTGACCCATCCGGGAATAGGAGCATGTTAGTGTGTTGATGTGTGTGAAAAACAAGTGTGGGGTGAAGATGTTGATGAAAGAATGTTATGAATGAAATGCTGAATTTGTTGTGAAAGTGTAGACAAAAATATAGGTTTGGGGACGTTGGTTTAAATGACGAGTAACTCGGCACCATTCACATAATCGGGTGTTTGTGCCTTGCCAAAGTCAAATAAACCAATAGTCCTAACGAGCTTTGGTATGTGTGCCCGGTGTGGATGCACCTCGAAAAATAGAAAAAAACCCGAGGACGGCTAATCACCAAGGTTTCGGCTTTTGTACACCAATGTCATTGTCTCAAAAATAAGTGAAAGAAAAAGAAAAGATAGAGGAAATATACACTTGTGGGAAGTTGATCAAGGACAAAATTGTGGAGTTAGTTCTATTCCCGGATTAGCATCACATAGCCTAGAAAAATCCCCACCTAATCACAACGTTTCTTGGCCTTTTATCTCACAAGCCCTTATGACCTATTTGCATGTGTGTAAGACTTAGTAATCTAGATTGGATATGCTCTTGATCATCTAGACTTCTTCATTTTACATTTCATGCATGCTTTCGAGTTAAGTACAATTGTCTTTCCGTGCCTTCATTTGTTTGATGCATGATTGCTTGTCCATTTCCATGGAACATGACTATGAAGGTGATCCAATATTAGAAGCACAACTCCAAAAAGATTTTGCCATTTTTCTGCATGTATAAATCATGTCATCTCTTAGTCTATAGTTGAGAATTTGCTCGGGGACGAGCAAACCTTAAGTATGGGGTATTTTTGATAACACGATTTATGACTTAGGATTAGGAACTCATTTAGATAGTTTATCTACTCATTCATGCATGGTTTAGCACTAGTTCACGACGTTTGCACTCAATTCACGTATTTTGTCGAGATAGACGTCTACACGGACTTTTGCATTACTTTGTAGGTATTTTGGGAGATTTAGGAGCTTAGTCGATACGTTTGAGGATCGTTCATCAAGATGACACGCCCTCGGACTCACTAGGATGCAAGCTAGAGGCTAAGGAAGACCCATGGGAGCTTGTTGCTGCAAGCCATGCACCAAATCGTGACTCAATGATCCAAAGCAAGCTGAGGCACCCAAACCACGGTCACTGGCACTTCCACGGCCGTGGAACCTGACCGTGGTTTTTGCCAGACGGTTGTGACAGCTGTGCCACGATCTCATGGCCGACTCTAGCAAGGTTGTAGTATAAAAGTGGTCCTGCAAGGCTGAGAGAAGGCATGTTTCATCTCCCATCACTCTACTCTCCATCATACTATCAACAAGAAGATTCTCTCAAGAGGAAAGCTACCATTGGAGGAGGAAGAAGCTCCATTGGAGAAGAAGAGAAGAACACACCATTGCTAGTCTTTGATAAGTTTTGTAGTGAAGATTTTCGGAATCGATTTCTAGAGTTGTAAGAATCGATTAAACCTTCTTTTGAAGGGTTGTGAGTATTTCTAATCTCACTTTTAGCTTGGTTTTACTTGTTTCACTTGTTCACCTCTTTCTCTTCATTATCTTGCAAATGGAAGCTAGGATTTTATGTTTGATGATTTCGATTGAGATGATGTATGTTGTAGGCTAAATAGATGCGATTCTAGGGTAAGGAAAAGATGGTTATGGCTTGGACTATGATAGGATGGACTTAGATTTGCCTATGGATGATTCATTTACTAGAACGAAACCTCTGTTGGAGTCCACGGTTTGTTCCTCCCAGTCCACGGCTGTGGAAGTGTAGAACAACCCGTGGTTTGTCGAATTTGTTTGATTTGATGAGTCTAAGTTCTAGAATGTTAAGATTTTGAAACCCTAGTGTTTGTTGAGCTAATTTTATCCTAGGGTGACCTAGTGTTAGCAACTAAGTATTAGAAGAGACCTACCCGGTGATTCTTACTCTTAGATTTCAAAGATGATAGCAACTAAGTATTAGAAGAGACCTAGTGTTAGCAACTAAGTATTAGAAGAGACCTACCTAGCATGCCAAATCAAAAAAATCAAACAAATCAGACAAACCACGGGTTAACAACTAAGTATTAGAAACCACGGGTTGTTCTACACTTCCACGGCCGTGGACTGGGAGGAACAAACCGTGGACTCCAACAGAGGTTTCGTTCTAGTAAATGAATCATCTATAGGCAAATCTAAGTCCATCCTATCATAGTCCAAGCCATAACCATCTTTTCCTTACCCTAGAATCGCATCTATTTAGCCTACAACATACATCATCTCAATCGAAATCATCAAACATAAAATCATAGCTTCCATTTGCAAGATAATGAAGAGAAAGAGGTGAACAAGTGAAACAAGTAAAACCAAGCTGAAAGTGAGATTAGAAAGACTCACAACCCTTCAAAAGAAGGTTTAATCGATTCTTACAACTCTAGAAATCGATTCCGAAAATCTTCACTACAAAACTTATCATAGACTAGCAATGGTGTGTTCTTCTCTTCTTCTCCAATGGAGCTTCTTCCTCCTCGAATGGTAGCTTTCCTCTTGAGAGAATCTTCTTGTTGATAGTATGATGGAGAGTGGAGTGATGGGAGATGAAAGATGCCTTCTCTCAGCCTTGCAGGACCACTTTTATACTACAACCTTGCTAGAGTCGGCCATGAGATCGTGGCGCAGCTGTCACAACCGTCTGGCAAAAACCACGGTCAGGTTCCACGGCCGTGGAAGTGCCAATGACCGTGGTTTCGGTGCCTCAGCTTGCTTTGGATCATTGAGTCACGATTTGGTGCATGGCTTGCACCAACAAGCTCCCATGGGTCTTCCTTAGCCTCTAGCTTGCATCCCAGTGAGTCCGAGGGCGTGTCATCTTGATGAACAATCCTCAAACGTATCGACTAAGCTCCTAAATCTCCCAAAATACCTACAAAGCAATGCAAAAGTCCGTGTAGACGTCTATCTCGACAAAATACGTGAATTGAGTGCAAACGTCGTGAACTAGTGCTAAACCATGCATGAATGAGTAGATAAACTATCTAAATGAGTGCCTAATCCTAAGTCATAAATCGTGTTATCAAAAATACCCCATACTTAAGGTTTGCTCGTCCCCGAGCAAATTCTCAACTATAGACTAAGAGATGACATGATTTATACATGCAGAAAATGGCAAAATCTTTTTGGAGTTGTGCTTCTAATATTGGATCACCTTCATAGTCATGTTTCATGGCAATGGACAAGCAATCATGCATCAAACAAATGAAGGCACGGAAAGACAATTGTACTTAACTCGAAAGCATGCATGAAATGTAAAAATGAAGAAGTCAAGATGATCAAGAGCATATCCAATCTAGATTACTAAGTCTTACACACATGCAAATAGGTCATAAGGGCTTGTGAGATAAAAGGCCAAGAAACGTTGTGATTAGGTGGGGATTTTTCTAGGCTATGTTATGCTAATCCGGGAATGGAACTAACTCCACAATTTTGTCCTTGATCAACTTCCCACAAGTGTATATTTCCTCCATCTTTTCTTTCTTTTCTTTTTCTTTCACTTATTTTTGAGACAATGGCATTGGTGTACAAAAGCCGAAACCTTGGTGAGTAGCCGTCCTCGGGTTTTTTCTATTTTTTGAGGTGTATCCACACCGGACACACATACCAAAGCTCGTTAGGACTATTGGTTTATTTGACTTTGGCAAGGCACAAACACCCGATTATGTGAATGGTGCCGAGTTACTCGTCATTTAAACCAACGTCCCCAAACCTATATTTTTGTCTACACTTTCACAACAAATTCAGCATTTCATTCATAACGTTCTTTCATCAACATCTTCACCCCACACTTGTTTTTCACACACATCAACACACTAACATGCTCCTATTCCCGGATGGGTCAAAAGAGGTTAAATTTATATCAATTGAGGTGTTCAAACATCATGATCAAGATGAGAAGTAGAGAAAGATGAATTGCCTCATTCATTCCTAGATGGTGTGTAGGAACTAGCATGTAATTTCGACTTTCAATACTCAATCCAATCAAGGCAAACATCATGATCACAATTCATTCATGGAATTCAATATAAGTACTTCAAGTCCACATATGCATTCATCAATTTAACACATAAGGTCATCCATAGCTAATCCACAAGACAAGATTCATCATTAGGGTCATATCCAAGCCTAGAAAGCACAAAAAATTTTAAATTTTCTGATTTTTTTGGATTTTTTTTTCGAAATGAGTATATACAATGCAAGACATGTGATAATATTAAACTATCCTAGATGCTAATCATGCAAAGGATCATGCAAACCCCTAGCGAAAGTCAGCAACATTCTAGAACTTATCCCGCCAGTGGTCCATGGGAACTAAATAGTTCCGGTTCATCAACCGGTACTTTATGGCGCGCTCGGTGGGTAAGTAGGTGACGGAGTTGACAAACTCCAGGGTCGGCTAAAGGGAGGCCGGAGCTCTAATCTCAGTGAACTGCTCCAAGCCCACAGTAGATATCATCTGCCTCAAGTCCTCATCCACATGGAGGCAATCAAAAGCGGAAATCTCTAAAAATCGTGGTGCAACCACTGGCCGTGCCGCTATGCGGTCGTAGTCGACCTGGTGATGCTCGTGGATCACCGGTCTAGAGCGGCGTGAAGAAGAAGAAGGAGAAGGAGAAGGAGAGGATCTGTCTCTCGGAACTTACTGCCTGTCAGAACTCATCTCTGTTGTACTCTGTCAGACCACCTCGGTCTCTCTGACAAATCTCAAGAACACCTCGGCCGAGGCATAGGCCGACTGGACCGAGGCGAAGTGTTGTGCGATCGATTCTCTCAAAAATCTAGTTCTTTTCCCCCAATATCACTACCAAAGGTTCCTATGGGGTACTCAATCTCACCTCAGTCTTTGTGTTCGACCTCGGAATACTATCCCTACTACAAAACGTCCCGTACACTGCGGGTTCGCTAGGAGTTAGGAGAAATATAACGAGTATAAATTTAAGGCTTATTGTGTGCACACATCCTGAGTGTAACAAGTTTTTGGCGCCGTTGCCGGGGACTAGGTCTAGATTGAGTCTTTTTGTGATTGTTTATAGTGTAGGTCTTTCTTGTTGCTTTTGATCTCTTTTTGGTTCGTGTCTTTGCTTTTCAGGACATCTCTCACTCTTTAGGTGCATGCAAAGATCTCGTGGCAAGGATTTAGCTCCATTCGACCCCGAACCGGAGAAAACCCTTAGATCTAGATCCAAGAGCATTCGGAAAGGAAAAGAGATGGCCGGAAGAGATCTCCAAGCTAAATTGGATGAGGCTTTAGAGCAAATTAGGATAAGGGATGAAGCTTTGGAGAATGAAAGGAGACTTGCCAATGAGAGGCAAGAGGCAACTAGGAGGGAGATTGAGGAGATTAGGCAAGCTCTTGTACAAAGAGAGCTTAACCGTCAACAACCTCCTCCACCTCCACCACAACCGCAGCCGGCGGCGGTTAATATTCGGGTTGTGCCCATTGCTATTGAAGAGCCACAAACGTTAGGGCAACGTATGGATCCGGCACAAAGAGCACATCGTCCGGGTGTGAACTTACGAGCTCCGCCCTCAAGTTCTACAAATGATCCGGCATAATCAATTTGGAGGGATGGAAGGAGAGTCTCCTCATCAACACTTGATGAACTATGAGATCTTGATGGAGACTCTTAGACCGCCTAGATTGGAGAACAACAACCATAAGCTTAGGGTTTTTTCCTTCTCACTTAAGGACAAAGCCCTAGCTTGGTATCAATCTATGAGAACTAATTTGGAGGGATGGAAGGAGAGTCTCCTCATCAACACTTGATGAACTATGAGATCTTGAGTGAGTACTTGGGAGGAGATGACAACCGAGTTTTTGACTAAGTTCTTCCCACCTTCCAAGACTACCGAGTTAAGAGGGAAGATTAATGCCTTCGTGATGAAGGAGAGAGAGAGTTTGTTCAAGTCTTGGGAGAGGTTCAAAGACCTTCTCCTAGATTGTCCACACCATGGTATACCAAAAATTGAGCTATTGGAGATCTACTTCAAAGGACTTGATGAAGATAGCCAATTCAAGCTTCAATCTCTTTCCGGTGGGACTTTCATGGAAAAGCATGTGGATGAAGCTTGGGAGTTTGTAGAGAAACAAGCTCTAGTGATTGAGAAGTACTCCCATAGGAAGAGTGAAGGGAGAAAGACGGGAGCATATGAGGTGAGTGAAGTCACCATGAGCAATTTCAAGCTTGACGCCATCAACAACGAGCTAAAGTATTTGAGGGAGTTGTGTGCTACAACTTTGAAGAACCAAGCAACCCCTCAAGTGCAAGTGCAAGCGAACTTGTCTTCCAAGGAGGAAGATGTGAACTACATGGGAAGGGGCAACTACAACAACTATCAAGGCCCAAGGAACTTCAACAACAACCGGCAATTCAACAATTACCGGCCCAATCACAACCATCCCGGGTTTTCCTATTCTAACCCGGATGGAGCCTTGAACCCTCCCGCTTCCACAAGCGCAGCTCCACCACCAAAGGCTTCAGAAGAACCTCCACCCGGATTTACTCAACTTCCAAAGGATAGAACCGAGATGATGATTGAGCAATTACTTGGAAGGTTGAGTGGTCTTGAGAGCACGGTGACTTCCATTTCTAAGGCTCAAAAGGTGTTGGAAGCACAAGTGTTCCAAAAGGCGGGTGAAGCTCAAAGAGATCCGGGAAAGCTTCCCGGAAGAACCGAAGACAACCCAAGAGGCCAAGTGTTGGCCATTACAACGAGGAGTGGGTTGAGTATGAAGGATCCCTTGCCAAAGGAAAATGCTAAGGGAAGGCAAGTAGCGGTAGAAGAAGAGATATTGCAAGAAGATGGAGGCAAGAGCAAGTATGTTGAGCCAACATATGTGGCACCACCTCCATACAAGCCACCACTACCGTTCCCTCAATCACGAGCAAGAGCTCGCTTGGACAAACACTTTGGTAAATTCCTTGAACTTATGTCTAAATTGCATATTAACATTCCGTTCATGGATGCTATCTTAGGTATGCCGGCATATGGAAAGTTCTTGAAGGAAATACTCTCCAACAAAAGGAAGTTGGAGGAGTATGGGGAAGTAAGGATGACTAAGAGGTCCTCGGAATTGATCCAAACCATGAAGAAGGAAATGCCTCCTAAGCTAAGAGATCCGGGATCCTTTTGTGTGCCAATCAGAGTGGGAGAAGTGAAGTATGAAGCCTTTTGTGATCTTGGGGCAAGTGTAAGCATCATACCTCTTGCACTATGCAACAAGGTTGAGCTAGGAGAGCCAAAACCGGTCAAGATGACCCTCTATATGGCGGACCGCTCTATTACTCATCCGGTTGGAATCTTGGAGGACATTCCGGTGCAACTCGGGAAGTTCTATGTGCCGATTGATTTTGTTGTCTTGGACATCCCGGCGGACTATCCGGTTCCCATCATTTTAGGGAGACCTTTCCTAGCCACTTCCGGATGCTTGGTGGATTGTAAAAATAGAATTCTCTCCTTCAACATTGGAGAAGAGAACATCAAGTTCAAGCTGTCCACAATGATGAAAGGGTCAACCCTTGATGAAGATGTATTCAACATTGTCGAGCAAGAGGAGTCTAGAGAAGTTGTGAGCTCGATCTTGATCAAGGACCCCTTGGAGAAGGTTCTTAGCTTAAGTTTGATGGAGGAAGGTGTTGAGGAGACTTGAAATGAAGAAATCAAGGCCTTGGAAGCATTAGAAAAGGAGACAAGAGCTGAGTTTGAAGTTCACGAGAGCATGCTAAGTACCTGTAAGAACCATGGTCGTGGAAGGAGTTCCACGGCCGTAGAACTCTCTGGAGAGCTCCGAAGAGCAAGCCTTGCAAGGTCCATGGCCGTGGATCTGCCAGGATCCGTGGACCTGCCCGTGGTTTCCCCAGAAGCAGCCCTTATTGTTGATCAAGCTTCAAGGAGCCTTGGAGAGCCTTCATTTGTTTTGGATTCATCTCAACCAACGTTATTTGGATCGTCTCCGTTCGATAAAGGTCCTCCTAAACTTGAACTCAAACCCCTTCCCTCTCATTTGAAGTATGCTTTTCTTGGTAATAACTCTACATATCCGGTGATTGTGAATGCATGCTTGAATGATGATGAACTTGCTAAGTTGTTGCATGAGCTAAGATTGCATAGGAAAGCCATTGGCTATACTATTGATGATTTAGTTGGCATAAAACCTTCTTTGTGCATGCATAAGATATTGATGGAAGATAACCATAAACCCTCTATTGAACATCAAAGAAGATTGAATCCTATAATGAAAGAGGTGGTCAAGAAAGAGATCATTAAGTTGCTAGATGCAGGAATCATCTACCCTATTTCGGATAGTAAGTGGGTTAGTCCCGTTCATCTAGTTCCCAAGAAGGGTGGGATGACCGTAGTGACTAATGAGAACAATGAACTAATCCCAACTAGGACGGTTACGGGATGGAGGATGTGTATTGACTATAGGAAATTGAACATGGCCTCTAGGAAAGATCACTTCCCTCTTCCTTTCATTGACCAAATGCTAGAGAGGTTAGCTCAACATTCTCATTTTTGCTATTTAGATGGCTATAGTGGATTCTTCCAAATCCCTATCCACCCCGATGACCAAGAGAAAACCACATTTACATGTCCATGGGGAACTTTTGCATATAGGAGAATGCCATTTGGGTTGTGTAATGCACCCGCCACCTTCCAAAGGTGTATGATGGCTATATTTTCTGAGTACATTAAGAATATCATGGAAGTGTTTATGGATGATTTTTCTGTTTATGGATCTTCCTTTGATGATTGCCTAGCTAACTTGTCCTTAGTACTTAAAAGATGTGAGGAGACAAATCTTGTCTTGAATTGGGAAAAATGCCACTTCATGGTAAGTGAAGGTATTGTGTTGGGACACTTGGTGTCCAACCGTGGCATTGAGGATGATAGGGCCAAGATTGAAACGATAGAAAAGTTGCCACCACCTACCTCGGTGAAGGGGGTAAGGAGTTTCTTAGGGCATGCCGGTTTTTACCGGAGGTTTATTAAAGACTTCTCTAAAATTTCTAAGCCTCTTACTAACCTACTAATGAAAGATGTCGAGTTTGTTTTCTCCAAGGATTGCCTTGAGGCTTTTTGTAAGTTGAAGAACGCTTTGATCTCCGCACCTATCATGCAACCTCCGGATTGGAGTTTACCGTTTGAAATCATGTGTGATGCAAGTGATGTAGCCGTTGGGGTTGTTTTGGGGCAAAGGAAAGATGGGCGCACACATGCCATTTATTATGCTAGCAAGACGCTAGATGACGCCCAACTCAATTATGCTACCACCGAGAAAGAGTTACTAGCGATGGTGTATGCCTTTGAGAAGTTCCGCTCATATCTTGTTGGAGCGAAGGTCATAGTGTATACGGATCATGCTGCGATCCGTTATTTGCTTACCAAGAAGGATGTCAAGCCTAGGTTGATTCGGTGGATCCTTCTTCTTCAAGAATTTGATTTGGAAATCCGGGACAAGAAGGGGTCCGAAAACTCTGTAGCGGATCACCTTAGTAGACTCCCACCGTTAGAACTTTAAAGAGATGACATCCCGATTGATGACTCATTCCGGGATGAGCAATTGCAAATGGTGGAGGAGTGCTTGTTCCAAGTGTCTAGAGGAAGTGAGCCATGGTATGCCGACATTGTGAACTATTTTGTATGTAAGGAAGTGCCTCCCGGTTTGTCATACGCCCAAAGAAAGAAGTTCTTCAAAGATGTGAGGCACTACTATTGGAGTGAACCACTTTTGTTCAAGAGAGGGCCGGATGGAGTCTTTAGAAGATGCATACCGGAGGATGAGATGGAGAGTGTGATCCGCCATTGTCATTCCTTGCCATGTGGAGGGCATGCTAGCTCACACAAGACATGTGCTAAGGTGTTGCAATTGGGCTTCTTTTGGCCAAGTTTGTTCAAGGATGTGCAAAACTTTGTGGTAGCTTGTGATGCTTGCCAAAGAACGGGCAACATCTCAAGGAGGAATGAGATGCCCTTGAACAACATACAAGAAGTGGAAATATTTGATGTGTGGGGTGTGGACTTCATGGGACCATTCCCCTCTTCATGTGGCAACCTCTACATCCTATTGGCGGTTGACTACGTTTCAAGATGGGTAGAGGCAACAACTTCTCCTACAAATGATGCCAAGGTTGTGGTGCGGTTCTTCAACCAAGTGATCTTCCCTAGGTTTGGAACACCAAGGGTGATCATAAGTGATGGAGGGAAGCATTTCACTAATAGGAACTTTGGGGCACTTTTGGCTAAGTATGGGGTAACTCATAAGGTGGCAACACCTTACCATCCCCAAACTAGTGGCCAAGTGGAGATCTCCAACCGGGAGATAAAGGGAATTCTTGAGAAGACGGTCTCTAGGACAAGAAAGGATTGGGCTATGAAGCTCGATGATGCCTTGTGGGCATATAGAACCGCTTTCAAGACACCGATTGGCACCACTCCTTACAAGTTAGTCTATGGCAAGTCTTGCCACCTTCCGGTAGAGATGGAGCATAGAGCTTATTGGGCCATTAAGTGGCTAAATTTTGACCTCAAGGAGGCCGGTGAGAAGAGATTGCTTGACATGAATGCTCTTGAGGAGATCCGTTTGGATGCTTACGAAAATGCCCGGATCTACAAGGAGAGGACCAAACGATGGCATGACAAGCGCCTCATCCCGAAGGAGTTGAGTGAAGGCGACCTTGTCCTTCTCTTCAACTCAAGGTTGCGGCTCTTCCCCGGAAAGATAAAGTCGAGGTAGACCGGTCCTTATGTGGTGAAGAAGATCTTTCCCCATGGAGCTATTGAGATAGGAGGGGAGCATTGTGGAGATTTCAAGGTGAATAGGCACCGGTTGAAGAAGTATATCCCAGGAGCTCCGGTGGATATGATTGCCCCACTTCACCTAGAATGAGACGCCCCCGAGTTTGGTTAAGCTAATGACCTTAAAGAAGCGCTTGATGGGAGGCAACCCATTGGTAACGTTTTCCCCTTTTCGTTTTTGTTTTTGTTTTGATTTTTCTGTTTTTTGTGTGTTTGCAAGATAATGAATGCTTATTGGGCCATTAAGTGGCTAAATTTTGACCTCAAGGAGGCCGGTGAGAAGAGATTGCTTGACATGAATGCTCTTGAGGAGATCCGTTTGGATGCTTACGAAAATGCCCGGATCTACAAGGAGAGGACCAAACGATGGCATGACAAGCGCCTCATCCCGAAGGAGTTGAGTGAAAGCGACCTTGTCCTTCTCTTCAACTCAAGGTTGCGGCTCTTCCCCGGAAAGCTAAAGTCGAGGTGGTCTGGTCCTTATGTGGTGAAGAAGATCTTTCCCCATGGAGCTATTGAGATAGGAGGGGAGCATTGTGGAGATTTCAAGGTGAATGGGCACCAGTTGAAGAAGTATATCCCGGGAGCTCCGGTGGTTTGCCCCACTTCACCTAGAATGAGACGCCCCCGAGTTTGGTCAAGCTAATTACCTTAAAGAAGCGCTTGATGGGAGGCAACCCATTGGTAACGTTTTCCCCTTTTCGTTTTTGTTTTTGTTTTGATTTTTCTGTTTTTTATGTGTTTGCAAGATAATGAATGCTTATTGGGTCATTAAGTGGCTAAATTTTGACCTCAAGGAGGCCGGTGAGAAGAGATTGCTTGACATGAATGCTCTTGAGGAGATCCGTTTGGATGCTTACGAAAATGCCCGGATCTACAAGGAGAGGACCAAACGATGGCATGACAAGCGCCTCATCCCGAAGGAGTTGAGTGAAAGCGACCTTGTCCTTCTCTTCAACTCAAGGCTGTGGCTCTTCCCCGGAAAGCTAAAGTCGAGGTGGACTGGTCCTTATGTGGTGAAGAAGATCTTTCCCCATGGAGCTATTGAGATAGGAGGGGAGCATTGTGGAGATTTCAAGGTGAATGGGCACCGGTTGAAGAAGTATATCCCGGGAGCTCCGGTGGATATGATTGCCCCACTTCACCTAAAATGAGACGCCCCCGAGTTTGGTCAAGCTAATGACCTTAAAGAAGCGCTTGATGGGAGGCAACCCATTGGTAACGTTTTCCCCTTTTTGTTTTTGTTTTTGTTTTGATTTTTCTGTTTTTTGTGTGTTTGCAAGATAATGAATGCTTATTGGGCCATTAAGTGGCTAAATTTTGACCTCAAGGAGGCCGGTGAGAAGAGATTGCTTGACATGAATGCTCTTGAGGAGATCCGTTTGGATACTTACGAAAATGCCCGGATCTACAAGGAGAGGACCAAACGATGGCATGACAAGCGCCTCATCCCGAAGGAGTTGAGTGAAGGCGACCTTGTCCTTCTCTTCAACTCAAGGTTGCGGCTCTTCCCCGGAAAGCTAAAGTCGAGGTGAACCGGTCCTTATGTGGTGAAGAAGATTTTTCCCCATGGAGCTATTGAGATAGGAGGGGAGCATTGTGGAGATTTCAAGGTGAATGGGCACCGGTTGAAGAAGTATATCCCGGGAGCTCCGGTGGATATGATTGCCCCACTTCCCTAGAATGAGACGCCCCCGAGTTTGGTCAAGCTAATGACCTTAAAGAAGCGCTTGATGGGAGGCAACCCATTGGTAACGTTTTCCTTTTTTTGTTTTTGTTTTTGTTTTGATTTTTCTGTTTTTTGTGTGTTTGGTGTGTTTTGTGTGTGTGCTAGAGTCTTGGTAGCATAGAAGCCTTGTATGGCATGTGAATGATGGTGATGAACCCCTCATCAATTATGGGTGGAGCGGACGCGAAACTTGGACGGCTAGCGGTGCCTAGCGCGAGTCTCGACGCCATGATGAATACTTAGAGCTCTCTACCATCGTTGATAGGATCATCCACCATCAATCCACTTGAGTAATCCCAAATACCGAAGCAAACCATTTTTACATTGTGAGAACCCTCTTTCACTCTTCTTTACTTGAATGCCACATTGGGGACAATGTGTTTCTAAGTATGGGGTGGGGTTTGCATGATCCTTTGCATGATTAGCATCTAGGATAGTTTAATATTATCACATGTCTTGCATTGTATATACTCATTTCGAAAAAAAAATCCAAAAAAATCAAAAAATTTAAAAAATTTTGTGCTTTCTAGGCTTGGATATGACCCTAATGATGAATCTTGTCTTGTGGATTAGCTATGGATGACCTTATGTGTTAAATTGATGAATGCATATGTGGACTTGAAGTACTTATATTGAATTCCATGAATGAATTGTGATCATGATGTTTGCCTTGATTGGATTGAGTATTGAAAGTCGAAATTACATGCTAGTTCCTACACACTATCTAGGAATGAATGAGGCAATTCATCTTTCTCTACTTATCATCTTGATCATGATGTTTGAACACCTCAATTGATATAAATTTAACATCTTTTGACCCATCCGGGAATAGGAGTATGTTAGTGTGTTGATGTGTGTGAAAAACAAGTGTGGGGTGAAGATGTTGATGAAAGAATGTTATGAATGAAATGTTGAATTTGTTGTGAAAGTGTAGACAAAAATATAGGTTTGGGGACGTTGGTTTAAATGACGAGTAACTCGGCACCATTCACATAATCGGGTGTTTGTGCCTTGCCAAAGTCAAATAAACCAATATAGTCCTAACGAGCTTTGGTATGTGTGCCCGGTATGGATGCACCTCGAAAAAATAGAAAAAAAACCCGAGGACGGCTAATCACCAAGGTTTCGGCTTTTGTACACCAATGTCATTGTCTCAAAAATAAGTGAAAGAAAAAGAAAAGAAAGAAAAGATGGAGGAAATATACACTTGTGGGAAGTTGATCAAGGACAAAATTGTGGAGTTAGTTCTATTCCCGAATTAGCATCACATAGCCTAGAAAAATCTCCACCTAATCACAACGTTTCTTGGCCTTTTATCTCACAAGCCCTTATGACCTATTTGCATGTGTGTAAGACTTAGTAATCTAGATTGGATATGCTCTTGATCATCTTGACTTCTTCATTTTACATTTCATGCATGCTTTCGAGTTAAGTACAATTGTCTTTTCGTGCCTTCATTTGTTTGATGCATGATTGCTTGTCCATTGTCATGAAACATGACTATGAAGGTGATCCAATATTAGAAGCACAACTCCAAAAAGATTTTGCCATTTTTCTGCATGTATAAATCATGTCATCTCTTAGTCTATAGTTGAGAATTTGTACATACAGAAAAATCCCCACCTAATCACAACGTTTCTTGGCCTTTTATCTCACAAGCCCTTATGACCTATTTGCATGTGTGTAAGACTTAGTAATCTAGATTGGATATGCTCTTGATCATCTTGACTTCTTCATTTTACATTTCATGCATGCTTTCGAGTTAAGTACAATTGTCTTTTCGTGCCTTCATTTGTTTGATGCATGATTGCTTGTCCATTGCCATGAAACATGACTATGAAGGTGATCCAATATTAGAAGCACAACTCCAAAAAGATTTTGCCATTTTTCTGCATGTATAAATCATGTATAAATCATGTCATCTCTTGGCCTTTTATCTCACAAGCCCTTATGACCTAAGAGTTGACATGATTTATACATGCAGAAAAATGGCAAAATCTTTTTGGAGTTGTGCTTCTAATATTGGATCACCTTCATAGTCATGTTTCATGGCAATGGACAAGCAATCATGCATCAAACAAATGAAGGCACGGAAAGACAATTGTACTTAACTCGAAAGCATGCATGAAATGTAAAAATGAAGAAGTCAAGATGATCAAGAGCATATCCAATCTAGATTACTAAGTCTTACACACATGCAAATAGGTCATAAGGGCTTGTGAGATAAAAGGCCAAGAAACGTTGTGATTAGGTGGGGATTTTTCTAGGCTATGTGATGCTAATCCGGGAACAGAACTAACTCCACAATTTTGTCCTTGATTAACTTCCCACAAGTGTATATTTCCTCCATCTTTTCTTTCTTTTCTTTTTCTTTCACTTATTTTTGAGACAATGGCATTGATGTACAAAAGCCGAAACCTTGGTGATTAGCCGTCCTCGGGTTTTTTCTATTTTTCGAGGTGCATCCACACCGGGCACACATACCAAAGCTCGTTAGGACTATATTGGTTTATTTGACTTTGGTAAGGCACAAACACCCGATTATGTGAATGGTGCCGAGTTACTCGTCATTTAAACCAACGTCCCCAAACCTATATTTTTGTCTACACTTTCACAACAAATTCAGCATTTCATTCATAACAT
Source organism: Fagopyrum esculentum (assembly GCA_033239045.1). Taxonomy (NCBI): domain Eukaryota; kingdom Viridiplantae; phylum Streptophyta; class Magnoliopsida; order Caryophyllales; family Polygonaceae; genus Fagopyrum; species Fagopyrum esculentum. The sequence continues at coordinate 23,444,970 of BSUD01000008.1, read as the reverse complement.
TCTTTCATAAACATCTTCACCCCACACTTGTTTTTCACACACATCAACACACTAACATGCTCCTATTCCCGGATGGGTCAAAAGAGGTTAAATTTATATCAATTGAGGGGTTCAAACATCATGATCAAGATGAGAAGTAGAGAAAGATGAATTGCCTCATTCATTCCTAGATGGTGTGTAGGAACTAGCATGTAATTTCGACTTTCAATACTCAATCCAATCAAGGCAAACATCATGATCACAATTCATTCATGAAATTCAATATAAGTACTTCAAGTCCACATATGCATTCATCAATTTAACACATAAGGTCATTCATAGCTAATCCACAAGACAAGATTCATTATTAGGGTCATATACAAGCTTAGAAAGCACAAAAATTTTTAAATTTTCTAATTTTTTTGGATTTTTTTTTTCGAAATGAGTATATACAATGCAAGACATGTGATAATATTAAACTATCCTAGATGCTAATCATGCAAAGGATCATGCAAACCCCTAGCGAAAGTCAGCAACATTCTAGAACTTATCCCGCCAGTGGTCCATGGGAACTAAATAGTTCCGGTTCATCAACCGGTACTTTATGGCGCGCTCGGTGGGTAAGTAGGTGACGGAGCTGACAAACTCCAGGGTCGGCTCAAGGTAGGCCGGAGCTCTAATCTCAGTGAACTGCTCCAAGCCCACAGCAGATATCATCCGCCTCAAGTCCTCATCCACATGGAGGCAATCAAAAGCGGAAATCTCTAAAAATCGTGGTGCAACCACTGGCCGTGCCGCTATGCGGTCGTAGTCGACCTGGTGACGCTCGTGGATCACCGGTCTAGAGCGGCGTGAAGAAGAAGAAGGAGAAGGAGAGGATCTGTCTCTCAGAAATAACTGCCTGTCAGAACTCATCTCTGTTGTACTCTGTCAGACCACCTCGGTCTCTCTGACAAATCTCAAGATCACCTCGGCCGAGGCATAGGCCGACTGGACCGAGGCGAAGTGTTGTGCGATCGATTCTCTCAAAAATCTAGTTCTTTTCCCCCAATATCACTACCAAAGGTTCCTATGGGGTACTTAATCCTTTTTCAGCAAAATGCAGGGGCAACCAAAGCCCAAATCGAAAGAAATCAACCGGAACTTCCGGTTTGTATTTCTTAAGTCTATGACCATTGACCTTGAAGCTTCCACTCTTTTCTTTCCAAATCTCAACTGCACCATAAGGGAAAACGTGTTTCACAACATAAGGTCCGGTCAATCTAGATTTCAACTTATGTGGAAAGAGGCGGAGGCGGGAGTTGAAGAGTAGAACTAAGTCTCCTTCTTTAAGCTCCTTAGGAATGATACGCTTGTCATGCCATTTCTTCGTCCTTTCTTTATAGATCTTGGCATTCTCATAAGCGTTTAAACGCAGCTCCTCTAGCTCATTGATATCCAATAGCCGCTTCTCACCGGCTTCCTGGATGTCGAAGTTCAACCGTTTGATCGCCCAATACGCCTTGTGTTCTAACTCCACGGGCAAATGACAAAACTTCCCATATACCAAATTATAAGGGGTGGTACCAATGGGAGTCTTGAATGTGGTCTTGTAAGCCCAAAGAGCGTCGTCCAACTTCATGGACCAATCTTTCCTAGTCCTAGAGACGGTCTTCTCCAAGACTGCTTTAATTTCTCTATTTGAGATCTCGACATGTCCACTAGTTTGAGGGTGATAAGGGGTTGCCACCTTGTAGGTTACCCCATACTTTGATAAAAGTGTCTTAAACTTTCGGTTGATGAAACGCGTCCCTCCATCGCTGATGATGATGCGTGGAGTCCCAAAACGTGGAAAGATAGTCCTGTTAAAGAACTTCACAATCACCATGGCATCATTAGTGGGAGAGGCAATGGCTTCAACCCATCTAGAGACGTAGTCGACAACTAGGAGAATGTAGAGGTTTCCTCCGGATGATGGGAAAGGTCCCATGAAATCTACTCCCCATACATCAAAGATCTCAACCTCCTGTATGTTATTGAGTGGCATCTCATTCCTTCTAGATAAGTTCCCTGTTCTTTGGCATGCATCACAAGAGAAAACAAACGTTTGCACATCCTTAAATAATGTAGGCCAAAAGAAACCGGAACGTAATACCTTAGCGCATGTCTTGTTGGCACTACCATGCCCTCCACAAGGGAGTGAGTGACAATGCCGTATGACGCTATTAACTTCATCTTCCGGAATGCATCTTCGAAGCATCCCATCCGGACCTCTCTTGAATAGCAGCGGTTCATCCCAGTAGTAATGGCGTACATCCATGAAGAATTTCTTCCTTTGAGTGTACGTCAATCCGGGTGGTATTTCCTCGCAAACAAGATAATTAACAATATCAGCATACCAAGGTCCTTTATTATCAGAAATTTGGTGGAGAGAATGTTCCACCAACTGAGGATGAATGTCAGAAAAAGGAGTAAGAAGTTTGTTATTCTCAGAAGTCTCAGTTGACATCATCTCGCTTTCGACCTCGGTCGAGGTCCAGAGAGGTTGACCGAGATGTTCTTCAGTCACCTCGCTTGGTCCAGAAAGTGCCTCGGTCGAGGTACTGCAACTAGAACCGAAATTGGAGATCTTCTTCTTCTGGATTAGTCTTTCAGTTTTAGGTCATGGATCTTCTTCCAGCGTCTTCAAGGTCTGTATATCTGTATCACAAGAAGCATCTATACCTTCCTCCATTAAGCTAAAGCTAATAACTTTTTCAAGTGGATCTTTAATAAGGATAGAGCTCACCAATTCTCTTGATTCTTCTTCATCATAGATGTTGAATATATCATCTCCTAGCTGCTCTCCCTTCATTGCCGCAAGTAATGCAAACTCCACTTCATCTCCGCCAATGTTGAACTTTAGCTTGGCATTCTTACAATCCACATTGTAACCCAAGGTTGCTAGAAATGGTCTCCCGAGAATGATAGGAACGGGATAATCTGCGGGAATGTCAAGCACAACAAAGTCTATAGGTAAATAGAAGTTACCTAACTTAACCGGAACGTCCTCCAAAATGCCCACGGGATAGGTAATGGAGCGGTCCGCCATGTATAATTGTATCTTCACCGGCTTGGGCTCTCCAAGTCCGATCTTCACACATAGCTCCAGCGGAATGGTGCTCACGCTGGCTCCTAGATCACATAAGGCTTCACAAGTGATATCCCCAACTTGAATGGGAATGCAAAATGAGCCGGGATCTCTCAACTTGGGTGGCATCTTCTCCTTCATGATTTGAATAAGCTCCGAGGATTTAGATGTCATCCTCACTTCACCAAAGTCTTCCAACTTCCTCTTCCTTGATAGAATCTCTTTCAAGAACTTCCCATAGGCGGGCATCCCTAGAATAACATCAAGGAAAGGGATATTAATGTGTAGTTTATTCATCAAGTCAAGGAACTTACCAAAATGCTTGTCTAGATGTGCTCTGGCTCTTGACTGGGGGAATGGCAGTGGTGGTTTATATGCAGGAGGTGGAATATAAACTTCAGTTTTCTCCTCCGCTTTCTGTGGCTCCACCTCGGTTGGCATCTCGGCCGAAGTGTTATTTGACTGTACCTGGACCGAGGTGGTCTTCGTTTGTACTGGCATCGATCGAGGCACTGGATCTGCAGTCTTCAGTCCGCTTCTCGTTGTTATTGCCATGATCTGTCCTTTAGGGTTGCTTTCCGTCCTTGCTAGAAGCTTCCCTAGATCTCTTGGCGCTTCATTCGCTTTGTTAAAGAATTGTTGTTCTAAGGCTTTTTGTGCCTTCGAAAATGAAGTCATGGACGTCTCCATAGAGGTGAGCTTGATCAAGATGGCCTCCAGCACCGCATCTTTCTTTTCCGGCTGGGACGAACTCGATCCTTGCTCCTGGCTCTTCAATGGAGTGGAAGAAGAAGAAGAAGAAGAAGAAGAGAGGAAAGGATTAGAGGAGTCATTCGAATTGGAGTTAGAGTAAGGGTTACCCGAATTTTGGTTGTTTGCCCTCCAATTATTGTTCTTGGATCCTCTATTGTTGTTGTAGTTGTTGTTCCGGGAACCGTTGTTGTTACGATATCCATTGTTGTTCCTTGATCCTTGATCTTCCTTCTTGGTTTGAGCAACTAAGAGTTCCTTCAATTGTTTCACATCATTCTTCAAAGAAGTGAGTTGATCATTGTTAGGTGGACCATCTTGAAACTTGACTCTTTTAACTCCACCTTCAGCTCCTTGGTGGGAGTACTTCTCCATGTGCAAAGCTTGCTTCTCTATGAACTCCCAAGCTTCGTCAATCAGCATGTCCATGAACGTGCCGGCGGATAGTAGTTGAAGGTTGAACTGGGTGTTTCCGTTCAGTCCCTTGAAGTATATCTCCAACAACTCTATCTTTGGAATCCCATGATGTGGGCAATCCAAAAGAATGTCTTTAAATCTCTCCCATGACTTGGACAAGCTCTCCTTGTCCTTTATGATGAATGCATTAATCTTCCCTCTCATTTCAACAGTTTTAGAGGGGGAAAGAATTTAGTTAAGAACTCCGTCGTCATCTCCTCCCAAGTATTGATTTTTTCTGGAGGAAGAGATTGATACCAAGTAAGTGCTCTATCTTTCAAAGAGAAGTAGAAAGGCCTTAGCTTGTAATTGTTGTTTTCCAGCCTTGAAGGTCTCAAGGTCTCCATCAAAATCTCATAGTTTTGTAGATGTTGATGCGGGAGCTTCCCTCTCTAGCCCTCCAAACTGGCATTGGCGAATCATGGAAAGAACTTGCGGTCGAAGCTCAAAATCATGGTCCGTTGGATCACCTAGGTTGACTCCTGAACGTCTCAGTTGTTGATTGGGGTCCATCCTTTGCCCTAGGGTCTGTGGAATACCTGTAAAAAGAGCATCTCGGACTGGCATCCGAGGTAGAAGTATCTCGGCCGGGGCAGCATATACTAGATTATGCCTCGGTCGAGGATCTGGAATAGGTTCTTGCCTCGGTCGAGGATCTGGGTTCGGTCGAGGTAGATACTAGTCTCGTAAAGCCGCCATATCTGCTTCGATCGCCTCAGTCCTTGTGCGAGTTTCTTCCCTTTCCAGTCTTAGCTCTTCCTTGCTGAGGCGTAGTTGTTCTAACGCCTCCTTCAATTCGGCCTCAAGATCGCGATTATCCTGATTGGCCATCTTCGCTTCTTCCAAGCGTCTTTTGTATGTCTTTTCTGGTTCGGGATCGTAAGGAACGATTTCCTTCCCAGCGCGGGTTCTTCGCATAAACCTAAGAAAAAGAACCTGCAAAAGTCACTCAAGTAGAGTGGTTAGTAGAAACAGGCGCAAGCGCCCCAAAAGCCAACCGCAACCGGCTCGGTCTAGACCAAGTCCCCGGCAACGGCGCCAAAAACTTGTTCGGTCCAAACGGTGTGTGCAAGCTTTAAATTTATAACCCTAGATGTAATCTTAAAACAAGGATGCGAACCCGCAGTGTACGGGTCAATCGTAGTAAAAAGCAAGAAATTCCAGGGGTCGATCACAGGGACCTAGTGAAACAAAGCAGGTGTAGGTAGTCTATCTAATTACTAACCACAAAAGCGATTAAAGCAATCAAAGATGATAAAAAAGTCAATTAAGAAAATATGCAATTCTAGGGATTAAAGCATCTAGTTGTGGTTCCAACTCAAGATCTAAAGATAAGCGGACAAAGCTGAGATTTTTGCAAAGGGAAGGTGTTTCTAAAGTGGAATAGATCACCGGGTAAGTCTCACTACTCACTAATCCCAAACCGTAACTCCTATTACCGGGTAAGTCTCAAGGAATTAAGGAAAAGAACTATAACCTCAAACCAACACACCACCTAAGGGAATAGAATCAACCTTTACCGGGTAAGTCTTAGGCTAACTCACAAAGATGAAATGAAAGCACACTCAAACCCCAATAATTGATATACCTTTATTACCTACACTTATGATCTTTGGTAGAAAAACAAAGGAATTACCGGGTGAGTCTCATCCTAAGCTTGCATTGAACCAGGAAAGGTGTAATAAGAATAGGATTTGGCAAACTCTAACACTTAACTCTCAGTTTCGGATCAGAAAAGGTCACCTCGGTCAGACGAATTCCACCCCAACCGAGATGTTCATCAACTGAGCGAGATGTTCTAGGGTTAAGGATAAAGACTCGAGCTTTCAGGGTCCTACTGGAATTTAAGATTATTCTATCATCGTTTTTCCCACAACCTTCAGCCAATCACCCTAGAATCACACAAGGAAATTAGCCACTCATCATCATGAAAGCAATAATCAAATATAAGGGAAGAAAGTGAATAATTGAACACAAAAACCTTAAGAGAAAGGCTTCAATAACTGAATCAATTATCAAACAAACAAGTGTTTCTTGGATCACAATCCAACAAGACAATCAACAAGAAGGGAATCTAAGAAAGTCTTACAAAACCCTTCACAAAAGCTATAAAAGCTATCAACTTTCTTCCTTCAATCTTCCTTCAACCTTCAAAAAGGTTCTTCAAATCTCCCAACTGTAGTGGGGTGTAATGGCTGTCTAAGCAATGTTTCCAGTTGTAAGCGGATTATAGCGGATGTCGGATTTGTGGAAAATCCAACCCTTTTTATAGGAAAATTATCTCCCAAAGATAAAATATCTTAGAAAGATATTTTCCCATAAAATAGGTAATATATATAAGATGAATTATCTTCTTCCTTCCAGGAAGCCAGCCTAAAAATATAAGATCCTCATTCCAAAAATAAAAGATCTCAGCCAAGAATAAAATATATCTCGCCGCGTCCAAGGTGTTCGCCTCGGTTGAGCAGCTCCTCTAGATCACCTTGGTCGAGATGGTACTTTAGCTGACCGAGGTGACTCTAAACTGAATGTGAAATCTCTCAAATCTGGTCCAAAGTGAATCTTCAATCCATTTCCATGATTCCTGGATTCTTCCTTAAGCTTCTGAATATAGCTTCAATGACTCCTTAGTTCCTTTAGCTCTATTTTGATGCAAAACGTGTCATTTTACCTACGATTACAACGAAACTTGGTGTAGACCTCGATTCCCACAAAGGTAGATGAAATAGCAAAAAAAATCACATAATATACATCCAAACATGCAGATTATTGAAGATAAAACGTCTAAACAAGTCCCAAAATATAGACTATAATTCATGCTATCAGGCTGCTCACTACCACCGGATCACTCAACCGCTTTCATAACCTGCAAGGCATCTACAAAGTGGTATAAAACCGTTAGCTAACATTCTAAGCATTAGGATAAAGGTAAAGGCACATATACATATAAGGAAGACAGTCACACACAACATGCATACACTCAAGTCCGTTTATTATCTTTATTTATGTTATCCCTTTACTAATTCAACTTTGATTTGTGACACGAGAATCCCCGAGACTCGCCTCTGTCCCCGTTTATCAGCAAGGAATGGTTTTGATGCATCAAACCGTCTAACTACCCGGGCTAGTGGCAGAGAACCTCCTAGCTCTCGTAAGAGCTAGGAAGTGATGTCACCGCCTGTTATCATACACTTGGCCAATACAAACTACAAAGGTCGAATTCCGGTTCGTTGTTTTATCATAACTTAACACACACCACCACTACACATCATACTAATACACAAAATCTAGCTAAGTAAGTCCGTGGACTTACCTGACTCAAAGCTAAACCCGATAGAATCTCTCTCAACTTCCCGTGGGAAGGTACGCGACGCCTGGTTAAGACAAGGCACAAAGATCAACATCTCTCTAACAAGATAGAAGTCCTTAGACTTCTAGTTCTAATAATCTTGATAAGATCATTCAACTCATAAGCGAGGTCAACACCCTCAGTCCACTGCACTATAAGCTCCCATCATGATCATACTAACATATGAACCACTAACCTTGAAGATCCCAATGATCTTACAAAAATCATAACAACCAACAAACCAACAACTCTCACAAAGTAACCCTAGGGTCCAAAGCCACTACTTTGCAATCCATATCAAGCTATGCTAAGTCAGCCTAACATGATACTAAGATGCATCAAACTCTAAGATACGGAAAGGAAAGGAGAGAACAAGAAATCGGTGACCTACTGGTGAAGAGACACGACCGCGGAAACTCAGAAGTTGCCCTTGCGGTTTGCAGACACCGCCCCACGGTTTACAAATGCCACCCCACGGTGAACAGTGTCCGCCCCGCGGCTGTACTCCAGAAACGCCGATTCTTCGGTTCTTCGATGTGCAACAACCCTCCTATTGCATCCTTTGATGCTATGATCGTCCCTTAGTTTCCACCACAAGATCCCAACCCTTCTCCATGGCCTAAGAAATCAAGAACAAAAGAAATAACAAGAGAGGACTCTCTTGAGTGAATCCATGGCTCTTACCCCTCTAGGGAGCATGAAGGAAGTAGAAAGGAGAAGAGAAGAAGGAGATGACTTACTCTGTATCACGTCTGTGCAGTCCACACCTTTGCTTGGCAGCTTCAAGAGGAGGAGAAGGCTATGATAGAGAATGGAGGAGAAGGAGAGGAAGAAAAAATGAGGATGTAGAAAGAAGTAACGTGAAATGAGAAGTGGGAGGAGATTAAGGCTGCATCAAATGGGAAGACCATGGGTCAAGCAGCCCAAAGATCACCCATAGTAAAGGTAGTCGGAAACCATAAATGAAGAAACGAAAGTCGCAGGACATCCAAGCCGCGATCGCGGAAGGCCGCGACCGCGGGTCTCCTAAGCTGCAAGGGCGGTAGCCTCCACTAAAGGCTACTAACGTTGCTCGTCAATGGAACCAAAATTCAGGGCGTTACACTTGGCTAGTGGTAGCTTGAAAGTTCCTGTTATTGTTGAAATTTCTCGGTTCTTGGTAACTTCCTCCTCCCATGTGGTTCACATCTTGCTATTTAGGCGCCAACCTAGCTTGTGCTGACCCTTGAGCTTGAGCTTGAGATTTCAACAACTCCTTGAAGACTTAATCTCATTGTTAATAACATCTAATTGAGCATTATTTGTAGGAGTTATACTAACCTCTTGGACTCCGTGATTTCGGAGTCTCTCTTCAGTCTTTCTATGGGAATATCTTTCAATAACAAGAGCTTGTTTCTCAATAAATTTACATGCATAAAGTCCCTACAAAAAGGGGTTGAAGTTTAAAGTGGCTATCCTTATCCAAGCCTTTGAAGTAGATCTCTACCAACTCATCTTAAGAATACCATGATAAGGACAATCAAGTAGAAGGTCTTTAAACCTTTCTCAAGACTTGAACAAGCTTTCCTTGTCTTTCATTAAGAATGCATTGATTTTTTGTCTAAGCTCCGTTGTCTTGGAAGGTGGGAAAATTTTGGTGAGGAATTCAGTGATCATATCCCCCAAGTGCTAACTCTTCCAGATGGTATAGATCGATATCAAACAAGGGCTTTATCCTTTAGAGAAAAGGAAAATCCCTTCAACTTGTGGCTATCATCCTCTAATCTTGGAGGCCTCAAAGTCTCCATTAGTGTTTAATAATTCAGCAAGTGTTGGTGTGGAGACTCCCCCTCCAATCCTCCAAATTGGCTTTGACGGATCATTTGAAGGACTTCCGGATAAAGTTCATAACCATGATCGGCAGGATTTTGAGATTTACTCCCGGTCGGTGAACTCATTGGGTTGGATCCATTCTTTGTCCAAGAGTTTGTGGTGCTCTCATAATTGGGTCAAATCTAACGTTCCTCACCGGTAGGTGAGGTGCGGGCACTTGGTTAGCTCTAATCTCCGTGAGTTCCCTCATAATTTTCTCGTTCCTTTCAGATACAACTCTTCTTTGCTCTGGCAAGGCTTCCAATGCGTCATACAACTCAACTTGTAAATCTCTTTCGGCCATCTCGTTCTTCTGTGAAGAATAATAGGGTTCTCCTGAATAAGAGAATAAAAGCAAAAACAAGCGAGATCAAACGTATAAACGAAAATAATAAAAACCACAAATTAATCTAGACCTAGTCCTCGGCAACGACACCAAAAACTTATTAGCTCCAAAACATTCGTGTATATGAAGGAAAATAGTCTTAAATTTATACCAAAAATAAAAGCAATAGCGAATCCGTAGTGTACGGATTAATCGCAATAAAAGCAAGTAATCTAGGATCGATCACAAGGAATGAGGTGAAATCTATATGTGGCAGATCAATGATATAGCTAGAGAAATAAATGAAAGAGACAAAAGCAATAAAGATGAATGATGCGATAATCAGGAAAATGCAAATTCTAGAGATCAAAGTATCCAGTTGTGATTTTCGATTCAAGACTTCTAAACATCTGGGACAAAGTTGGGATTGCTAGGGAAAGGTGTTTGTCCGATGGGAATGATCACGGGGAAGGTCTCACAAACCACTATCAGTAACCAAGGCTCCTATCACCGGGTAAGTCTCTAGGAATTAAGGAAAAGAACAAAATTCAAAACTAACCACTCAACCTAAGGGTCAAGAACTAACCTTCACCGGGTAGATCTCTAGCTCGCTCACAAAGGCAAGGGGTTTGACTCACTCAAACCAACAAAGGAATAGAATCCTTTGTTACCTAGAGGGATCTAAGGGTATAAAACTTGGGTGATCTATAACTTAGGCTCAAGAATATATCATGAACGGATCAATAAAAAAATATCTCGTTTGTTCTTACTCAAATCTCAGCCGAGATTCCTGAGTACAGTCCGAGATTTGTAACTATGTAGGTTAAAATCAACCTTCAGGGTCCATTCTAACTTAAAGATTCATTCTATCATCATCTATACCACAACCATCAACTCATCACCCTGAATCGCAAGAGTTTTAGCCAACAACAATCATATTCAAGTCAAATAAGATATATGGTATCAAACAAGACATAAAACCAAAATATAAACGAAAAGGGCAAAGAATACTTAGCAAACAATCTCTAAATATCAAACTAAATTAATGAATAACAAAGGTTCGATCAAGTGTTCCAACAACGTAAAACAACAACTAAGTATATCCCTTCAAGAATACTCACAAAACCTTGTAATTAACTATGCAAATCTTTGATCACTTGATGTTGTTCTTCTTCTAACTTGCTACCGCCGTCTTTCTCTGCGTTCTGAACTCTACCAAACTACTGTAAAAACTTGTCGTGTCGGCCCTCTCCAACCCTCGCCGCAACCTCCTCTTTTAATAATAAAAAACTAGGGTTTATGACGTACGGGTCATGGGCCTTTTTTTAGCGATATATCGGACGAACCCGAAATAAATCCCGTTCGAGATTTTGGTCGATATTACTCCCTGCATTGAGAATCTCGGATGACCCAAATATATCTCAGCCGAGATTTTGTGACAGTATCAGAGTCTACTCCGGGGTATCAGAGTACGCTCCGGGTGCATGCTCCTAGCTTCCTTTGCTCTTTTTTATGCTCCAATGTAGTCCAATATGTTGTCCTTTCGACTCCTTATACTTTTATGCTTCCTTTTGATCCAAAATGTGCCATATTTCCTACAATTGCAACAAAGCCACGTGTAGACCTCCATTCTCACGAAGTAGGCAAATAATAACATAATTGATATAGATATATGTCCATGCATACAAAACAAAAGGAAAAATATATCTTAATTGATACCTAAACTAAGGTCATAATTTATGTCATCAAACGCCATATTCATTGAGTTTGTCAGATACCGAGCCCAACCCAATAATTTTTCTCTATCCGAAAAATATCCATGAAGCACAAATTTTGATGAAAAATCGGTACCGAATGCACGAGAATATTCCATAAGATCCTAAATAAAATAAGATATAGTATTATTTCTAAAATTCATGTATTATATTCTTAAATGCGTAAAAATAATCCAACTAATTGAAAATTTTAATTTTCTATTCTAACATGTCTAGAACTAGTCCTATTAATACAACAATTTTGGTTCACTATTTCAAACACGTCTAAAAATAATCCAACTAATTCAACAATTCCGGTTCTCTACTCAAACACGTCTAAAACTAATCCGACTAATTCTAAAATTCCGATTCTTTATTCTAACATTGTCTAAAAGTAATTAAATAAAATATAAATTGTACACTTACTTCAAGTTGTGCAAGAAGTTCTTCCGGATCACTATATTTATCCACTTTGAACGACATAATAGAGCTTTCACCATCGGATTCTACACCGGCTTCTTTTGAAAACGTTGACATTCGAACAACCTTTTACGGATTTGTCTATAGACGTTGTTGTAACACCCCAAATCCACGGGACTTGGAGTGTCACATTGGGTTAGGATCTCACAATGGATCCTGACCCTAGCCTCACAACAAGTTCACTGAATCTTACAACAAGGCACAGGTAGATTAAAACCAATTACATAGAAGTTGTATATGATACATCAAAAGAGTTTACAAACTCAAAGCCGAGTACAAAACATCAAACCACAACATCTTATACAAAAGATCCCATATCCCGCGCATCATAATGTACAAAAGTCCTCGGCTGGCCACACCATCTGTCTCACCCTGCAGTCTTCCTAACCTGCAGATCATCTACAACACGGTATGAAACCGTTAGCTACAGCAATGAAAAGCATGAAGGTAATAGCACAACCATACATCAACATCTCATACATGCAATGCCACACACATTCATTTATTATCTTTCAATAATTATTCCATTACTAATTCAACTTTTTTTGTAACACGAGGATCCTAAATAAATGTAATAAATGGTCATCCTAGTCCGGTTTCCAGGCACCTCCCTGTGTTACTGGCTTCCAGGCACCTCCTCCTAACCAGTAGGCAAAGACCGGTGGTTACCGCCCGTTATAATACACTTGGGCCAAATAAATGTAATAAATGGTCATCCTAGTCCGGTTTAGTTAATAAATGCACAATCATATGAACACACACAACTATCACAATCATACAATCCACAACTGCACGCTAAGTAAGTCCTATGGACTTACCTGATATACTCGTAACCTGTACCACGTCACAGCTTCCCCTTGGGGAAGTAATTAACGCCTGCAATAGCAGGACACACACAATCACATACTGTAAAGGTTAGGAGACTCGTCTCACTAACCACAACCAACCTATATCTCAAATCTAAACATCAGATCCTCAACACATTCATAAATGCCTAAGGCATATCCTCAATGTAATAACTAGGATTTCCGAATTCTAATTGTTGATTAACTTAATCGTTGATAGTAATTGACATATAACTCGCGAAGATTTCGCAAGTGATGAGTATGAGTCCCACCGTTATGTTCCTCGTGTAATTTTGGACGTTTGGAGAAATTTTTACTTTTTCCCCCGGGTAATTATTTTTACCCTCCGGTGTTATTTGGAGCATTTGGGAGCTCCAATTAATAAAAATGCAGTTGAAAGAAATGATCAGGACATCGGATATGTCCTAGATACGAAATAATATAAACAGGCCAAAAGAGTCTCTACTTCGATTCTTAGCGGTTAAGAAATACGGCTTAGGAATGCCCATTTTCCGAGAAAGTCACGGAATATATATCCTGATAATACTCCGAATTTTATATTCCAATTTCATAAAGTTTGGACACCGGAAAATATAACCGCGTTTCAATTAAATATTTTGAATAAACATTATTATATTATATATATATATATATATATATAAAATAAAAAAAACAAATAAAACTTACCTACAAGATCTAAAGTGGCGCTGCATGCTTCATTTCAACTTGTACAATTAATAAATATATATATATATATATATATATATATATATATATATATATATATATATATATATATATATATAAAGAAGAGGTGGCTTGCATACTTATCTCCCATTTCACATTCATATTGGAATGTTACAGAGCGAAGAAACGAAAGCGAACGTATAATCCATATTTCAATCCTTCACAAATCCCTCATCTTCGATCTAATTTCAAATTCGTTTGTACCATCGAGTCCCTTATCTTGTTCTCTTCAGCGTGGTACAAAGTTATTTCCCGTTTGTTAGTTTTTTGGTGAAGCTTCCGTTTACCGCTATCGGAGCACCGACGACCACCGCAAGTCATCGGACGCGGAGTTTATTACCATGCTCTTACTCCCTGCATTGTCAGGAGTCTATATCTTCTTCCGGATTGTATATCGGGTTAGTAACGAATAAGTTATGAATTTATTCGTTTTCCGTATTGCGGGTTAATATAAATTGACCTTAAGTTTGTTAAAATGGATAATTGGAAATTCCATTATGATGGTTACATTATTTTGGTAATTATGAGACTTTTAGTTTGATGATGATATCATGAGTTGGATATATGCCCTGATGTGGCTTTAAGGTTTAGCATATTATTCGAGGTTATAGGATGTATATGATTCCTATTGATCCCTTTGGGTCTAGGTGTGACCCTTTGCT
>BSUD01000008.1:23394456-23430653 GCA_033239045.1 Fagopyrum esculentum | reverse complement strand
AAACTTACCTACAAGATCTAAAGTGGCGCTGCATGCTTCATTTCAACTTGTACAATTAATAAATATATATATATATATATATATATATATATATATATATATATATATATATATATATATATATATATAAAGAAGAGGTGGCTTGCATACTTATCTCCCATTTCACATTCATATTGGAATGTTACAGAGCGAAGAAACGAAAGCGAACGTATAATCCATATTTCAATCCTTCACAAATCCCTCATCTTCGATCTAATTTCAAATTCGTTTGTACCATCGAGTCCCTTATCTTGTTCTCTTCAGCGTGGTACAAAGTTATTTCCCGTTTGTTAGTTTTTTGGTGAAGCTTCCGTTTACCGCTATCGGAGCACCGACGACCACCGCAAGTCATCGGACGCGGAGTTTATTACCATGCTCTTACTCCCTGCATTGTCAGGAGTCTATATCTTCTTCCGGATTGTATATCGGGTTAGTAACGAATAAGTTATGAATTTATTCGTTTTCCGTATTGCGGGTTAATATAAATTGACCTTAAGTTTGTTAAAATGGATAATTGGAAATTCCATTATGATGGTTACATTATTTTGGTAATTATGAGACTTTTAGTTTGATGATGATATCATGAGTTGGATATATGCCCTGATGTGGCTTTAAGGTTTAGCATATTATTCGAGGTTATAGGATGTATATGATTCCTATTGATCCCTTTGGGTCTAGGTGTGACCCTTTGCTTGATAAGAGATGTGACATCTCTTTATGCCTTGTCTATAGGCTGTGTTGTTCCTCCAGTGTTGAGGTGATCGAGTTGTGGTTGAGCTTTATACGAGGTTGAGGTAAGTCCGTAGGACTTACTTAGCTACCATTCTTATATGGGGTGTTTGTATGAGTGGTGTGTGCCTTATATGTTTGCTATGATAGCATGTGATGTCGTATTTACCGACCTATGTTTTATTAATTGCCCCACTGCGTGGCTGTGATAACCTTTCCCTTTCATCCCGCCGTGGAGTCTGGGAGGTTCTCTGATGTCAGGCCAGACCGGTTTACAGGAAGGGCGCAATCCACTCCCATAGGGTACACGGATTGTGTGACCGATACTAGTACGGCTGGCTAGCAGGCTCAGAGGCGAGGATGTATCGGTCCTCGTGTCACCTAGTTTCATATATATTATATCTATACGATTTGAGTGAATGACCATTATATTGAGATGAATAAATGGGTAAATGAGTGAAAGCATGCTGATATGTTTATCTTTCCCTATGTGTGATTGTGCTTATGCATTACTCTATATATGTGTATGGATAGCTAATGGTTATTACCATGTTGTAGATGCCCTACAGGTTAGGCATTGCTGAGTGATCTGGCAGGGTGACAGGCCGAGGACTCTCGTACATTAGGTGGTTGGTTTGGGGTTGTTGTGTTTCCCCTCCTGCGTGAGGATGATCTTTTGTACCTCCTATGTGAGGATGTCGATTTATATACTCGGCTATGTTGTTGTTTAATTTGGGTCGTACAGTTTATACTGTTTTATGCATTTGTTTTATATCTGTCAGTGCCATGTTGTAAGGTCCAGTGAACTTGTTGTCAGGCTAGGGTCAGGATCCATTGTGAGATCCTAGCCCAATGTGATATCCCGAGTCCCGCGGATTCGGGGTGTTACAGAGTTGGTATCAGAGCCAGGTTGACAACAATGGCACTTGCTACCTACAATGAGGTTTGATAGGTAAAATAAACAGAGCCCACATGGGATCTGACGTTTTCAAAGGTTTTGGTTTTAAGTGTGGTTTTGGGATAGAATGTACGAGAAGTCGTCACCTCTGCCATGGATCTCTGCAGCGTAGATATGCATATATATCTGTGTGTACTATGGATTATGTGGATGTATTATATACATATCGATACCTATGGCATATATATAGCCTTATAAGATTAGGTGCGTATATCCTACAGATGACTCAGACTAGAGTAGTATCTGTAGTGGGATGAGGTAGGGGTACACCCCCCCTCTTCCTCTAGTGGTGATAAGTCAGGGACCAGTTTTCGCTGTTGTTTCGCCTATGGCAAAGAACGAGTTTGAAGAGGCTGATCGTGTCTCCATGAGTAGATCCGAGTTTCAAGAGTATATGCAGCAAGTATAAGAGGCGGTCATAGCGGGTAGGTCTACACCGGATTTACCAACATCTATGAGATCAACTGAAGCTTCTGGATCAAAGAAGAAGCAACGGATTGAATCAGTTAGTGGAGAAGCAAAGATGAAGAATGGTGAACCAAGTCAGATACCAGGACAACCTAGTGATCCTTTGGCCATGAAGATGATTGGCAAGGAACTACAGTGTTTTAATTGCGTGAAAGTTGGGACACTGGCGAGCTGTGTGCCCAAAGGCGGCCATCATATGCTTTACAGGTTCCCTTCAAGAGTGAGATCATTCTAGGTGGACGACGAAGGTCGAGTTACCCTTCAGTTGCACATGTTGCAAGGATAGGACGATTATGTTTCGATTGTGGCTATCCAGATCATTTGCGTTCTGTGTGCCCTTTGGCACTGATAGCTTGTTTCATGATAGCATGAATTATAGTCTATATTTTGGGGTTTGATTGGACGTTTTATCTTTCATAATCTGCATGTTTGTATGTACATTATGTGATTTTACTACCATTTCATCTACCTTTGCGAGAATCGAGGTCTACACCTAGTTTCGTTGTAATTGCAGGTAATATGGTACGTATTGCATCAAAAAGGAGCAAAAGGAGTCAAGAGTCATTTGGAGCTACATTCAGGAAGCACAACCATGGATTAAAGATTTACTTTGGACCAGTTTTGAGAGATTCTACATTCAGTTATGAGTCACCTCGGTTGACCAGAGATTCATCTCGACCGAGGCGATCCAGAGACGCCGACTCGACCGAGGCGAATACCTAGGACGCGGCGAGAATATTTTATTCTTGGCTGAGATCTTTTAAAATTGGAAAGTGATCTTATATTTTTGGGCTGAGCTTCTGGAAGGAAGGAGATATGCAGAATCATATATTTTACCTATTTTTATGGGAATATATCTTCTTAAGATTTATTATCTTTGGAGGTTTATTTTTCCTATAAAAAGGGTTGGATTTTCCACAAATCCGATCATGCTTAGAGGCTGCAAACACCGCATACAGTTAGATTACATCACGCTATACGCAGCAGCCGCATCCTACTCCAATTTGGGAGAGATTTGAAGAACCTTTTTGAAGGTTGAAGGAAGATTTGAAGACTATAGCTTATAGCTTTTTGGAGAGTTTTGTAAGATTGTCTTCAATTCCTTTCCTTGATTGTCTTGTCTTGTTGGATTATTATCCAAGGAACGATTTTTGTGTGATATTTGATTCAGTTATTGAAGTGTTTTCATTAAATTCTTCTTTGTTCAAATATTCACCTTCTTCCCATATATTTAATACTTTCATTATGATGATGAGTGGCTAATTTCCTTGTGTGATTCTAGGGTGATTGGCTGAAGGTTGTGGGAAAAACAATGATAGAATGATCTTAATCACAGTAGGATCCTGAAAGTTCGAGTCTTTAACCTTAACCCTAAGCATCTCGTTCAGTCGATGAACATCTCGGCCGGGGTGGAAACTGGCTGACCGAGGTGACTTATCCGACCCTAAACTGAGAGTTAAGTGTTAGAGTTTGCCAAATCCTATTCTTATTACACCTTTCTGGTTCAAAGCAAGCTTAGGATGAGACTTACCCGGTAATTCCTTAGTTTGTGTACCAACGATCATAAGTGTAGGTAGTAAAGGTTTATCCTTTATTGGGGTTTGAGTGTGCTTCCATCCCATCTTTGTGAGTTAGCCTGAGACTTACCCGGTAAAGGTTGATTCTATTCCCTTAGATGGTGTGTTAGTTTGAGGTTATAGTTCTTTATCTTAATTCCTTGAGACTTACCCGGTAATAGGAGTTACGGTTTGGGATTAGTGTGTAGTGAGACTTACCCGGTGATCTACTTCACTTAGAAACACCTTCCCCACGCAAAAATCTCAGCTTTGTCCGCTTATCTGTAGATCTTGAGTTGGAACCACAACTAGATGCTTTAATCCCTAGAATTGCATGTTTGCTTTATTTGACATCTTATTCATCTTTGATTGTGTTACTTGCTCTTGTGGTTAGCATTAACATTAGCATACCGTATTGGACTTTGTTTCACTAAGTCCCTGTGATCGACCCCTGGAATTTTCTTGCTTTTACTACGATTGACCCGTACACTACGGGTTCGCATCCTTGTTTTAAGCTTAAGTCTAGGGTTATAAATTTAAAGCTTGCACACACCGTTTGGAGCGAACAAGTTTTTGGCGCCGATGTATCGGATATTTTCATATTCATGCTTTATCTGCATTTATATGTTTATCTGAGATTGCATGCATACTTACAGGTTATTTGATTGAGAAAAACGTCGAAACCGAAAAAAAAAAAATGGTTTTAAAAAAATTTTTGACCTCGACCGGGACAGTTCTGGCAAAACGAGGTGTTTCACCTCGGTTGAACCAAGAACACCTCGACCGAGGTGGGCGTAACAGAAAATTTTCGAAAACGATTTTTGTGTTACTTATCTGGATATGATCTCAGTGAAGATTTTGTTTACCGACTGGATTTAAATTCTTTATATGTTTGAAATGTTTTATGATATGTTTAAGTTGCTAAATGCTTTGTTTGAAATTATTGGCATGTTTAATACTTTATTTTTATCCAAATTATGTTGAATTTGAAGGTTGACACCGCAGCATAAGTTCTCTCACGTTCTTCTTGGAAAGACCAAGGCAATTCATTCTTCTTCTTCTTCTTCTTCTTGATCATGCTTAGCCCCTCATATACATATTGCCTCCCTTTACCTATCCGGGAATTTGGAAGCAAGCGAAGTGGTGAAAGCAAGTCAAAAGTTGAGAAGTGGCTGAAAGTGAAAGTGTTAGAAAGCAATAATAGGTTTGGGGAAGTCAATCATGAAGATGAGTAACTCGGCACCATTCACATAGCCGGGTGTTTGTGTCTTGCCAAAGTCGGATTGAGCGATATTCCTAACGGGTCATGGTATGTGCATCAAGGGTTTGACGCATCTCAAAGAAATTGATGATTGCGGATTTCCTAGGCTTCGGTTATTGTGCACCTCTGTCCATGCATCCCAAAAAGTAAAGTAAAAAAGAAAAAAGTGTGAAATAAGCAAAGCTTATTGGTGGAAGATGTTGCAAGTCAAAGTGAAAGTGAAGTTCATCCTTTTCCCGGATTCTAGCACCACATTACCTTACATGCATCCCTACCCTACACGTTTCTTGACCTTTCTTTTGGGAAGCCCTTGAGACCTTGAGCTTGTTGATTGACTTAGCGGTTTAAATCGGATTATACATGATTAATTTTGATAATTATGATTTATTATGCATTCTATGATTTTATGCAAAGATGAACAACTTTCCTATATTTATAAAATGTTTTGATCATATTGAGTTTTTAATTTCCAGGAAGTACTCTCTTAGAGTGATCTATGATAGTTGCACACCATAAAAATATTTTTGAAAGACTTTTTCATTGATTTTCTTGACTTATAATCCATTCTATCTTGATTTCTATATGAGGAACTTGCTTAGGGACAAGCAAGGGCTAAGTATGGGGTATTTTGATAGCATGAATTATAGTCTATATTTTGGGGTTTGTTTGGACGTTTTATCTTTCATAATCTGCATGTTTGTATGTACATTATGTGATTTTACTACCATTTCATCTACCTTTGCGAGAATCGAGGTCTACACCTAGTTTCGTTGTAATTGCAGGTAATATGGTACGTTTTGCATCAAAAAGGATCAAAAGGAGTCAAGAGTCATTTGGAGCTACATTCAGGAAGCACAACCATGGATTAAAGATTTACTTTGGACCAGTTTTGAGAGATTCTACATTCAGTTATGAGTCACCTCGGTTGACCAGAGATTCATCTCGACCGAGGCGATCCAGAGACGCCGACTCGACCGAGGCGAATACCTAGGACGCGGCGAGAATATTTTATTCTTGGCTGAGATCTTTTAAAATTGGAAAGTGATCTTATATTTTTGGGCTGAGCTTCTGGAAGGAAGGAGATATGCAGAATCATATATTTTACCTATTTTTATGGGAATATATCTTCTTAAGATTTATTATCTTTGGAGGTTTATTTTTCCTATAAAAAGGGTTGGATTTTCCACAAATCCGATCATGCTTAGATGCTTAGAGGCTGCATACACCGCATACAATCCGATTACAGCAAAGAATACGCAGCAGCCGCATCCTACTCCAATTTGGGAGAGATTTGAAGAACCTTTTTGAAGGTTGAAGGAAGATTTGAAGACTATAGCTTATAGCTTTTTGGAGAGTTTTGTAAGATTGTCTTCAATTCCTTTCCTTGATTGTCTTGTCTTGTTGGATTATTATCCAAGGAACGATTTTTGTGTGATATTTGATTCAGTTATTGAAGTGTTTTCATTAAATTCTTCTTTGTTCAAATATTCACCTTCTTCCCATATATTTAATACTTTCATTATGATGATGAGTGGCTAATTTCCTTGTGTGATTCTAGGGTGATTGGCTGAAGGTTGTGGGAAAAACAATGATAGAATGATCTTAATCACAGTAGGATCCTGAAAGTTCGAGTCTTTAACCTTAACCCTAAGCATCTCGTTCAGTCGATGAACATCTCGGCCGGGGTGGAAACTGGCTGACCGAGGTGACTTATCCGACCCTAAACTGAGAGTTAAGTGTTAGAGTTTGCCAAATCCTATTCTTATTACACCTTTCTGGTTCAAAGCAAGCTTAGGATGAGACTTACCCGGTAATTCCTTAGTTTGTGTACCAACGATCATAAGTGTAGGTAGTAAAGGTTTATCCTTTATTGGGGTTTGAGTGTGCTTCCATCCCATCTTTGTGAGTTAGCCTGAGACTTACCCGGTAAAGGTTGATTCTATTCCCTTAGATGGTGTGTTAGTTTGAGGTTATAGTTCTTTATCTTAATTCCTTGAGACTTACCCGGTAATAGGAGTTACGGTTTGGGATTAGTGTGTAGTGAGACTTACCCGGTGATCTACTTCACTTAGAAACACCTTCCCCACGCAAAAATCTCAGCTTTGTCCGCTTATCTGTAGATCTTGAGTTGGAACCACAACTAGATGCTTTAATCCCTAGAATTGCATGTTTGCTTTATTTGACATCTTATTCATCTTTGATTGTGTTACTTGCTCTTGTGGTTAGCATTAACATTAGCATACCGTATTGGACTTTGTTTCACTAAGTCCCTGTGATCGACCCCTGGAATTTTCTTGCTTTTACTACGATTGACCCGTACACTACGGGTTCGCATCCTTGTTTTAAGCTTAAGTCTAGGGTTATAAATTTAAAGCTTGCACACACCGTTTGGAGCGAACAAGTTTTTGGCGCCGTTGCCGGGGACTTGGTCTAGACCGAGCCGGTACGGTTTGCTCTTGGGGCATTTGCCCCGTGTTGTCTTACCACTCTACTTGAGTGACTTTTGCAGGTTCTTTCTTAGGTATATGCGAAGGACCCGCACTGGAAAGGAAATCGTTCCTTACGATCCCGAACCAGAAAAGACATACAAACGACGCTTAAGAGAAGCGAAGATGGCCCAACAAGACGATCACGATCTTTTGGCCCAATTGAGAGAGACGCAGGAGCAGCTACGTCTCAGTAAAGAAGAACTAAGGCAGGAAAAAGAAGAGAATCAGGCCAGGAATGCAGCAATCGAAGCTGAGATTGCAGCAATTCGGAACCAGATTCAACCTCGACCGATGCAGGATCCAGTAATTGATCCTCGACCGAGGCAGGTCCCAGTTCCTGACGCCCCGGCCGATGTGCATCCACTTCGGATGCCAGTCCGAGATGTTCTACTTGCAGGAATTCCACAAACCCTAGGTCAAAGGATGGACCCTAATCAACAGCTGAGGCGTCCAGGAGTGAACCTAGGAGATCCAGCGGACCATGACTACGAACTTCGACCACAAGTTCTAGCGATGATTCGCCAATGTCAATTCGGAGGGCTAGAGAAGGAGTCGCCGCATCAACATCTTCAAAACTACGAGATCTTGATGGAGACCTTGCGACCTCCCAGAATTGAAAATAACAACTACAAGCTAAGACCTTTCTACTTTTCTCTTAAAGATAGAGCTCTTACTTGGTATCAATCTCTTCCTGCAGGAAAGATCAGCACATGGGAAGAGATGACTACGGAATTCTTGACTAAATTCTTTCCCCCCTCAAAGACTGCTGAAATGAGAGGGAAGATCAATGCTTTCATCATGAAGGACAAGGAGAATTTGTCCAAATCATGGGAGCGGTTCAAAGATATCCTTTTGGATTGCCCACATCATGGGATTCCAAAGATCGAGTTGTTGGAGATCTACTTCAAAGGGCTGGACGGAAACACCCAGTTTAATCTCCAACTACTCTCCGCCGGCACATTTATGGATATGGCGGTTGACGAGGCTTGGGATTTCATCGAGAAGCAAGCCTTGCACATGGAGAAGTACACCCACCAAGGAGCTGAAGGTGGAGTTAAAAGAGTCAACTTTCAAGAGACTCAAACCAACAACAACCAATTCACGTCCTTGAAGAACGACGTGAAGCAATTGAAGGAGCTATTGATGGCTCAAACTAAGAAGGAAGAGCAAGGGCAAAGGAACAACAACAACTACAACAAGAACGGGTACCGTAACAACAACAACGGACCCCAAAACAACAACTACAACAACAATAGAGGATCCAATAGCAACAATTGGAGAGCGAATAATAACCAAAACAACGGTAACAATTATTCAAACTCCAACTCTAATGATTCCTCTAACCCTTTCCTCTCTCCTCCTTCTTCTTCTTCTACTCCATTGAAGAGCCAAGGGCAAGGATCAAGTTCGTCTCAGCCGGAAAAGAAGGACGCAGTCCTGGAGGCAATCTTGATCAAGCTTAGTGCTATGGAGAATTCTATGACTTCATTTTCGAGGGCCCAAAAGTCCTTCGAACAACAACTTGCTAATAGGGCGAATGAAGCGCCAAGAGATCCAGGGAAGCTTCCAGCAAAGACGGAAACTAACCCTAAGGGCCAGTGCATGGCCATCACGACGAGGAGTGGACTCAAAACCACAGATCCAGTACCTCGCTCGACGCAGACCACCTCGGTCCAGATCCAGTCGAAGAACACCTCGACCGAGATGCCAACCGAGGCGGTGCAACAGAAAGCAGGAGGAACAACTGAAGCCTATGTTCCACCTCCTGCATATAAACCACCACTTCCATTTCCCCAGTCCAGAGCCAGAGCACATCTTGACAAGCACTTTGGTAAGTTCCTTGACTTGATGAATAAGCTCCATATTAATATCCCTTTCCTTGATGCTATTTTAGGTATGCCCGCCTACGGGAAGTTCTTAAAGGAGATCCTATCAAGGAAGAGGAAGCTGGAGGATGTTGGTGAAGTTAGGATGACATCTAAGTCTTCGGAGCTTATAAAGATCATGAAGGAGAAGATGCCACCTAAGTTGAGAGATCCCGGCTCATTTTGCATTCCCATTCAAGTTGGGGATGTCACTTGTGAAGCCCTTTGCGATCTAGGAGCCAGCGTGAGCATCATTCCGCTGGAGCTATGCATTAAGATCGGTCTTGGAGAGCCCAAGCCGGTCAAGATTCGACTTTACATGGCGGATCGCTCCATCACCCATCCCGTGGGCATTTTGGAAGACGTTCCGGTCAAGTTAGGTAACTTCTATCTACCCATAGATTTTGTCGTACTTGACATTCCCGCAGATTATCCTGTTCCTATCATTCTCGGGAGGCCATTTCTAGCAACTTCGGGTTGCAATGTGGATTGCAAGAACGCCAAGTTGAAATTCAACGTTGGCGGTGATGAGGTGGAGTTCGCACTACTCGCAGCTATGAAAGGGGAGCAACTAACCGATGATATCTTCAACATCTACGATGAAGAAGAATCAAGAGAATTGGTGAGCTCCATCCTTATTAATGATCCACTCGAAAGAGTTATTAGCTTCAGTTTAATGGAGGAAGGTATAGATGCTTCTTGTGATGCAGATATACGGAGCCTGAAGGCACTGGAAGAAGATCCAGGAGCCATGACTGAGAAGCTGATCCAGGAAACGAAGATTTCCAGCCTCGGATCCAGTAGCAGTACCTCGACCGAGGCACTTTCTGGACAGAGCGAGGCGTCTGAAGAACACCTCGGTCAACGCCTTTGTGCCTCGACCGAGGCCGACAGAGAGACGATTCAAACTAAGACTGCATCTAGTCCAGTTTCTGACACCACTCCACTGGAAAGAGGAAGCACAGATCCCTCCCAGAAAGCACCCCCAGTTGTGGAGCTTAAACAACTCCCTAGTCACTTGAGGTATATCTTTCTTGGGCCGGATTCTACTTATCCCGTTATTGTTAGCGCTTCCCTCTCCGATTCTGAATTAACTAAACTAATGCATGTCCTGAGAAAGCATCGAAAAGCCATAGGTTACACCACGGATGATCTTATTGGCATTAAACCCTCTTTCTGCATGCATAGAATTCTAATGGAGGATAATCATAAGACTTCACGGGAACCTCAAAGACGGTTAAATCCGATCATGAAAGAGGTTGTGAAGAAGGAAGTTGATAGCATGAATTATAGTCTATATTTTGGGGTTTGTTTGGACGTTTTATCTTTCATAATCTGCATGTTTGTATGTACATTATGTGATTTTACTACCATTTCATCTACCTTTGCGAGAATCGAGGTCTACACCTAGTTTCGTTGTAATTGCAGGTAATATGGTACGTTTTGCATCAAAAAGGAGCAAAAGGAGTCAAGAGTCATTTGGAGCTACATTCAGGAAGCACAACCATGGATTAAAGATTTACTTTGGACCAGTTTTTGAGAGATTCTACACTCAGTTATGATCACCTCGGTTGCCCAGAGATTCATCTCGACCGAGGCGATCCAGAGAAGCCGACTCGACCGAGGCGAAAACCTAGGACGCGGCGAGAATATTTTATTCTTGGCTGAGATCTTTTAAAATTGGAAAGTGATCTTATATTTTTGGGCTGAGCTTCTAGAAGGAAGGAGATATGCAGAATCATATATTTTACCTATATTTATGGGATAATATCTTCTTAAGATTTCTTATCTTTGGAGGGTTATTTTTCCTATAAAAAGGGTTGGATTTTCCACAAATCCGATGATGCTTAGAGGCTGCATACACCGCATACGATCTCGATTACAGCAAAGAATACGCAGCAGCCGCATCATACTCCAATTTGGGAGAGAGTTGAAGAACCTTTTTGAAGGTTGAAGGAAGATTTGAAGACTATAGCTTTATAGCTTTTTGGAGGGTTTTGTAAGATTGTCTTCAATTCCTTTCCTTGATTGTCTTGTCTTGTTGGATTATTATCCAAGGAACGATTTTGTGTGATATTTGATTCAGTTATTGAAGTGTTTTCATTAAATTCTTCTTTGTTCAAATATTCACCTTTTTCCCATATATTTAATACTTTCATTATGATGATGAGTGGCTAATTTCCTTGTGTGATTCTAGGGTGATTGGCTGAAGGTTGTGGGAAAAACAATGATAGAATGATCTTAATCACAGTAGGATCCTGAAAGTTCGAGTCTTTAACCTTAACCCTAAGCATCTCGTTCAGTCGATGAACATCTCGGCCGGGGTGGAAACTGGCTGACCGAGGTGGCTTATCCGATCCTTAACTGAGAGTTAATGTGTTAGAGTTTGCCAAATCCTATTCTTATTATACCTTTCTGGCTCAAAGCAAGCTTAGGATGAGACTTACCCGGTAATTCCTTAGTTTGTATACCAACGATCATAAGTATAGGTAATAAAGGCTTGTCCTTTATTGGGGTTTGAGTGTGCTTCCATCCCATCTTTGTGAGTTAGCCTGAGACTTACCCGGTAAAGGTTGATTCTATTCCCTTAGATGGTGTGTTAGTTTGCGGCAATAGTTCTTTATCTTAATTCCTTGAGACTTACCCGGTAATGGGAGTTACGGTTTGGGATTAGTGTGTAGTGAGACTTACCCGGTGATCTACTCCACTTTAGAAACACCTTCCCCATGCAAAAATCTCAGCTTTGTCCGCTTATCTATAGATCTTGAGTTGGAACCACAACTAGATGCTTTAATCCCTAGAATTGCATGTTTGCTTTATTTGACATCTTATTCATCTTTGATTGTATACTTGCTCTTGTGGTTAGCATTAACACTAGCATACCGTATTGGACTTTGTTTCACTAAGTCCCTGTGATCGACCCCTGGAATTTTCTTGCTTTTACTACGATTGACCCGTACACTACGGGTTCGCATCCTTGTTTTAAGCTTAAGTCTAGGGTTATAAATTTAAAGCTTGCACACACCGTTTGGAGCGAACAAGTTTTTGGCGCCGTTGCCGGGGACTTGGTCTAGACCGAGCCGGTACGGTTTGCTCTTGGGGCATTTGCCCCGTGTTGTCTTACCACTCTACTTGAGTGACTTTTGCAGGTTCTTTCTTAGGTATATGCGAAGAATCCGCACTGGAAAGGAAATCGTTCCTTACGATCCCGAACCAGAAAAGACATACAAACGACGCTTAAGAGAAGCGAAGATGGCCCAACAAGACGATCACGATCTTTTGGCCCAATTGAGAGAGACGCAGGAGCAGCTACGTCTCAGTAAAGAAGAACTAAGGCAGGAAAAAGAAGAGAATCAGGCCAGGAATGCAGCAATCGAAGCTGAGATTGCAGCAATTCGGAACCAGATTCAACCTCGACCGATGCAGGATCCAGTAATTGATCCTCGACCGAGGCAAGTCCCAGTTCCTGACGCCCCGGCCGATGTGCATCCACTTCGGATGCCAGTCCGAGATGTTCTTCTTGCAGGAATTCCACAAACCCTAGGTCAAAGGATGGACCCTAATCAACAGCTGAGGCGTCCAGGAGTGAACCTAGGAGATCCAGCGGACCATGACTACGAACTTCGACCACAAGTTCTAGCGATGATTCGCCAATGTCAATTCGGAGGGCTAGAGAAGGAGTCGCCGCATCAACATCTTCAAAACTACGAGATCTTGATGGAGACCTTGCGACCTCCCAGAATTGAAAATAACAACTACAAGCTAAGACCTTTCTACTTTTCTCTTAAAGATAGAGCTCTTACTTGGTATCAATCTCTTCCTGCAGGAAAGATCAGCACATGGGAAGAGATGACTACGGAATTCTTGACTAAATTCTTTCCCCCCTCAAAGACTGCTGAAATGAGAGGGAAGATCAATGCTTTCATCATGAAGGACAAGGAGAATTTGTCCAAATCATGGGAGCGGTTCAAGGATATCCTTTTGGATTGCCCACATCATGGGATTCCAAAGATCGAGTTGTTGGAGATCTACTTCAAAGGGCTGGACGGAAACACCCAGTTTAATCTCCAACTACTCTCCGCCGGCACATTTATGGATATGGCGGTTGACGAGGCTTGGGATTTCATTGAGAAGCAAGCCTTGCACATGGAGAAGTACACCCACCAAGGAGCTGAAGGTGGAGTTAAAAGAGTCAACTTTCAAGAGACTCAAACCAACAACAACCAATTCACGTCCTTGAAGAACGACGTGAAGCAATTGAAGGAGCTATTGATGGCTCAAACTAAGAAGGAAGAGCAAGGGCAAAGGAACAACAGCAACAACAACGGGTACCGTAACAACAACAACGGACCCCGAAACAACAACTACAACAACAATAGAGGATCCAATAGCAACAATTGGAGAGCGAATAATAACCAAAACAACGGTAACAATTATTCAAACTCCAACTCTAATGATTCCTCTAACCCTTTCCTCTCTCCTCCTTCTTCTTCTTCTACTCCATTGAAGAGCCAAGGGCAAGGATCAAGTTCGTCTCAGCCGGAAAAGAAGGACGCAGTCCTGGAGGCAATCTTGATCAAGCTTAATGCTATGGAGAATTCTATGACTTCATTTTCGAGGGCCCAAAAGTCCTTCGAACAACAACTTGCTAATAGGGCGAATGAAGCGCCAAGAGATCCAGGGAAGCTTCCAGCAAAGACGGAAACTAACCCTAAGGGCCAGTGCATGGCCATCACGACGAGGAGTGGACTCAAAACCACAGATCCAGTACCTCGCTCGACGCAGACCACCTCGGTCCAGATCCAGTCGAAGAACACCTCGACCGAGATGCCAACCGAGGCGGTGCAACAGAAAGCAGGAGGAACAACTGAAGCCTATGTTCCACCTCCTGCATATAAACCACCACTTCCATTTCCCCAGTCCAGAGCCAGAGCACATCTTGACAAGCACTTTGGTAAGTTCCTTGACTTGATGAATAAGCTCCATATTAATATCCCTTTCCTTGATGCTATTTTAGGTATGCCCGCCTATGGGAAGTTCTTAAAGGAGATCCTATCAAGGAAGAGGAAGCTGGAGGATGTTGGTGAAGTTAGGATGACATCTAAGTCTTCGGAGCTTATAAAGATCATGAAGGAGAAGATGCCACCTAAGTTGAGAGATCCCGGCTCATTTTGCATTCCCATTCAAGTTGGGGATGTCACTTGTGAAGCCCTATGTGATCTAGGAGCCAGCGTGAGCATCATTCCGCTGGAGCTATGCATTAAGATCGGTCTTGGAGAGCCCAAGCCGGTCAAGATTCGACTTTACATGGCGGATCGCTCCATCACCCATCCCGTGGGCATTTTGGAAGACGTTCCGGTCAAGTTAGGTAACTTCTATCTACCCATAGATTTTGTCGTACTTGACATTCCCGCAGATTATCCTGTTCCTATCATTCTCGGGAGGCCATTTCTAGCAACTTCGGGTTGCAATGTGGATTGCAAGAACGCCAAGTTGAAATTCAACGTTGGTGGCGACGAGGTGGAGTTCGCACTACTTGCAGCCATGAAGGGGGAGCAACTAACTGATGATATCTTCAACATCTACGATGAAGAGGAATCAAGAGAATCGGTGAGCTCTATCCTTATTAAAGATCCACTCGAAAGAGTTATAAGCTTCAGTTTAATGGAGGAAGGTATAGATGCTTCTTGTGATGCAGATATACGGAGCCTGAAGGCACTGGAAGAAGATCCAGGAGCCATGACTGAGAAGCTGATCCAGGAAACGAAGATTTCCAGCCTCGGATCCAGTAGCAGTACCTCGACCGAGGCACTTTCTGGACTGAGCGAGGCGTCTGAAGAACACCTCGGTCAACGCCTTTGTGCCTCGACCGAGGCCGACAGAGAGACGATTCAAACTGAGACTGCACATAGTCCAATTTCTGACACCACTCCACTGGAAAGAGGAAGCACAGATCCCTCCCAGAAAGCACCCCCAGTAGTGGAGCTTAAACAACTCCCTAATCACTTGAGGTATATCTTTCTTGGGCCGGATTCTACTTATCCCGTTATTGCTAGTGCTTCCCTCTCCGATTCTGAATTATCTAAGCTAATGCATGTCCTGAGAAAGCATCGGAAAGCCATAGGCTACACCACGAACGATCTTATTGGCATTAACCCTTCTTTCTGCATGCATAGAATTCTAATGGAAGATAATCATAAGACTTCACGGGAACCTCAAAGACGGTTAAATCCGATCATGAAAGAGGTTGTGAAGAAGGAAGTTCTTAAGTTGTTGGATGCAGGTATTATTTATCCTATCTCGGACAGCAAGTGGGTTAGCCCGGTGCATGTCGTCCCGAAGAAAGGAGGGATGACCGTTGTGACGAATAAGAACAACGAGTTGATCCCAACAAGGACCGTTACGGGCTGGAGAGTTTGCATCGACTATAGGAAGCTGAATACGGCTACTAGGAAAGATCATTTTCCGCTTCCCTTCATTGATCAAATGCTCGAACGGTTGGCCCAGCATTCACACTTTTGCTACTTGGACGGCTATAGTGGATTCTTCCAGATTCCTATCCATCCGGATGATCAGGAGAAGACCACTTTCACATGTCCTTGGGGGACGTTTGCTTATCGGAGGATGCCATTCGGATTGTGCAATGCACCCGCTACCTTCCAGCGATGCATGATGGCCATCTTCTCCGAGTACATAGAGGAAATCATGGAGGTATTCATGGATGATTTTTCTGTATATGGTTCCTCATTTGATGATTGCCTATCTAACCTTTCTCTAGTGCTTAAAAGATGTGAAGACACTAACCTTGTTTTGAATTGGGAGAAGTGTCATTTTATGGTTAATGAAGGCATTGTGCTAGGACACCTCGTTTCTAATCGAGGTATTGAGGTCGATCGGGCTAAGATCGAGACTATTGAGAAACTCCCTCCTCCTTGTTCTGTTAAGGGTGTGAGGAGTTTTCTCGGGCATGCAGGTTTCTATAGGAGATTCATCAAGGACTTCTCCAAGATTTCTAAACCTCTAACTAACCTCTTGAATAAAGATGTTGTTTTTGAGTTTTCGCAGGAGTGTCTTGATGCTTTTTACAGGATTAAGGAAGCGTTGATCTCCGCTCCCATTATCCAACCTCCTGACTGGACCTTGCCCTTTGAGGTCATGTGTGACGCTAGCGATGTAGCCGTAGGAGCGGTGCTTGGGCAAAAGAAGGATGGACGGACCACCGCCATTTACTATGCTAGCAAGACGCTAGATGTAGCACAACGCAACTACGCTACCACTGAGAAGGAGTTATTGGCGGTTGTATATGCTTTCGAGAAGTTTCGTTCCTATCTAGTAGGGGCGAAAGTCATTGTCTACACCGACCACGCAGCCATTCGTTACTTGTTGGCTAAAAAAGATGCAAAGCCGCGCCTTATTCGATGGATTCTCTTGCTCCAGGAATTTGACCTAGAGATCCGCGATAAGAAGGGATCCGAGAATTCAGTTGCGGATCACCTCAGCCGGCTACCGGAATCCTCCCGCGAGACGGATAGCCCACCCATAGACGATTCATTCCCCGACGAGCACTTGCACGTTTTGGAGCGTTTGATGGACTTACTTACTTCACCCCACGATGGAGGTGAAGTATGGGGTGAGGGAACCTCCTACCTCGTTTGAGACGCATCATGGTCCAGCTAGCGACCTTAAATCAAGCGCTTCTTGGGAGGCAACCCAAGGTATTGCTTTCTTTCCCGTTTTCTAGTCTAGTTTAGATAGTTTTTGTTTTTGCTTTGCTTTGCTTTGTTTTTGGTGTTTTAGACAGATAACAGGAAGGAGCACTCCAGAAAAGGGAGAAGTTCGAGATTCTGAGGAAGAAAGAGGCACCTCGGTCACTGTCAGAACACCTCGACCGAGTTGATTCTTGAAGCAACCGAGGCGACTAGGGTTTCTGCAGAACCGCCTCGGTCCGTACCACCTCGGTCCAGTCGAGACCATCTCGACCGAGGTGACAGCAGATTCAGTAAAAGTATAAAAGGGGGAAAAATTACATTTTTACTTTTTATTACCCACTTCGACCGCGGCGCACAGAATCACCTCGCTCCCTCATTTCTCGCTCGTTTTCGAAGATTTCTGCTTCCAAACCGAGATTAAAGAGTAGAGGAGTCGATTACTACAACAGATCTGCAAGAAATTTGAGTGATTCGACCGAAACGAGGTAAAAACCGTTCGAAAACCCTAACTCGTCGTTTACTGCTTATTGGGCTTTGGTCGCCCTTGATTTTGCTGAGAAAAGGCATAAGTACCCCTTAGGAAGCAATTGTAGTGATTTTAGGGGGAAAAGAACTGGAAATCTGAGAATTGGAATTCGAACTGCTACGCCTCGGTCCAGTCGGTCTGCACCTCGACCGAGGTGATTTCTGAGGGTTGTCAGTCAACCGAGGTGGTCTGACAGATTGATTAGGGAAAATGAGTTCAGATCGCCGTTTAGCCCTGAGAGACAGATCTTCACCCTCCCCTTCCCCTTCTTCTTCCCGACCTTACCGCCCGGTCATCCACGAGAGATGTCGGGTAGATTACGAGAGGATAGCGGGCCGTCCAGTTATCGCACCGCGATTTCTGGAGGTATCCGCCTTTGACTGCCTAGGGTTAGAGGCCGACCTTAGGAGGATGATTGCCACAGTTGGGCTGGATCAGTTTTCTGAGATCCGAGCCCCAGCCTACATAGAGCCGACACTAGAGTTCGTCAGCTCCTTCTCCTACCTACCCACAGAGGGATCTGTGAAGTACCGGCTGATGAGCCGGAACTTCATAGTTCCATTAGAGATATTCAGAGAGATTTTCAGCTTTCCTACCCCTACAGCCGTAGACTTCCCCTCCCGATCCGTAGCTAGGGAGTTTTGGGGACAGATAGCCCACATCACTACACATGCAGACAGATGGCGCCCTGGTGATTCCAGGGAGAAGGTCATCTTCCACCCAGCTTTCAGACTCGCCCACCGGATATTCAGCGAGATGCTTCTGGCGCGTACTGAGACGCCCCAGAAGATCAGACAGGGGGAGCTTTTCTCTTTATACTGCATGGTTACAGGCGGCTTCCCGGACTTTGGCTTGCTCCTGGCAGAGGATCTGCACAGGATCAAGGCCAAAGGGAAGGGTGATATTTGCTGTGGAGGTCTAGTCACCCACATCGCCTCCTACCACGGGATGGATCTCAGTATCTGCACATTGGCGGCGGCTCCGAAGCCGCTTGGTCTGCAGGAGATGATCACGAGGCGGATTCTTGTTCCTCGTGGGTTGACTACACCCTACGTTGCTATGCCTTGGGAGCGGACAGCGCCTCAGGGCATCAGATGGTCTGCACAGTTTTCGGTCTTCGACCCACATTTTTGGCAGACAGCATGGGCCCCGCTGATGGAGGACTACAGAGAGGGAGCTGCTGCAGCTGCTGAGGAGGCTGAGGAGGCTGAGGAGGAGGATGACGACGAGACGGTTGATGAGAGAGAAGGCGGCGTCCCGATGGACACAGGGACAGACACTGCTGGGACGAGCGCGCCTCCCATTATTGATCTTGATGAGGACGAGGAGGACACTGAGCCAGCGCCGGCTGAGACTTCTCCAGTTAGGCCCGCTAGGCGCAGGAGGCAGAGGGTTAGGGACAGAGCAGCACACCGCCGGATTGATGACCTGACAGATCAGGTTATCGACACTTATGCTGCACTTTCTTTGGATATCCGGGAGATGCAGGAGCGACAGCATCATCAGCACATGATGGCTCAGCTACAGTTCCAGCATGTCATGGGCTATCCCTATGACCCTACTTTGTACCCGTACATGCCACCACCACCACCGGATCAGGACTTCTGAGGAGCTGCAGGATTTTATTTATTTTATTTTTATGCAGTTCGGCTCTTTATCCGGTGAGTCCTCCTTTCTTTCAGACCTTATTTACACCCACTGGGACAGTGTGTCTCAAGTATGGGGTAGTTGATGTATTATCTGACTTATTCGACTTATGATGTATTATTTACCGGATATTTTCATATTCATGCTTTATCTGCATTTATATGTTTATCTGAGATTGCATGCATACTTACAGGTTATTTGATTGAGAAAAACGTCGAAACCGAAAAAAAATGGTTTTTAAAAAATTTTTTGACCTCGACCGGGACAGTTCTGGCAAAACGAGGTGTTTCACCTCGGTTGAACCAAGAACATCTCGACCGAGGCGGGTTAACTGAGAGTTTTCGAAAACGATTTTTGTGTTACTTATCTGGATATGATCTCAGTGAAGATCTTGTTTACTGACTGGTTTTAAATTCTTTATATGTTTGAAATGTTTTATGATATGTTTAAGTTGCTAAATGCTTTGTTTGAAATTATTGGCATGTTTAATACTTTATTTTTATCCAAATTATGTTGAATTTGAAGGTTGACACCGCAGCATAAGTTCTCTCACGTTCTTCTTGGAAAGACCAAGGCAATTCATTCTCTTCTTCTTCTTCTTCTTGATCATGCTTAGCCCCTCATATACATATTGCCTCCCTTTACCTATCCGGGAATTTGGAAGCAAGCAAAGTGGTGAAAGCAAGTTAAAGTTGAGAAGTGGCTGAAAGTGAAAGTCTTAGAAAGCAATAATAGGTTTGGGGAAGTCAATCATGAAGATGAGTAACTCGGCACCATTCACATAGCCGGGTGTTTGTGTCTTGCCAAAGTCGGATTGAGCGATATTCCTAACGGGTCATGGTATGTGCATCAAGGGTTTGACGCATCTCGAGAAATTGATGATTGCGGATTTCCTAGGCTTCGGTTATTGTGCACCTCTGTCCATGCATCCCAAAAAGTAAAGTAAAAGAAAAAAAGTGTGAAATAAGCAAAGCTTATTGGTGGAAGATGTTGCAAGTCAAAGTGAAAGTGAAGTTCATCCTTTTCCCGGATTCTAGCACCACATTACCTTACATACATCCCTACCCTACACGTTTCTTGACCTTTTCTTTTGGGAAGCCCTTGAGACCTTGAGCTTGTTGATTGACTTAGCGGTTTAAATCGGATTATACATGATTAATTTTGATAATTATGATTTATTATGCATTCTATGATTTTATGCAAAGATGAACAACTTTCCTATATTTATAAAATGTTTTGATCATATTAAGTTTTTAATTTCCAGGAAGTACTCTCTTAGAGTGATCTATGATAGTTGCACACCATAAAATGTTTTTGAAAGACTTTTCATTGATTTTCATGACTTATAATCCATTCTATCTTGATTTCTATATGAGGAACTTGCTTAGGGACAAGCAAGGGCTAAGTATGGGGTATTTTGATAGCATGAATTATAGTCTATATTTTGGGGTTTGTTTGGACGTTTTATCTTTCATAATCTGCATGTTTGTATGTACATTATGTGATTTTACTACCATTTCATCTACCTTTGCGAGAATCGAGGTCTACACCTAGTTTCGTTGTAATTGCAGGTAATATGGTACGTTTTGCATCGAAAAGGAGCAAAAGGAGTCAAGAGTCATTTGGAGCTACATTCAGGAAGCACAACCATGGATTAAAGATTTACTTTGGACCAGTCTTGAGAGATTCTACACTCAGTTATGATCACCTCGGTTGCCCAGAGATTCATCTCGACCGAGGCGATCCAGAGACGCCGACTCGACCGAGGCGAACACCTAGGACGCGGCGAGAATATTTTATTCTTGGCTGAGATCTTTTAAAATTGGAAAGTGATCTTATATTTTTGGGCTGAGCTTCTAGAAGGAAGGAGATATGCAGAATCATATATTTTACCTATTTTTATGGGAATATATCTTCTTAAGATTTATTATCTTTGGAGGTTTATTTTTCCTATAAAAAGGGTTGGATTTCCACAATTCGAGAAGCCCGCTTACACCGAAATACAGACTGCATACACCCGCTATCAGCGCAGCAGCCGCATCCTACTCCAATTTGGGAGAGAGTTGAAGAACCTTTTTGAAGGTTGAAGGAAGATTGAAGACTATAGCTTTATAGCTTTTTGGAGGGTTTTGTAAGATTGTCTTCAATTCCTTTCCTTGTTGTCTTGTCTTGTTGGATTATTATCCAAGGAACGATTTTGTGTGATATTTGATTCAGTTATTGAAGTGTTTTCATTAAATTCTTCTTTGTTCAAATATTCACCTTCTTCCCATATATTTAATACTTTCATTATGATGATGAGTGGCTAATTTCCTTGTGTGATTCTAGGGTGATTGGCTGAAGGTTGTGGGAAAAACAATGATAGAATGATCTTAATCACAGTAGGATCCTGAAAGTTCGAGTCTTTACCTTAACCCTAAGCATCTCGTTCAGTAGACGAACATCTCGGCCGGGGTGGAATTCTTCTGACCGAGGTGGCTTATCCGACCCTAAACTGAGAGTTAAGTGTTAGAGTTTGCCAAATCCTATTCTTATTACACCTTTCTGGTTCAAAGCAAGCTTAGGATGAGACTTACCCGGTAATTCCTTAGTTTGTGTACCAACGATCATAAGTGTAGGTAGTAAAGGTTTATCCTTTATTGGGGTTTGAGTGTGCTTCCATCCCATCTTTGTGAGTTAGCCTGAGACTTACCCGGTAAAGGTTGATTCTATTCCCTTAGATGGTGTGTTAGTTTGAGGTTATAGTTCTTTATCTTAATTCCTTGAGACTTACCCGGTAATAGGAGTTACGGTTTAGGATTAGTGCGTAGTGAGACTTACCCGGTGATCTACTCCACTTTAGAAACACCTTCCCCACGCAAAAATCTCAGCTTTGTCCGCTTATCTATAGATCTTGAGTTGGAACCACAACTAGATGCTTTAATCCCTAGAATTGCATGTTTGCTTTATTTGACATCTTATTCATCTTTGATTGTATACTTGCTCTTGTGGTTAGCATCAACACTAGCATACCGTATTGGACTTTGTTTCACTAAGTCCTTGTGATCGACCCCTGGAATTTTCTTGCTTTTACTACGATTGACCCGTACACTGCGGGTTCGCATCCTTGTTTTAAGCTTAAGTCTAGGGTTATAAATTTAAAGCTTGCACACACCGTTTGGAGCGAACAAGTTTTTGGCGCCGTTGCCGGGGACAGTTCTGATATGTTTAAGTTGCTAAATGCTTTGTTTAAGTTGCTAAATACTTACAGGTTATTTGATTGAGAAAAACGTCGAAACCGAAAAAAAATGGTTTTTAAAAAATTTTTTGACCTCGACCGGGACAGTTCTGGCAAAACGAGGTGTTTCACCTCGGTTGAACCAAGAACATCTCGACCGAGGCGGGTTAACTGAGAGTTTTCGAAAACGATTTTTGTGTTACTTATCTGGATATGATCTCAGTGAAGATCTTGTTTACTGACTGGTTTTAAATTCTTTATATGTTTGAAATGTTTTATGATATGTTTAAGTTGCTAAATGCTTTGTTTGAAATTATTGGCATGTTTAATACTTTATTTTTATCCAAATTATGTTGAATTTGAAGGTTGACACCGCAGCATAAGTTCTCTCACGTTCTTCTTGGAAAGACCAAGGCAATTCATTCTCTTCTTCTTCTTCTTCTTGATCATGCTTAGCCCCTCATATACATATTGCCTCCCTTTACCTATCCGGGAATTTGGAAGCAAGCAAAGTGGTGAAAGCAAGTTAAAGTTGAGAAGTGGCTGAAAGTGAAAGTCTTAGAAAGCAATAATAGGTTTGGGGAAGTCAATCATGAAGATGAGTAACTCGGCACCATTCACATAGCCGGGTGTTTGTGTCTTGCCAAAGTCGGATTGAGCGATATTCCTAACGGGTCATGGTATGTGCATCAAGGGTTTGACGCATCTCGAGAAATTGATGATTGCGGATTTCCTAGGCTTCGGTTATTGTGCACCTCTGTCCATGCATCCCAAAAAGTAAAGTAAAAGAAAAAAAGTGTGAAATAAGCAAAGCTTATTGGTGGAAGATGTTGCAAGTCAAAGTGAAAGTGAAGTTCATCCTTTTCCCGGATTCTAGCACCACATTACCTTACATTCATCCCTACCCTACACGTTTCTTGACCCTTTCTTTTGGGAAGCCCTTGAGACCTTGAGCTTGTTGATTGACTTAGCGGTTTAAATCGGATTATACATGATTAATTTTGATAATTATGATTTATTATGCATTCTATGATTTTATGCAAAGATGAACAACTTTCCTATATTTATAAAATGTTTTGATCATATTGAGTTTTTAATTTCCAGGAAGTACTCTCTTAGAGTGATCTATGATAATTGCACACCATAAAAATATTTTTGAAGGACTTCTCATTGATTTTCTTGACTTATAATCCATTCTATCTTGATTTCTATATGAGGAACTTGCTTAGGGACAAGCAAGGGCTAAGTATGGGGTATTTTGATAGCATGAATTATAGTCTATATTTTGGGGTTTGATTGGACGTTTTATCTTTCATAATCTGCATGTTTGTATGTACATTATGTGATTTTACTACCATTTCATCTACCTTTGCGAGAATCGAGGTCTACACCTAGTTTCGTTGTAATTGCAGGTAATATGGTACGTATTGCATCAAAAAGGAGCAAAAGGAGTCAAGAGTCATTTGGAGCTACATTCAGGAAGCACAACCATGGATTAAAGATTTACTTTGGACCAGTTTTGAGAGATTCTACATTCAGTTATGAGTCACCTCGGTTGACCAGAGATTCATCTCGACCGAGGCGATCCAGAGACGCCGACTCGACCGAGGCGAATACCTAGGACGCGGCGAGAATATTTTATTCTTGGCTGAGATCTTTTAAAATTGGAAAGTGATCTTATATTTTTGGGCTGAGCTTCTGGAAGGAAGGAGATATGCAGAATCATATATTTTACCTATTTTTATGGGAATATATCTTCTTAAGATTTATTATCTTTGGAGGTTTATTTTTCCTATAAAAAGGGTTGGATTTTCCACAAATCCGATCATGCTTAGATGCTTAGAGGCTGCATACACCGCATACAATCCGATTACAGCAAAGAATACGCAGCAGCCGCATCCTACTCCAATTTGGGAGAGATTTGAAGAACCTTTTTGAAGGTTGAAGGAAGATTTGAAGACTATAGCTTATAGCTTTTTGGAGAGTTTTGTAAGATTGTCTTCAATTCCTTTCCTTGATTGTCTTGTCTTGTTGGATTATTATCCAAGGAACGATTTTTGTGTGATATTTGATTCAGTTATTGAAGTGTTTTCATTAAATTCTTCTTTGTTCAAATATTCACCTTCTTCCCATATATTTAATACTTTCATTATGATGATGAGTGGCTAATTTCCTTGTGTGATTCTAGGGTGATTGGCTGAAGGTTGTGGGAAAAACAATGATAGAATGATCTTAATCACAGTAGGATCCTGAAAGTTCGAGTCTTTAACCTTAACCCTAAGCATCTCGTTCAGTCGATGAACATCTCGGCCGGGGTGGAAACTGGCTGACCGAGGTGACTTATCCGACCCTAAACTGAGAGTTAAGTGTTAGAGTTTGCCAAATCCTATTCTTATTACACCTTTCTGGTTCAAAGCAAGCTTAGGATGAGACTTACCCGGTAATTCCTTAGTTTGTGTACCAACGATCATAAGTGTAGGTAGTAAAGGTTTATCCTTTATTGGGGTTTGAGTGTGCTTCCATCCCATCTTTGTGAGTTAGCCTGAGACTTACCCGGTAAAGGTTGATTCTATTCCCTTAGATGGTGTGTTAGTTTGAGGTTATAGTTCTTTATCTTAATTCCTTGAGACTTACCCGGTAATAGGAGTTACGGTTTGGGATTAGTGTGTAGTGAGACTTACCCGGTGATCTACTTCACTTAGAAACACCTTCCCCACGCAAAAATCTCAGCTTTGTCCGCTTATCTGTAGATCTTGAGTTGGAACCACAACTAGATGCTTTAATCCCTAGAATTGCATGTTTGCTTTATTTGACATCTTATTCATCTTTGATTGTGTTACTTGCTCTTGTGGTTAGCATTAACATTAGCATACCGTATTGGACTTTGTTTCACTAAGTCCCTGTGATCGACCCCTGGAATTTTCTTGCTTTTACTACGATTGACCCGTACACTGCGGGTTCGCATCCTTGTTTTAAGCTTAAGTCTAGGGTTATAAATTTAAAGCTTGCACACACCGTTTGGAGCGAACATTTCACTTGTGGTGAGCTAGGCCATCTTGCCCTTTTCTGTCAACACGGTGGTGTTTCTTCCCAGCAAGACCTTCCTCTTTCCGGTGCAGAAAGAGTGAAAATGGAGGCTATAGTGAGGACCTCAGTGATACTTGAGGAGCATATATCCGAGATCGAGTAATGATATGTAGTGGAGCTACGGGAGTTAGCTGTTACAGGTACCATTCTCGTTAATGGTTTACCTAGTGGAGTTTTGTTTGTTATGAGTGCCATGCACTTCTTGTCCTTCGATGCATGCGTTAATGGTTGATCTTTGATATATAGTAGAAGGTGGACTTTCCTTTACAGGATTACCAGTTAGGGGTCTGAGGTACCCGCGAGATATGTGGTTGTTCCCTTATTCCAGGACTTGTGTATGGCTTGTAGACTTCTTTGTCATGTCGTAGGTGCATGAGGAAGTCATTATGTGTATGGTTTGGATGAATAGATATCATGTGGTGTTAGCTTTTAATAGTAAGACTATTATAGTCTTTACTGAGTTGAGTTAAATAGAGGTCTTCTGAGGTTAAGACCTTTGAAGAGACGGGTTTGTCATCAGGACTGTACGAGCAGCGAGCTGATAGCACAGGGTTGTGACACCTTCTAGTGTTATACCATGAAGGAGCGAGATAGTCCAACATTGCAAGGTATTCCAGCTGTTTATGAGTTTATAGACATGTTACTGAACCGTCTAGCTGCCACCTCAGCGGAGTGTGAACATTGTATCGAGTTGAAGTATGATACAACATTGAATGGGAAAGCCACACTATATGGTGCTTGTTGAGATATTGTACTGATAACTTGAAATTTTGACTGAAACGGGCTTCTTTACCCTAGTAGGTTCCATGTTCCGTATTGACGACGTGATGAGTTAGCTTCAAGAAGCAATTGTGTTTTCAGGATTCATTTGTGCTCAAGATATCCCTAGTCATGGATGATTGAGCAACATGTGTATGAGATAACATCCCATACCCGTTATGGACACTACGAGTTTGTAGTGATGTCATTTGGGTTGACGATTATTTTAGTAGTTTTTATGGAGTTGATGAACAATATTTTCATCGACTTCCTTGATTAGTTGGTGGTGGACTTCATTGATGACATGTCGGTATACTCTCATAGCAGAGAATAGTAGACCGATCGTCTGAGGATCGTTCTGCAGATTTCGAGAGATAGAGAGTTGTATGCTACGCTCTCTAAGTGTAAGTTGAGATGCTAGTGGTAGCCTTTTTAGGCCATGTTGTCTCCGCCAGTGGGATCATGGTTGACCTGATGAGAATTAAGTATGTTGTAACATGGGAGATACTGATGAACATTAAGGAATACGTAGTTTTCTCGGCTCAGCCGATTGATACCAATGCTTTGAGGAAGGATTTTATATGATTACATATTCATTTACGAGTCTTTTGAGAAGACCAACATAACTATGTGATGAAAGTAGTGTGTCTATGTTTTGAAGAGTTGAGGAGACATTTGACCTCTGCTTCCATTCTGTTGTAGTTAGAAGATTTTTGGGATCCCGTGATTTACGTGATACATCCCAGCTAAGTCTGAGATGTGTATTACTACAGAGGAGTAGGGTTATTGATATGTGTGTTTACAGCTGAGAACGTATGATGAGAACTACCCGACTCATGATTTAGAGTTAGTAGTGGTAGTTCAAGCCTTTAAGTTTTGAAGACCGTACCGGTGTAATCTTCATGTCAGATTTCTATAGATCATAGAAATCTGAAGTATAATTTATGCAACAGGGGTTGAATAACCGCCAGTGTTAAGAGCCTAAGTTGATCAAGACTTTGACTTGAAGATTCCATATCATTAAGAGAAGTTGAATGTTGTCGCCGATAACTTGAATGGAAAGACGCTTGAAGAGAAGATGATTGTGAGACTGATAGTTCAGCCTCAACTTTAGAGAGATCTAGCTTGGCTAGATTTGGACAATCAGTTCCTTGATGAGGATACCCAGTTATACCTCAGAGGTTCTACCTGGTCTGTTGGATGAGGTCCAACAGAAGTAGGAGACTTGCCCGGCCTTGACAAGGTTTAGAGAAAGGATGTCTCGTACTGAGGCACCATAGTTCTCCATGGGAGTAGATGGACTGATGAAGAGTCATGACCGCTTTTGTGTACCTGCTGATGCAGATGGAGACAGAGAATATTATGGAATACCCATTGTACGCCTTATTCAGTACATTAATGTACGAGTAAGATGTACCACGAGATGAGACGATTATATTGTATGAAGCCGATATAACCAGATTTGTGATATAATGTGTGACTTGTCAGCAGGTCCAGATAGAGTATTTCCGATCTAGAGATAAGCCCCACCCACTACCAGTGCAGTAGTGAATGAATTGGTTGAGGAGTACACTAGACATATAGTGAGACTCCATGGTATACCGAGAACGATCATTTCTGATCGAGATGGATGTTTTTATTTTGAAATTTTGGGCAACAGATTCAGACTGCTTTGGGGATGAGTCTGTACCCCATGACTACACTTCACCCCCTGACAGATGGTCAGTTAGAGAGGATCGTCTAGATCTATTATAAATTGTAAGTTGAATGGGAAACGTGGATGGTTATATTACCTTCCATTAATGAGTTTATTATATAACAATGAAGGACGTGCATCTTTCTAGGATGGCCCTATGAGGCAATATATAGACATAGATGTCGTATATCCTTATGCTAGAAGTGATCTAGTAGTAGTAGTGGAATAACACT
Source organism: Fagopyrum esculentum (assembly GCA_033239045.1). Classification (NCBI taxonomy): domain Eukaryota; kingdom Viridiplantae; phylum Streptophyta; class Magnoliopsida; order Caryophyllales; family Polygonaceae; genus Fagopyrum; species Fagopyrum esculentum. Next base: position 23,402,414 of record BSUD01000008.1, on the reverse strand, counting down.
TGACAAGATTCAGGATTTTATAGTTCAAGTAACGTTGATTGAAAGAAGAATGCTGGATGTACAGAGTCACCAGATATTATATGTAGACAAGAGGCGTTAACCTCTAAAGTTCAAGCGAGAGTTCATGTCCGGCTGAAAGTATCTCAGCTGCGAGACGTTAGACGTGTTAATATGGAAAGGGAACTGAGTTTCCAATATGATGGTTTATTTGAGATCGACTAGTACGGAGAAGGCAACATGATGTTTAGCTTTGCCTCTGAGATTAGAGGATATCCACCCAATGTTTCATATGTCTCAACTGAGGAAGTATATACCAGACTCGAGACACCTTGTGAGTTACGATGATTTGGTGGTTGAGCCCAACCACACTTTTGTTGAGCATTCGATTACATTCTTGGAATGAGATATGAAACACTTGCATTCGAAAGACATTCCCACATTGAAGATATGATGGTCGAGATGAAGACCTGAAGAGGCTATGTGAGAGACTGAGGATAGTGTCATGAGGAACTATCCAAAGTATATGTTGGGACATACCCATTTGTGGGAGCAAGAGTAGATCTTAGTGCTATCTTGATGAATGTTGTGTTTATGTGCTTATATGCCTTGATGTGTTATTCCATGCTAGTTGTGATGTGATTTATGATCTTAGTAGATCTTCATGTGCTAGTGTGATGTATGCTATAGCTGGAGATGATTACTTCCTCCACGCTACCTAAGTATGATCATATTTATAGCTGGAGATGGTTCTTTCCTCCATGCTATTTGAGTGGGATTAGGATACAGCTGGAGATGGTTCTTTCCTCCATGCTACCTTGATGGACATAGTTCAGTGGAGATGTGATTCCTCCATGCGATATATATGTTTATGGGTTGGCTAGAGACGTATTTCCTCTATGCATGTGATATGTTTTGGCTAGTGATGTGCTTCCTCTATGCCTTGTGATGTGGTATGGCGAGAGACGTGATTCCTCTACGCCTTTGGGTAGCGTTATGGCCCTGTTTCTTGGAGTGATGATTCCTCCATGTTTATACTTGAGGTTATAGATTGTTATAGGTTGTGATCTTTTGAACGGAGATGTGATACCTCCGATAGAAAGAGTGAGAGTTATACCTCGGCGTATGGGTCCGAGAGGATTTGGGAATTGTTCAAGTTTCAGGACGAAACTTTTTTTTAAGGGGTGTGTGATGTAATAGCTAGGATTTCCGAATTCTAATTGTTGATTAACTTAATCGTTGATAGTAATTGACATATAACTCGCGAAGATTTCGCAAGTGATGAGTATGAGTCCCACCGTTATGTTCCTCGTGTAATTTTGGACGTTTGGAGAAATTTTTACTTTTTTCCCCGGGTAATTATTTTTACCCTCCGGTGTTATTTGGAGCATTTGGGAGCTCCAATTAATAAAAATGCAGTTGAGAGAAATGATCAGGACATCGGATATATCCTAGATATGAAATAATATAAACAGGCCAAAAGAGTCTCTACTTCGATTCCTAGCGGTTAAGAAATACGGCTTAGGAATGCCCATTTTCCGAGAAAGTCACGGAATATATATCCTGATAATATTCCGAATTTTATATTCCAATTTCATAAAGTTTGGACATCGGAAATATAACCGCGTTTCAATTAAATATTTTGAATAAACATTATTATATTATATATATATATATATAAAATAAATAAAAAAAACAAATAAAACTTACCTGCAAGATCTAAAGTGGCGCTGCATGCTTCATTTCAACTTGTACAATTAATAAATAAATATATATATATATATATATATATATATATAAAGAAGAGGCGGCTTGCATACTTATCTCCCATTTCACATTCATATTGGAATGTTACAGAGCGAAGAAACGAAAGCGAACGTATAATCCATATTTCAATCCTTCACAAATCCCTCATTTTCGATCTAATTTCAAATTCGTTTGTACCATCGAGTCCCTTATCTTGTTCTCTTCAGCGTGGTACAAAATTATTTCACGTTTGTTAGTTTTTTGGTGAAGCTTCCGTTTACCGCTATCGGAGCACCGACGACCACCGCAAGTCATCGGACGCGGAGTTTCTTACCGTGCTCTTACTCCCTGCATTGTCAGGAGTCTGTATCTTCTTCCGGATTGTATATCGGGTTAGTAACGAATAAGTTATGAATTTATTCGTTTTCCGTATTGCGGGTTAATATAAATTGACCTTAAGTTTGTTAAAATGGATAATTGGAAATTCCATTATGATGGTTACATTATTTTGGTAATTATGAGACTTTTAGTTTGATGATGATATCATGAGTTGGATATATGCCCTGATGTGGCTTTAAGGTTTAGCATATTATTCGAGGTTATAGGATGTATATGATTCCTATTGATCCCTTTGGGTCTAGGTGTGACCCTTTGCTTGATAAGAGATGTGACATCTCTTTATGCCTTGTCTATAGGCTGTGTTGTTCCTCCAGTGTTGAGGTGATCGAGTTGTGGTTGAGCTTTATACGAGGTTGAGGTAAGTCTGTAGGACTTACTTAGCTACCATTCTTATATGGGGTGTTTGTATGAGTGGTGTGTGCCTTATATGTTTGCTATGATAGCATGTGATGTCGTATTTACCGACCTATGTTTTATTAATTGCCCCACTGCGTGGCTGTGATAACCTTTCCCTTTCATCCCGCCGTGGAGTCTGGGAGGTTCTCTGATGTCAGGCCAGACCGGTTTACAGGAAGGACGCAATCCACTCCCATAGGGTACACGGATTGTGTGATCGATACTAGTACGCCTGGCTAGCAGGCTCAGAGGCGAGGATGTATCGGTCCTCGTGTCACCTAGTTTCATATATATTATATCTATATGATTTGAGTGAATGACCATTATATTAAGATGAATAAATGGGTAAATGAGTGAAAGCATGCTGATATGTTTATCTTTCCCTATGTGTGATTGTGCTTATGCATTACTCTATATATGTGTATGGATAGCTAATGGTTATTACCATATTGTAGATGCCCTACAGGTTAGGCACTGCTGAGTGATCTAGCAGGGTGACAGGCCGAGGACTCTCGTACATTAGGTGGTTGGTTTGGGGTTGTTGTGTTTCCCCTCCTGCGTGAGGATGATCTTTTGTACCTCCTATGTGAGGATGTCGATTTATATACTCGGCTATGTTGTTGTTTAATTTGGGTCGTACAGTTTATACTGTTTTATGCATTTGTTTTATATCTGTCAGTGCCATGTTGTAAGGTCCAGTGAACTTGTTGTCAGGCTAGGGTCAAGATCCATTGTGAGATCCTAGCTCAATGTGACATCCCGAGTCCCGCGGATTCGGGGTGTTACACTCAACATAACATCTCATCATACTCGTACACATACTAAATCTTAAAGCCATAACCGATACCCATAACATCATCATGATCCTCAACTCATTATGACACCTAGCATGCATCTAATCAGTATTCCTCAATCTCAAATTTAATCATAATTTAATTAAGTAACCTTTAATTAATTAATTAAATTTCACCAGAATAACGTTTTGCCCGCAGGCTATTTCTAAACGCACCTGCCATCAGATTTCAACAAACAAACAACCCATAAACACCAGAATAATATAATGATCATAATGGAATTTCTAATTATCCATTTTGAAAAGCCTAAGGTCAATTTAGGCCAAATCGCAGTACGGAAAACGAATAAATTCATAACTTATTCGTTACTAACCCGATTGACGGTCTGAATGAAGATTCAGAATCACAACGACGCAGGCTACGCATGTACAACATCAAATTCACCGGAATCTGAGCGACGGAACTGTCCTGGTGACATATATGCTCGACCAGGTCTTCATCTGCTCAGAAATGCAAAAACTTGGTACCGATATGAAGAGAATGAAGAGAGGAATCCAGAAACTCAAACGGAATTGAAAACGGATTAGAAACGGAGAGTAGATATGAGTTTGAAGTTTGAGAGAAATTAGAGCTTTTACGAGGAAACGTGAAAGGAAATGAATTAATAAACGATTTTCCGCTATGTATAGCGAAGTCGATAATTATCCTTTAACCGATCCAATGGCGGGTTGAACCCCCTTCTCCAAACTTTTCGAAATTGGAACAATAAATCTTGAATATTGTAGGGATAATTATTCCACAATTGCCTCGGAAAACGTGTATTCCTAAGCCGTCTTTCTTAGCCGATAAGAAACGAAATAACGACTCTTTTGGCCGTTTTTGCCTTTCCATGTTATTTCATATCTAGGACATTCCGATGTCCTGATCATTTCTCTCAACTGCATTATTATTAATTGGAGCTCCCAAATGCTCCAAATAATACCGGAGGGTAAAAATAATTACCCGGGAGAAAAAAGTGAAACTTTCACCATAAGCCCAAAATTACGCCAGGAACATAACGGTGAAACTTATACTCAACACTTACGCAATCTTCGCGAGTTATATGTTAATTACTATCACTGATTAAGTTAATCAATATTAATTAGAATTCGGAAATCCTAGCTATTACAATTGTAGTGATTTTGGATGTGAATAGTAAGATGACTTGACATGTATATAGAAGCTTGTAAATGAATAACGGCTACTTTTTAGCGGCTACTTCTCAACTGCCATTTTTCCAACGTATAACGACCACCTTGGGGCGGACACGCAATCCGGATGCGTCCCAAGATGGGCGGACTCGGACTCTGCCCCGCCTCCGCAGCTGTGGGCTCGGATCGCGGGTGCGCCTCCTTTAGCGCGGTGACGGACTCCGCTTGCGTGGGGCGGTTGTCCGCCCAAATATTAAGCCTGGTTATTTTTTATTATATTATATATTATTGGATATTCAGTTTTACCGATTATTATATAGTATATTTATAGTTATAAATGAAATATTTTTTTATGTTAATATAAAAACTATAATTATAATTTTAGACTAGTTTTGCAATTCACTTGTCCAAAATACCGTATATATGTTTAGAATAAAGATAATTAAAAAGCAAATGAAAAAGGTATTCATGACGATGGTTGCACAGAAAATGCGATTTGACTTTTTTTAGCTAATTTGTTTTTATTAGTTAGTCTTGTCTATTTTCAGGAATTTTTGTTATGATTACTGTCTCATTCATGTCGTACAAACTAAATTTTGACGTCATGCTTTGCCCCAAGCTAGCAATCTCTTCTTTGTAATTTTGTATATCATTAACACACACAAAATATATATTTTTGTAAAAATATTGAAAAATAATAGTAACAGTAAATGAAGAAATAGTGTCCTTATAAAGATAGACGGGCCTCCCGTGATTCTCTATTCAAAGCATTTACTCATTTTCCCTCTTCACGCTTGGCTCCCCACGATACTAAATTCATCATCATATCTTTCATATCCACTAAAACACATCAATAGTACGGTTGAAACGGTGTCGTTACGGCAACGCTTGCATGGCTTTTACAGCTCAGAACGCTGATTAGCTTCCATCCTTTCCGATCACCGGACACCTTTTCAGTGCCAGGAAACAATGTCGCCGGTGGACGATTCTGCCGGATCTTTCCGCTCCTCCGCAACTCGATTTCCGCCGCCGGAGGAAATCTTAACGGTCCGAACATCAGCCAGTACCACGGCAGCGGTCTTGGCTGCGCTCTCGCACTGCCGCTGCTAGGCTTCGCTCGGTCCGACGAATCGCCAGCGGGAACTGTGCGAACCGAACGTGTTGAGGACGGATTTCGACGGAGACGACAGTAGTCGAGCGATCGGCTAGGGCGGAAGCAGGGGGATTTGAGGAGGGATGAGTATTGAGCGGCGAACTTGGATTCGTTGAACGACTCGGAACGCCGCGTTTTGACGCAGCGAGGTGGTGAAACGACGGATGATGGAGAGAGAAGTAGCGGGATGGATCGAGGCGGTGATTGTTGAGGAGTGTCGGGGCGCTGATCGGAGAAAAATAGATCTTGTTCTTCGTCGACGGTTGAGGAAATAGAAGGCCAAGGTAGATCGTTCCATGAAAATGTGTATGAGGAGCAGTTGAGATCCGGCATCCTGAATTCGAAAAAATCAGCTGGCTCCGACATGGATCGGCGACGGTCGTTAGTGTGGTCATCCACTCCGGTCAACGGGAGGTCGCTTAGCGAGGGAGCTTCTTCTTCGTCGCCTTGTTGTGATTCTGTTACAGAACAGTTTTGTTTTTCCATTGTATTATCCAAGAAAAGTAGAAAATAGAGCTCGAATTGAAGTAGAGAAGATTGAAGAGAATGTAGTGGAATATGTAGAAAGGAAAACCTAATTGAATTGATTTTTTGGCATGCATGAGAAAGAGAAAGAGAAAGAGGGGAAAGGGACAGTTGAAGGAGGGAAGAATGACAAGTCTGCCACTTCTTGGAGTAAACTGGAAGGGATTGATCGGTAAAAACAGAGATTAACAGCTGACTCATATGTGATCATTCTTCGATTCATGGCATATTGCTTCCGCTGCAAGGGTTTCCTTTTTCAAAACGACGCGTATGGGTTACAGATTTCGGTTACATTGTATATCAGTAATATCACCATATCCTAATTCAAAATTTTATTTTAAGCTCCACTCATTTTACTTTATTTGTATAACGTTTATCCATTTATTTACTATTGTCGTAAGGTTTAATTCTAGAATATTTTGTTTGTTTATAAATGGGCCATATTTTTCATTAAGTCTATCAGATTGGAATTGATCTCTTGGAAAAGGTGTACGTATGTTTGGGAAACAAGTTAGATAGGATGACTAATCTAAAACAGCTTATTGAAAAAATAACTATTAATTTTTCAAGTTTTTGTTTCTACCTGCTTAATTAAAAAATAAATTCGAAATTTTTTTTATTGTCAACGAGTTATGAATCGTTGTTGATAGTCTATACTTGTCGACAATCCAAATGTTTTCAGCAGAAATTTTTATTTTTAATAACTTTTAGACCATCAACAAAGCTTCTTGACAATTTTTGAACACTTAACAAGTTTTTTTTTGATAGTTTTTGAATTGTCAATAAGCCTTCTTAACAATGAGAGAATGTCACCAACCCTTCTTGAAAATGGTAGGGGGCGGAGTATTCCTTCGATTAACAATGGTTTATTGTCATTAGTTATGAAAAACCGTAGCATTTACTGCATCCCCGATTTGGAACCCAAAGTATTATGGTAACAATTTAAAAGGTATAAAAAATGAAAGATTTACTCGTATAAAAAAAAATGAAAGATATACACATTCAAATTTGTAATTAGGTAACAACTTAAAAAGTATCTACAAAGTTTTATGGTACATGACTAATCTAGGAGTGTTGAAGTTTAAATAGGTTTCTTGGCATATAATTAATAGAACAATCTTTGATTGCTAGGAGAACATTGAGTTTGAGCATGGAGAATCATTGATTGCTAGGAGAACATTGCATGCTAAGATAGCTCCATGTGAGGATAACCAAAGGGATAATCTTTTTCATACTAGATGTTTTGTTAAAGGGAAGATGAGTAACATGATTATTGATGGAGGTAGTTGTTGCAATATTGTTAGTGCTAATTTGATAAATAAATTGCAAATTACTACATGTTATCACCCTAGACCATATAAGTTGCATTTGGATGAATGATTGTGGTGAATTGAAAGTGAACAAGCAAGTTAGAGTTACCAATAACTTTAGGTAGTTATGAGGATATCATTACTTGTAATGGTGTGCCCATGCAAGCATGTCATATTCTATTAGGACGTCCATGATAATTTGATAGAAGAACTAAGGTGGATATACTAATAAACAGTCTTTTGAGTATAAGGGTCAAACATTAACTTTAAAACCCATGTGACAAGACAATTTTCACGGTCGTTAGTTCTTATCAAGATATAACCTAAACTTAATTCACCAAAGTAAGGGTCGAACTCAAGAGAGAGACGGACAATAACGAACAATATGTAGTTAAACTATCAAATATATGTAACCGGGCGGCGGGGGGGGGGGGGGGGGGGGGGGGGG
>BSUD01000008.1:23278683-23394418 GCA_033239045.1 Fagopyrum esculentum | reverse complement strand
GTTGATGTTAAAGTGACAAAATAAAAGCATCCAAAATAGAAAAGATAATGATACCAATTTTGAGAAAACAACTACCCTTAGGGCCCGTTTGGTTCCAACTCTGGAAACGGAATGAAAACGAATTTAGTCCATATGTATATCCTTATTCATGAAAATTTATGGAATCATTCTTTGGGGTTTCATGCAAAATGCACTTGTCTCTTCATATTTTGTTTCCCTATAGGGTATTAAAATTAATCAAATTCAACTCCAATCACTTCAAACCACAAGGAATGATTCCAAAAACTTTCTTGAACAATGGTATACATATGAACTAGATTCGTTTCCATTCCGTTTTCGATTCCGGAGTTGAAACAGAACGGGCGCTTAGTTTTTATCCACTTTCAATTCGAGTTGGTTGATCCTAGCTTTTTTTGAAGCACTCAAGCATTTTTCCTCATCCCGATCATTTGTAGATATTAGTTCAACCAACCCTAATATAACTCATTATTAAATCCAATCCATAAACCTACAAGATTAAATAGAATATTAGCAATCAAACAAGGATAAAGAGACATATAAAAGATAAACAACACATTCATATTATAATATCGTTAGATTCCCTTCACAATGACACTTGCAACCTGCTTATGTCGATTGTGTTTTGCTATTGGATGAGTGACCCGAACCCGGAACCAACAAATCTTAGCACTTTGTATAAAACCAAACTACTTATGTGCTAATATCGTCCTGTTCATAGAAGCATTCCCCATCAAGAGTTTTGTTAGTAGAAATGTTGTTCGGACTTCTCCTACTCGTGGTTTTTCTATGATGATATTTGTGTTTATATCGGATACACTAAGACTATACATGTAGCCCGTTGCATCCAACACTTATGTGGGAATTCGAGGAATCATTATTTGTTTTATCATCAGTTTACTTGTTTTTGCACATAAGCCTTGGTTAAACAACCGTTTGGAAGTAATTTCAAGTTCTTCCAACTCAATGTCTACATTCTACGCCTATCGTTGATACTGTCGAAGGTCTTTTGCTCCAACATATGAGTTTTGTTTTGAGTAGTCTATTTTTTTAACGATGTTAAGCATACTAGAGCTTTGAACTAAACATGTATGTGTTTGCTTAATTATATTCTCAAATCCCTTCTTTTGGATCCACATTAATTCAAACGTGAAGCGCTCTTTTTGTAGGTGGGATAATAGTTACTGAGATCCGAGTAATATTTCACGTGATGTTATTATGTATAATTTTTCACATCTAGTTTTACGATCATAAATCACTCACCTTTTTTTTTCTTTCTCGGAATCCATGTAATATTTCACATGATGTTATTATGGATAAATCTTTTGGTTACAAAATCCCTTCGATTGGGTGAATTAGTTTGGTGAGTACTGACTTCAATCTTTCGTTAGAATTTTAGTCAAAACCTTGTAACAAGTGGAGCATATACTAATGGGTATGTAATGCATAGTTAGGTGCAAATTGTTTGTTTTAGAAACTAGGATTACGAGTGTGTGATTCGTCTATTCCAACAGTCTTCTTGTCTCATAGAAACTTCCTACAACACAAATGACCTACGATATGTCAATATTTTTTAAAGAACTCGGCTAAAATATGACCAGGCCCAAAATATTTTCACTACTATTTCAAATATTGCATTTTTATTTTCGTATTCTCGAGAAATGTTTAGTTAGCTCTTGATTGTCCATATCCAAAACTTCATTAAGGATATTTATCAGTTGGTTGTTACAATGCTTCTCATTTATGCTTAAGTCATCATATCTTGTTCTAAAGTCTTTAAAAATTATGTGTTAATATCTTCCTCTTCATCAAGGCATACCCCTTCACGAGTTTTCATAGTAGAAATGTTTTTCTGACTTCTCCTAGTCAATAATTTTTCTTTGATGGTATTTGTGTTTCTATCAGATATACTAAGAATATTCATGTAGCCCGTTGCATCCAATACTTATGTTGGAATTCAAGGAAAAATTATCTCTTTTATCATTATTTTATCTATTTTTGCACTTAAGTCTTGGTTAAACAACCGGTTGAAACTAATTTCAAGTTTTTCCAACTCAATGTATACATTCTACACCTATCGGTTGATATTATCGAAGGTCTTTTTGCTCCATCATATGAGTTTTGTTTTGAGTAGACTAATTTTTAACGCTATAAAACATACTAGAGCTTTGAATTGAACATGTATGTTTTTACTTAATTATATTTTAAAATCCCTTCCTTTGGGTCCACGTTAATTCTAACGTCATGCATATACTAATGGGTATGTAATGCAAAGTTAGGTGCAAATTGTCCGTTTTAGGAACTAGGACTATGAGTGTAATTTGTTTATTCAAACAATCTTCTTGTCTTATAGAAGCTTTTTGTAACACAAATGACCTACAATATGCAAATATTCCCCTTCAAGAGTTTTGATGGTAGAATAATTGTTTATACTTCTCCTACTCGTGGTTTTTCTATATTGATATTGGCTTTCTATTGGATATATTAAGACTAATCATGTAGACCGTTGCATCTAATACTTATGTTGGAAATTGAGGAAGCGTTGTCTCTTTTTTCATTAGTTTATTTGTTTTTTCACTTAAGTCTTGGTTAAACAACTGGATGGGAACTAATTTCAAGTTCTTCGAATTCAATGTCTACATTCTACACCTATCAGTTTATATTGTCGAAGGTCTTTTTGCTATAACCTATAAGTTTTGTTTTGAGTGGTCTAATTTTTTTAACGATGTTAAAGATACTAGAGTTTTGAACTGAACATGTATGTGTTTGCTTAATTATATTCTCAAATCCCTTCCTTTGGGTCCACATTAATTCTAACATGAGATATATACTAATGGGTATGTAATGCAAAGTTAGGTGCAAATTTTTCGTTTTTGAAACTAGGACTATGAGTGTGTTATTCGCCAACAATCTTCTTGTTTTATTGAACCTTTTTATAAGCCAAATGACCTACTATATGCCAATATTTTTGAAAGAATCCAGCTAGAGTACGATCGGGCCCAAAATATTTTCACTACTATTTCAAATATTGCATTTTTATTTTCGTATTCTCGAGAAATGTTTAGTTAGCTCTTGATTGTTCATATCCAAAGCTTCATTCAGGATAATTTATGAGTTGATTGTTCTGATTTGTCTGAATTATGTTTAAGTCGTTCTATCTTGCTATAAAGTTGTTAAAAACTCGTGGTTTTTCTATGATGATATTTGTGTTTTTGTCGTATATACTAAAACTATTCATGTAGTCCGTTACATCTAATACTTATATTGGAATTCGAGGAATCATTCTCTTTTATCATTAGTTTATCTGTTTTTTCACTTATGTCTTGGTTAAACAACCGGTTGGAACTAATTTCAAGTTCTTCCAACTCAATGTCTATATTCTACACCTATCGGTTGATATTGTCGAAATGTCTTTTTGCTCCAACATATGAGTTTTGGTCTGAGTAATCTAATTTTTTTTAACAATATTAAACATACGAGAGCTTTGAAATGAACATGCATGTGTTTTCTTAATTATATTCTCAAATCTCTTCCTTTTGGTCCACATTAATTCAAAGGTAAGGAGTTTGTTTTTTAGGTGGGACAATAGTTCATTGAGATCCGACAGTGATCCGATGTGGTGATGGTGTGGGTCCATTGTTTAGATACTGACATATACTCGAAGAACAATTAATCGAGTCATCCAGCTATTAGGTTTTTAAAAGTTCTATTGTTGTCAAATCTTTAAGAGCTTATTTTCTTATGTAGTGGTTAAATCAATTAACTTAATTGATTATTTAGTTTATATTAATGGCTTATTGAGTCATTAGCTTTATTTTAACCTTTTTGTACATTTCATTCATTATATTTAGAAACAAATTATATTTTATCGTTATCCCTTATTGTGAATTTTTGATCCAGCCTAATTTATTTTTATTTAAAAAAAAAAATTGAACCTATAATTACGTTCTACCCGCGAAATGCAAAATGGAGTTCCGATATGACCAAAAAGCGCACGGAAGCAACCTCCAACGTTAAATTCGCTCCCTGTCTTTTATAAATTCTACATCCCTCCCTGAATTCAATCCCAAACAAACCCACAATCCAAACGCCAAAGCGAATTCCGAATTTGATAAATAGTAGAAGAAGGACATGGTATGTGTTTCTTTACAAATTTGTTTATGCAATTCTGTCCAAAATTAAGCTTTTCATTTGCTAATGGCAGCCATGGCTCCAGAGAAATCCAGAAGCCTCCACAACTTCTCCCTACCTCCGCGTCTCACTTGGGGCGCCCAACGTCTCCTTCGCTGCTCCAAGGTCACTCCCTCCGGCACCGAACCACCAACATCCGCCATTGACGGCGACATTCAGTACCATCGACGGCCTCGTCCTCACCGCCCGTACGATGGATCATTTACGTCCTCCGGGATCCGCCATGATCCAACAGTCCCTGACCTCAAGCGGAGATCTCTCAACAGCTCGCCAGATGGCAAAGATGAAAGAATGGAATCGATAAGAGAGAAGCTGATGATCGATTTCCAAACGGAGGTCGAAAAGATCAAAAACGCGATTCTGGCCGAAGGAGGGGACGGGGAAAGCGATCCACGGTTACTACCGCACACGATTAACTCATCGGAGGCGCTGACGGTGGAGCCGCGTCCTTGGAATTTGAGGACGCGTAGGGCGGCGTGTCAAGAGCCGGTGACGAACGGCGGTGGCGATGAGGCGAGGCCGAGATTTTCATCATCTCCGGTAAAATTGCAAAAGGAAAGAAGCGATTGGGACGGAGAGAATGTTGGTGGTAGCTGTAGAGAGAAGAGAGAGAGGGATAAGTTCTCCGTTTCCCTCTCGAGGCAAGAGATTGAAGACGATTTCATGGAGCTGATCAACAGACGGCCTGCCAGAAAGCCTAAGAAGAGACCTAAATATGTACAAAAGCAATTGGACGTTAGTATTCAATATTCATCTCTATTCTCATCCTGAATATGGAAGAAGCTTGAATGTTGAATGCATTTTTGCAGACTCTTTTCCCAGGGCTATGGTTAACGGAGATCTCAGCTGATATGTACAAAGTTAATGAAAATCCAGAGCCTATATATGTAAAGACTGATGATGATCTTCAATTGGTATTTTCATCTCTTCCTCAGATTCTATCCAAAACATTTGAGGCATCTTGCTGTTTTGATTCATTGGTTGATTTACTATTGCAGGGACAATAAAAGAACCTGGTTGAGCAAATTGATTATAACAAATGCCCGGGAATTCCTTGGAGATGGTTACTGCTATTGTATATACAAACATGGGCATCTAAAGATGTTAGTCATGTTTCATTATTTTAATGCACATCTCCATTTCAAAGTTCTCTGTTCAAAGAGGCTTTGTGCTTTACCATTTTAGTAGTCCCACCTGCCCCTTTTTGTGGTTCATATTCATGGTTTGTGAATTCTTAGTAGGTTGAAGCCTTGAAGGGGTGGTTAATATAACTAGCTGCTTCAAAGGAGTCCCACTTTCCTCTATGGTCTTTGTTAGTGTAATTTAGTGACAAAGGCTTCAGGCTAATGTGCCACTTTTGCTGATAGCGTTTCATCTTTGAGAAATGATGAAAAGACTTTGCTAATCTTGACTAGTTTAGCTAAGAACACCTATTGGTTTCTTCCTGGATGTTTTGATTTTGTGTCACTTAGGCCATGCCTTATTCAATCAGGCTTCATCCAACCGGTCTTTTAGATCCAGTCCTGTAAGGTGGCGTTTAGTGTTGTATGTTGAAAGTTGCATTTGACACGGTACTGTTTAGCGTTTCGCAAACTATTCACAACAATCTGTCATTCTTGTAACAACAAAACTGTGATGAAAATGTTTTGTATAGAAAGATTTGATTTCATTACTGTCTTCTCCTCTCCTCTCCTCTCCTCTCTTTCTTTTACTGTTGTATCTTAATCATAGAGGCTCTGTTGTCTGATAAGAGCAATGAATGATTCAGGCAGGTATTATAATATGTGATACTTTGGTAAAAGGCATCCCTGAAATCCTCTTCTTTTGGATACACTAGGTAAAACGGCGCGCAGAATATTGTAAACTGAAGAACCGGCATGTGAAATTAATAAGTTAAAAGATACTCTAGAAGGGGGTTGAATAAAGTATGGGAACTTTTCGCAAACCAAATCTCAAGACCTTGAAACTCTTTTCAAGGGGCTTGATGTCAATTTGTGCTCTTCGTGTAACTTTGATTTCAAGGGCTTTGAAACAACTTTCAAGAACCTTGACTTCGTGCTTCTGCAAAAACAAAGTTAGTCACAATAGCAAAATATAGTGCGGAATGTACAAGATTGACACGGAGATATGTTTACGAAGTTCGGCTTTAAATAGCCAAATCTCCGTCCCAGGGTATAGCCTTAGGATCTAACTATCTATTATCAGCTTCAAAGAGTCCTAGATACAAAATAGAAGAAATCCCCTTCTTCTCTCACTGTAGCCAAAGCTACGATCTAGCTCCAACTCTCAACCTAGCTATAATAGCCTAGTTACTTCGCAGAGTAACACACTCTAGTATAACACTTTTTAGATCTTCCAATGGAGCTCTTGTATTTTCTCTTTCTAAGGAGATAAAGCTTTTTTGCGTAAATGAGAGAAAGAAAAACAACGAATGAAGATGACTTAGTTGCTTGAAGACGTAAAGATATTTTCCATATGTGCTTGTGTGTCTTTTCTTCTTCGACCATCATCTTCATTTATACTCTTCTATGGAGAGGTCTTCTAGTTGTTGGAGAGATCACCATTTGAAGATGAATCTTCTTCTCCATGAAGATCGTTTCTTGTTTGGAGATAAGGTAGATGTTGCAAATCTTCAATTCTTGAGACCACGCCGAGTGCTTAGCTCCTTGATCTTCTCTTCCTCTGTTGAATCGAAAGAGAAGATATTTTGCCGCTTTTTGTTTTTAGAAAATCTTCTGAAAAGATTCTCTAATCTTCGGTTGAGATCTTCGATTGAAAAAGATCTTTCCTAAAATCTTTCTATTTGAGCAAATCTTCCTGGAAAATCTTCTTTGCATTTGAATCCTTGTTTCGTGCATCTATATATAACTCCAAGGCCTTTGAGATCGACCCTTTGTAAACGCTATCTTCCTTGTCCTTAAGTCATACTTCAAGGCCCTTGAATCCCATATCAAGGTCTTTGACATTTCGCTAAGACCTGCGCCTATATTCAAAACAACCAAGTATCTAGAGAATATAATCAATACATTGGTAGTATATCCAACTACTACATTTGTGTTAAGTCTTCCATCATCAAAATCTGTAAAACATTATAAACAAGGTGGAGTTTTCAATCTCCCCCTTGATGGAAGACAACAAAAATGTTTTATCGTACCTGCATTTGTTAGTTTAGCAATGCATATGAAAATCAATACTAAAATGCAGAATGCAGTATATCGAAATGTCGGATCATCATTTCTCCCCTTTTTCTTTCAACAAGGGAGAAAAAATAGTCAAAGCACGGGAGTTTTAAACACGGTTACAGACCCAAAAGTATTTTCACAAACCACATAAAAAGATTTTCAGAAAACCAGTCAGCTCAATTCTCCTCATAAAACTTCCTCTTTCCTTTGAATGAAGATTTCTTATAGCGCCAATCATCCATTTCAGCTGCCAAACGTCTTCTCTTTTCTCCAGCTCTTCTCTGCTTAACTACTTCATACTCAACTGTTGGCAAAAACATTGGCTCAACATGAGTTGGATACATAATTGATTTATTCTGTACACGCCTTCTATAATTCATCAACACATTCTCAACTTTCTCTTGAGTATGTTGAGCTACATCTTCAGGAATGGGCAAAATGCTTCCCATTGTAGTCAGTGTAAGAGCATTCATCAAATACATTTCATTGACTTTAGCATTTATGGTAACTAGCAACTCGAAATTTGTATCCATTCTCCACTTGGTGTCAAACTGAAAATCAAATAATTCACGATTGAGACAAGCTATTTCTTTTTCACAACCTTCTAACCTGATTTCTGGAGTAGGAGAAGATTTAGCTTCTTCAATTGGATTTTGAGTAGTTCCTTTTCCTTTTAAAGTCCATATTCCTACAAGATTTTTCTCAATCCTTAAACGTTCTAAGCAGTTCTAATCAATTTTGCCAAAAATGGACTGTCTTTCCTCAGAGGATGTGTTAATTTTGTAATAATCAAAGACCTTAGGCAGCAAATTTCCATAAGGCAAAGGAATAGGTCTCTTAGAATTGACAGAATGTATCATATGGTTGAGAATCAGATTAGGCACATCTATGTCCAAATCACATAAGCAAATGAATTAATTCCAGAGATTGATCAGTCAGCAACTCTCTTGAGTTTGCACGAGGAACAACACATCGAACTAGTATAGTAAACACTATTTTAGCCTATAAGGTTAGAGATGTATGAGTAATAGGACGTGAGGTTGAATTCGGAACTAGAAATTTCTCCTTAGTAATACGAACACTATCTGATCTTGAAGAATGGTTAAATACAACATCTGTAGGAATTCCAAAAATCTCACTTAAAATAGAAGGAGTGAGTGAAATCGGAGTACCTTTAACTGAAGATTCAAGAGTGATACATCCTTTGTCCCTTTTTGTGGTGAGATTAACATAGAATAGTCTCGTGAGTCGTGGAAAAGAAAAATCTCCAGGGTTTAGAACCTTCCAGATAATTGATCACGTATGAAGTGATCACGTATGAAGTGATGTCTTACATCAATATGCTTAGTTGAGATAAAAGAGATCGAAACATCACCTTTCTCAACATGATCAAAGAGATCGAAACATCACCTTTCTCAACATGATCGAAACATCACCTTTAATTCCCTTGGGCGGTATGCTTAGTTATCTGCAAGCTGCAAGTTAGTTGAGATAAAAGAGATCGAAACATCACCTTTCTCAACATGATCACGTATGAAGTGATGTCTTACATCAATATGCTTAGTCCTTGAATGCTGTGTTTGCTCCAAAAGGTGTGTGCAAACTTTAAAATTTATAACCCAAGAAGTATGCTTGAACAATATGCGAACCCGCAATGTATGGATCAATAGTAATAAAAGCAAGAATTCCAGGGGTCGAACACAGAAACTATGGTGAAGCAAAGCACAAAATCAGGTTGTTCAATATTGCAATTAACTAAAAGCAATTAAAGCAATCAAAGAACATGTATGAGTCAAGTAAGGGGAAATGTGGATTCTAGGGATTAAAGCATCTAGTTGTGGTTCCGACTCAAGATCTCAAAGGATAACGCGGACAAAGCTGAGGTTTGCAAAGGGAAGGTGTTTCTAAGGTGGGAATAGATTACCGGGTAAGTCTCACTACTCACTATCCCAAACCAAAGCTCCTATTACCGGGTAAGTCTCAAGGTACTAAGAAAAGGAACTATAATCTCAAACCAACACACCGCCCAAGGGAATAGAATCAACCTTTACTTGGTAAGTCTCAGGCTAACTGACAATGATGGGATGAAGGCACACTAAAACCCCAATAAAGAATAAATCTTTATTACCTACACTTATGATCTTAGGTAAACAAACAAAGGAATCATCGGGTAAGTCTCATCATAGGCTTGCATTGAACCAGGAAATGTATAATAAGGATAGGATTTGACAAACTTAAACACTTAACTCAGATAAGGTTCAGAAAAGGTCACCTCGTTCAGTCAAATTCCACCCCGGCCGAGATGTTCAACGACTGAGCGAGGTGTTCTAGGGTTAAGGTAAAGACTCGAGCTTTCAGGGTCCTGCTGGGATTAAGATCATTCTATCATTGTCTTTCCCACAATTTTCAGCCAATCACCCTAGAATCGCATAAGAAACTTAGCCAACAATCCTCATGATAACAATAATCAAATTAATGGAAAATGAATCAATATTCGAACAAGAAAACCTTAAGGAAAAGGTCTCAATAACCGAATCAATCAATCAACAAACAAGTGTTCCTCAGTCAACAAATCAGAAAAGACAATAACCAAAAGAGATCTAAGAAGATCTTACAAACTCCTTCAAAAGCTAACTCCATCTGTGTTCCTTCCTTGAACTTCAATCCTTCAATACTTCATTCAATTCTTCCTTCAAACCTCAAGAAAATCCCTCAATTGTTGGATGCCCTACGCATGGTTGAACTTGTGGAAAATCTAACCCTTTATATAGGAAAATTATATTCTAAAGATAATAATATCTTAAAAAGATAATTTCCTATAAAATATATCTCTATCTCTTAAAATAAATCATCCTAAAATAATATCTTCCTTCCAGAAATCCAGCCAAAAATATAAGATATCTTCTTTCCAAAAATAAAAGATCTCAGCCAAAAATAAAGATCTCGCCAGCGGCATGGTGTTTGCCTCAGTCGGGACGCTCCTCAAGATCACCTCGGTCGAGGTGGTACTGTAACTGACCGAGGTGAATCTCAACTGAATGTGAAATCTCTCAAATCTGGTCAAAAGTCAATCTTCTTAATCATTTTTATGCTTCCTAAGATCTTCTTTAAGCTCCAGAATGTAGCTCCAATGACTCATTAGCTCTCTTAGCTCCATTTCGGTCCAAAACGTGCCATTTTATCGACAATTACAACGAAACTAGGTGTAGATCTCGATTCCCGTAAAGGTAGACAAAACAACAATATAATCGCTAAATATACATCCATACATGCAAATTTATGAAGATAAAACGTCTAAACCAGCCCCGAAAGATAGACTATAATACATGCTATCAAAATACCCCATACTTGTCCCTTGCTTGTCCCCGAGCATGTTCCAAATCTTAGATACATGATAGAATGGATTATAAATAAGAAAAGATCAATGAAAAGCATTTCAAAAAATTTTTGGTGGTGTGCTCCACTCATAGATCACTCTATTTGAATGCTTCATGGCAAATGAAATCAAGACATGATCAAAATATTTTATAAATATAAGAAAGCTGTTCATCTTTGCATAAAATCATAGAATGCATAATAAATCATATTTATCGAAATCAATCATGTATAATCCAGTTTAAACCACCAAGTCAATCAACAAGCTCGAGGTCTCAAGGACTTCCAAAAGAGGTCAAGAAACGTGTCAAGGTGGGATGTATATAGGGTATGTGGTGCTAGAATCCGGGAAAATGATCTTAATTCACTTTCTTTGAAACTTAACATCTTCCACCAATAAGCTTTGCTTATTTTACTTTACTTTTTGGGATGCATGGACAGAGGTGCACAATAATCGAAGCCTAGGAGATCAACAGTCATCAATTTCTCGAGATGCCTCAAACCCTTGATGCATATACCATGACCCGTTAGAATATTGCTCAATCCGACTTTGGCAAGACACAAACACCCGGCTATGTGAATGGTGCCGAGTTACTCATCATCATTATTGACTTCCCCAAACCTATTTGTTTTTTTCTAACATTTTCAGCCAACATCTCAATTTCACTTTCACTTGCTTTTCTTTGCTTGCTTCCAAATTCCTGGATAGGTAAAGGAAGGCAAATATGTATATGAGGGGCTAAGCATGATCAAGAAGAAGAAGAGAAGAGAATGAATTGTCTCAATCATCCTTGGAAGAATGTGATAGAACTCATCATGTGGTATCAACCTTCAAATCCAATATAATTTTGATAAAAACAAAGTATTAAACATGCTAAAACTTCAAACAAAGCAATTTTCAACTTAAACATATCATAAAACCTTTCGATCATATAAAGATTTCAAAACCAATCTGCAAACAGAATCATCATTGAGGTTATATCCAGAGATGAAGCACAAAATCGTTTCGGAAAACTCTCAGTTAAGAACCTGCCTCGGTCGAGGTGTTCTAACGTCATCCGAGGTGTCTACCTCGTCCAGTCAAGAACATCCCGGTCGAGGTCATACATTTTTTTTTTCAAACCAGTTTTCGACGTTTTTCTCAAACAAAAACCTGTATGTATGCATGTAATGGCAGATAAACACATAAAACAGAATACTCACCAGACCTAGCTGAACTACATAATAAATAAAGAAAGAAAATCCATGCAGCTTTAATCCTCGTCAACTGGTGGCGGTGGTGGATGTGGAACGTAGGGGTGTTGGGATGGATCGAAGGGATAGTCCATCATCTGCTGGTGTTGGATCTCCATCATACGTCTAGTATAGTGTTGACTCTCCAGCATCTGGTGCGTCCAACTCTCAATATCTCGGCACTAGTCCTCGAACCGCTCATGCATGTCAACAGTCAGGGGTGCGTAAGCATTGACCATCTGATCAGTGAGGTCATCAATTCTCTAGTGGGCCTCGGGATCTCTGAACATGCGACGGGATCTACGCTGAGGTGGTGGTGGTGGTGCTGCCTCCTCCTCTGTCGCCTCGTCATCAAGGTCGAAAACTGGTATGCTAGGATCGCCGATATCAGTACCGGTCTCCATAGTAGCTCCTCCATCATCATACTCCTCCTCATCATCAGCTGCAGCATCTCTGACATCCTGCATGTAAGGAAACCAGGCAAAAGACCAGTATTGTCGATCAAAAACTGAGAACTGTGATGACCATAGAATACCCTGTGGAGATGTCGTCTCCCAAGGCATAGCGACATATGGTGTGCTGAGACCACGAGGGACGAGAATACGCCTCGTGATCATCTCCTGAAGACAAAGTGGCTTCGAATCCGCAACCACTGTACATGCAGACAGATCTTAACCCATGGCTGTAGCAATATGGGTCATTAAACCTCCACACCAAATGTCTCCCTTGGACTTGCCCTTGATCCTATGCAAGTCCTCAGCTAACATGCCTCCAAAATCAGGCACTCCCCCTGTAACCATACAAAACATATTCAACAACTCCCCTTGTCCGATCTTCTGGGGCGTCTCAATACACGTCAGAAGTGTCTCAATGAATATCTTGTGAGCTAGACGGAAGGCTAGGTTGAAGATGATGCGCTCTTTGGCTCCACCTGTCACTGTGCTCAACTACGTGGGCTATCTCGCCCCAGAAATCTTGAGCTACGGCCCGGAAAGGAAAATCAGTAACGGTGGGGTTTGGGAAGCCGAAGATCTCTCTGAACTGGTCCATCGGCACAATGTAGTTCCGGTTCAACAACCGGTACTTGATGTTGTTGCGCTCATGCACGTGAGTGACATAACTCACAAGCTCCATGGTCGGCTCTAAGTAAGCCGGCGCTCGGATCTCCATGAACTCCTCCAGTCCCACAATGGAGATCATCTTCCTCAAGTCCTCCGCCACGTGGAGGTACTTGAAGGCAGCAACATCCAAAAACCGCGGGGCAATAATGGGACCCCCACAAGTCCTATCAAAGTCAGCCTGATGACGCTCATGGATCACCGGTATAGTGGGATGAGATGCAGAAGAAGGGGAGGAACTAATGGGTCTATCTCTCAAAACCAATTGGCGATCTGCTCGACTGCTCATGATTTTGACAGATTAACACCTCGGTTTCTTTGACAATCACCTTGGCCGAGACACAGCCGACTAGACCGAGGCGAAGGGTTGTTCGATTGAACTCTCTGATTTGCAAGTTATTTTCCCCCAAATCACTACCAATTGCTTCCTATGGGGTACTTATGTCCTTTTTAGCAAGAAACTATGGCAATCAAAGCCAGATCTGTCCTAAATCAGTAAAGGAAAGAGAGTTAGGGTTTTTGGACAAAATACCTAGATTCTGCAGAATTGGAGCGTTTTTCTCGTTGTTTGATGCTTGAAAACCGATCCTCTTGCTTCCTCCGGTGAAATCGAACCAAAAGTCGCAAGAAACGAGCAAGATTTGAAGATTTGAGGGAAAAGCACTGCCGCGGTCGAAGTCACTGTTGGGAGGGAAAATGGGGAGAGAGAAAAACCGTCTCGCCTTTTATACCCCTCACTGAATTTGATTTCACCTCGGTCGAGGTGGTCCCGACCGGACCGAGGTGTCTGACTGGATGTCAGACCTAGTTGCCTCGGTTGCCCCAAGAAAATCTCGGTCGAGGTGTTGTGACAACAATCGAGATGTGTCTCAGTCAAACTTCGTCTTCTCAATTTCTCGAACTTCTTTTCTTCCAGTGTAGCTCTTGAGTTGTAATCCTTCCTTAGAAAGTACTTGGTTTCTGTCTAGAGGATGCCAAAAGCAAAGCAAAGCAAACTATCTAAAACTAAGCTAGAAAAAGGGAAAAGAAAGCAATACCTTGGGTTGCCTCCCAAGAAGCGCTTGATTTAAGGTCGCTAGCTGGACCGTACATCATCCCTTAAACAAGGTATAGCGGTGCAATTTCCTCAACCTGGACCTCCGGTCGGTACTTCTTCAGCCTATGACCGTTGACCTTAAAGCTTCCGCTAGTTTCACCCCAAATCTCAACTGCACCATAGGGAAAAAAACATTTTTCACAACGTAAGGTCCCGTCCATCTAGATTTCAAATTACCTGGAAAGAGGCAGAGGCAGGAGTTGAAGAGTAGAACTAGCTCTCCTTCTTTGAATTCCTTAGGAATGATATGCTTGTCATGCCATCTCTTTGTTCTTTCCTTGTAAATCTTGACATTCTCATAAGCGTTTAAGCGCAACTCCTCCAACTCAATTATGTCCAATAGTCTCTTCTCTCTAGCTTTCTTGATATCGAAATTTAACCACTTGATTGTCCAATATGCCTTGTGCTCTAGCTCAACGGGTAGATGACAAGACTTCCCATATACCAAATTGTAAGGGGTGGTACCAATGGGAGTCTTAAATGCGGTCCTATAAGGCCAAATAGCATCGTCCAACTTCATAGACCAATCCTTCCTCGTCCTAGAGACGGTCTTCTCCAGAATTGCCTTGATTTATCTATCTGAGATCTCAACCTGCCCACTAGTTTGAGTATGATAAGGGGTTGCTACCTTGTGGGTTACCTCATACTTCGATAGAAGTGCTATAAACTTCCGGTTGATGAAATGTGTCCATCCATCGCTGATGATGATGCGTGGTGTCCCAAAACGTGGGAAGATAGTCCGATTTAAGAACTTGACAACCACCATGGCGTCATTGGTGGGGGAGGCGATGACTTCCACCCATCTAGAGACGTAGTCAACAACTAGGAGAATGTAGAGGTTCCCTGCGGATGATGGGAAAGGTCCCACGAAATCGACTCCCCAAACATAAAAAATCTCAACCTCCTGAATATTGTTGAGTGGCATCTCGTTCCTTCTAGACAAATTCCCCGTTCTTTTGCACGCATCACAAGAAACAACAAACGTTTGCACATCCTTAAATAATGTAGGCCAAAAGAAACCTGAACGTAATACCTTAGCGCACGTCTTGTGAGCACTAGCATTTCCTCCACAAGGAAGCGAGTGGCAATGCCGTATAACACTAGCAACTTAATCCTCCGGAATGCATCGTCGAAGCATCCCATCCGGACCTCTCTTAAATAGTAGAGGTTCATTCCAGCAGTAATGGCGTACATCCTTGAAGAATTTCTTCCTTTGAGCGTATGTCAATCGGGGCGGTATTTCTTGGCAAACAAGGTAATTGACAATATCAGCATACCAAGGCTCTTTACTATCTCTAATTTGGCGGAGCCAGTGCTCCACCAACTGTAAATGACTCTCAATAATAGAATCAGGAAGTTCGTTGTCCTCAGTTGACAACATCTCGCTTGCTGTCTCGGTCAGTGTCCGAGGTGGTTGACCAAGATGTTCTTCAGATAAGAACACCTCGCTTGGTCCAGAAAGTGCCTCGGTCGAGGTACTTGAATTGGGACCGAAACCTAAATTGCTTTTCTTCCCCTGAATTAGTCTCTCAATCTTAGCTCCTGGATCTGCTTCCAATGCTTTTAAGCTCCGTATATCTGTATCACAAGAAATATCTATACCTTCCTCCATTAAACTAAATCTAAGAACTCTTTCAAGCGGGTCATTAATAAGGATAGAGCTCACCAATTCTCTTGATTCTTCTTCATCATAGATGTTGAAGATGTCATCCTCCAGCGGCTCTTCTTTCATTGCAGCAAGCAATGCAAACTCCACTTTATCTCCACCAATGTTGAATTTCAACTTGACGTTTTTACAATCAACGTTGTAACCCGAAGTTGCTAGAAATGGTCTCCCGAGAATGATAGGAACGGGAAAATCTATGGGAATGTCAAGTATGACAAAGTCTATAGGTAAATAGAAATTACCTAACTTGACGGGAACGTCTTCCAAAATGCCCACGAGATGGGTAATGGAGCGATCCGCCATGTATAGCCTTATCTTCACCAGCTTGGACTCTCCAAGTCCGATTCTCTTACATAGCTCCAGTGGGATGATATTCACGCTGACTCTTAGATCACACAACGCTTCACACGTCACATCCCCAACTTGAATGGGAATGCAAAATGAACCGGGATCTCTCAATTTGGGTGGCATCTTCTCCTTCACGATTTGAATGAGCTCCGAGGACTTAGATGTCATCCTCACTTCTCCAAAATCTTCCAACTTCCTCTTCCTTGATAGAATCTCTTTCAGAAACTTCCCATGGGCGGGCATCCCTAGAATGACATCAAGGAAAGGGATGTTAATGTGTAGTTTATTCATTAGGTCTAGAAACTTACTAAAATGCTTGTCTAGATGTGCTCTCACCCTTGACTGAGGGAATGGAAGTGGTGGTTTCTAAGCAGAAGGTGGAACATAAACTTCAGATTTATCCTTCACTTTCTGAGGCTCCACCTCAGTTGGCACCACGACCGAAGTGTTCTTCTGGTCGTGGCTCGACCGAGGTACTGGATCTGCAGTTTTCAGTCCACTTCGTGTCATTATTGCCATAATATGTCCCTTAGGGTTGCTCTCTGTCCTTGCTGGAAGCTTCCCTGGATCTCTTGGCGCTTCATTCGCCTTGTTGAAGAATTGTTGCTCTAAGGCTTTTTGTGCCTTTGAAAATGAAGTCATCGATGTCTCCATAGTGTTGAGCTTGATCAAAATTGCCTCCAACACTGCATCCTTCTTCTTTGGCTGGGACGAACTCGATCCAGGATCCTGGCTTCTCAATAGAGTAGAAGAAGAGGGGGGGGGGGGGTTAAGAGCGTTATGAGCATGAGAATAAGGGTTACCCGGATTTTGTTGATTAGATCTCCAATTGTTGTTGTTGGAGTTTCTATTGTTGTTGTAATTGTTGTTCCGCGGCCCTTGATAGTTGTTTCTTCCTTGATATCCTCCATCTTGCTCCTTCTTCGTTTGAGCTACTAAAAGCTCCTTCAAAGCTTTTACCTCATTGCTAAGCGAGGTGAGTTGAGCTCCATTTGATGATGTTTCGTGGAAGCTAACTCTCCTTGCTCCGTTCTCGGTTCCTTGATGGGAGTACTTCTCCATATGCAAAGCTTGCTTTTCAATGAAATCCCAAGCTTTATCTATCGGCATGTCCATGAATGTGTCGGCTGAAAGTAGTTGGAGATTAAATTGAGTAGCTCCATCCAATCCTTTGAAATAGATTTCCAGCTACTCGATCTTTGGAATCCCATGATGTGGGCAATCCAATAAAATATCCTTCAATCTCTCCCATGACTTAGACAAACTCTCCTTGTCCTTCATAAGAAAAGCATTGATTTTTCCCCTCATTTCAGCGGTCTTAGAGGGAGGAAAGAATTTAGTTAGAAACTCCGTCGTCATCTCTTCCCAAGTGTTGACCTTTCCGGGCGGAAGAGATTGATACCAAGCAAGCGCCTTGTCCTTCAAAGAGAAATAGAAAGACCTTAAATTGTAGTTGTTGTTCTCCAGTCTTGAAGGTCTCAAGGTCTCCATCAGAATCTCATAGTTTTGGAAATGCTAATGTGGAGACTCGCTTTCTAAACCTCCAAATTGACATTGTCGGATCATGGATAGAACTTGCGGTCGAAGTTCGTAATCATGCTCAGCTGGATCACCTAGGTTGACTCCTGGACGCCTCACTTTCTGATTAGGGTCCTTCCTATGTCCTAGGGTTTGTGGAACTCCAGCAAAAAGAACATCTCGGATAGGCATCCGAGGTGGTAGGTGTACATCGGCCGGGGCAACTGGGACTGGGTCTTGCCTCGGTCGAGGATCTGGGATCGGTCGAGGCAGAAACTGGGCCCTTAGCGCGGTCATATCTGCTTCAATTCCTTCTGTCCTTGCGCGAGTCTCTTCTCTCTCTCGCTGCAGTTCTTCTCTATTGAGGCGTAGCTGTTCCAATGCCTCCTTCAATTCGGCTTCAACATCGCGATCGTCTTGATTTGCCATCTTAGCTTCTTTTAATCTTCGCTTGTAAATCTTTTCTGGTTTGGGATCGTAAGGAACGATTTCATTTCCAGCATGAGTTCTTCGCATAAACCTAAGGAAATATCCTGGGAAAATACTCAAGTAGAGTAGTTAAAAGCAACAAGGGCAATAGCCCTGGAAAGACTACCGAAACCGGCTTGGTCTAGACAAAGTCCCCGACAACGGTGCCAAAAACTTGTTCGCTCCAAAAGGTTTGTGTGCAAGCTTTAAAATTTATAACCCATGAAGTATGCTTGAACAATATGCGAACCCGCAGTGTACGGATCAATTGTAATAAAAGCAAGAATTCCAGGGGTCGAACACAGGGACTATGGTGAAACAAAGCACAGAATCAGGTTGTCAAATATTGAAATTAACTAAAAGTAATTAAAGCAATCGAAGATGATGTATGAGTCAAGTAAGGAGAAATGCGGATTCTAGGGATTAAAGCATCTAGTTGTGGTTCCGACTCAAGATCTCAAAGGATAACGTGGACAAAGCTGAGATTTGCAAAGGGATAGTGAGTAGTGAGACTTACCGGGTAAGTCTCACTACTCACTATCCCAAACAAAAGCTCCTATTACCGGGTAGTTCTCAAGGTACTAGGGAAAGGAACTATAATCTCAAACCAACACACCACCCAAAGGAATAGAATCAACCTTTACTGGGTAAGTCTCAGGCTAACTCACAAAGATGGGATGAAGGCACACTCAAACCCCAATAAAGGATAAACCTTTATTACGTACACTCATGATCTTAGGTAAACAAACAAAGGAATCACCGGGTAAGTCTCATCCTAGGCTTGCATTGAACCAAGAAAGGTATAATAAGGATAGTATTTGGCAAACTTAAACACTTAACTCAGATAAGGTTCAGGAAAGGTCACCTCGTTCAGTCAGATTTCACCCCGGCCGAGATGTTCAACGACTGAGCAAGGTGTTCTAAGGTTAAGGTAAAGACTCGAGCTTTCAGGGTCCTACTGGGATTAAGATCATTCTATCATC
The DNA here is from genome assembly GCA_033239045.1 of Fagopyrum esculentum. NCBI lineage: Eukaryota > Viridiplantae > Streptophyta > Magnoliopsida > Caryophyllales > Polygonaceae > Fagopyrum > Fagopyrum esculentum. The sequence goes on along the minus strand of BSUD01000008.1, from coordinate 23,375,222 downwards.
GTCTTTCCCACAACTTTCAGCCAATCACCCTAGAATCACATAAGAAATTTAGCCAACAATCATCATGATAACAATAATCAAATTAATGGAAAAGGAATCAATATTCGAACAAGAAAACTTTAAGGAAAAGGTCTCAATAACCGAATCAATCAATCAACAAACAAGTGTTCCTCAGTCAACAAATCAGAAAAGACAATAACCAAAAGAGATCTAAGAAGATCTTACAAACTCCTTCAAAAGCTAACTCCAACTATGATTCCTTCCTTCCTTGAACATCAATCCTTCAATACTTCCTTCAATTCTTCCTTCAAACCTCCAGAAAATCCCTCAATTGCTGGATGCCCTACGCATGGTTGAACTTGTGGAAAATCCAACCCTTTATATAGGAAAATTATCTTCCAAAGATAACAATATCTTAAAAAGATAATTTCCTATAAAATATATCTCTATCTCTTAAAATAAATCAGCCTAAAATAATATTTTCCTTCCAGAAATCCAGCCAAAAATATAACATATCTTCTTTCCAAAAATAAAAGATCTCGGCAAAAAATAAAGATCTCGCCGGCGGCTGTTAGCATGATATATTGTGATATTTTAGGCACGTTTTCTAAGTGTATTTGATTCATATTGATAGTCATTGATTGAGCATTGATGCATATGTGAGCTAGTTTATTTATAATGTCGATATAGAGATCTACACAAGCTTTATGTTGATTATAGGTACTTAAGAGCTATTTCCGAACGGAATTGAGCTAGGATGAGTTGATTGAGTATGTCCGTGGATTGAGGGCATTTGTAGGAGCCAAAGGAGAGCTAACTTGAGGAATGCACGAGGCTAGGGAAGAATCACGTTCTTGCCCTAAACCACGCTCTAAAATATAGCCGTACCACTTTCCACGTTCAGTTCCACGGCCGTGGAACCATGCAAGAGAAGCGTGGTTCATTCCAGTAACTTCTACGGTCGTGGAATCATGTGTTCAAACCGTATTGATTTCAATGCTCTAAATTACGGTCGTGGAACCTTCCACGACAGTGATCTTGGCGATCTTTTTCGCCACACTTTAAGCCACAATCTTTTAAGAGATTGGGCCGGGCCGAAAGTTTATCTCACACTATAAAAGGACGGATGAAGAGAGATTCCGACACCTCTGCTTAGACGCATTTTCACCCATGCCGCGACTTAGAGATCTTTGCGACTTTTGCAAAAGACGTACTTTGCGCGCATCCTTGGAGTTGCCCTAATCTCGCACTTTGGTGGAGATTGTGATTGAGATTTCCGGATTGGCGGAGGATCGAAGATTCGGAAGATTATTCGCAAGAAGATTCCTCTTCTTGTTTAGGTTTGATTTAGAAGACGGATTGATATCCCGTTCTTCCTTCTTATCTAAGATTGTGTTTGTTTGTTCTATTCCGAATCTAGTGACGATATTTATTCTTGATTGTGACTTTGAGATTGGTTTGAAGTTTATTGAAAGTTTTCGGAAGTTTTCATCTTTCAATCTTTTAATTCTTGAATTTGATATCAATATTACTGTTATTGGCTAAAAACCCTTAACAATTCTAAGGTGAAGGGTTGATAGTTGTGGCTTAGATGATGATAGATCGATCGTAAACAGATTAGACCCTGAGAGTTAGAGAGATTCGTCGACGAACCCTAAATTACGGTCTGTTCTTGAGTCCACGGCCGTGGAACCTCAAGAACTAACCGTGATTTCCCTTAAGTTTACGAACTTGCTTTTACTTTAATCCAAAGTTAAAGATTAGCTTTAACTTAGTCTTGGCTTGCCTTTTCTAGGTGGTAGTGAAGCCTCAACAACCTCTACCTCGATTGTGAGTGTCACAACCTTAATCGATTTAGTTAGTCTTGATCCTTGGATTACAAGTTTGGGTATTTGATATTAATTCTTGCCTTTAGAACCTTTCTATATTGAAGCCTCAACAACCTGTATAAAGAGTGTCTTATAGGTGAGTCATATAAGGTTTTTGGAACTTCACCGTACGATTACCTTACATTAGCATACCTTTGCATATCTCAACTCTGTCTTTATATCATTAAGTATATCTTGAATCGATTGCCACAGCTGGATACTTGGATCTTTAGGATTATTGTTTTCCCCAATATATTGCAAAGCTCTTACATTCACTTGCTTGATAATCTACGATTGAATTTGTTCTCCCCAAATCCCTGTGTTCGATACTCTGGAATTCTTGCTTAACTACGTCGATCCGTACACTGCGGGTTCGCTTGCTTGATTCTAGTTTTATAAATTTAAAGCTTATTTGCACGCATGCTAAGTGGCGAACAAGTTTTTGGCGCCGTTGGCGGGGATTTGGTCTAGACCGAATTCGGTAGCCGGTTGTCAAGCTTGGGAGCTTGCTCTCGTTATTTGATATCTCTTTGAGTGCATGCGTAGGTCTAGGAACACCGAAGATCTCTTACCTCTTGATCAAGAGCTTGAGAGAACTTTAAGGCAAAAGCGCAAGGAAAAGAAGATGGCTGAAGACCACGAACGTGATCTTCAAGCGGAGTTAGCGGAGAAAGAAGCTCAACTCCAATGGAATGAGAATATCCGCCGGGATGAAATGGATCGTCATCAATCTCAAGTTAACGATCTAAAGGATATGATGTTCCAGATGAGGATAGAACTAAGCAACCTTAAGAATAAGGGAAGCAAGAAATCCTCAAGAAGGGCATCAAGATCTAGAAGAAGAAGTCACTCATCCGCTGATGATAGTGATTCTTCCATGCCACCGCTAGAGGAAATTGATCCCACGATCAATGTGAATCCTTTCCATCCACGGGGAGCTGCTAATTGCCGCATTCCACCTAGGAATGCGAGGATCGAACGTGTTGATGATGAGCCAAGAACTCTTGGCCAAAGGATGGATCCAACACAACAACCGCGCCGTTTGGGCGTGAATTTTGATGCTGATGATGTACAAGGGTTTAGCTTCAACCCTCAAGTTATTACTCTTGTTCGCCAAAACCAATTTGGCGGGACAAGCGCTGAATCTCCACACAAACACTTGCAAAATTTTGAGTGTTGATGGAGACGATGAGGCCGAAGAATGCTACTACCAACAACTACAAACTCAAGCCTTTCTTCTTCTCTTTGAAGGGGAAAACGTTGTCTTGGTACCAAGCTCTTCCTAGTGGGAAACTAGATACGTGGGAAGACCTTTCCGCGGAGTTCCTCACCAAATTCTTTTCGCCCTCCAAAACGGCGGAACTTAGAGGTAAAATCAATGCATTTTCCATGAGATCTAACGAAAGTTTGTTTCAATCTTGGGAAAGGTTTCAGGATTTGCTCTTGGATTGCCCTCATCATGGCATATCCAAACTTGCCTTGCTGGAGATATACTATAAGGGGCTGGATGCGGGGACACAATTCAACCTCCAATCCCTCTCATGTGGAACATTCATGGACATGAGAGAAGATGACGCTTGGGACTTCATTGAGAAGCAAGCAAGGGTCATAGAGAAGTATTCCCATCGGAAAGTGGAGGGAAATCGTGTGGAGCAAGGAGCAAAGCTCACACATGAAGCTCAAAATCAGATTTTCTCCCTCAACAATGAGATCAAAGAGTTGAAGGAGGCTATCAAGACCAACTTTCCAAAGCAACAAGGGAAGGATGTTGGCTATTTGGGCAACAACAATGGCGGCGATAACACAAACCGCAACAACAACAACAATAACCGGAACAATAACCGGAACAATTGGAATGGAAACAACAACAATAACAACAACCGGAACAACAATTGGAACAACAATAGGGGTTCAAGTAACAACAATTGGCGCTCCAACCAACAAAATTCCGGTAACTCTTATCCTTCCAATTCTAATTCACTAACTCCACCTTCCTCTTTCTCTACTCCTTTGAGAAGCCAGGGGCAAACATCAAATGGAGGAAACACTTCGGGAAAGGAGAAGCCCGATCCCATGTTGAAAACGATTTTGGGAAAGCTTCAAGGGTTGGAAAACCGCATTATTAAGGTTGATGATCAAATTTCTAAGGTTGATAAAGCTCAAAAGGTTTTAGAAAACCAAATGTTCAGCCAAGCGGAGGAAGTTTCTAGGAATCAAGGGAAACTTCCAGGAAAGACGGAGGACAACCCTAAGGGAAGGGTTATGGCAATCACAACTAGGAGCGGAGTGACTACCACCGATCTGCAGCCTAAGTTTGTTGAAGTCTCCGTAGAAAAAGACAAGGAGAAAGAGAAGGGGAAAGAGAAGGAAGATGTCTACGTTCCTCCTCCAGCTTATAAACCTCCCCTACCATTCCCCCAATCTAGAGCGAGAGCGCGCCTAGATAAACAATTTGGTAAGTTCATAGAACTTATGAGTAAGATGCACTTTCATCGATGCTATTGTAGGTATGCCAGCTTATGGCAAGTTCTTGAAGGAAATCCTCTCTAACAAGAGAAAGCTAGAGGATTTCGGTGAGGTTAAGATGAGTTCGGATTCTTCGGATCTCATCAAGACCATGAAGGAGAAAATGCCCCCAAAGCTAAAGGATCCGGGGTCATTTTGCATTCCCATAGGAGTGGGAGATGTCACATATGATGCTTTATGTGACTTGGGAGCAAGTGTGAGCATCATACCACTTGCATTGTGTTGGAAGATCGGTTTAGGCGACCCTAAACCGGTGAAGATGACGTTGTACATGGCGGATCGATCCATCACTCGCCCCGTCGGTATTGTAGAAGACGTCCCGGTCAAGCTAGGTAAATTCTTTGTTCCCATTGATTTTGTCGTGCTTGATATTCCTGCAGATAGTCCGGTCCCGATCATACTCGGAAGACCGTTTCTTGCAACTTCTGGCTGCATAGTCGATTGCAAGAATGGTAGACTCGCTTTTGATATAGGGGAAGAGAAAGTAGAGTTCGTTCTTTCCACTCTAGTGAAGGAGCCAATCTTTGACGAGGATATATTCAATATCCACGATGAAGAAGGGTTGTCTAGGGAGGAGGTAAGTGCGATTCTCTTTAACGATCCTTTACAAAAAGTTATTACTATGAGTCTAACAAATGTAGGGGAAGAAGAAGAGTGCAATGAGGCAATTGAAGCCTTAGAAGCACAAGAGGAGATGCATGAAGTGGAGTTTGAAAAACTCCACGATGAGGCAGAAAACGTGAGAATCCACGGCCACACCCTATATTCCACGGCCGTGGATTTCACAAACAAAACCGTGTCCCACTCCAGAGAGTTATACGGTCGTGGAGAAAACATGACAACCGTATTTCCTTTCCACGCCCTAAACCACAGCCGTGGAGGACATAGGGAAACCGTGATTTTGGCCGTGGAAAGGGGTGATCGAGACACTTCTTCAACTTCTTTCGATTCTTTTCCCACACATTCAACACCCTTAGAAACTTCTAAGGAGATATCGGATGCTTCTCAAGGATCATTGGAAGCTCCGAAAGCAATGGAACTAAAACCACTTCCTACTCATCTAAGGTACGCTTTTCTAGGACCTAATTCTACCTTTCCGGTTATTGTTAGTTCCGATCTAAGCATAGATGAACATAATCAACTCATGATTGTCCTTAGGAAACATAGGAAAGCTTTAGGCTACACTATTGAGGACTTAGTAGGAATTAAACCCTCCCTATGCATGCATAAAATACTAATGGAGGAAGACTTTAGAACTTCAAGACAACCTCAAAGGCGGTTGAATCCGACCATGAAGGAGGTTGTCAAGAAGGAAATTCTTAAACTTCTTGATGCAGGTATCATCTACCCTATCTCCGATAGTAAGTGGGTGAGTCCGGTTCAAGTAGTTCCGAAGAAGGGAGGAATGACGGTCATCACCAACAAGAACAACGAACTCATTCCTACCCGAACCGTGACGGGATGACGGATGTGCATAGACTACCGCAAGCTCAACAATGCAACAAGGAAGGATCACTTCCCATTGCCATTCATTGATCAAATGCTTGAAAGGTTAGCACAACATTCACATTTTTGCTACCTTGACGGTTATAGTGGTTTCTTTCAGATTCCGATACACCCGGACAATCAGGAAAAGACCACATTTACGTGCCCATGGGGTACGCTCGCCTATAGGAGAATGCCGTTTGGGCTTTGCAACGCCCCAGCCACCTTTCAACGGTGCATGATGTCCATCTTCTCCGAATACATAGAGGAAATCATGGAGGTCTTCATGGATGACTTCTCCGTATACGGTTCCTCTTTTAACGATTGTCTTTCTAACCTTTCTCTTGTTTTGCAAAGGTGTGAAGACACTAACCTAGTTCTTAATTGGGAGAAGTGTCAATTTATGTTTAAGGAAGGAATTGTACTAGGACACTTAATCTCTAGTAGAGGGATAGAGGTGGATAAGGCGAAAATAGAAACTATAGAGAAACTTCCTCCCCCAACTTCGGTGAAAGGGATAAGAAGTTTCCTAGGACATGCTGGATTTTATAGACGTTTCATTAAAGACTTCTCTAAAATATCAAAACCGCTCACTAATCTATTGATGAAGGATTCAGTTTTTGAGTTTTCGCAGGAATGTTTGGATGCGTTTAACACAATTCGGCAAGCTCTAATTTTAGCACCTATTATCCAACCTCCAGATTGGACTCTTCCCTTTGAGGTTATGTGCGATGCTAGTGACGTAGCTATTGGAGCTGTTCTTGGACAACGAAAGGAAGGGCGAACCCATGCCATATACTATGCTAGCAAAACGCTAGATGAAGCGCAGCTCAATTACGCCACTACCGAAAAAGAGTTTTTAGCCATTGTCTATGCTATTGACAAGTTTCACTCTTATCTTGTAGGTGCAAAGGTGATTGTGTACACGGATCATGCTGCGATCCGGTACCTCCTTGCGAAGAAAGATGCGAAGCCAAGGCTAATTAGATGGATTCTTCTCCTACAAGAATTCGATCTAGAGATCCGCGACAAGAAAGGTTCAGAAAATTCTGTTGCGGATCATTTGAGTCGCCTAACACATCTAGAGGACGACCATTTACCTATCGATGACTCCTTCCCGGACGAACACCTACACATCATAGAGGAGTGCATCGATGTGATCTCCAAAGGGAACGAACCATGGTTTGCTGATTTTGTTAATTATTTGGTTTGTCAGGAGATACCACCCGGACTATCCTACGCACAAAGAAAGAAGTTCTTTAAGGATGTCCGGGAATACTTTTGGAATGAACCTCTCCTCTTTAAGAGAGGTCCGGATGGCATTATTCGGCGATGTGTGCCGGAAGATGAGATGCAAAGTGTCATCCGCCATTGTCATTCACTACCTTGTGGAGGACACGCTAGTTCGAACAAGACTAGCGCAAAGGTATTGCAATCTGGATTCTTTTGACCTACTTTATTTAGAGATGTGCAATCCTTTGTTTCTTGCTGCGATGCTTGTCAAAGAACAGGTAATATCTCTAGGAGGAATGAGATGCCCCTCAACAACATCCAAGAGGTAGAGATTTTCGATGTTTGGGGAGTTGACTTTATGGGACCATTCCCATCTTCTTGTGGAAACCAATACATACTCTTGGCGGTGGATTACGTTTCTAGATGGGTGGAAGCGATTGCCTCTCCCACCAATGTTGCCATGGTTGTGGTTAAGTTCTTTAACAAGACCATCTTCCCACGATTTGGGACACCAAGGACTATCATCAGTGATGGAGGTTCTCACTTCATTGCCCGGCGCTTTGAAGCTCTTCTAGCTAAGTATGGGGTTACTCACAAGGTCGCCACCCCTTATCATCCACAAACTAGTGGACAAGTTGATATCTCAAATCGGGAGATCAAAGGAATTCTAGAGAAGACGGTTTCAAGGACTAGGAAGGATTGGTCTTTGAAGCTTGATGACGCATTGTGGGCATACCGGACTGCGTACAACACTCCCATAGGAACCACACTATACAACCTTGTGTATGGGAAGTCTTGTCACTTGCCGGTAGAGTTGGAGCACAAGGCATTTTGGGCTATCAAGTGGTTGAATTTCAGCATGAAGGAAGCGGGAGAGAAGCGTCTCTTGGACCTTAATGAGCTTGAAGAACTCCGCTTGAACGCTTATGAAAACGCCAAGATCTATAAGGAGAGAGCAAAGCGTTGGCATGATAAGCATATCATTCCAAAGGACTTCAAAGAAGGAGATCAAGTTCTCCTCTTCAATTCAAGGCTTCGCCTCTTTCCAAGTAAACTTAAATCTCGTTGGACCGGACCTTTTCTAATTAAGCGTATTTTCCCCTATGGTGCAGTTGAAGTATGGGGTGAAGCGGGCGGAAGCTTTAAGGTGAACGGCCAACGACTCAAGAAGTATACGCCGGAACTCCAAACTGAAGAGTTCGCGCCTACCGCACTCGAATAAGTGCGAGATTGGTCTAGCTACGGACCTTAAACAAAGCGCTTCTTGGGAGGCAACCCAAGGTATTGCATTTTTGCTTTTGTTTTCGATTCATAGTTTAGTTTAGTTTAGACGTTTTTGCTTTGTTTTGCCTTCGATTCCTTCCGGTATGTTCGTGTTTTTGGATGTAGGAACGATGGAAAAGGAAAAGGGAAGAATAATGTTGAAGAAAAGTGACGAAACTTGGACTTTGGAGCATTACAGAGAGTTCCACGGCCTAAACCACGGTCGTGACAGCTACAATGACCGTAATTTCCAAAAGCCTTTGAAAAATCACCAAAACCACGGTTCCGTACAATTCCACGGCCGTGGAACCCCCCGATAGACCGTGATTTTCAAAATTTTTCCTGTCACTATATAAACCACGTTCTTCACAAAAACACTCCACAAATACCCAATTCCATGACCCAAAACGCCGAATCCACGCCCCTCCTCCCAAATCTTCGTTCGTTAATCGTTTTCAACGATTCTTCTTCCCAAATTGAAGCAAATTCAACCACCAACGAGATCCAAGCAACGAATTAAGCGGAAAATCACCAAGGAACGCACAATTCGGATTTTAAAATCCGAAACCTAGGTTTTTTCCACTCTTCTTGATCTTTGTCAATTTGGTTCGTTTTTGCTAGAAATTTTAGGAAGAACTGATTGAAATTGGAAGAAATTAGACTAGGGCTGCCTGATTGCTGAGTTTGAGTGTTGTTTGCTGAGATTTGTGAAAAAAACAGACGAATCACGGTCACTGACAGAACCACGGCCGTGGAATCATCAAGAACAACCCGTAATTTTGAACAGTGATGGACTTTGTGAGGGGAGTTTCAGGGAGAATTAAGGAGAAAAAGAATGACCAAAACAAGAAGAGGAAGGGCAATCCCTCTTCTTCTTCATCCTCTAGAGCATCACCACCTTCTTCCCCTTCACCTCCATCATCACCTTCATCACCCTCACCTCCTAGCCCTAGAGTACCGACTATTCATGAGGATCACCTCGATGCATTTGAGAGGATCCATGAGAGAGCTGTGATTGGCCCTAGGTACCTATTGTTAGAGGATTTAGCTCCTCTTAACATTATAGATGACCTTACTTGGCTCTTGGATAGAGCCGGACTAGTTGTCTTCTCGGCTATCCGAGAAGACGCTTATGAGGAGATTACGAGGGAGGTTGTGACGTCTTTCGAGCACAGCCATGTGGATAGGACCATTTCTTTCCGTCTTATGGAAAGAAACTATGATTTTTCCATCCGTGAGTTCGGAACCTTCTTTGGGTTCCATGAGACCTTTAACGGTCGTTTTCCTAGTGGCGTTTACGCCAAAGATTTTTGGGAGGAAGTTGCTATGATCTACGCCAGCGAGGACCGTTGGCAATCTGCTGACACCAAGGCTAAGTTGATGTACCACTTAGCCTTGAAGATTGCTCACCGTGTTCTTTCGGAGTGTCTCTTCCCTAGGACGGAGACGCCCCAAAAGATCAAGACGGATGAGCTCTTTCTACTATACTCTATGCTGTATGGGCGCCGAGCTGACTGTGCCACCGTCTTAGCTGCTACTATGAGCAAGCTTAAGAACAAGAGGAAGGGCAACATTGGATACGGTGGGATAGTTACCCACCTTGCTAGGAGTTTGGGAGTTGATTTTTCTGCATGTACCCGCATACCAGCCGTTCCCTTAGGACTTCATGCCTTCATGACTAGAGGTCTCATCTTCCCCACACATAGAGGTCCGCCTTATGCGGCCATGCCTTGGGAGAGCAGGACGGGTAGGGGCATTGAGTGGCTACAGGAGTACTCTATTATGGCTGGACGCCATAATTGGAAGGAGACGTTCGCTGCTATGCATGCGAACAGGATTGCAGCTCCTCCGTATGTTCCACCACCGCCCGTTGTTGAGGAGGAGGAGATGAGAGACCAGTATGAGGGTGGAGGAGGAGCAGAGCAGGAGTTTGGCACGTTTCCGGATCAGCCGGATGCGGCCCCCGATGTACCTAGACGTTCTCCACGTCCCGCTAGAGCTTCAGGCTCGTCTTCTCGCCGCGCCAGCGTGAGTGAGAGACCCACTTGGGCAGAGACACCTCCTGCATGGTATGGAGCTCCACCTCCATGGGCTACACAGACACCATCTGCACCAGCACCAGCACCATCCGACGCTCCAGAGTGGTACAGTCATGCTCCAGGATGGTATGAGCAGATGCCGGATTGGGCTACTGGTCTTTCGGAGAGAGTAGGAGCATTGGAGATTCGAGTCGATGCTAGAGATGGATGCTTGGACGACCTCGATCACATGATGAGAGATGTCTACCACCAGCAGTTTGGGCGGTTTTATGATCCTAGCTTCTCTCCATTCCCGCCTCCACCAGCGCCGCAGTGATGATGATGATGACAGTTAGCTTTAGCCGCTCCACCGCCATTTTGTGAGTTTCTTTTTCTTTTCTTCTTTTCTTTCTTTTATTTGAACATTAGGGACAATGTTTGTTCCAAGTATAGGGTGGGATGTGACTAAAAGTTTGTAATAACTCTTACTCACTATGTTTGCTTCTATTCGAGACTATCTTGCATGTTCATTATATTGTTGCACGTTTCATTATTGCATTGCATGAAAAAGAACTTGAAAAAACCATAAAAATTGAAAAATTTTGAAAATTTTGTGCTTCTAAGAAATTGAGATGATTTCTATGATAATCACTACTTGTGAATTGAGGTTGATGACAATTGCATGCTTAAACAAATAGTGAATTGAAAAGGAATTGAATGAGTTGATTATACCTCTTTTGCAAGTTTCGTAATGTGATGAATGTTACTTAAATCATGTTGAGGAATTGAAGTTGAAATTACACTATAAGTTCTTATACTTCTTGTTGAGACGATTAAGGCAGTTCGATTTTTCTTTCTTCATTCTTTGATCATTTAGCTCCTCATTGAAATATTGACCTCCTTTACCTATCCGGGAATTTGGAGAAGTGAATGAAAAAGGCATGTTTGATGTGGGAGGGCCATGAAAGCAATTATTTGCAATCAAAAGAATAGAAAGAAATTGTAGGTTTGGGGAAGTCAATCATGATGATGAGTAACTCGGCACCATTCACATAGCCGGGTGTTTGTGTCTTGCCAAAGTCGGATTGAGCGATATTCCTAGCGGATTATGGTATGTGCGCTAAGGGTTTGAGGCATCTCATAAAAATTGAGAAACGTCAATCTCCTAGGCTTCGGTTTTTGTGCACCTCTATCCATAACTCCAAAAGTAAAGTCGAAAAATGAAAGGAAGAGAGCGAAGCTCTAAGTTGAAAGTGTTGCGGAAACCGCAAGAGAAGAAGAAAAGAGTAGTTGTCACTTTCCCGGATTCATGCACCACATTCCTTAAAGTTTCATTCCCGTTCCACATTCTAGACCTTTTCCTTTGAAAGTCCTTAAGATCAAAAGAATGTTATATGGCTTAGTGATCTAAATTGAAGTTTCTTATGATTGATTTTGATAACGTTTGAAGGTTATGATGCTTGTATGGAAGTTTGATTGATCCATGAACTTTCTTTACTCTTTACTCTTTGATTAAGTGTATGAAAGTCTTATGAACGAATGAAGCAAGATTTGAGAATGATCTATTGTTTAGAAGGCACATTCATCCAAAAGAAGTATTGCTTTGAGAAGGTACACATATTTCATCCTAACTATTGTTTTAAAGCTTTTGAAAGACCTTGCTTAGGGACAAGCAAGTTGCAAGTATGGGGTTATTTGTTAGCATGAAATATTGTGATATTTTAGGCACGTTTTCTAAGTGTATTTGATTCATATTGATAGTCATTGATTGAGCATTGATGCATATGTGAGCTAGTTTATCTATAATGTCGATATAGAGATCTACACAAGCTTTATGTTGATTATAGGTACTTAAGAGCTATTTCCGAACGGAATTGAGCTAGGATGAGTTGATTGAGTATGTCCGTGGATTGAGGGCATTTCTAGGAGCCAAAGGAGAGCTAACTTGAGGAATGCACGAGCCTAGGGAAGAATCACGTTCTTGCCCTAAACCACGCTCTAAAATACGGCCGTACCACTTTCCACGTTCAGTTCCACGGCCGTGGAGCCATGTAGGAGAAGTGTGGTTCATTCCAGTAACTTCTACGGTCGTGGAATCATGTGTTCAAACCGTATTGATTTCCACGCTCTAAATTACGGTCGTGGAACCTTCCACGACCGTGATCTTGACGATCTTTTTCGCCACACTTGAAGCCACGATCTTTTAAAAGATTGGGCCGGGCCGAAAGTTTATCTCACACTATAAAAGGACGGACGAAGAGAGATTCCGACACCTCTGCTTAGACGCATTTTCACCCACGTCGCGACTTAGAGATCTTTGCGACTTTTGCAAAAGACGTACTTTGCGCGCATCCTTGGAGTTGCCCTAATCTCGCACTTTGGTGGAGATTGTGATTGAGATTTCCGTGATTTCCCTTAAGTTTACGAACTTGCTTTTACTTTAATCCAAAGTTAAAGATTAGCTTTAACTTAGTCTTGGCTTGCCTTTTCTAGGTGGTAGTGAAGCCTCAACAACCTCTACCTCGATTGTGAGTGTCACAACCTTAATCGATTTAGTTAGTCTTGATCCTTGGATTACAAGTTTGGGTATTTGATATTAATTCTTGCCTTTAGAACCTTTCTATATTGAAGCCTCAACAACCTGTATAGAGAGTGTCTTATAGGTGAGTCATATAAGGTTTTTGGAACTTCACCGTACGATTACCTTACATTAGCATACCTTTGCATATCTCAACTCTGTCTTTATATCATTAAGTATATCTTGAATCGATTGCCACAGCTGGATACTTGGATCTTTAGGATTATTGTTTTCCCCAATATATTGCAAAGCTCTTACATTCACTTGCTTGATAATCTACGATTGAATTTGTTCTCCCCAAATCCCTGTGTTCGATACTCTGGAATTCTTGCTTAACTACGTCGATCCGTACACTGCGGGTTCGCTTGCTTGATTCTAGTTTTATAAATTTAAAGCTTATTTGCACGCATGCTAAGTGGCGAACAAGTTTTTGGCGCCGTTGGCGGGGATTTGGTCTAGACCGAATTCGGTAGCCGGTTGTCAAGCTTGGGAGCTTGCTCTCGTTATTTGATATCTCTTTGAGTGCATGCGTAGGTCTAGGAACACCGAAGATCTCTTACCTCTTGATCAAGAGCTTGAGAGAACTTTAAGGCAAAAGCGCAAGGAAAAGAAGATGGCTGAAGACCACGAACGTGATCTTCAAGCGGAGTTAGCGGAGAAAGAAGCTCAACTCCAATGGAATGAGAATATCCGCCGGGATGAAATGGATCGTCATCAATCTCAAGTTAACGATCTAAAGGATATGATGTTCCAGATGAGGATAGAACTAAGCAACCTTAAGAATAAGGGAAGCAAGAAATCCTCAAGAAGGGCATCAAGATCTAGAAGAAGAAGTCACTCATCCGCTGATGATAGTGATTCTTCCATGCCACCGCTAGAGGAAATTGATCCCACGATCAATGTGAATCCTTTCCATCCACGGGGAGCTGCTAATCGCCGCATTCCACCTAGGAATGCGAGGATCGAACGTGTTGATGATGAGCCAAGAACTCTTGGCCAAAGGATGGATCCAACACAACAACCGCGCCGTTTGGGCGTGAATTTTGATGCTGATGATGTACAAGGGTTTAGCTTCAACCCTCAAGTTATTACTCTTGTTCGCCAAAACCAATTTGGCGGGACAAGCGCTGAATCTCCACACAAACACTTGCAAAATTTTGAGTGTTGATGGAGACGATGAGGCCGAAGAATGCTACTACCAACAACTACAAACTTAAGCCTTTCTTCTTCTCTTTGAAGGGGAAAACGTTGTCTTGGTACCAAGCTCTTCCTAGTGGGAAACTAGATACGTGGGAAGACCTTTCCGCGGAGTTCCTCACCAAATTCTTTCCGCCCTCCAAAACGGCGGAACTTAGAGGTAAAATCAATGCATTTTCCATGAGATCTAACGAAAGTTTGTTTCAATCTTGGGAAAGGTTTCAGGATTTGCTCTTGGATTGCCCTCATCATGGCATATCCAAACTTGCCTTGCTGGAGATATACTATAAGGGGCTGGATGCGGGGACACAATTCAACCTCCAATCCCTCTCATGTGGAACATTCATGGACATGAGAGAAGATGACGCTTGGGACTTCATTGAGAAGCAAGCAAGGGTCATAGAGAAGTATTCCCATCGGAAAGTGGAGGGAAATCGTGTGGAGCAAGGAGCAAAGCTCACACATGAAGCTCAAAATCAGATTTTCTCCCTCAACAATGAGATCAAAGAGTTGAAGGAGGCTATCAAGACCAACTTTCCAAAGCAACAAGGGAAGGATGTTGGCTATTTGGGCAACAACAATGGCGGCGATAACACAAACCGCAACAACAACAACAATAACCGGAACAATAACCGGAACAATTGGAATGGAAACAACAACAATAACAACAACCGGAACAACAATTGGAACAACAATAGGGGTTCAAGTAACAACAATTGGCGCTCCAACCAACAAAATTCCGGTAACTCTTATCCTTCCAATTCTAATTCACTAACTCCACCTTCCTCTTTCTCTACTCCTTTGAGAAGCCAGGGGCAAACATCAAATGGAGGAAACACTTCGGGAAAGGAGAAGCCCGATCCCATGTTGAAAACGATTTTGGGAAAGCTTCAAGGGTTGGAAAACCGCATTATTAAGGTTGATGATCAAATTTCTAAGGTTGATAAAGCTCAAAAGGTTTTAGAAAACCAAATGTTCAGCCAAGCGGAGGAAGTTCCTAGGAATCAAGGGAAACTTCCAGGAAAGACGGAGGACAACCCTAAGGGAAGGGTTATGGCAATCACAACTAGGAGCGGAGTGACTACCACCGATCTGCAGCCTAAGTTTGTTGAAGTCTCCGTAGAAAAAGACAAGGAGAAAGAGAAGGGGAAAGAGAAGGAAGATGTCTACGTTCCTCCTCCAGCTTATAAACCTCCCCTACCATTCCCCCAATCTAGAGCGAGAGCGCGCCTAGATAAATAATTTGGTAAGTTCATAGAACTTATGAGTAAGATGCACATTAATATACCTTTCATCGATGCTATTGTAGGTATGCCAGCTTATGGCAAGTTCTTGAAGGAAATCCTCTCTAACAAGAGAAAGCTAGAGGATTTCGGTGAGGTTAAGATGAGTTCGGATTCTTCGGATCTCATCAAGACCATGAAGGAGAAAATGCCCCCAAAGCTAAAGGATCCGGGGTCATTTTGCATTCCCATAGGAGTGGGAGATGTCACATATGATGCTTTATGTGACTTGGGAGCAAGTGTGAGCATCATACCACTTGCATTGTGTTGGAAGATCGGTTTAGGCGACCCTAAACCGGTGAAGATGACGTTGTACATGGCGGATCGATCCATCACTCGCCCCGTCGGTATTGTAGAAGACGTCCCGGTCAAGCTAGGTAAATTCTTTGTTCCCATGGATTTTGTCGTGCTTGATATTCCTGCAGATAGTCCGGTCCCGATCATACTCGGAAGACCGTTTCTTGCAACTTCCGGCTGCATAGTCGATTGCAAGAATGGTAGACTCGCTTTTGATATAGGGGAAGAGAAAGTAGAGTTCGTTCTTTCCACTCTAGTGAAGGAGCCAATCTTTGACGAGGATATATTCAATATCCACGATGAAGAAGGGTTGTCTAGGGAGGAGGTAAGTGCGATTCTCTTTATTGAATTTGTTCTCCCCAAATCCCTGTGTTCGATACTCTGGAATTCTTGCTTAACTACGTTGATCCGTACACTACGGGTTCGCTTGCTTGATTCTAGTTTTATAAATTTAAAGCTTATTTGCACGCACGCTAAGTGGCGAACAGCGGCAGGGTGTTCGCCTCGGTCGGGACGCTCCTCAAGATCACCTCGGTCGAGGTGGTACTGTAGCTGACCGAGGTTAATCTCAACTGAATGTGAAATATCTCAAACCTGGTCCAAAGTCTATCTTCTTAATCATTTACATGCTTCCTGAGATCTTCTTTAAGCTCCAGAATGTAGCTCAAATGACTCCTTAGCTCTCTTAGATCCATTTCGGTCCAAAACGTGCCATTTTATCTACAATTACAACGAAACTAGGTGTAGATTTTGATTCCCGCAAAGGTAGACAAAACAACAAAGTTTTGCTTCTTGGAGTGCCAGCCCCGAAATATAGACTATAGTACATGCTATCATGCTGCACAAAATTTTTGGTTATAGAAATTGCACTAGTATTATCACATTTTATAGGAATACCTTTCAAGTCAAAGCCAAGATCACGAAGTTGTTGAGAAATCCAACGAATTTGTGCACAACAGGCTCCTGCAGCTATATATTTAGCTTCAACAGTGGATAGGGCAACACAGTTTTGCTTCTTGGAGTGCCAACTAATTAGGGATGACCCTACAAATTGACAACATCCAGAAGTACTTTTTCTATCGACCTTATAACCTGCAAAGTCTTCATCTGAATAGCCAACAAGATGAAATGAGCTTTGAAGTGGGTACCATAACCCTAGATCCTTAGTGCCATTGAGATACCAAAAAATTCTTTTCACAGCTATCAAGTGTGACTTTTTAGGATCAACTTGAAATCTTGCACACATGCACACACTAAACATAATGTCAGGACGACTAGCAGTTAGATACATCAATGAACCGATCATACCTCGATACTCCTTTTGTACTACACTTTTGCCATTCTTGTCATGATCTAGCGAAAGTGTTGAACTCATAGGAGTCTTTGCAACCTTAAATTATCCATTTTGTACTTCTTAAGCAAGTCTTTAGTATACTTGCTTTGATTGAGAAAAATTCCTTTCTTTGCTTGTGTAACTTGAAGTCCAATAAAGAAATTTAGCTCTCCCATTAAGCTCATTTCAAATTCCCTGAACATAATATCTGAAAATTCCTTGCAAAGGGAATCATTAGTAGCACCGAATAATATATCATCAACATAGCTTTGTACTACTAGAATGTTGTTGCCTCTAGTTTAGATAAACAATGTTTTATCAATCAAACCTCTTTTGAAATTGTTTTCAAGAAGATATTTAGATAATCTTTCATACCAAGCTCGAGGAGCTTGCTTAAGACCATAGAGAGCTTTGTCTAGTTTAAAAACATGATCTGGAAATTCATCATTTTCAAAACCAGGAGGTTGAGCAACGTAGACTTCTTCTTCTAAGAAGCCATTTAGAAAAGCACATTTTACATCCATTTGAAAAAGGTTTATGCTCATAAAAGATGCAAATGCAAGTAGCATACGTATGGCTTCTAAACTAGGAGCAAAAGTCTCCTCATAATCAATACCTTCTTCTTGGTTATAGCCTTGTGCTACAAGTCGTGCTTTATTTCGTATGACTTTGCCACTTTCATCCAATTTGTTTCGAAAGACCCATTTCGTGCCAATAACTGATTGATGTTTTGGTCTTGAAGTAAGAGTCCATACCTTGATCCTCTCAAATTCATTCAATTCATTTTGCATGGCAATGATCCAATCAGGTTCTTGAAGAGCTTGAACGTAGTTCTTTGGCTCAACAAGCGATACAAAAGCGGAGAAGGCACATAGATTGTTCACTTTAGATCTAGTTTGAACTCCAGCATTTGGATATGAGATCACATTCTCTTGTGGATGATATGAGGAGTGTTGAACTTTTCTTCTTTTGACAAATGGAGCAGATCTAGAAGGTTGAGCTTCATATATTTGACTAGATTCAGGTACCGTTGGTATATTACCTGTTGATCTAATCTCAAGGCCTTGAAGTTGGGTTTCAAGAGGAGTTCTGTTATCACAGTTTTCTGTTTCAAGGTCTTGAAGGTGTGTTTCAAGGTCTTGAGGGTTTTCTTCGGTATCTTGAATATTTTCCTGCATATTCTTATCTCGATCTTTAGGATCATCCTCTTCATCCGAATTATGATCTTCTCTTTGATTTAGATTTAGATCTGCAAAACTCTCACTCAAAGTACCATCATTGCTTTCATAAAAAATAATATGAATGTTTTCCTCAACAAATTTGGTACGTTTGTTATAGGCGCAATAAGCTTTGTTATTTGAAGCATATCCAATGAATATAGCTTCATCACTACGTGCATCAAACTTCCCGTGATTATCTTTGCCATTGTTATGAATAAAACAAGTACATCCAAAGGGTTTGAAATATGAAATATTTGGTTTTCTTCCTTTAAAGAGTTAATAAGGAGTCTTTTTCAAGATAAGGCGAATTAAACATCTATTCAAAATATAATTTGTAGTGTTTACTGCTTTAGCCCAAAATTTTTTTGGCAAATTGTTTTCTAAAAGCATTGTCCTAGACATATCCTCAAGAGTGCGGTTCTTACGTTCCATAACTCCGTTTTGTTGAGGAGTTCTAGGAGCTGAAAAATTATGTGAAATGCCATATTTTGCACAAAACAAATCAAACTTCAGTTGATCAAATTCTCTACCATGATCACTTCTTATAGAAACAATTGGTAGGTTTTTCAAAGTTTGTAACTCCTTACACAATTTTGAAAACTCAAATAAAGCTTCAGATTTTTCTCGTAGAAAAGAAATCCATGTAAAACGAGAGAAATAATCCACTATAACAAGGATGTACTGCTTGCCTCTGGGAGATTTGATGCGTATAGGTCCACAAAGATCCATGTGTAAAAGTTCAGTGGTTCGAGAAGAACTTACAGCTTTCTTAGGTTTGAATGAACCTCTAGTTTGTTTACCTTGTGTACACGCCTTACATAGATCATTAACCTTGAAATTTAGGTTTGGCAAACCACGTACCAAATCTTTTGTAAGTAGCTTCTGCATGGTGTGCATGCTTACATGACCAAGTCTTCTATGCCAAAGCCTTGGATCATCTGTCAAAGCGTTTAGACATTTTAGCTTAGTTTCTGAAACTATGTTAGAACTCATTGAATAAATATTATTACATCTAGGAGCAGTAAGCAACACTTCACCCGTCTTTTTGTCTTGAACCTCACATTTATCTGAATCAAACATGACTTTATTGCCTTTATCACAAATTTAAGAAATACTTAGCAGATTATATTTCAAACCATCAACCAAATAAAGATTATCAATAAAGTTAAATGAATTATAGCAAATTTTACCAATGCCAATTATGTCACACATTCCTTTATCACCAAGAGTAATGGTTCCAAATGATTGCTTCTTTAAATTTGAGAATAAAGAGCATTTTCCACTCATGTGTCTTGAGCAACCACTATCTAATATCCATTTGTACTCCTTTACCTTGGTGGTATCCTGCAAAACAACAAACAACAACCTTTTCGGGTCGACCAAATGACATATTTTGGTTCATATTCAGGTTCGATTATGTTTGGTGGTCTAGTACCTTTAGGAACCCAGATTTGTTTGACCAGTTTCCTTTAAACATAAAGGATAGGTGTTTCTGATGATATAAGGATCATTTCTTCTATAATGACATGTAGATTTAACATGACCCTTGTTACAACAGTAGAAGCAAGTAGGCATATGAATGCTTCCTTTGGCCTTGACAAAAGTGGTGGTAGGTTTTCTAGGAAAGCTCCTATGATAAACTCTATACCATTTTTTGTTAAGGGAGGACTGTTGTTCACCCATCATTCTCTCAAGATTAGCTTTTGAACGAGTAAACTTAATAAGGCAGTCTTTTGGTCTTGGCACGTCAAAGTTAGATCAACTTTCTCTTTCTCTAGATCGATATAATTTCGATGAAGAGAGGAGAGGTTGTCCTTGAGAATCAGGTTCTTTGATTCCAAGGCCTTGATATTGTCATCAAGGTCTACTTTTTCTATGTTAAGATTTTCAATCTTCAAAGACATTTCACTTAGTTGTTTTTCTTGTTCAAGTAGCTTTTCTTTTAAAGAATTTATCCTTATTCTATGTTCCTTATCACATATGATGATATCTTTAAGGAATTGTTTCAAGTCAGTTTCAGTTTGAGACATAATTGTACTTACCACATTGTCAACATACAAATTTGAATTTTTTTCATGATTGGCTATGAGACACAAGTTTCCTTGTACTTTTTCGTCTTCTGATTCATTTGATGATTCTGAATCACTCCATGAAGCAACCATAGCTTTCTTATTTCTATCATTTTTCTTGAAGTTGGTCTTCTTCTTTTGTGGACAATCCTTCACAAGATGATCTGTTTTACCACATTCAAAACAAGCGAGTACTCTCGTTTTCTTATTAGAGTTAGAAAACTTACCTCGGGGTTTTGATGCTCATGGATATTCTCTATTAGCAGATTGTTTCTTAATCTTGAGAATTCTTGCGAGACCCTTAGAAATCATGGCGATTGCATCTTCTTCATCATCGTCATCACTATCCTCTTCAATTGATGGTAATTCATCTCTTCTTGATTTTAATGCGAAATTCTTGGAGTTGGATGGGAGTTCTCCATCTTCTTCACCAAGAACCATTTCATGTGTGATGAGTTTTCCAAGTAGGTCATCAAGAGGAAGAGTTGTGAGATTCTGAGCTTCTTCAATAGCAGTCATCTTTGGTCCCCACTTGGCTTTAGGTAGGCTCCTTAGAACCTTCCTCACTTTCTCTTCATTTGTGAAGATCTTTCCTAGTGAGTCCAGATTGTTCACGATCTCAGTGAATCTGGTGAACATTTCTTTGACTGTTTCATTTAAATTCATCTTGAATAGCTCGTATTGTCTGAGGAAGATGCTAATCTTTGTTTCCCTGACTTGACTTGTTCCTTCGTAAGTGACAACAAGCTTGTCCCATATTTCTTTAGCACTCTTGCATGATGAGATGCGGTTGAATTCATTTGCATTTAATCCACAATATAGTAGGTTCATTGCTTTGTAATTATTTGGCACACTGTCCAGGTCCGCCTGTGTGAAGTCAGCTTCCTTCTTTGGGACTTGGACACGTTCAACCGTTGTCATTGGAACTTTAGGTCCATTTTGAATGATGCTCCAAAGCTCCATGTCGTGGTCAATAATGAGCATACGCATGAGTGCTCTCCAGTGAGCAAGGTTGTTGCCACAGAAGAGTGGTGGTCGAGATGAGGATCTTCCTTGAGAAAATCCACCATCACCTACAAGATTCATGATTAGTCTCACTGATGGTTAAATCAATAAACATGAGTCTAGCTCTGATACCAATTGAAGAACCGGAAGGTGAAATAAATAAGTTAAAAGATACTCTAGAAGGGGGGTTGAATAGAGTATGAGAACTTTTCGCAAACCAAATCTCAAGGCCTTGAAACCCCTTTCAAGGGCCTTGATGTCAATCTGTGCTCTTCGTGTAACTTTGATTTCAAGGGCTTTGAAACAACTTTCAAGAGCCTTGACTTCGTGCTTCTGCAAAAATAAAGTTAGTCATAGTAGCAAAATATAGCGCGGAATGTAAAAGATTGACACGAGGATATGTTTACGGAGCTCGGCTCTAAATACCCCACTCTCCGTCCCAGGGTATAGGCTTAGGATCTAACTATCTATTATCATCTTCAAAGAGTCCTAGATACAAACTAGAAGAAATCCCCTTCTTCTCTCACTGTAGCCAAAGCTACGATCTAGCTCTAACTCTCAACCTAGCTATAATAGCCTAGTTACTTCGCAAAGTAACACACTCTAATATAACACTATTTAGATCTTCCAATGGAGCTCTTGTGTTTTCTCTCTTTAAGGGGATAAAGCTTTTGCGCAAATGAGAGAAAGAAAAACAACGAATGAAGATGATTGAGTTGCTTGAAGACATAAAGATATTTTCCGTATGTGCTTGTGTGTCTTTTCTTCTTCGACCATCATCTTCATTTATACTCTTCTATGGAGAGGTCTTCTAGCCGTTGGAGAGATGACCGTTTGAAGATAAATCTTCTTCTCCATGAAGATCGTTTCTTGTTTGGAGATAAGGTAGACGTTGCAAATTTTCAATTCCTGAGACCACGTCAAGCCCTTAGCTCCTTGATCTTCTTGTCCTTTGTAATCGAAAGAGAAGATATTTTGCCGTTTTTTGTTTTTAGAAAATCTTCTAAAAAGATTCTCTAATCTTCGGTTGAAAAAGATCTTCCCTAAAATCTTTCTGTTTGAGCAAATATTCCTGGAAAATCTTCGTTGCATTTGAATCCTTGTTTCGTGCATCTATATATAACTTCAAGGCCTTTGAGATCGTCCCTTTGTAAACGCTATCTTCCTTGTCCTTAAGTTATACTTCAAGGCCCTTGAATCCCATATCAAGGTCCTTGACATTTCGCTAAGACCTGCACTGAATTCAAACCAACCAAGCATCTAGAGAATATAATCAATACAATGTTAGTATATCCAACTACTACATTTGTGTTAATTCTTCCATCATCAACACCTGTAAAACATTATAAACAAGGTAGAGTTTTCATAAATGTTTTTTTTGGGGGTATTAATCGAATTATAAATGGTGTTGATCATCGCAAGGTAAAGAAATCCGTGAAATAATAGTGTTTGAATTACTTGTGTCAAATTAGTTTAGAAAGTTACATGAGGGGAGAATAAGTAACTGAACATAAATTGAGCTTAAAACATGCTAATTTAGCAATATAATAATACTAATATGTACAAGTGTGACAATAATGCTAATTTACTAATATACTAATACTACTATGTTCAAGTGTGAGGATAATGCCTGGATGCATCACCATATTCAACTATCACTGGAATGAAGAAAATGAAATAAACTAAATGCATTTGAACCAATGCTATATATTGCAATGGTCAATCTAGTCATGACTTAGTTTTTAAGTGCAATTAGTGAGAGTTGGACTTACAAGGATGAGTTTGTATTACTCTTCAGGATTCATATATAAGTCGCCATCTTAGATTCTAGATTTATTTTAATTTCATTCCCAAATGATATTATTTTGCTAAACTTCCTTTGTACTAAACTTTTTTAAATGGTTTTGAAATCCTCCTGAAAGATCAAAAATAGCATTTTAAGGTGACAAAATAATCTGGTGTAATTTTTTTTATATCTTTTTTTGTTTAATGTCAGCTGAAATGATTCTTGATTACTGCCAGTAAACTTCTGCTGAAGCCACAAACAAGTTTAGTACAAATCAATGATGTCAATTACAAGAACTCTAACAGAAAACAAGAAAAAAACAGAACAGTGGAAACAACTTAACAAATAATCAAAGCTACATTTTCAACGGCCGTCGTAAATCCAATGCAAGAGCAAGTAGACAATGAGGAACACGCCAACAATAATTGATAACTCCACATTGATTATGAATTGTTTATGTGAATGATGAAAAACTTAATATTTATATGAGCTTTTATAAACTAACAAATATCGATTGTATTTCTAGATTGCAATTCTTGTTGTGCTTGTTCAAATGTGTGCAGGCCTTGAATAACATTTCAAAGGAAGAACTCAGGCCTTGAAAAGCATTCCTAAGAACAAACACGAGAGCCTTGAAAAGCTTTACAAAGGAAGGATTTGACTAAAGTCTTTAATACAAGATATAACCACAACAAAAAGATCTTAGAAGATCTCAACCAAAGGAGTTAGAAGATTTGAGAAGATTCTCAAGGAGAAGATCTTGGCATAACAAGAAGATCTTACATGATCTCAACTGAAGATAACAAGAAGATCTTGACACATATCTACAACAAGAAGATCTCGGCACAAGATCTCCAACAACTTCCAAGAGAGAAGATCTCGGATCTCAAATAAAGATCTTCAACGACAAAGATCTACAACGGCATTTTCAACGAGAAGATCACGATGATGAAGATTCACAACGAGTGTCAAAGAGAAGTTCTCCATAGAAGACTACTTCACCTCAACCAAGCAGCGGATTCCATGGAGAAAGAAGAATGTTACAACGACTATCTTACAACGGCTAAGAAGTTCTCCATAGAAGACTATAAATGAAGACGGCGATTGAAGAAGAAAACAACAAGCTTACATGGATAAGAAATCAAGTCTTCAAGCGATCAAACATCTTCATTTATTCCTACAGTTTTTCTTCCTCTTTAGCTAACAAACATTTACTTTCTTAGAGTGAGAAAAACACTAGAGCTCCATTGACATATCTAGAGTGTTATACTCGAGTGTGTTACTCTACGAAATAACTAGACTATTATTGCTTGAATAGAGTTAACTAAATCGTAGCATTGATGCTACATAGAGAGAAGTAGGGAACTTTTTTATAGGTCGTATCTAGGACTAACAAAAAGCAGATAATAGATAGTTAGAATCCTAGGGCCTGAAACCTAATGCGGAGAGTAGGCTGTAAGGGCCGAACTTCGCAAACATATCGTCGCGTAGATATTTTCATTCCGCACTTTATATCTCTTAAATTGTGACTAACGCTATTTTGCAGGTTTTGAAGTCAAGGCCTTAAAAACCAATTTTGTCACTAAGCGCACATATCGACTTCAAGGCCTGTTCGCTCAAAAGTGTGCGTCACTAGTTTTAAATTTATATTTAGAACTTAAGCAAAAGCGAACCCGCAGTGTACGGATCAGCTGTAGTAAGGCAAGAAATTCCAGAGTCGAACTCAGGGATTTGGTGAGAAAAAAATCGATTTCAGTTTTCTAACAAAGTGCAAAAGCTTTTGTGATTAATAAAGGAGGGAAATGATTCCAAGGATTCAAGTATCCGACTGCGGCTTTCGATTCAACACACTTCTAAAGATCAAAGGACATAGTTTATATTGCCAAGGTTATGCGTTTCAAAGGTAGATATCGTACGGTGAAGTTCCGAAACCTATTTATTTAATCCAAAGGCTCTCTCTATAAGGGTTGTTGAGGCTGCGATATAGAAAGGTCTAGGGATAAGAATTACACACAAACTAACTACCCAAAACCCCAGGATTTGACTCTCTAAGGTAAAGATAGAAAACATACTTAAAACCTTAATAAAGGATGTTGAGTCTCTCTATGACCCAAATCTTACAATCTTAATCTATTAAATGTAGAATCAATGATGAAGTCTCTTCAAACACTTAAATAGAGGTTAAAAAGGTTAAGCAAGGTTGGGATTTAGAGAAGGATTAACTTTGATTAAAGAATAAATCAATTGAAGATCGTCACAGGAATAAATCGACTGGATCATAAGAAAATCGGACGATTTTCCTGAAGAATAGTACGATTTTTCTGTTTGTCGCAAAGTTAAAATCTAATCTCTCACGGTCCAAATGGTTGAATGAGTTCAGTCTATCATCATCTAAGCCTCAATCATCAACTATTCTCCCCAGATTCACAAAGGTTTTAGCCAACCATTTTCAAAATCAAATCAAAATTGAGATTGAATGAATAAATCAAATAAACCCGAACTTTGAATAAAAACTCAATAATCTTCAAATCTATAAACCAAATCCAAATCCAATCAAAGTATCTCTCAAATTACTCATTAGTGTGTTCACAAACCACAAGAATCACAAGGGAAACAAAGAATCTCACGATAATGATCAAGATTGACTTCCCAGCTATTTCCCTTCAATCTCCTTCCAAGAATCTTCAATCTCTCTCAAACGTGTAAAGATCTCCCGCTGCGGAACCCCCATTTTCGTTCCTAGTGTTCCAATGTATAGTTCTTTGCAAATGGGCCGCTTGGCAAAACACTTCTCAAGTCCAAAAGTGATGGGCTTTGAGTCGTCTTTATTCGTGGGCCAAAAGGTAGGAAAATCTGCTAGCCGATTTACAAGGAAACCATTCGATTTTATAAAGGAAAATCATCCGATTTATATGCAAATTGGCACGATTTTCTTCAACAGAGAATGCTCGTCTTTTGGCTTGTTTCCTTCCTCCCTTTTATGACTCTTTTACACAACTCCTTTGCTCTTTGTGATTTCTCTAAGACTCCTTAAGCTTCCCTAATAGCTTTAGATGCTCCTTGCTCCACTTTTGCTTCCAAATCCACCGAATTTACCTACAATTCAACCAAAACTCGTGTAGACCTCTATTTCCAAAATATAAATGAATAAAGCCTAAAAGGTACACAAATTCTCTCTAAATGCAAGGTAAATCGAGGTAAACCTCTACAATATGCATGATTATAATGGTATATAATTCATGTCATCAAAATACCCCATACTTTCCCCTTGCTTGTCCCCAAGCAAGATTCAAACCTGGAATACGAGATGTCATGGATTATATATATGAAAACTCAAAAACCTTTTGTTTGGTAGTGCTTCTTCTTATTGGATCACCCTCAAAGTGATGTTTCAAGACATAGGAAGACAGGGCATGTATCAATGATAATCATAATATGAACTAACTCTCTTTTCCTTCTCAAAAATACAAATAAAAGACATGATAAATATGTAGAGGCAATTAAATTCAAACAAGACTAAGCCATGAAGTCTTAAATACATGCATAGAAGTCTCAAGGTCTTCCAATCAAAGAAAAGGTCTAAGAAACGTGTTAAAGGAGGGAATTCTTTTAAGGAATTGAGGTGCTAATCCGGGAAAGAGGAACAACATAATACCTTCAAGAACTTTACTTCACCACACATGCTTTGCATATAAAAGCTTTGCTTTCTTTGTACTTTACTTTTTGAGAGTATGGACAGCGGTGCACAATAACCGAAGCCCAAGAGATCGACGTTTCTCAATTTCGAGATGCCTCAAACCATTGATGCACATACCATATCCCGTTAGGACTTGTCGTTCAATCGGACTTTGACAAGACACAAACACCCGGCTATGTGAATGGTGCCGAGTTACTTATCCTCATGTTCAACGTCCCCAAACCTATAATTTGCTATACTTTCACTTAACACATTTTTATTGGCCCTCCCACATCAAGCATGCCTTTTTTTTTCAATCGCCTATCCTAATTCCCGGATGGTAAAAAGGAGGTCAAATATTTCATTGAGGAGCTAGCATGAACAAGATATGAACTAAAGAAGAAGTGAATTACCTTGGTCATTCTTATATGATGCAAAAGAACTTATGATATAGCTTCGACCATTATTTCATTCTCTTATCAAAACATCAAGATCTATAAACCATTCATGCATTCAAGTAAGAAAATCAAGCTCATTCATGCTAAAATTAAAATCTCAACATAACCATGTCATCTTTTTGCCTTTTCTACATTACAAGTTTCATCATAGAGGTCATTTGCATCATAAGAAGCACAAACAAAAAAATTTTTTACTCTTTTTTTTTAATGAAAGCATGCAAATGCGAATGTCATAGTGGAAAGTAAGTAGTGCAAGAGTTATTACAAGCCAAATCATCAAATGTAATACAAAGTACATAGAGTGCTAAAATGAAGTAAAAGAGATTGTAAGTACCCCCACCCCATACTTAACCTTCACATTGTCCCCAATGTGAAAAATCAAGCATAAGATGGAGAAAAATACTTACAATGTAAAAAGGAGTGGGAGCTCAATCCTCGGTTGGTGGCGGTGGTGGAGAATATGTATACATCGGTGCGCTGGGATCGTAGAAGGGGCCGAACTGATGGTAGTACATGTCTCTCATCTGGCCATCATAGGAGGAGTGCCTAGCATCCGTCTCCCGCCGATACGCCGTGAACTGAGTGTTCAGGGCGCTGTAGTCGGTGTGGAGGGCCTGATAATCTGAGCGTAGATCATGGTAGTCAATGCGTAGACCCTGGAAACTAGAGACTAAGTCTCTAAAATGTTGGGGAAGTCCATGTCCGTGTCCATGTCCTCTACCATGGCTAGGAGCGTGTGCAAAGGAATGACAGGGTGGCTGCATCTCATCCTCTGTCTCCTCGGTGCCTCGACTAGTCCGGCTAGGTCCTACACCATGAGTATCGGTATCCATGGCATCCGTGGCATGTCCACTATAGGTGTCACTCTCGAACTCTAGCATGTTCCCCTGGTGTACTCCATCCTCATGATCCTCCTCATCCTCAGTATCACCTGCATCATCATCATAATAACAAGAAGGAGGAGCTACCTCCTCAAGCATGAGTACAAAAGTCTCCTTCTAATTCCTCTTGTTCCGAACGGTGTATTCGGACTTCCACACTATCTCGGATGGCTTCTTTTGTGGGTCCTTTGCCCACGGCATGGGCACATGAAGAGTTCCTCTACCTCGAGGAATCAAGACCTGTCTCGCTACCAATCTTTGTGATCCTAAATGCTGGGCACTCTCAGTTAAAGTACAGTCTAAAAAATCTAACTCCAATGCCTTTGCCACATGAGTGACAAGGCCTCCAGCACATATGTCACCCTTTGCCTTGTTGGCTATCTTTCCTAGATAGTCAGCAAGCATAGAGGTGATGTCGGGAATGGTGCTACAAGTCATACAGTACAAGATAAAGAGCTCATCGGCCTTGAGCTTCTGTGGAGTCTCCGTCCGTGCAAACAAGCTCTCACTAAGAATCCTATGCACTATCTTAAAGGAAAGGTTTTACATACTAGTCTCTTTCGAATTCCCGGGTCTCCACTTATCAGCACCATACTCTCCCAATGAGATGGTTTCCCAAAAGGCACTAGCACTCACTCCTCTCGCGAATGTGCCTGTAGAAGAATAGGGAAAACCAAACAAATCCCCAAAGTCATCAATAGTCATGGCATGGCTTTGGTTCATGAGGCGGAAAGAGACCGTCCTCTATCTAGGATCATGCTCAAACGTACTTAGGAATTCTAGGGTGATCTCGGTGTAAGCATCTTCCCTAATCATGGAAAACTGACTCAGCCCAACTCTATCTAACATCATGTCCACATCCTCTCGAACAAACAAAGAGTCTAAGTCATCTAGCACAATGTATCGAGGAGGGGTGAAGGGACGATCTAAGAGACGCTCATATCTCTTCTTATGTTTTGAGAGGGGAGGAGGAAGTTTTGGTTTAGCTTGAGAGGGTGGTGGTGGTGGGGGAGGGGCTTTGGAAGAAGATCCCTTCTTCTTCCCCGCATTTCTAGTGATTCTTTTCAAAGTCTCCATTCTGCAAGGAAAAATCGTCATGTTCTAAGGAAAAATCGTCCAATTTTTCTGGGCTAGGTCGATTTTTTGATCGATTTCAACAATTCTCAAAAATCTGTAAAGTTCTGAGCAAACTAACACTACACACAATATCCTATGGTTGTTTCTAAGGAAACCCCTCAACCAATCTTAGAAAACAAACAATCTCTAAGCAAGAATCAAAATCGAGCGAAAAAACTTAGGTTTCGAATTGAAAAACCTGAATCCCGGATGAATGAGTCGTTTGCCAAGCTTGTTGTTGCTAGATCCTTGTTCCTTGTCGAAAGTACTTCAGTTTAGGCTCAAGAATCGTTCAAAACGATTAAGAAATGAGGAGATGAGAGGGTATGCAATTTTTGGCTCTTTGGGAGAAATGGAAATCGGGAATGGAGAAGTGTGGAATGAGAGAATCGAGTGGTGAAGCCTTTATATAGGCTGGAGGTTTTATGAAGAAAATCGGACGATTTATTGGGTCGATTTATTTGTCGGTCCAATTTTTCTTCACTTTCTCAGCTCAAGGAGGAAAATCGGCCGATTTTTCTTAGGGTGGTCGATCTAGATGACGATTTTTCTCCCTGTTGCCAAAAATCTTCTTGCTCTGTCCCTGAATCGAACGATCTACTTTGTGTAGCTCGATTTCTTTCCTTCTTTTCTTTGAATATTGCAAATTGAACTATTTTGTATCCCCTATCTTCATTGATTTCTCAATTTGGACCTAATTCCTGCGATTTTTGACACAAACAAACCAAGAGTGCATCGAGGAACAAACAAAAGCAAAAACAAAAGAAGCAAAACAACTAAACTAAGCTATACTAAGTGACAAAGAAAGAAAAGAGTTATACTACCATGGGTTGCCTCCCAAGAAGCGCTTGATTTATCGTCTTTAGCTGGACGGTGTTTGTTTTGGTGTTCAATGGAGGAGGATAGGAGCTATCTCCTCAACCGGAACTTCCGATGTGTACTTCTTCAACCGTTGGTCATTTACTTTGAAACTACCGCTTTGTTCACCCGATACTTCAACTACACCATGGGGAAAGATTCGTTTAATTACATCTTGTCCAACGGGACTTAAGCTTACATGGGAATAGTCGAAGCCTTGAGTTGAATAGAAGAACTTGATCTCCTTCTTTCAAAGCATTTGGGATGATGTGCTTATCATGCCAACTCTTCGTCCTTTCCTTGTAGATCTTTGCTTTCTCTTACGCATTCAGCCGGATCTCATCTAGCTCGTTGATGTCCAAGAGCCGCTTCTCTCCGGCTTCTTTCATGTCAAAGTTGAGCCACTTGACAACCCAATATGCTTTATGCTCTAGCTCTACAGGAACATGACAAGATTTACCATAAACAAGGTTATATAGAGGCGTACCTATAGGTGTCTTAAAGGCGGTCATGTACGCCAACAATGCATCGTCGAGCTTCATCGACCAGTCCTTCCATGTTTTAGAGACAGTTTTCTCTAAAATTTCCTTAATCTCACTATTGGATATCTCAACTTGTCCGCTAGTTTGCGGATGGTATGACGTAGCTATCTTATGGGTTACCCAATACTTAGCCAATAGAATCTCAAATCGACGGGCTGTGAAGTGTGTTCCTTCATCACTAATGATGGTTCGGGGAGTCCCGAACCTTGGGAAGATCGTTTTATTTAAGAACTTCACCACTACCATTGCATCATTAGTAGGAGAAGCGATTGCTTCTACCCATCTTGAGACATAGTCTACGGCTAGAAGTATGTATTGGTTACCACAAGAGGATGAGAATGGTCCCATAAAGTCTACTCCCCGTACATCAAATATCTGCACTTCTTGTATGTTGTTGAGGGGCATCTCATTCCTCCTAGAAATATTACCTGTCCTTTGACAAGCATCACAAGCAACAACATATTTTTGCACATATTTGAATAAGGTAGGCCAAAAGAAACCGGAACGAAGTAACTTAGCACAAGTTTTGTGGGAACTAGCGTGTCCTCCACAAGGTAGAGAATGGAAATGGCGGATGACACTTGCCACTTCATCTTCCGGAATGCATCTCCTATATATGCCATCGGGACCTCTCTTGAAGAGAAGAGGTTCGTTCTAATAGAAATGCCGGACGTCCTTAAAGAAATTCTTTCTTTGAGCATACGAAAGTTCGGGGGAATCTCCTGACAAACAAGGTAATTTACAATGTCAGCAAACCATGGATCATTACCTTTCGAGATATGTTGAAGGCATTCTTCAATCTCGTGTAGTTGTTCGTCGGGGAATGATTCATCTATAGGGAGCTCATCCGCCTCGTTGGTGAGGTGTGGAAGATGACTAAGGTGGTCAGCAACTGAATTTTCCGAGCCCTTCTTGTCACGGATCTCTAGATCGAACTCTTGTAAGAGTAAGATCCATCTTAGAAGCCTTGGCTTCGCATCCTTCTTTGTGAACAAGTAACGGATTGCTGAATGATCTGTATAGACTATCACCTTCACACCTACAAGATAGGAACAAAATTTTTCAAAAGCATAAACTACAGCTAGAAGTTCTTTTTCCGTAGTAGCATAATTCAATTGAGCTTCGTCTAGCGTCTTGCTAGCATAATAGATGGCGTGTGTACGGCCGTCTTTCTTCTGTCCAAGTACAACTCCTATAACGACTGCTACGCTCAGGATGTGTAGTGCAATAAGCTTTAAATTTATACTCGTTATATTTCTCCTAACTCCTAGCGAAACCGCAGTGTACGGGACGTTTTGTAGTAGGGATAGTATTCCGAGGTCGAACACAAAGACTGAGGTGAGATTGACTCGATTAGTGATCAAGTTTAGTGAAGATCTAGGCTTAAGAAAAGAGAAAGGAATAAAGAAATGAAAATTTCAATGTTTTTGGTTGGTTTTTAGGTGATCAATCAAGGAATCACAAATCATGCAAGGTAAACAATCAACTAAGCTAACACCACAAGTAAACAAGCAAACACGAAACGTATGATCAAAGAGAGAAAAGCGGATTCGAGGGGTCGGAAATTCCGGTTATGGCATAGGACTCAAGCTATCTAATCATTCCTTGGATTGATTATGGGATATTGGGAGTAAGTGTTTCTAGATTGGGAACAATCACCGGGTAGGTCTCATGGTCCACTAGTCCGTTCCTAAGGTCTCATCACCGGGTAAGTCTCAAAAAGCCTAAGGAATAGAATTCTACACAAACCGGGTCGTCATCTAGGAATTTAACCTATCCTTACCGGGTAAGTCTCAGAAAAGTAGATCCTAAACAACTATCCTAGCACACTCAGTCCAATGGCGGCTTATGAGGCTCACCACTACCTAGAGTTTATCAT
The DNA here is from genome assembly GCA_033239045.1 of Fagopyrum esculentum. Classification (NCBI taxonomy): domain Eukaryota; kingdom Viridiplantae; phylum Streptophyta; class Magnoliopsida; order Caryophyllales; family Polygonaceae; genus Fagopyrum; species Fagopyrum esculentum. Next base: position 23,342,651 of record BSUD01000008.1, on the reverse strand, counting down.
CTTCGGAATCTAAGAGCAAGAATCACCGGGTAGGTCTCTTCTAACACTTAGTTGCTAACACTAGGTCACCCTAGGATAGATTTAACTCAACAAACACTAGGATTTCAATATTCTAACATTCTAGAACTTAGACTCATCTAATCGAGCGAATCAGGCAAACCACGGATTGTTCTACCACTTCCACGGCTGTGGACTGGCAAGAACGAACCGTGGACTCCAACAGTGGCTCGGTTCATATAGATGAGATCCAAAGGCAAATCTAAGTCCATCCTATCATAGTCCTAGCCATAACCTTCTTTTCCTTACCCTAGAATCACATCTATCTAGCCAACAACATATATCATCTCAATCGAAATCATCAAGCATAAAATCATAGCATCCATTTGCAAGATAATGAAGAAAAAGAGATGAATAAGTGAAACAAGTAGAACAAAGCTAAAAATGAGATTAGAAAGTCTCACAACCCTTCCAAAAGAAGGTTTAAACGATTCTTACAACCCTAGAAAATCGATTCCGAAAATCTTCACTACAAAACTTATCAAGCACTAGCAATGGTGTCTTCTTCTCTTCTTCTCCAATGGAGCTCTCCTTCCTCCTTCAATGGTAGCTCTCCCAAAAGAATCGTCTTCTTGAGAGTATGGTAGAGAATGTGGATTTTGATTGGATGATGAAAGATGCCTTCTCTCAGCCTTGCAGGACCATTTTTATACTACAACCTTGCTAGAGTGAGCCATGAGATCGTGGCACAGCTGTCACAACCATCTGGAAAAAACCACGGTTGGTTTCCACGGCCGTGGACCTTCAGTGACCGTGGTTTTGGTGTTCCTGCACTATATGGATCATCAAGCCACGATTTGGTGCATGGCATGCATCAACAAGGTCCCATGGGTCTTCCTTAGCCTCTAGCTTGCGTCTTAATGAGTCCAAGGGTGTGTCATCTTGATGAACGATCCTCAAACGTATCGTTTGAGCTCCTAAATCTCCCAAAATACCAACAAAGCAATGCAAAAGTCCGTGTAGACGTCTATCTCGACAAAATATGTGAATTGAGTGCAAACGTCGTGAACTAGTGCTAAACCATGCATGAATGAGTGAGGAATCTATCTAAATAAGTGTCTAATCCTAAGTCATAAATCGTGTTATCAAAAATATCCCATACTTAAGGTTTGCTCGTCCCCGAGCAAATTCTCAACTATAGACTAAGAGATGACATGATTTATGCATGCAGAAAAATGGCAAAATCTTTTTGGAGTTGTGCTTCTAATACTGGATCACCTTCATAGTCATGTTTCATGGCAATGGACAGGCAATTATGTATCAAATAAATGAAGGCACGGAAAGACAGTTGTACTTAACTCGAAAGCATGCATGAAATGTAAAAATGAAGAAGTCAAGATGATCAAGAGCATATCCAATCTAGATTACTAAGTCTTACACACATGCAAATAGGTCATAAGGTCTTGTGAAATAGAAGGCCAAAAAACGTTGAGATTAGGTTGGGATTTTTCTAGGCTATGTGATGCTAATCCGGGAACGGAACTAACTCCACAATCTTGTCCTTGATCAACTTCCCACAAGTGTATATTTCCTCCATTTCTTTCTTTCTTTTCTTTTTCTTTCATTTATTTTTGAGACAATGGCATTGGTGTACAATAGCCGAAACCTTGGTGATTAGCCGTCCTCGGGCTTTTTCTATTTTTCGAGGTGCATCCACACCGGGCACACATACCAAAGCTCGTTAGGACTATTGGTTTATTTGACTTTGGCAAGGCACAAACACCCGATTATGTGAATGGTGCCGAGTTACTTTTCATTTAAACCAACGTCCCCAAACCTATATTTTTGTCTACACTTTCACAACAAATTCAGCACTTCATTTCATAACATTCATCCATCAACAACTTCACCCCAAACTTGCTTTTCACACACTCAACACACTAACATGCTCCTATTCCCGGATGGGTCAAAAGAGGTTAAATTTATATCAATTGAGGTGTTCAAACATCATGATCAAGATGAGAATTAGAGAAAGATGAATTACCTCATTCATTCCTAGATGATGTGCAAGAACTAGCATGTAATTTCGACTTTCAATACTCAATCCAATCAAGGCAAACATCATGATCACAATCCATTCATGGGATTCAATATAAGTACTTCAAGTCCACATATGCATTCATCAATTTAACACATAAGGCCATCCATAGCTAATCCACAAGACAAGATTCATCATTAGGGTCATATCCAAGCCTAGAAAGCACAAAATTTTTTTAAATTTTCTGATTTTTTTGGATTTTTCGAAATGAGTATATACAATGCAAGACATGTGATAATATTAAACTACCCTAGATACTAATCATGCAAAGGATCATGCAAACCCCACCCCATACTTAGAAACACATTGTCCCCAATGTGGCATTCAAGTAAAGAAGAGTGAAAGAGGGTTCTCACAATGTAAAAATGGTTTGCTTCGGTATTTGGGAGACATGTGATAATATTAAACTACCCTAGATACTAATCATGCAAAGGATCATGCAAACCCCACTCCATACTTAGAAACACATTGTCCCCAATGTGGCATTCAAGTAAAGAAGAGTGAAAGAGGGTTCTCACAATGTAAAAATGGTTTGCTTCGGTATTTGGGATTACTCAAGTGGATTGATGGTGGATGATCCTATCAACAATGGTAGAGAGCTCTAAGTGTTCATCAAGGCGTCGGGACCCGCGCTAGGCACCGCTAGCCGTCCAAATCCCGCGTCCGCTCCACCCATAATTGATGAGGGGTTCATCATCATTCACATGCCATGCAAGGATTCCATGCTACCAAGATTCTAGCACACACAAGCACAAAAACAGAAAAATCAAAAACGAAAAAGAAAAAGGGAAAAACGTTACCAATGGGTTACCTCCCATCAAGCGCTTCTTTAAGGTCATTAGCTTGACCAAACTCGGGGGCGTCTACTCAAGGTGAAGTGGGGCAATCATGTCCACCGGAGCGCCCGGGATATACTTCTTCAACCGGTGCCCATTCACCTTGAAATCTCCACAATGCTCCCCTCCTATCTCAACCGCTCCATGGGGAAAGATCTTCTTCACCACATAGGGACCGGTCCACCTTGACTTTAGTTTTCCGGGGAAGAGCCGCAGCCTTGAATTGAAGAGAAGGACAAGGTCGCCTTCACTCAACTCCTTAGGGATGAGGCGCTTATCATGCCAACGTTTGGTCCTCTCCTTGTAGATCCGGGCATTTTCATAGGCATCCAACCGGATCTCCTCAAGAGCGTTCATATCAAGCAACCTCTTCTCTCCGGCCTCCTTGAGGTCAAAATTTAGCCACTTAATTGCCCAATAAGCTCTATGCTCCATCTCTACCGGAAGGTGGCAAGACTTGCCATAGACTAACTTGTAAGGAGTGGTGCCAATTGGTGTCTTGAAAGCGGTTCTATATGCCCACAAGGCATCATCGAGCTTCATAGCCCAATCTTTTCTCGTCCTAGAGACCGTCTTCTCAAGAATTCCCTTTATCTCCCGGTTGGAGATTTCTACTTGGCCACTAGTTTGGGGATGGTAAGGTGTTGCCACCTTATGAGTCACCCCATACTTAGCCAAAAGTGCTCCAAAGTTCCTATTGGTGAAGTGCTTCCCTCCATCACTTATGATCACCCTTGGTGTTCCAAACCTAGGGAAGATCACTCTGTTGAAGAACCGCACCACAACCTTGGCATCATTTGTGGGAGAGGCGATTGCCTCCACCCATCTCGAAACATAGTCAACCGCCAATAGGATGTAGAGGTTGCCACAAGAAGAGGGGAATGGTCCCATGAAGTCTACACCCCACACATCAAATATCTCTACCTCTTGTATGTTATTCAAGGGCATCTCATTCCTCCTTGAGATGTTGCCCGTCCTTTGGCAAGCATCACAAGCTACCACAAAGCCTTGTACATCCTTGAACAAGCTTGGCCAAAAGAAGCCCGATTGTAACACATTCGCACATGTCTTGTGTGAGCTAGCATACCCTCCATATGGCAAGGAATGACAATGGCGGATCACACTCTCCACCTCATCCTCCGGTATGCACCTTCTAAACATTCCATCCGGCCCTCTCTTGAACAAAAGTGGTTCACTCCAATAGTAGTGCCTCACATCCTTGAAGAACTTCTTCCTTTGGGCATATGACAAATTGGGAGGCACTTCCTCACACACGAGATAGTTCATAATGTCGGCATACCATGGCTCACTTCCTCTAGAAACTTAGAACAAGCATTCCTCCACCATTTGCAATTGCTCATCCCGGAATGAGTCATCAATCGGGATGTCATCTCTTTCAAGCTCTAACGGTGGGAGTCTACTAAGGTGATCCGCCACGGAATTCTCGGACCCCTTCTTGTCCCGGATTTCCAAATCAAACTCTTGAAGAAGAAGGATCCACCGAATCAACCTAGGTTCGGCATCCTTCTTTGTAAGGAGATAACGGATCGCAGCATGATCCGTATAAACAATGAACTTCGCTCCAACAAGATATGAGCGGAACTTCTCAAATGCATACACTACCGCTAGCAACTCCTTCTCGGTGGTAGCATAATTGAGTTGGGCATCATCTAGCGTCTTGATAGCATAATAAATGGCATGTGTGCGCCCATCTTTCCTTTGCCCCAAAACAGCCCCAACGGCTACATCACTTGCATCACACATGATCTCAAACGGTAAACTCCAATCCGGAGGTTGCATGATAGGTGCGGAGATCAAAGCATTCTTCAACCTACAAAAAGCTTCAAGGCAATCCTTGGAGAAAACAAACTCAACATCTTTCATTAGTAGGTTAGTAAGAGGCTTAGAAATTTTAGAGAAGTCTTTAATAAACCTTCGGTAAAAACCGGCATGCCCTAAGAAACTCCTTACCCCCTTTACCGAGGTAGGTGGTGGCAACTTCTCTATTGTTTCAATCTTGGCCCTATCAACCTCAATGCCACGGTTGGACACCAAGTGTCCCAACACAATACCTTCACTTACCATGAAGTGGCATTTTTCCCAATTTAAGACAAGGTTTGTCTCCTCACATCTTTTCAATACCAAAGACAAATTAGCTAAGCAATTATCAAAGGAAGATCCATAAACAGAAAAATCATCCATAAATACTTCCATAATATTCTCAATGTACTCAGAAAAGATAGCCATCATACACCTTTCAAAGGTGGCGGGTACATTACACAACCCAAATGGCATCCTCCTATATGCAAAAGTTCCCCATGGACATGTAAATGTGGTTTTCTCTTGGTCATCGGGGTGGATAGGGATTTGGAAGAATCCACTATAGCCATCTAGGTAGCAAAAGTGAGAATGTTGAGCTAACCTTTCTAGCATTTGGTCAATGAAAGGAAGGGGGAAGTGATCTTTCCTAGAGGCCATGTTCAATTTCCTATAGTCAATACACATCCTCCATCCCATGACTGTCCTAGTTGGGATTAGTTCATTGTTCTCATTAGTCACTACGGTCATCCCACCCTTCTTAGGGACTACATGAACGGGACTAACCCACTTACTATCCGAAATAGGGTAGATGATTCCCGCATCTAGCAACTTAATGATCTCTTTCTTGACCACCTCTTTCATTATAGGATTCAATCTTCTTTGATGTTCAATAGAGGGTTTATGGTTAACTTCCATCAATATCTTATGCATGCACAAAGAGGGCTTAATGCCAACTAAATCATCAATAGTATAGCCAATGACTTTCCTATGCAATCTTAGCTCATGCAACAACTTAGCAAGTTCATCATCATTCAAGTATGCATTCACAATCACCGGATATGTAGAGTTGTCACCAAGAAAAGCATACTTCAAATGAGAGGGGAGGGGTTTGAGTTCAAGTTTAGGAGGACCTTTATCGAGCGGAGACGATCCAAATAATGTTGGTTGAGATGAATCCAAAGCAAATGAAGGCTCTCCAAGGCTCCTTGAAGCTTGATCAACGACAAGGGCTGCTTTTGGGGAAACCACGGGCAAGTCCACGGTTCTTGGCATATCCACGGCCGTGGAAGTTGCCAAGCTTGCTCTTTGGAGCTTTCCAGAGAGTTCTACGGCCGTGGAACACCTTCCACAACCGTGGTTCCTACAGGAACTCAGCACACTCTCGTGGTCTTCAATCTCAGCTCTTGTCTCCTTTTCTAATGCTTCTAAGGCCTTGATTTCTTCATTGCAAGCCTCCTCACCACCTTCCTCCACCAAGCTTAAACTAAGAACCTTCTCCAAGGGGTCCTTGATCAAGATCGAGCTCACAACTTCTCTAGACTCCTCTTGCTCGACTATGTTGAATACATCTTCATCAAGGGTTGGCCCTTTCATCATTGTGGACAACTTGAACTTGATATTCTCTTCTCCAATGTTGAAGGAGAGAATTCCATTTTTAAAATCCACAAAGCATCCGGAAGTGGCTAGGAAAGGTCTCCCTAAGATGATGGGAACCGGATAGTCCGCCAGGATGTCCAAGACAACAAAATCAATCGGCACATAGAACTTCCCTAATTGCACCGGAATGTCCTCCAAGATCCCAACCGGGTGAGTGATAGAACGGTCCGTCATGTAGAGGGTCATCTTGACCGGTTTAGGCTCTCCTAGCCCAACCTTGTTGCAAAGTGCAAGCGGTATGATGCTCACACTTGCCCCAAGATCACAAAGGGCTTCATACTTCACTTCTCCCACTCCGATTGGTACACAAAAAGATCCCGGATCTCTTAGCTTAGGAGGCATCTCCTCCTTCATTGTTTGGATCAATTCCAAGGACCTCTTCGTCATTCTTACTTTCCCATACTCCTCCAACTTCCTTTTGTTGGAGAGTATTTCCTTCAAGAACTTGCCATATGCCGGCATACCTAAGATAGCATCCATGAACGGAATGTTAATATGCAATTTTGACATAAGTTCAAGGAATTTACCAAAGTATTTGTCCAAGCGAGCCCTTGCTCTTGATTGTGGGAACGGTAGTGGTGGTTTGTATGGAGGCGGTGCCACATAAGTTGGCTCAACATCCTTGCTCTTTCCTCCATCTTCTTGCAATATCTCTTCCTCTACCACTATTTGCTTTCCCTTAGCATTCTCCTTGGGCAAAGGATCCTTCATACTCAATCCACTCCTCGTTGTAATGGCCAACACTTGGCCTCTTGGGCTGTCTTCGGTTCTTCCGGGAAGCTTTCCCGGATCTCTATGAGCTTCACCCGCCTTTTGGAACACTTGTGCTTCCAACACCTTTTGAGCTTTAGAAATGGAAGTCACCGTGCTCTCAAGACCACTCAACCTTCCAAGCAATTGCTCAAACATCATCTCAGTTCTAACCTTTGGAGGTTGAGTAAATCCGGGTGGAGATTCTTGTGAAGCTTTTGGTGGTGGAGCTGCACTTGTGGAAGCGGGAGGGTTCAAGGCTCCATCCGGGTTAGAGTAGGAAAACCCGGGATAGTTATGGTTAGGCCGGTAATTGTTGAATTGCCGGTTGTTGTTGAAATTCCTCGGGCCTTGATAGTTATTGTAATTGCCCCTTCCCATGTAGTTCACATCTTCCTCCTTGGAAGACAAGTTTTCTTGCACTTGAGGGGTTGCTTGATTCTTCAAAGTTGTAGCACACAACTCCCTCAAGGACTTTAGCTCGTTGTTGATGGCGTCAAGCTTGAAATTGCTCATGGTGACTTCACTCACCTCATATGCTCCCGCCTTTCTCCCTTCACTCTTCCTATGGGAGTACTTCTCAATCACTAGAGCGTGTTTCTCTACGAACTCCCAAGCTTCATCCACATGCTTTTCCATGAAAGTCCCACCGGAAAGAGATTGAAGTTTGAATTGGCTATCTTCATCAAGTCCTTTGAAGTAGATTTCCAATAGCTCAATTTTTGGTATACCATGGTGTGGACAATCTAGGAGAAGGTCTTTGAACCTCTCCCAAGACTTGAACAAACTCTCTCTATCCTTCATCACGAAGGCATTGATCTTCCCTCTTAACTCGGTACTCTTGGAAGGTGGGAAGAACTTAGTCAAAAACTCGGTTGTCATCTCCTCCCAAGTACTCACTCGCCTTTGTGGAATAGATTGATACCAAGCCAAGGCCTTGTCCTTAAGAGAGAAGGAGAAAGCCCTAAGCTTATGGTTGTTGCTCTCCAATCTAGGCGGTCTAAGAGTCTCCATCAAGATCTCATAGTTCATCAAGTGTTGATGAGGAGACTCTCCTCCCATCGCTCCAAATTGATTATGCCGGATCATTTGTAGAACTTGAGGGCGGAGTTCATAATCATGGGCTGCGGGATCTCCTAAGTTCACACCTAGACGGTGTGCTCTTTGTGTCGGATCCATACGTTGCCCTAACGTTTGTGGCTCTCCAATAGCAATGGGCACAACCCGAATATTAACCGCCTCCGGTTGCGGCTGTGGTGGAGGTGGAGGTTGTTGACGATTAAGCTCAACTTTGACAAGTGCTTGCCTAATCTCTTCAATCTCCCTCCTAGTTGCCTCTTGCCTCTCAATGGCAAGTCTCCTTTCATTCTCCAAAGCTTCATCCCTTATCCTAATTTGCTCTAAAGCCTCATCCAATTCAGCTTGGAGATCTCTTCCGGCCATCTCTTTTCCCTTTTTAATGCTCTTGGATCTAGATCTAAGGGTTTTCTCCGATTCGGGATCGAATGGAGCTAAATCCTTGCCACGAGATCTTCGCATACACCTAAAGAGTGAGAGATGTCCTGAAAAGCAAAGACACAAACCAAAAAGAGATCAAAAGCAACAAGAAAGACCTACACTATAAACAATCACAAAATGAGTCAATCTTAACCTAGTCCCCGGCAACGGCGCCAAAAACTTGTTACGCTCAGGATGTGTAGTGTAATAAGCTTTAAATTTATACTCGTTATATTTCTCCTAACTCCTAGCGAACCCGCAGTGTACGGGATGTTTTGTAGTAGGGATAGTATTCCGAGGTCGAACACAAAGACTGAGGTGAGATTGACTCGATTAGTGATCAAGTTTAGTGAAGATCTAGGCTTAAGAAAAGAGAAAGGAATAAAGAAATCAAAATCTCAATGTTTTTGGTTGGTTTTTAGGTGATCAATCAAGGAATCACAAAAATATGCAAGGTAAACAATCAACTAAGCTAACACCACAAGTAAACAAGCAAACACGAAACGTATGATCAAAGAGAGAAAAGCGGATTCGAGGGGTCGGAAATTCCGGTTATGACATAGGACTCAAGCTATCTAATCATTCCTTGGATTGATTATGGGATATTGGGAGTAAGTGTTTCTAGATTGGGAACAATCACCGGGTAGGTCTCATGGTCCACTAGTCCGTTCCTAAGGTCTCATCACCGGGTAAGTCTCAAAAAGCCTAAGGAATGGAATTCTACACAAACCGGGTCGTCATCTAGGGATCTAACCTATCCTTACCGGGTAAGTATCGGAAAAGTAGATCCTAAACAACTATCCTAGCACACTCAGTCCAATGGCGGCTTATGAGGCTCACCACTACCTAGAGTTTATCATCTTCGGAATCTAAGAGCAAGAATCACCGGGTAGGTCTCTTCTAACACTTAGTTGCTAACACTAGGTCACCCTAGGATAGATTTAACTCAACAAACACTAGGATTTCAATATTCTAACATTCTAGAACTTAGACTCATCTAATCGAGCGAATCAGGCAAACCACGGGTTGTTCTACCACTTCCACGGCCGTGGACTAGCAAGAACGAACCGTGGACTCCAACAATGGCTCGGTTCATATAGATGAATCATCCAAAGGCAAATCTAAGTCCATCCTATCATAGTCCTAGCCATAACCTTCTTTTCCTTACCCTAGAATCACATCTATCTAGCCAACAACATATATCATCTCAATCGAAATCATCAAGCATAAAATCATAGCATCCATTTGCAAGATAATGAAGAGAAAGAGATGAATAAGTGAAAAAAGTAGAACAAAGCTAAAAATGAGATTAGAAAGACTCACAACCCTTCCAAAAGAAGGTTTAAACGATTCTTACAACCCTAGAAAATCGATTTCGAAAATCTTCACTACAAAACTTATCAAGCACTAGCAATGGTGTCTTCTTCTCTTCTTCTCCAATGGAGCTCTCCTTCCTCCTTCAATGGTAGCTCTCCCAAAAGAATCTTCTTCTTGAGAGTATGGTAGAGAATGTGGATTTTGATTGGATGATGAAAGATGCCTTCTCTCAGCCTTGCAAGACCACTTTTATACTACAACCTTGCTAGAGTGAGCCATGAGATCGTGGCACAGCTGTCACAACCGTTTGGAAAATACCACGGTTGGTTTCCACGGCCGTGGACCTTCAGTGACCGTGGTTTTGGTGTTCCTGCACTATATGGATCATCAAGCCACGATTTGGTGCATGGCATGCATCAACAAGGTCTCATGGGTCTTCCTTAGCCTCTAGCTTGCATCTTAATGAGTCCGAGGGTGTGTCATCTTGATGAACGATCATCAAACGTATCGTTCAAGATCCTAAATCTCCCAAAATACCTACAAAGCAATGCAAAAGTCCGTGTAGACGTCTATCTCGACAAAATACGTGAATTGAGTGCAAACGTCGTGAACTAGTGCTAAACCATGCATGAATGAGTGAGGAATCTATCTTAATAAGTGTCTAATCCTAAGTCATAAATCGTGTTATCAGCGACGTCGTTTGCGTCGCACATAACCTCGAAAGGAAGAGTCCAATCGGGTGGTTGGATGATGGGTGCTGAAATCAAAGCCTCCTTGATCCTGCAAAAAGCTTCCAAACATTCTTTCGAAAACTCGAAAGTTGCGTCCTTCATTAAAAGAATAGTTAAGGGTTTTGAAATCTTAGAAAAATCCTTTATGAACCTCCTATAGAATCCTGCATGTCCTAAAAAGCTTCTAATTCCTTTCACCGAGGATGGAGGAGGTAGTTTCTCAATACTTTCTATCCTAGCTCTATCAACCTCTATTCCTCTATTTGATATTAAGTGACCTAACACAATTCCTTCGGTGACCATAAAATGACACTTATCCCAGTTTAAAACTAAGTTAGTGTCTTCACATCTCTTAAGAACTAGTGAAAGGTTAGAGAGACATTTATCAAAGGAAGAACCATATACCGAAAAGTCGTCCATGAATACTTCCATGATATTCTCTACATATTCTGAAAAGATTGCCATCATACACCTTTGAAAGGTGGCTGGAGCGTTGCATAAGCCGAATGGCATCCTTCTATAGGCAAACGTACCCCATGGGCACGTGAAGGTCGTCTTCTCTTGATCATCCGGGTGAATGGGAATCTGAAAGAAACCGCTATATCCATCTAGATAACAAAAGTAAGAATGTTGGCCTAACCTTTCCAACATTTGATCATTAAAATGAAGGGGAAAGTGATCCTTCCTGGTGGCCACATTCAATTTACGGTAGTCGATGCACATTCTCCATCCCGTAACTGTCCTTGTGGGAATAAGCTTGTTGTTTTTATTGGCAACAACGGTAATGCCTCCTTTCTTTGGTACTACCTGCACTGGACTCACCCACTTGCTATCGGAAATAGGGAAGATGATACCTTTCTCAAGTAGCTTAAAGATTTCTTTCTTCACGACCTCTTTCATGATCGGATTTAACCGTCTTTGAGGTTGGCGTGAAGGTTTGTAATCCTCTTCCATTAAGATTTTATGCATATATAGAGAAGGTTTAATGTCTATCAAGTCATCAATAGTATAGCCTAATGCTCTCCTATGTTGTCTTAGAACATTCATAAGCTTCTCAAGTTCGTCATCATTCAGATTTGCACTAACTATAATAGGGTATGTAGAGTTAGGCCCAAGGAATGCATACCTTAAGTGTGTAGGAAGTGGCTTCAATTCCAATAAAGGAGGTGCTTTGATCGATGATTCATGACCATCTATGTCATGGGAGAAGCTTTTGAAGATGGGGGAAGTGTACTATTAGAGTTGAGAACAACTGCAGTCAAGTTCGTAGAAACCGGAGAAATCAACGCTAAATCGTCCCCCTCTGAAGAAAATCATCCAATTTTTGGGGCGATTTTTCTTCCTGTTGTCAAAAATCGACTTGCCTCTTCAAAAATCGTGTGATTTACTTTGTGTAGGTCGATTTTTTTCACAGTTTTCGGGGTTGATTCCAGCTCTTCAAATCCTGCTCTTGGCTCTTCCTCTACATCTTCCAATGCTTTTACCTCATCATCACAATCATGTTCTACTCCTTCCTTCATGATACTCATACTAAGAACCTTTTGAAGTGGATCTTTTATTAAGATCGAACTCACCACTTCTCTAGACTCTTCTTCATCAAAGATGTTAAAAACATCTTCTCTCAAAGTTGGCTCTTTGATTAAAGAGGAGAGTACAAACTCCACTTTCTCTTCACCTATATTGAAGGATAGTTGTCCATTCTTGCAATCTACCATGCATCTGGAGGTTGTAAGGAATGGTCTCTCAAGAATGATGGGAACTGGATAATCTGCAGGGATGTCAAGAACGACAAAGTCTATAGGAATGTACAACTTACCGTGTTTTACGGGAATGTCTTCTATTATCCCAACCGGCCTGGTGATGGAACGATTGGCCATGTAAAGCGTCATCTTCACCGGTCTAGGTTCTCCTAGACCAACCGCCTTGCACAAAGCAAGTGGTATGATGCTCACACTTGCTCCAAGGTCGCAAAGTGCATCATAAGTAACCTCTCCTAAGGTGATAGGTATGCAAAATGATCATGGATCACGCAGCTTAGGTGGCATATTCTCTGTCATAGTCTTGATGAGTTCGGATGACTCCGTGCTCATCTTGACTTCTCCAATATCTTCTAACTTCCTCTTGTTAGAGAGGATTTCTTTTAGGAATTTCCCATAAGCTGGCATACCTAAAATTGCATCCATAAAAGGTATATTAATATGCAGCTTACTCATAAGATCAATAAACTTACCGAAGTATTTATCTAGCCGCGCTCGCACTCTAGATTGAGGAAAAGGTAAAGGTGGTTTGTAGGCGGGAGGAGGAACATAGACATCTTCCTTCTCCTTTTCTTTCCCTTTTCCGGTGGTTGTTTCAACTACTTTAGGTTGAGGATCGATGGTTGTTACACCACTTCTAGTAGTGATCGCCATAACCCTTCCCTTTGGGTTATCTTCCATCTTTCCGGGAAGCTTCCCTTGATCTCTCGGGACTTCTCCGGCTTTTCTAAATACTTGGTTTTCTAAAGCTTTGTGAGCTTTATCAACCGAAGTTATATAACTCTCCAATCCTTGTAGCTTTCCTAGGATCGTCTCCAACATGGGATCAGGCTTCTCCTTCTCGGTCTTGTTCGATCCGTTTGATGATTGCTCTTGACTTTTCAAAGGAGTAGAAGAAGATGAAGATGTTAAAGCTTTTTTAGCATGTGAATAGGGATTACCTGGATTTTGTTGATTGGGTCTCCAATTGTTGTTGTTGGAGTTCCTATTGTTATTATTCTAGTTGTTGTTCCGGTAGTCATTCCTATTCCCTTGATTGTTATCCCTCCCCATATAGTTGGCTTCCTGCTCTTTCGCCTTTTGAAGGCTAGTTTTGATGACTTCCTTCAACTCTTTGATCTCATTGTTGAGGGAGAATTATTGTGTTTGCAAAGCTTGATTCAACTTAGCTCCCAGATCTCCTTGATTCCGGCTATTAGGATCCACCTTCCGGTGGGAATACTTCTCAATCACTTGGGCTTGCTTCTCAATGAATCCCCAAGCATCATCTTCTCTCATGTCCATGAATGTACCACAAGAGAGAGATTGGAGATTGAATTGTGTTTCCACATCCAACCCCTTATAGTAGATCTCCAACAATTCTAGCTTTGAAATGCCATGGTGTGGACAATCCAATAAGAGATCCTGAAACCTTTCCCAAGATTGAAACAAACTTTCGTTAGGTTTCATAGAAAATGCATTGATCTTACCTCTCAATTTTGCCATTTTGGATGGTGGAAAGAACTTGGTGAGGAACTCTGAAGATAGATCCTCCCATGTGGCCAGCTTTGCAGTTGGAAGAGCTTGATACCAAGCTAAAGCTTTGTCCTTCAAAGAGAAGAAGAACGGTTTGATCTTGTAATCATTTGTGGTAGCCCTCTTTGGGTTCAATGTCTCCATGAGAATCTCGAAATTCTGCAAGTGTTGGTGTGGAGATTCAGCACGTGTTCCACCAAATTGACTTTGGCGAACCATGGTGATAACTTGTGGGCTAAAACTGAATTCCTAGATGTCCTCAGCTCCGAAATTCACACCTAGACGGCGTGATTGCTGAATCGGATCCATTCTTTGCCCAAGAGTTCGTGGTTCTTCCCATTCATGAGCAACTCTCACATTTCCAACAGGAATGCGAGGAACAACCGGTGGTCTTGGGTTGTTACGAACGGGGTGAATCACCGGATCGATTTCCTCAAGTTCCGGCATATCAGGATCTTCGTCATCGTATGAATCATCTCTAGTGGACTTAGTTGGTTTCTTGACTTTCTTCTTTTTTTTAGCATCATTCAGCTCCAACTTCATGTCCAACATCATAGCTTTGAGTTCATCAATTTGAAATTGATGACTCGTTATCTCGTCCAAACGAGCTTTCTCACTCAACCTAAGTTGAAGTTGAGCTTCATCCAACTCAGCTTGGATGTTTCTCTCGTTATTTTCATCCATCTTCTTTTCCTTCAACTTCCTTCTTAAAGTATTCTCCAATTCGGGATCAAAAAGAACTAGATCTTTGGTAGATCTAGTCTTTCGCATATACCTAAAGAATCTGCAAAGATCACTCAAATAGATAGATCAAATCACAAGAGCAAGAGCTCCCAAGCTAGACAACCGAAAACCGAATTTGGTCTAAACCAAATCCCCGGCAACGGCGCCAAAACTTGTTCGCTCAAAAGTGTGCGTCACTAGTTTTAAATTTATATCTAGAACTTAAGCAAAAGCGAACCCGCTGTGTACGGATCAGCTGTAGTAAGGCATGAAATTCCAGAGTCGAACTCAGGGGTTTGGTGAGAAAAAAATCGATTTCAGTTATCTAACAAAGCGCAAAAGCTTTTGTGATTAATAAAGGAGGGAATGATTCCAAGGATTCAAGTATCCGACTGCGGCTTTCGATTAAAGACACTTCTAAAGATCAACGGACATAGTTTATATTGCTAAGGTTATGTGTTTCAAAGGTAGATATCGTACGGTGAATTTCCGAAACCTATTTATTTAATCCAAAGGCTCTCTCTATAAGGGTTGTTGAGGCTGCGATATAGAAAGGTCTAGGGATAAGAATTACACTCAAACTAACTACCCAAAACCCCAGGATATGACTCTCTAAGGTAAAGATAGAAAACACACTTAAAACCTTAATAAAGGATGTTAAGTCTCTCTATTACCCAAATCTTACAATCTTAATCTATTAAATGTAGAATCAATGATGAAGTCTCTTCAAACACTTAAATAGAGGTTAAAAAGGTTAAGCAAGGTTGGGATTTATTCAAGGATTAACTTTGATTAAAGAATAAATCAATTGAATATTGTTAGAGGAATAAATCGACTGGATCATAAGAAAATCGGACGATTTTCCTTAAGAACAACACGATTTTTCTGTTTGTCGCAAAGTTAAAATCTAAACTCTCAGGGTCCAAATGGTTGAATGAGTTCAGTCTATCATCATCTAAGCCTCAATCATCAACTATTCTCCCCAGAATCACAAAGGTTTTAGCCAACCATTTTCAAAATCAAATCAAAATTGAGATTGAATGAATAAATCAAATAAACCCGAACTTTGAATAAAAACTCAATAATCATTAAATCTATAAACCAAATTCAAATTCAATCAAAGTATCTCTCAAATTACTCAGTAATGTGTTCACAAACCACAAGAATCGCAAGGGAAACAAAGAATCTCACGATAATGATCAAGATTGACTTCCGGACCATTTCCCTTCAATCTCCTTCCAAGAATCTTCAATCTCTCTCAAACGTGTAAAGATCTCCCGCTGCGGAACCCCCATTTTCGTTCCTAGGGTTCCAATGTATAGTTCTTTGCTAATGGGCCGCTTGGCAAAACACTTCTCAAGTCTAAAAGTGATATGGTTTGAGTATCTTTATTCGTGGGCCGAAAGGTAGGAAAATCGTGCTAGCCGATTTACAAGGAAAACCGTTCGATTTTATGAAGGAAAATCGTCCGATTTATATGCAAATTGACACGATTTTCTTCAATAGAGAATGCTCGTCTTTTAACTTATTTCCTTCCTCCCTTTTGTGACTATTTTACACAACTCCTTTGTTCTTTGTGATTTCTCTAAGACTCCTTAAGCTTCCCTAATAGCTTTAGATGCTCCTTGCTCCACTTTTGCTTCCAAATCCACCGAATTTACCTACAATTCAACCAAAACTCGTGTAGACCTCTATTTCCGGAATATAAATGAATAAAGCCTAAAAGGTACACAAATTCTCTCTAAATGCAAGGTAAATCGAGGTAAACCTCTACAATATGCATGATTATAATGGTATATAATTCATGTCATCAAGGCCTTGAGATTAGTTTCAAAGCCTGGATATATGATATTGCGAAAAGTTCCCTTACTCTATTAAACCCCCCCTTCTAGAGTATTTATATCCTTATTATTCACCTATTTGGTTCTTCAATAATGGTAGTCATAAGATAAACAACATTCTAAAAAGTTGTATACATCTCTTGTTGAAGTTAAAAACCAAAGCCACTAGGTACTGTGACCCATTGACACCCAATCCCTAGCAGTTCAGGTGTTGCTTGTTCCTCTCCTAGGGGTGCAAATTGACCAAAATGCTTGAAGATCCAAGCATACTTAATCCTCCACTTGCTGCAGCAAAATCGAAAGCAAGGTGAGCAAAACCATAAGCAAATTATGCTATATATTGCAAAATTTAAAGCAAACTGAGCTACAACAGTGGGCTCAACACCAAGAGAAGGTGTTCATCTTCATATTGGTAAATAAGCAAGTTTAGATATACAAACATAGAAACTTTAAGGTAAGCAAAAAAATTAGCAAAGATGTCCCAACTTAATGCAACCTATATGTAGTCTCAATGGCAGGCTAATTATTAGTAGGAGCAAATGTATCTTCAACATATAGAGTTGTGCATCCTTAAACATAATTCAAGTACTTTAAGCACATTACCCTTCTTGTTGTGCTAAGGCTAACACAGGTGCATAGTTTTAGCTCCATTGTAAGGATATATTATTTTGCCTAAATCATCTTTATTCAACATAAACCAAGACACAATAAAATTATATCAATAATAATATTGATATACCTAAATCATCTTAATGCATCTCTATTTGGCTCAACCTTAGTATCATCAAAGTAAATTCATGTTCAACCAAATAGTACAGCAGCGGAAATCAACATATTACCTTATTGTCGCTCTATGTATGACTCGAAAAACGTAGGATCAAAGGAAGATGACTATTTGTCACCTGGAATATACCCTTCTTCTTCCTCCTTTAGTTTCTCACTTTTCATTTCCCAACAAAGAAAAATGTCAGATTGCTATTCCACATTACATTTACAGTAAAGATTGAGATATCAGAGATAGCCTCTACACAACCCTTTTTAGCTCAACCTCCAAAGAAAAAATTAAACTCTCTTTTTGAAATTTTCAAGAAGAAGAAATTGATCTCTTATCAGCTTAGAGATCCCTTCCCCATGAAACTCCAGCCTATTTGCAAGCACCATCTCTACATGGATCACACATTTTTTTTGTCCAAATAAATAGTCTTTTCCCAATACACAACAAATTAAAATCTACAAAACTCTGCTTTATACCTTAACGTATTGTGAACAGTAACATATCTCACAATATGTAAATACTGTATAGTTTGTGCTTTGCTTGGCATCTCTCTTTCAAAAGCCTCTCTTCTCTTTTGTCTATTTTCCATCAATTATTTATAATCTTACATTGAAAGGTTAAAAGTAGGCTTCTGTAATATGTAAAATACAAATCACACCATCTGTATCAGGGCAATTAAATTTCACTAAACTAAAATAAAAAGGAAATAAGAAGATCCAACAAGCAATCTATGTGATAATATGTGAAAGAGTCAAGCAAGCGAAAATACGAGCCAAACCCAAAAAACAAAAGAACAAATAAGCAATCTCAACAACTGAACAAAACAAAAAAAATTCAACAATACGTACAAAGGAATCAAGGAATGCAAGTGATAATATGTGAATGAGTGAAGCAAGCGCAAATACGAGCCATATTGACAAATAGAATCAAATTAACACAAAATAAAGCAAGGAGATTAGGGCTTGAATTTGGACCTTTCTTACTTGTTGTATTGTTCATCCCGGCGCTAGCTTTCTTTGAAGAATCAGATGAGCACCGGTGCTTCAAATCTGAAAATGGCATCAAACAAGCGAGATCTAATCACCGTAAACCCAAAAAGATGAATGAAGGAGCGAAAGAGAGAGAGAGAGCATTGCCTACCTTAGTTGGTTGAGACATCGACCTCCTCGAGCTTGACGGTGGGAGCAACCTGAGCGACGTTGTCTTCATCCTCGGCACCACTCATCTTTCGTATACACACTTGACCAAAACTAAAGACTGAAAAACCTTAAAAAATAATAGAAAGGTCAGTACATGTGTAAGATTAAAAATCACATACCATTCCATGATATGTGATAATATTGTTGGTGTCGATATGGAAATATGAAGGTTCACCACTCCTGATCGCTTATCTTATATTGTAAGGTTAGGGACAATTTAGTTGTTTTTGTTGAATTTCTTCCAACCAACTAGCACTATCTCCAAGGTACAAAAATGCCCTTGGTCTTTTTGAACTCATATGTCAGTGCCACTACAAATTAGATCTTTATGTATCTCAACTTGTATAGTTAATCGGGCGATCACTTTTTCTCAAATTGACTTTCTACTTAAAGCAATAGTCACCATGTTAACTTTTCCAAGATGATATAGTATCTCTAGGTCATAATCTTTTATCAACTACAACCATCATTTATATATCATATTCAACTCTTTTTGAGTGAAAATGGACCTTAGACTCTTGTGATTTGTCATAATCTTACACATGGTTCCAAACAAATAATTCCGCCAAATCTTTAGTGCAAGAACTACTGTTGCTAACTCTAAGTCTTGTGTTAGGTAGTTCTTGATGTAGGAGCATTTCCGAACCTAGATTGATTGGAGGCCTTGATCATGAAAGCTAGGAGGCAAGGAGTGAGATCACTCTAAGAAGGAGATGAGGGAAAATCAAATACATTTCTATGAGAGAAATGAAATGATGACCATTTCCGAAAGAGATATGAAGATCATTTCTAGGAGAGAAATGAAAACCATTTTTAAAAAAATGGAATGAAGACCGGTGATTAGAGATGTGAGATGTCAAGGATAACGTATGCATGAAAGCTCGCAAGTGGATACAAGATCACGTATGGAAGACGAAGTGAAAGCCATGCACGTCCATTCATATTCACAAATGAGAGGAAGAGAAGCCATGCACGTATAGATCTTCATGCGTGTGGGATAGAGAGAGATTGGGCGAAATTTAGTGGCTGAATTTTATCTAAGTTGGATCTTATTTTCAGCCAATAATTAACACTTTTTATTATGGGATTTGCTCTATTTTTTAGGCCTTTTAGTTATATTTTTCAGCCCATGTTTTAATTAAAACCCTAGCTAGTAGGTTTTTATAATCAATGCCTATATAACATTGAGGATGCATCTTTTAATGAGTAAATTTTGAATAAACACATTGATACTTTTTAGTATTCTCTGTACGGAGTTCGTGTGTCTTCCCGGGGAAGAGAGAATAAGTGAATTCTCGTTCGACCTTATAACTTGGATTGTTGTGTTGTGTCACCTTGAATATCAAAGTTGGTTCTCTCAATCATTCGCAAGCCTCCTTCTTGGGCTCTAGGGTCAATCGTTTTCCCTTTTGTGTAAGATAGTAGAGGAAGGGTTATGTGTCATTATTGATTGTGTGTTTGGGCCTTAGTTTCCCTAGTGTGCTCCAAGTTGGTTTGTAGGATTTGACCTTGATCTATCTATCTAGCGATTCATTCATCACCATCAGATCATTCAGCCGTCCCATAACATCCTCCAAGCCTGCCATCACCCCTCTTATACGATCTAAACCTCGTTTGCTCAATCCCTATGATAAGGATTAAGAAGAGTTTTTGGTGTCGAAAGATCGGGACGCACCACATAGCTAATCTCCATATTATTTTTGCTCATATTGCCTCAATTGTCTTAATGTATAGGCTATGACTCTATCATTCTGCATCAGAACACATCCCAAACCCATTATGGAAGCATCACTATAAACAATGAACCCTAGAGTTCCATTCGGATAAGCTAACACAAGTGTAGTGGTCAGTCTTTTCTTAATCTCCTCAAAGCTTCTCTAACACTTGTCAGTCCATACAAACATTGCCTTTTCTACAGTAGGTTGGTCGTAGGTCTAGCTATGATGGAAAATTATTTCCACAAAACGTATATAGCCCGCTAATCCTAGGAAACTAAGTATATCTTTGACGTTTTTGGGTGGTTCTCATGGCAGCATAGTTTTGATCTTGGATGGGTCAACTCTGACTCCTTCTATAGTACTCACATGTGCCAAAAATGCTACATTTTTTTTATCCAGAAGTCACACTTGGACAACTTGGCATAAAGCTTCTCTTTCTTCTATACTTGGAGAAACTATTTTCAATGTGCAACATGTTCCTCATTACTTCGTGAATAGACCAATATGTCATCTATGAAGACCACTACGAATATGTTCAAGTACCCAATGAAAATCCGATTTATCATCTCCATCAATGCAACAACTA
Organism: Fagopyrum esculentum; assembly: GCA_033239045.1. Classification (NCBI taxonomy): domain Eukaryota; kingdom Viridiplantae; phylum Streptophyta; class Magnoliopsida; order Caryophyllales; family Polygonaceae; genus Fagopyrum; species Fagopyrum esculentum. The sequence goes on along the minus strand of BSUD01000008.1, from coordinate 23,321,834 downwards.
ACAAGTGTGTTAGTTAATCGAAATGGCATAACCATGAACTTGTAATGTCCATACCGAGTTCTGAATCTCGTCTTATAGATATCCTATTCTTGAATCTTCAACTGGTGATTACCTGACTGTAGCTCTATCCTGGAAAATCTTGTTGCTCCTTGCAAATGTCCAAGAAATCATCCAGTGGCGGAGCCTGAAAATTTTCGTTGGAGGGGCACAATTTTCTTTTATAAGATATGTTGCATATTAAGTTTGACATTAAACAATAAAATCTATAAATAAATAAATAAATAAAAGTTTACTTAAATTTTGTAGTATAAATTAGAGCTTTTAATTTATTTATTTTACATAGATGAAATTTAAAATATTTTATATATATTTAGTTTGTTTTATAAATATATTGTCAAATAAATTAGATAGTGGTTGATGAATTATTGTAATAAAAATTATATTAATTTTATTGTATTCGTTAAGAGTTAATGAGATAATAAACAATACTTAATTTCTCCATCTAAATATATTGTAAAATGCTTTTAAAAAAAATTTGTTCCTTACGGGAGTTGAACCTATAACTCCAAGTGTACCTCCTTCCCTTCCATTCCCTTCCTCTACCAAATGAGGAAGTTGAACAATGTCATATTTTGTTTTAAGGAGGGTTTTTTTCCTTCTTTTCCCCCCTTCCTTAGGCTTTCTTAGGCAAAACGAGATCGCAAGCCGGGGCACCGTACCCCCCGTTACCCTCTAGATCCGCCCCTGAAATCATCAATCCGTGGTAGAGAGTAAATGTTCTTAATCGTCATCTTATTCAATTCTTTGTAACCGGTGCATAACCTCAATGTATCATCCTTCATCCTCATGAGCAACACTGGAGCTTCCCAAGGTGATACACATGCCGAGTAAATCCTTTATCCACCAATTCCTCCAACTACTTCTTCAACTCAAGCATTTCCATGGGTATGCACGGAGCTTTAGAAATTGGTCTAGTTACATGATCTAGATCAATTTTAAAGTCAACTTGTCTCGTAGGTGGCAATCATGTAATTCATCTTGTAAAACATTCTTAAAATCGCGTGCAATTGGAATGTCTTCCAATTAAATATTTCATTTTTTTCTCCAAAGTATAACATAAATATGCTTCACATCCTTTCCTTATCAGCTTAGTTGATTTCATTGCAGAGATCACCACTAGTGGTTCCAGGAAATCACCTCCTTTGAACATGTGACAAGTACCACTATTGGCTAACATCATTAGCATTAGCGTTTCGGCATCTATCTTAGCCTTATACCTGATCACCCAATCCATGACTAGGATTTCATCATCATTATCCAATCCGGTTATAAGAAAACCCGTTGGCTGATTGATGAGTGTCAAATGTAACATCATATAGGCCTTAGAATCATGCATTTCATACATCTATTGCTCTCTTATGCATTACTATTTGTATAGAAATCATCCATTTTTGTATTTCAGCATCTAACTTGGCCTTTTGTATTTTAGTCATTTCCTACATCAATTGTGTCAGAAAATACATCATTCATGAAGTCAAGAGTTGAAGAGAAGATCTTACATGACTAACGAACTGCAACACAAAGTCCTTGAAGATATCATGAAGACAAAATAAAAGATTTAAGCTAGGGCAGAGCAGAATGCGGTTCGGTTCATCGAACCAAACCGAAACCGCAATTTGCGATCCAAATTGCAACATTGCGGTTCGGTTTGCGGTTTGGCAAAAATCGATTTGCGGAATTTAAAAAAAAAAAAAGCCCAGCCCTTACTGACTTTACTCCTTTTTGTTTAATGAAGTCGAATCTCGCCTCACAGTTCTCACTCAGTTTCTCACAGCCCCCTCGCAGAGACGACGCAGCCCGAGCCGGCAGCCCTTACAGTTCGCCCGCCGACAGCAGCCGCCTCCTATACGGCTCGCCTCCCTTGCCGCTCCGCTTCCTCAGGCTCCGCCTCCGCCGACAGCAGCCGCTTGGCCCGCTTCCTTTCTAGTTTCTTCTTCTTCTGTTCTTCTTGTGACTCGTTTTTCATATTATTTGAGTTCTTCTTCTTCTTCTATTCTTCTTCTACTTGTTCTATTGTTGATTATTTGATTTATTTCATTTAGGTTACATATTTAGGGTTTTGTTTGAATTGTTTCAATAGGTTGGAATTTTATATTGATGATTTACAAATTTAGGGTTTTGTTGAATAAGTAGTTGTAAATCAAATTGATACCGGTTTGAAGTTGCTTCTGTTTTGCAATTTTGGAATTTTGGATGATTTAGGGTTTTGTTCAAGTTTCAACAATATGCAGTAAGCTTGCTAAATGCTGAGTTGTTATTATTTGTAGAATGTGCCGGTTGTATTTTGAACCAAACCGCAAAACCAAACCGCAAACCAAACCGTAAAACCAAACCGCAAAATACGGTTCATTTGCGGTTCGAACCGTAACTGAACCGCAACCGTGTTGTCCATGTTTTATGGGATTGCGGTTTACGGTTCGGTTCGATTTGCAATTATACAATTTTGAACCGATGTTCAGCCCTAATCAGGGCAACAACAACTGCCAAACGGCTGCAAGACGCGTATATGCGGTCTTGAAGCCGTTCGGGCATCATCTATCACTGCAAAAGACTGTCAATATCCAAGTCAGATCCCAGTCAACTCTGTCAATGCCCAAGTTAGAGCCCAGTCTAGACTCTTTGCATGATATATTTGTTGGAACTATCATCAAAGATCTTATTCTGTGAGTTATTGCGCTTCTGACTCTTTGCATGATATATTTGTTGGAGCCATGTCAATCTCTCTGTTTTTTTTGCTTCATTTTGTATGATAGTGTTTTGATGACAAAAGCTTTATGGATGACCAATGAGATTAATTACTCTATTGCTGCTTAACTTATTTAGGATGATTTGATATTGAGTCTGTTAAATCTATAAATGTAAAATAGCCCAAATTTTACACTTAACAAGTCAGCGAAAAGCGTTTCTGGAGTTTTTTTTTTTATGGTTTAACAGTAAAATATTGTTTGTATGCCTTTTACATTCTATGTAAAGTCAGCATTTAACTTGTTTATCTCTTGCCGTCTTGGAACTCTTATCTACTAATGCCAGATTCTATGTTTTAGCAGCTTAATTAATAACCCATAACATCAAACATAGATGGCATTCTTCCGAGCAATTCGTAATACTCAATCTATTAACAACCCCCAACATCTAACATCGCAGTTATACACAAAAATTGATGCTACAGGGCTTTCTTCTGATCAGAAGTAATACTCAATCTATTGACAACCCATAACATCTAACATTTATACACAAAATTGATGTCACAGGGCATTCTTCGGAGCAATTTGTAATACTCAAATCTATTAGCAACCCATAACAGCACAGTTATACACATAGTTGATGTAACAGGGCTTTCTTCCCAGCAATTCCCATTCCAGTAGGCACGCATGCATTAATCTCGAGAAATTCTGGACCATAACGCTTGTACCCACCTACAACAATGAGCCGATCGCCACATCCCTTGAATGCAATACCCCAACCTCTGAGGCAACCTCCCCACGGTAGATCATGTCCTAGTTTCCTTGATATACTTCCTCACCTCCATGTCAGCTTAGTCAGCAGCATATAGTTCATTATCGCACACTGCAACTAGAGGAGGAGCCTCACCTTCACGCGGCATTTCAGGAAACCTAGGACTACCCGTTCCCACAGAATACATGTTCGGGATTTCCCTCCAAACTCCCAACTAGAGGAGTCAAAAGTGTGGAATCACGTCCTATTCCACCAATGACATAGAATTTCGCATCCATAAACACACCAGAGCACATGAATCTTGGCTTATTCATGTTAGGAAGAGCTGCCCAAGTCGCCTCCTCAGAATTATAGAGCTCTGCAGAGCTAATAATTTCACCTTGAATGTCACGGCCGCCAGCTAGGATTGCAACGTGAGCTAGGCTGGCAGAACCAAAGTAGTGTCTACTAGAATTCATTACCTGGGTTGACGACCAAGAATTTCCCACAATGTTGTACGTGTAGTATATACTTGAGGGAATCCATGTGTCTGAGTACTCAGTGTATGTCTCCCCAGTCGTACCCAAGTAAAGAATTTGGGTTCTAACTCCCAAAGACTCTTAGTGCCCGTTTGGTTGAGGCGGTGAAATGGAAATGGAATGGAATCGGATAAAGGTTAGGAAAAGAAAAGGATATGATGGGTTACCTCTGACGAAACGTATTTTTTTGATTGATTCGGAATCATCTAATCTGAAAAAAAGGTTGAAGTGAAAAGGGCATCGTAACCTAAGAATTGAAGACGCATCCAGCGACGAGCTGCCAGATCCATCGCCTCCCAAACAGTACTCTCACAACAAAAGTAGACCCAATGCTCAACCACATCATTCTTTCTCCTCCATCTATATATCTCACCGCTCCTCACTAAAAACCAATAGCTCTTGTCCACTGAGGCAATGGTTCCATGACTAGCTCAGCATCCGTAAAATGCAATTAATGGTATTGTCAAGGCCAATAGGGTTTAAACTCGAGCCTGTGTACGATTGGTCTCCGAGTTGATGCTGTTTTAGACGACCAGGACAGTCTCTACTAGGAAAAACACTACAATTTAATCATTACAAAAAAAGATATTCACAGAATGTTTGTACATATATATATGCCAAACACATGACGAAGTATATGCATATTAGTACCTTCCAAGATACCGACTCTCACTGTCATCCTTTGTGTAGTTAGGACTACAGCTGTAGTGTCTGCTACGACGACGATCCCTGTCCCTTGAATGATATCTTTCACGGTCATACCGATCTATGCTTCTGCTATGGCTTCCCCTGCTGTAATCTCTATCCCTGTGACTATCTCCATGCTTGAAACATGCATCCACAAAAGAATTTTGACAACACCTGAGAATTATCTTATAGTGAAGTTTTCTATATTTACATCTATAGGCAATAAAAACTATAAATTGCAAAATAAACAAGGAGCGTTAATGTCTTCAAAGCCAAAGATTCATGAACCCTAGAGTCATATAAAAAGCATGTATGCTATGTGCATTTTTGGAGTCACAAGTTCAAGCCATGTGATTGTTGTTGAACATGTTCATTGGTGCGATGAGCATAAAAAATCAGCGGTAGAACTTTGCAATTTCATCAAGAAAGCCGCACTTACATATGCTCAACATTTTGACCGTATTTTGCGAATTGAACCATTATCCCTCGATCATCTAACTGCTTTTCCTGAAGACGATAAAGGCCGAAAACTAATATTTAAAATCAAGAATGCAATGAAGTACCAAAGAAGTATTGTTGAATGTTTCAAAAAATATAGATAAAATTGATTAGACAGTACCCATCTTTTAGGCGGACTAAACTTTAGTATCCCGTCTTTTAAACAATCAGAACGGTACCTCACTTATTGAGTCCGACCAAAGATTAGTATCTAGATTACTGTTCACACGTCAAGTTAACAGATCGGTGTTGAAAATCTGCAAACTATAAGCTTTATGTATAAGGTAGGTGAACAATTTTGCCCTTGATATTAAATACCGATATGTAAACTTAACGTGTGAACCGTGATCCAAATACTAATCTTTGGTCGGACTCAATAGATGATGTACCGTTCTAATAGTTTAAACGATGGGGTAGAAAAGTTCACTCCGCCTAAAAGATGAGGTATTTTTTATGTAACACCCCGAATCCGCGGGACTCGGGATGCTACGGGCGGAGACCTCACAATGGGTCTCGACCCTTAGCCTGACAACAATTTCACCGGATCTTACAACAAGACACAAATTAAAGGCAAAACCAAAATACATTTTAATGCAATGATATGAATCCCAAAAGCATACAACGAAAAGGCCACAGCCGGGTGAGTCGACCAGTGGCTGTTGCTCCAAGTGAGTGGATGTAGAAAAGAGACGAAAGAGAGGCGGAGCAGGGGGTGGAGAGGCTTGGCCGCTCCGGCGTCAAGGGCGAAGGCACAAGGTGACGCTCCTCCTGCGTTTCGTGGCTCCAATAGGTGGCTAGGCACGTCTCCGACCAAGGGCTGCGCAGGGGACCGAATTCCTTTGTCTGGGCTTTGCTTCCCCATGCCGGACGCCACATGCCAACGATAGAGAAGGAAAGGTGGGGGAGTTGTATGATGAACAGAGGGAGAGTGAGAGTGGAGAGGCTTGATGTGTGCGACTGAAAACGAAGAGAGGCAAGCGTGAGGCTGAGGGAGAGATTGCAGGCTAGGTTGTAGGGGCGAGGGGTCGGGTAGCTTGCTTGCATGCTGAAGCTGGGCAGTAGAAATCAGGAAGATCGAGGGGTTGGAGAGAGAATCGGGTGAGGGAGAAGAAAAAATATAAAAATAAAATACAATGGAAAACAAAATAATTACTCGACGCAACTACTCGACGCAACTACTCGAATCGGGATGTTCGGATCAGAAAATTTCCGACTTTTAAGAAAAAATTAAAAAAATTAAAAAAAATACGGAATATGTGTGATCAAGTATATAACTAAACCCACAAAAATATACTTCGCGGCGTATAAATCAACCTCGTAACTAAATCACGAGATTCCAATAATAATAAAGACCGTTAACATATTAATATAAACATTTACCTGTAAAATTTAATTTATGACTTAAACCGCTCGTAAAACATACTTATCGATATTAAAAATATCGATAACCGTCGGAAAACAAATATTGAAAACGCACCCAATAAACGAAAATCATAAAATAAAATGCTTGTAACACCCCAAATTCTCGAAACTCGGGGAGCTACTGGTTAGAACCTCACAATGGGTCCCGACCATAGTTTGACAACAACTTAACTAGATCTTACAACAAGCACACATAAGGAAAAACCGAAATCATAAAATAAGGTTTTGTAATTTTATGAATGTGACCAAAGACCATCAGCCGACAACAATAACCTTAGAACTAAGTTTCTCAGAATATCATAACAGAAAGACCAACATAATAAAAAGACTCCAACCCGTCCTATGAAGTACGGAAACCAGACTGACCACTACTTTCCGGATCACTCGGCATCAACTCTAACTTGTATCACGTCTAAACAACAATAATACAACAATTAGCTAACTGTCCAAATACAAGTAGAATAATAATAGCACAAACACAACCAAGGCAAAATAAAACAATCATAATGTTGGCACACAAACCGGTTATTATTTGATAACTTAGGTGATTCACTTTATTCCGTTTTTAAAGTTGTGGCACGAGAAATCTTAGATTTCTCGCCTCCGTCCCTTATCCAACTGGTGATGGTTTGACACACCTCTGCCGGTAGCGTCCCTGCAAAATGTGTATGCACTAGTCCCTAAAGATCCTTCTAGTCGCCCTCGGGCTTACTGGGCATAATGCCACCGCCCGTTACTCTTAGGCCAAAATATAAGTCGGTAGTACATAAAGAATAATTGTACTTATACACATATAAGTCAAACACCACTATCATAATTCACACCAATATCTAGAAGTCATCTAAGTAAGCCCAAAGGACTTACTTGAATCAAATCTCAAATCACGTGATCTCGACTTGGTCTATAACCGTAGAAACTAAACCGCCTGTCATACAAGACAACTGGATCAATAATGTATCCCACTTCCTTTTTTTTTAAGTCTCCAACTTCAAAGATACTTAAGTCCATCATAAGAGAAATGACCAAAATACCCTAATAAGGGTAAAAAGACTATTTTACCCATGTCTCTCAAAACCGTAGAAATATTCTTAGAGTATTTCTAAAACTTTCTATGAATCCAAAAACCACAATCTAACAATTGCAAGAAAGATCTAGCAAAGTTGGAAGATTTTCCAACTTCTTAATGTTCATGAAAAACTCACTAAGGATCTCATTTTGACCTAACTTAAAACACTCATACAAAAATCAAAAATTCCCAAATAAAATATCTAACCTTTCTATGCAATGCACTCTACTCATTAGAAGAAACAAATCTCATAAAGGATCAATAACTAATGCTACACAAAATTCCACAGTTGACTCCTCAACATACTTTCTCCCATACTTGGCCAAAAATCTGTATGTTTTCACCAACTGTTCATCCAACCTACTTTGCACTCATATGGATCCAAATTCAACCGTTGGATCGACCTTAAATTCTGACACATCACACTATGCATATCCCCCTATATTTTTCTAAAATCTGAACGGTAAATTATAATTCTAACATATTGAAACGTAGGCTTAAACATGACTGCTTAACATAGTTTCTGAAAACATAAACCAACTTTGAAAGAGATCATAACTTCGAAACTCACCATCCTCACTCAAAGATCTATTTTGGTACCCATGAGATCACAGGTTCGACTCCTGTTACGAACCAATAGAAGCATGCATTACTCATCGCTTCTCCTCCCTAGTATCAGCATAGGAGATGAGTTGCTTACTGACTTGTCATTGACGCAAACGGAGGCTGCCTTGGATCGACTTCCGTGGCTCCTGGATAGTGGGGTGTGGATCATTGGTTGGCACCTCCTATCGTCACGTTCAGAGCGCAAAGGTAAGGCATGAAAAACTAGGGAAGAAGAGAGTGCAGACAAATTCTTACCGTGGTGCAGAAGTAGGGAGGTAGATCTTCTCCTAGTGTTGTCGACAAAAGAAGGTGTTTGAGTGTAGAAGAAGTCCCTGGCTGCAAGAGTGTGGAGATTTCTCTTGGGTTCACAGAGGTCTACGTGGTTGCACATCGTGGTTATAGATCTGATAAGGTAAAGCAAGGGGAAGAACTGAGGGAGGAGGCAAGAGACTCACCTTGCTGTTTCTGCGTGTGAGGAAAAAATTGGGCGCGACCACTGGTACAATTGAAGAGATGGATTGTGCTACTTCTTATGACAAGAGAGGAAGACGAGACATGGAGGTGGCGTTGTGTGGTGGTGTTAGAGGCAACGACTAGGGTTACTACTGCACAGAAGGGTTTTGGCGTGACGAGAAGATAGATCAATGTGAATGAATACTGCATGTATCGTTTCCTGCAGTGTGAACGGCTGTATAAGCAGAGTGTGTACAACACCCTTGACAATCTGCACTTGGACATGAACTGATACGAAGGTGGAGCCTGCTGATCCAGGCTACAGAGGGAAGGGAATCCCCTGGATCCGGCTGGCTATGTGGGCTTCCTCACGGGTATGGGAGGCTCCACTTCACCGCTGGGCTGGCCCGTCTGAGAAATGGAAACATTGTGAAGCAAGGGTTGAGTATATGGGCTGTCACAAGACCTAGCTGGCATACTAGGAGGTTGGAAAACAAGGCTGGGATCAGCATGTGATAGAGTCTTGTCGTGGCTTTTTCGAGCTTGTCGGTGGCGTTGCCATGGCCTCGTCATGGCCTTGTCAAAACTTGTTGGATGGCGTTGTCATGGTCTCGTCATAATCTTGTCCAAGGATATGAATTAGAAGGTTGCAAATTAGGTTTAGTGGTATATTTCTATCATTTTATGTGAGAAAAAGACTCACATAAAATGATAGAATTTGTGATGAAGTTAGGTATCATGAAAAGGTCAACGGGTCGGAATCCGATTTGACTCGGAATCAACGGAAAAAATTTCCGGATATTACAACAGTGTCCCCTTAAAATAAGTTTCGTCCCGAAACTTAGAATAAGGAATATCTACTCAGATGGATTTCCATAAATAGAGTAGAAATATCCAACTCTAACTTTCTAACATGCAAGAACCACTCAATCCTCATAGTCAAGCAACACATAAAAACCCAATTACTCAAAAACACATATAGTCATGTAAGTTACACAGAACCATATCCGAGTACTAACTCGTCGGTACAAGTGTAGCGGCTAACTCCGCAAAGAACTCCGGATAACTTCGTCTAATGTTGTCCTTTGTTTCCCATCTAGTTTCATCAACTCCTCGTCTAGACCACTGGATCCTCAATATCGGTATCTCCTTAGATCAGAGAGGTTTATTATTACTCTCTAGAATGGTCACCGGATATTCTACAAATTATGATATGACTCGCTTGTTAGGTTCTCTTAGTTGATCACGTGTCTCGGATCCAGTGTGTACTCTCCCAACTTAGACATGAGGAACACTGGGTGGACACCTTCTAATTTGGTTACGATTGCTAGTTGATAATTAACTTATCAATCCGCTTTAAGATATCAACGGTTGCCTTTCTAAATTCACTTCCAGTTCTTTTGATGACTCTCCGTAAATGACTATAAAAACTTTATTCCTTTCGCATGACCCTCTTGCTTCTACCTTTCGGAAGATCCCGACTAGTAACTTTCAAACAATGATCTTAACTCCTACCGGCACTTCACTAAGTGTCTAATGCTCTTTGTAGTACTACTTGCTTGGTCCGCTTTCTTTAATGTGACCCAGTCGGATTGTTCCTCAAATAATGACCTAACACCTACAGCTCGTCAGGCTTTCAACTAGTTGTAATCCAAAATCACACTCCCAATAGAGAATTTCATAAAGATCTCTAATTCTTTAACTTGAGGTCATAGTTGACATACATTGAGTTTCAGGTTCTGTGGGTTATGGGCTCACCACACTTCCGTTGCAATACTTTGATCAATCTAATATCACCCATTAATCATAATGGTGTCTCCGTGATTTTGTATGATTTACTAACTCTCGTCTATAACTTCCCTTCTACGAAAGGCAAGATCCTCTTCAAACCGACCGTCATTCTAAGGATGATTCACTATAGTATAGTGGAAGCGCTTACTCTAAGTCGTGTGTACGGGTTTTCCAACCTCAAGATAACCGTCAGTATTTGTCAAAACTATGGTCCTCGACCCCCATTGGGTTTTATAATTGGTCTAGGAACTCCTCAACAGAATAACTCACCGGTTACACCTCATTGGAGGGATTGAAACGTGCGGTCTTATAACTTCCTAGAATTTACTTAGGTCTCATTTGAACTTTACGTACTACTCTTCAGGACTACCGAATGTGGTTTTTCTTCCACAATCCCTTTTGACCTCTAACGAAGTACACATCACGTTGACCTACAAGTCTTTATCTTGCTCTATTTACAATCTTGACGTGAAGTTTTTTTTTAGCTTCAAATTCTCAAGGTGCGGTAATAAGTCTATACCGAAGCACTAATACCAACCACATGATGGTCTCTCATGCTCGTCTTTTGAAATTTTCTACTAGGTGACTCATCTTATAACATTTCCCTTTTAAAAATCGATCTCTAACTGTCAGTTGATCATTACTACCCATTCCGTGCTGGAACCTCATTTACGTTATACTCTTGCATAGATTTCATAAAGGCATCCTCATCTCACCACTTTATTTAAATGTAGTAAGACCCACCTTTTTATACATGACTTTTCTTCTCACTGGTTAAGCTATTCGCTTGGTTTACACTTTATAAATCATAATGTTATCGGTCCGATAGTATGACTTTTATTAAACATCTACCGGTACCATTTGTATAAGCAACATTAGATGCATATGATTTTCTCAAAAATGAAAATTTTCAACTCGCATTTATTATGTTGTCCATATACTCATGTCGCTTTACCATCTTCTAAATCCTTACACCAAGTATGGTAATTAAATCTCTTTAAACTTTCTCGTACAACCTTTATGGATTATGTTTAGTAGAATTGGTGCTTTCATCAATTCTTCTCTCATAGGTCGAGAGAAGACTCCAAGGTATACCATTTGTACGCGGTTCCAAAAGTACTCCTTCATCTACCTATGACCGATTATCAAGATTGGCTATTGGAGTGCTACCATTTCTCAGTAAACTCTTATATAAACACTTTTCAATAATCATCTTATTGGAGTGATACGGATCCGTATAACAACCTTTAGTCATTCAACTTTACTCTTTCTCATGTTTATTCCAGCAAAGATGGAGATTTCATCTACAATCACCTCATAAGTCGATAAGACATTTCACCAAGGCATTAAATCATACTTTCTATGTTTGTGTTGTCTCTATAATTCCAATTACTCTGTGTCCCATCTTTAGTCACAAGGTCTTCCTTTGTCAATATAGAAAATTTACCCCAACTTTTTCTCAAAAGAGCACCATCAATCTCATTTGTGTGGAATGCTAAGTACCCTCTGTCTGGACTAGCGTATGATTTGGTCAAAATCATCTGCTTCTTCTTACTTCTCTAGTTCCTCTTATGCGAATCCATATGTACTAACTGTGATTTGCAAAATTTCCTTAGCCAGTAGGTAAGCAACTGCTCACAACAATTCTCTTTATACCATTACTGATATAAGGGGTCATTTCTGACCGTTTACTCTTCCTCTACAAATTTTAATTAGAGTTACTGACTTGAACTTATTCAGTGTTACTATCACTCGTATTGATTTGACTTCACAATTGTCCAAGTTGATCTCTGTAAGGATTTCTCCACATGTTGATAAAATTCTTTTGTAACTCTGTGGTAATTATTCTTATTTGTCAACCCGTCACCACTAGTTAACCCGCACATGTAAAGTCTAAGTTGTTACCAATTAGTCTGTAGTTGACCCTCTACAAGATCATAGACTTAATTTTCTTCTATCTCTTTTGATGTTTGATATACCTGGTGAAAATCTATTTCCTCCAATTTCTCCGTTTATCCTCCTTTAGCTCCTTCTATATTCTACACTTCTCTTTCTCACTATAAGATAGCCATGCTCTTACGACTCCAGATGTATCATTCCTCTTCTGTCAACGGACTTATCCAAATTTTCCATGATAGCTTGCAAGTGTGTCTCCATGATTTTTTTACCCAATTTATCGTTTACTTGCGGTTCTCTGACATGAACCGAGCGTGTTTGTAACTTAAATCCCTTTGTAAAAATGAGAAGTTATTGTGGACCCCCGAGTCCACTATTCGCCCCTAAACATGCGTGCAATAAGTTTTAATTATAAAACTAGAATCAAGCAAGCGAACCCGCAGTGTACGGATCGGCGTAGATTAGCAAGTATTCCAGAGTATCGAACACAGGGATTTGGGTGGGAACAAATTCAATTGCAGATTATCAAGCGAGTAAATATGAGAGTTTTTGCAAACATTGGGAAAACAACAATCCTAAAGATCCAAGTATCCAACTGTGGCAATCGATTCAAGATTTACTATTGATATAAGACAGAGTTGAGATATGCGAAGGTATGCTAATGTAAGGTAATCGTACGGTGAAGTTCCAAAAACCTTATATAACTCACCTACAAGACACTCTCTATACAGGTTGTTGAGGCTTCAATATAGAAAGGTTCTAAAGACAAGAATTAATGTCAAATACCCAAACTTGTAATCCAAGGATCAAGACTAACTTAACCGATCGAGGTTATGACACTCACAATCGAGGTAGAGGTTGTTGAGGCTTCACTACCACCTAGAAAAGGCAAGCCTAAACTAAGTTAAAGCAAATCTTTAACTTTGGATTAAAGTAAAAGCAGGTTCGTAAACTTAAGGGAAATTACGGGTGGATCTTGAGATTCCACGGTCGTGGAACTCAAGAACAAACCGTGATTTAGGGTTCGTCGACGATTCTTTCAAACTCTCAGGGTCTAATCTGTTTACGATCGATCTATCATCATCTTAGCCACAACTATCAACCCTTCACCTTAGAATTGTTAAGGGTTTTTAGCCAATAACAGTCATATTGATATCAATTTCAAGAATTAAAAGATTGAAAGATGAAAACTTCCGAAAACCTTCAATAAACTTCAAACCAATCTCAAAGTCACAATCAAGAACAAATATCGTCACAAGATTCAGAATAAAACAAACAAACTCAATCTTAGGAAAGAAGGAAGAACGGGATGTCAATCCGTCTTCTAAATCAAACCTAAACAAGAAGAGGAATCTCCTTGCAAATAGCCTTCTGAATCTTTGATCTTCAGCAATCTCCACCAAAAGTGCGAGATTAGGGCAATTCAAGCACGAACGTCGATCTAAAGCGAGTAGCGGCGATGTAAACGCGTCCAAGCAGAGGTGACGGAATCTCCCTTCATCCGTCTTTTTATAGGGCAAGATAAAATATCGGTCCGGCCCAATCTTTAAAAGATCGTGGCTTCAAAGTGTGGCGAAAAAGATCGCCAAGATCACGGTCGTGGAAGTTTTCACGACCGTAATTTAGAGCGTGGAAAGTGTCACGGTTTGAATCATGGATTCCACGACCGTAATAGTTACTGGAATGCAGCACGCCTCTCTTGCAAGGTTCCACGGCCGTGGAACTGAACGTGGTTTGTAGTACGGCCGTATTTTAGAGCGTGGTTTAGGGCAAGAACGTGATTCTTCCGTAGCCTCGTGCATTCCTGAAGTTGAACTCCTTTTTGCTCCTAAGAATGTCCTCAATCCATGGACATACTCGATCAACTCATCTTTGCTCGATTCCGTTCGGAATTGACTCTCAATCACCTATAATCAACATAAAGCTTGTGTAGACATCTATATCGATAATATAGGCAAACTAGCTCACATATGCAACAATGCTCAATCAATGACTATCAATAAGAATCAAATACGTTTAGAAAACGTGCCTAAAGTATCACAATATTTCATGCTAACAAATAACCCCATACTTGCAACTTGCTTGTCCCTAAGCAAGGTCTCTCAAAAAGCTTTTAGAATAAAGAGTTAGGATGAAATATGTGTACCTTCTCAAAGCAATACTTCTTTTGGATGAATGTGCCTTCTAAAGAATAGATCATTCTCAAACCTTGCTTCAATCGTTTATAAGACTTTCATACACTTATCCAAAGAGTAAAAAGCAAAGAAAACTCATGAATCAATTAAACTTCTATACAAGCATTATAACCTTCAAACATTATCAAAATCAATCATAAGAACCTTCAATTTAGATCACCAAGTCATATAACATTCTTTTGATCTTAAGGACTTTCAAAGAAAATGTCTAGAATGCGGAAGGGAAGGAAAAACTTTAAGGAATGTGGTGCATGAATCCGGGAAAGTGGACAACTACTCCTTCTTCTTCTTTTGCGGTTTCCGCACACTTTCAACTTAGAGCTTCGCTCTCTTCTCTTCATTTTTCGACTTTACTTTTGGAGTTATGGATAGAGGTGCACAAAAACCGAAGCCTAGGAGATTGGCGTTTCTCAATTTTCATGAGATGCCTCAAACCCTTAGCGCACATACCATAATCCGCTAGGAATATCGCTCAATCCGACTTTGGCAAGACACAAACACCCGGCTATGTGAATGGTGCCGAGTTACTCATCGTCATGATTGACTTCCCCAAACCTACAATTTCTTTCTATTCTTTTGATTGCAAATAATTGCTCTCATGGCCCTCCCACATCAAACATGCCTTTTTCATTCACTTCTCCAAGTTCCCGGATAGGTAAAGGAGGTTAATATTTCAATGAG
Organism: Fagopyrum esculentum; assembly: GCA_033239045.1. Lineage (NCBI taxonomy): Eukaryota > Viridiplantae > Streptophyta > Magnoliopsida > Caryophyllales > Polygonaceae > Fagopyrum > Fagopyrum esculentum. The sequence continues at coordinate 23,306,505 of BSUD01000008.1, read as the reverse complement.
GAGCTAAAATGATCGAAAGAAAGAAGAAAGAAAAATCGAATTGCCTTAATCATCTCAACAAGAAGCGTAAGAACTTATAGTGTGATTTCAACTTCAATTTCTCAACATGATTTAGACAATATTCATCACATTATGAAACTTGCAAAAGAGGTATAGTTCATTCATTCAAATTCTTTTCAATTCACTATTTTTTTAAGCATGCAATTGTCATCAAACTCAATTCACAAGTAGTGATTATCATGGAAATCATCTCAATTCATTAGAAGCACAAAATTTTTCAAAATTTTTCAATTTTTATGGGGTTTTCAAGTTCTTTTTCATGCAATGCAATAATGAAACGTGCAACATATAATGAACATGCAATGATAGTCTCGAATAAAAGCAAACATAGTTAGTAGAAGTTATTACAAACTTTTAGTACATCCCACCCCATGCTTAGGACGAACATTGTCCCTAATGTTCAAAAGAAAGAAAGAAAAGAAAGAAAAGAAAAAGAAACTCAACAAGTGGCGGTGGAATGGCTAAAGCGAACGGTCATGCAATCAATCACTGCGGCGCTGGTGGAGGCGGGAATGGAGAGAAGCTAGGATCATAAAACCGCCCAAACTGCTGGCGGTAGACATCCCTCATCATGTGGTCGAGGTCGTCTAAGCGTCCGTCTCTAGCATCGGCTCGGATCTCCAATGCTCCTACTCTCTCTGAAAGGCCAGTAGCCCAATCCGGCATCTGCTCGTACCATCCCGGAGCCTGACTATACCATGCTGGAGCGTCGGATGGTGCTGGTGCTGGTGCTGCTGGCTGCTTTGTGGACCAAGGAAGGGGAACGCCATACCATGTGGGAGGTGTGGTCATCCACGTAGGCCTCTCACTCACGCTAGCGCGGCGAGAAGACGAGCCTGAAGCTCTAGCTGGACGTGGAGATCGTCTCGGTACATCGGGGGCCGCCTCCGGCTGATCCTGAAACGTGCCAAACTCCTGCTCGGCTCCTCCTCCACCCTCAAACTGATCTCTCATATCCTCCTCCTCAACAACCGGGTGGGACATACGGGGGAGCTACTATCCTGTTCGCATGCATAGCAGCGAACGTCTCCTTCCAATTATGGCGTCCCGCGATAATGGAGTACTCCGGCAGCCACTCTATACCCCTACCCGTCCTACTCTCCCAAGGCATGCCCGCATAAGGCGGACCTCTATGCGTGGGGAAGATGAGACCCCTAGTCATGAAAGCATGTAGCCCTAAAGGAACGGCCGGTATGCGGGTGCAAGCAGAAAAATCAACACCCAAGCTCCTAGCAATGTGGGTAACTATCCCACCAAGAGAGTGGCACAATCAGCCCGGCGCCCGTACAACATGGAGTATAGCAAAAAGAGCTCATCCGTCTTGATCTTTTGGGGCGTCTCCGTCCTAGGAAAGAGACACTCCAAAAGAACACGGTGAGCTATCTTCAAGGCTAGGTGGTACATCAACCTAGCCTTGGTATCAGCGGGTTGCCAACGGTCCTCGTCGGCGTAAATCATCGCAACCTTCTCCCAAAAGTCCTTGGCGTAAACGCCACTAGGAAATCGACCATTAAAGGTCTCATGAAACCCGAAAAGGTCCCAAACTCACGGATGCTAAAATGATAGTCTCTCTCCATAAGACGGAAAGAGACGGTCCTGTCTACATGGCTGTGCTCGAAAGACGTCACAACCTCCCGTGTAATCTCCTCATAAGCGTCTTCTCGGATAGCCGAGAAGACAACTAGTCCGGCTCTATCCAAGAGCCAAGTAAGATCATCCACAATGTTGAGAGGAGCTAGATCCTCCAACAACAAGTATCTAGGGCCAATCACATCCCTCTCCTTGATCCTCTCGAGTGCATAGAGATGATCCTCATGTATGGTCGGGACTCTAGGGTGAGGAGGTGAGGATGGAGGTGAAGGTGAGGATGGAGGTGAAGGGGAAGAGGGTGGTGGTGCCCTAGAGGATGAGGAGGAGGAGGGATTACCCTTCCTTTTCTTATTCTGATCATTCTTCTTCTCTTTTATCCTCCCCGAAACTCTTCTCACAAAGTCCATTCTGTTCAAAATTATGGGCTGTTCTATAGAAACCAAGGCCGTAATTCCTCCAGAGACCGTGATTCGTCTCAGAAGTTCGTAAATCTCAGCAAATCAGCACTCAATCTCAACAAACAGGCAGTCCTAATCTAATTTCTTCCAATCTCAATCAGTTCTTCCTAAAATCTCTAACAAAAACGAACCAAATCGACAAGAATCAAGAAGAGAGGAAAAACCTATTTTTCGGATTGAAAAATCTGAATTGCGCGTTCCTTGGTGAATTTTCGCTCGATTTGTCGCTTGGATCTTGTTGGTGGTCGAGTTTGCTTCAGTTTAGGAGGAAGAATCGTTAAAAACGATTAAGAAACGAGCATTTGAGAGAGGGTCGTGGATTTCGGCTATTAGGTCGTGGAAGAGGGGTTTTGGGGTGATTTTTGTGAAGAATGTGGTTTATATAGTCACAGGCAAAATTTTTGAAAATCACGGTCTGTCGGGGTGTTCCACGGCCGTGGAAGTGTACGGAACCGTGGTTTTGGTGATTTTTCAAAGGCTTTTGGAAATTACGGGTACTGTAGCTGTCACGACTGTGGTTTAGGCCGTGGAACTCTCTGTAAAGCTCCAAAGTCCAGATTTCGTCACTTTTCTTCAACATTATCCTCTCCTTTTCCTTTTCCATCGTTCCTACATCCAAAAACACGAACATACCGGAAGGAATCGAAGGCAAAAACAAGCAAAAACGTCTATTTTAAGCTAAACTATGAATCGAAAACAAAAACAAGAAAGCATTACCTTGGGTTGCCTCCCAAGAAGCGCTTTGTTTAAGGTCCGTAGCTAGACCAATCTCGCACTTATTCAAGTGCGGTAGGCGCGAACTCTTCAGTTTGGAGTTCCGGCGTATACTTCTTGAGTCGTTGGCCGTTCACCTTAAAGCTTCCGCTCGTTTCACCCCATACTTCAACTGCACCATGGGGGAAAATACGCTTAATTAGAAAGGTCCGGTCCAACGAGATTTAAGCTTACCTGAAAAGAGACGAAGCCTTGAATTGAAGAGGAGAACTTGATCTCCTTCTTTGAAGTCCTTTGGAATGATATGCTTATCATGCCAACGCTTTGCTCTCTCCTTATAGATCTTATCGTTTTCATAAGCGTTCAAGCGGAGTTCATCCAGCTCATTGATGTCTAGGAGACGCTTCTCTCCCGCTTCTTTCATGCTGAAATTCAGCCACTTGATAGCCCAAAACGCTTTGTGCTCCAACTCTACCGGTAAGGGGCAAGACTTCCCATACACAAGGTTGTATGGTGTGGTTCCTATGGGAGTCTTGTATGCAGTCCGGTATGCCCACAATGCATCGTCAAGTTTCAAGGACCAATCCTTCCTAGTCCTTGAAACCGTCTTCTCTAGAATTCCTTTGATCTCCCTATTTGAGATCTCAACTTGTCCACTTGTTTGTGGATGATAAGGGGTAGCAATCTTGTGAGTAACCCCATACTTAGCTAGAAGAGCTTCAAAGCGCCGGGCAATGAAGTGAGAACCTCCGTCACTAATGATAGTCCTTGGCGTCCCAAATCGCGGGAAGATGGTCTTGTTGAAGAACTTAACCACCACCATGGCATCATTTGTGGGAGAGGCAATTGCTTCCACCGATCTAGAAACGTAGTCTACCGCCAATAGTATGTATTGGTTTCCACAAGAAGATGGGAATGGTCCCATGAAATCAACTCCCCAAACGTCGAAAATCTCCACCTCTTGGATGTTAATGAGGGGCATCTCATTCCTTCTAGAGATATTGCCTGTTCTTTGACAAGCATCGCAGCAAGAAACAAAGGATTGCACATCTCTAAACAAAGTAGGCCAAAAGAATCCAGATTGCAATACCTTTGCGCTAGTTTTGTTCGAACTAGCGTGTCCTCCACAAGGTAGTGAATGACAATGGCGGATGACACTTTGCATCTCATCTTCCGGCACACATCGCCGAATGATGCCATCCGGACCTCTCTTAAAGAGGAGAGGCTCGTTCCAATAGTATTTCCGGACGTCCTTAAAGAACTTCTTCCTTTGTGCGTAGGATAGTCCGGGCGGTATCTCCTGACAAACCAAATAGTTAACAAAATCAGCAAACCATGGTTCGTTACCTTTAGAGATCACATCGATGCACTCTTCAATAAGGTGTAGGTGTTCGTCCGGGAAGGAGTCATCGATGGGCAAATGGTCGTCCTCTAGATGTGTTAGGCGACTCAAATGATCCGCAACAGAATTTTCTGAACCTTTCTTGTCGCGGATCTCAAGATCGAATTCTTGGAGGAGAAGAATCCATCTAATTAGCCTTGGCTTCGCATCTTTCTTCGCAAGGAGGTACTGGATCGCAGCATGATCCGTGTAGAAAATCACCTTTGCACCTACAAGATAAGAGCGAAACTTGTCAATAGCATAGACAATGGCTAAAAACTCTTTCTCGGTAGTGGCGTAGTTGAGCTGCGCTTCATCTAGCGTCTTGCTAGCATAGTATATGGCATGGGTTCGCCCCTCTTTTCTTTGTCCAAGAACAGCTCCAATTGCTACATCACTAGCATCGCACATAACCTCAAAGGGAAGAGTCCAAACCGGAGGTTGGATAATGGGTGCTGAAATTAGAGCTTGCCGAATTGTGTTAAACGCATCCAAGCATTCCTGCGAAAACTCAAAAACTGCATCCTTCATCAATAGATTAGTGAGCGGTTTTGATATCTTAGAAAGGTCCTTAATGAAACGTCTATAAAATCCAGCATGTCCTAAGAAACTTCTTATCCCTTTCACCGAAGTTGGGGGAGGAAGTTTCTCTATGGTCTTTATCTTAGCTTTATCTACCTCTATCCCTCTACTAGAGACTAAGTGACCTAATACAATTCCTTCCTTAACCATAAATTGACACTTTTCCCAATTAAGAACTAGGTTAGTGTCTTCACATCTTTGCAAAACAAGAGAAAGGTTAGAAAGGCAATCGTTAAAAGAGGAACCGTATACGGAGAAGTCGTCCATGAAGACTTCCATGATTTCCTCTATGTATTCGGAGAAGATGGCCATCATGCACCGTTGGAAGGTGGCGGGGGCGTTGCAAAGCCCGAACGGCATTCTCCTATATGCGAACGTACTCCATGGGCACGTAAATGTGGTCTTCTCTTGATCGTCCGGGTGTATCGGAATCTGAAAGAAACCACTATAGCCGTCAAGGTAGCAAAAATGTGAATGTTGTGCTAACCTTTCAAGCATTTGATCAATGAACGGCAATGGGAAGTGATCCTTCCGCGTTGCATTGTTAAGCTTGCGGTAGTCTATGAACATCCGCCATCCAGTCACGGTTCGGGTAGGAATGAGTTCGTTGTTCTTGTTGGTGATGACTGTCATTCCTCCCTTCTTCGGAACTACTTGAACCGGACTCACCCACTTACTATCGGAAATAGGGTAGATGATACCTGCATCAAGAAGTTTAAGAATTTCCTTCTTGACAACCTCCTTCATGGTCGGATTCAACCGCCTTTGAGGTTGTCTTGAAGTTCTAAAGTCCTCCTCTATTAGTATCTTATGCATGCATAGGGAGGGTTTGATTCCTACTAAGTCCTCTATAGTATAGCCTAAGGCTTTCCTATGTTTCCTAAGGACAATCATGAGCTGATTATGTTCATCTATGCTTAGTTCAGAACTAACGATAACCGGAAAGGTAGAATTAGGTCCTAGAAAAGCGTACCTTAGATGAGTAGGAAGTAGTTTTAGTTCAATCGCTTTCGGAGCTTCCAACAATCCTTGAGGAGCATCCGATGTCGCCTTAGAAGTCTCTAAGGGTATTGAGTGTGTGGGAGAAGAATCAGAAGAAGTTGAAGAAGTGTCTCGATCACCCCTTTCGACGGCCAAAATTACGGGTGCATTATGTTCTCCACGGCCGTGGTTTAGGGCGTGGAAGGGAAGTACGGTGTGGCCATCTTCTCCACGACCGTATAACTCCCTGGAGTGGGACACGGTTTTGGTTGTGAAATCCACGGCCGTGGAATACAGTGTATGGCCGTGGATTCTCACGTTTTCAGCTTCATCGTGGAGTTTTTCAAACTCCACTTCATGCATCTCCTCTTGTGCTTCTAAGGCTTCAATTGCCTCATTGCACTCTTCTTCTTCCCCTACATTGGTTAGACTCATAGTGATAACTTTTTGTAAAGGATCGTTAAAGAGAATCGCACTTACCTCCTCCCTAGATAACCCTTCTTCATCTTGGATATCGAATATATCCTCATCAAATATTGGCTCCTTCACTAGAGTGGAAAGAACGAACTCTACTTTCTCTTCTCCTATATCAAAAGCGAGTCTACTATTCTTGCAATCGACTATGCAGCCGGAAGTTGCAAGAAACGGTCTTCCGAGTATGATCGGGACCGGACTATCTGCAGGAATGTCAAGCACGACAAAATCAATGGGGACAAAGAATTTATCTAGCTTGACCGGGACGTCTTCTACAATACCGACGGGGCGAGTGATGGATCGATCCGCCATGTACAATGTCATCTTTACCGGTTTAGGGTCGCCTAAACCGATCTTCCTGCACAATGCAAGTGGTATGATGCTCACACTTGCTCCTAAGTCACACAAAGCGTCATATGTGACATCTCCCACTCCTATGGGAATGCAAAATGACCCCGGATCCTTCAGCTTTGGGGGCATTTTCTTCTTCATGGTCTTGATGAGATCCGAAGAATCCGAACTCATCTTGACCTCACCGAAGTCTTCTAGCTTCCTCTTGTTGGAGAGGAGCTCCTTCAAGAACTTGCCATAAGCCGGCATACCTACAATAGCATCAATAAATGGTATATTAATATGCAGCTTGCTCATGAGTTCTATGAACTTACCGAATTGTTTGTCTAGGCGCGCTCGCGCTCTAGATTGAGGGAATGGTAGGGGAGGTTTGTAAGCTGGAGGAGGAACGTAGACATCTTCCTTCTCTTTCCCCTTTTCTTTGTCTTTATCCTTTTCTATGGAGACTTCAGCAAACTTAGGCTGCGGATCGGTGGTAGTCACTCCGCTCCTAGTTGTGATTGCCATAACCCTTCCCTTAGGGTTGTCCTCCGTCTTTCCTGGAAGCTTCCCTTGATTCCTAGGAACTTCCTCCGCATGGCTGAACATTTGGTTTTCTAAAACCTTTTGAGCTTTATCAACCTTGGAAATTTGATCATCAACCTTAATGATGCGGTTCTCCAACCCTTGAAGCTTTCCCAAAATCGTTTCCAACATGGGATCGGGCTTCTCCTTTCCCGAAGTGTTTCCTCCATTAGATGATTGCCCCTGGCTTTTCAAAGGAGTAGAGGAAGAGGAAGGTGGAGTTAGTGAATTAGAGTTGGAAGGATAAGAGTTACCGGAATTTTGTTGATTGGAGCGCCAATTGTTGTTGTTTGAACCCCTATTGTTGTTCCAATTGTTGTTCCGACTGTTGTTGTTTCCATTCCAATTGTTATTCCAGTTGTTGTTCCGGTTATTGTTATCGCCGCCATTGTTGTTGCCCAAATAACCAACATCCTTCCCTCGTTGCTTTGGGAAGTTGGTCTTGATAGCCTTCTTCAACTCTTTGATCTCATTGTTGAGGGAGAAAATCTGACTTTGAGCTTCATGTGTGAGCTTTGCTCCTTGCTCCACACGATTTCCCTCCACTTTCCGGTGGGAATACTTCTCTATGACTCTTGCTTGCTTCTCAATGAAGTCCCAAACGTCATCTTCTCTCATGTCCATGAACGTTTCACATGAGAGGGATTGGAGGTTGAATTGCGTTCCCGCATCCAGCCCCTTGTAGTAAATCTCCAACAAAGCAAGCTTGGATATGCCATGATGAGGGCAATCCAATAACAAGTCCTGAAACCTTTCCCATGATTGAAACAAACTTTCGTTAGACCTCATGGAGAATGCATTGATCTTACCTCTAAGTTCCGCCGTTTTGGATGACGGAAAGAATTTGGTGAGGAACTCCGCAAAAAGGTCTTCCCACGTGTCTAGTTTCCCCCTAGGAAGAGCTTGGTACCAAGACAACACTTTCCCCTTTAAGGAGAAGAAGAAAGGCTTGAGCTTATAGTTGTTGGTAGTAGCGCTCTTCGGTCTCATTGTCTCCATCATACACTCAAAGTTTTGCAAGTGTTGGTGTGGAGATTCAGTGCTTGTCCCGCCAAATTGGTTTTGGCGAACAAGAGTAATAACTTGAGGGTTGAAGCTAAACCCTTGCACATCTTCAGCCTCGAAATTCACGCCCAAACGGCGTGGTTGTTGTGTTGGATCCATCCGCTGGCCAAGAGTTCTTGGCTCATCATCTACACGTTCGATCCTCACATTCCTAGGTGGAATGCGGCGATTAGCAGCTCCCCGTGGATGGAAAAGATTCACATTGATCGTGGGATCAATCTCCTCTAGCGGTGGCATGGAAGAATCACTATCATCAGCGGATGAGTGACTTCTTCTTCTAGATCTTGATCCCCTCCTTGAGGATTTCTTGCTCCCCTTATTCTTGAGGTCGCTTAGTTCTATCCTCATTTGGAAAATCATATCTTGTAGATTGTTAACTTGGGATTGATGACGATCCATCTCATCCTTGTGGATGTTCTCATTCCATTGGAGTTGAGCTTCCTTCTCCGCCAACTCCGCTTGAAGATCACGTTCGTGTTCTTCAGCCATCTTCTTTTCCTTGCGCTTTTGCCTTAAAGTTTTCTCTACCTCTTGATCAAGAGGTAAGAGATCTTCGGTGTTCCTAGACCTGCGCATGCACTCAAAGTAATATCCAATAACGAGAGCAAGCTCCTAAGCTTGACAACCGGCTACCGAATTCGGCCGAAACCAAATCTCCGGCAACGGCGCCAAAAACTTGTTCGCCCCTAAACGTGCGTGCAAATAAGTTTTAATTATAAAAGTAGAATCAAGCAAGCGAACCCGCAGTGTACGGATCGGCGTAGATTAGCAAGTATTCCAGAGTATCGAACACAGGGATTTGGGTGGGAACAAATTCAATTGCAGATTATCAAGCGAGTAAATATGAGAGTTTTTGCAAATATTGGGAAAACAACAATCCTAAAGATCCAAGTATCCAGCTGTGGCAATCGATTCAAGATTTACTATTGATATAAGACAGAGTTGAGATATGCGAAGGTATGCTAATGTAAGGTAATCGTACGGTGAAGTTCCAAAAACCTTATATAACTCACCTACAAGACACTCTCTATACAGGTTGTTGAGGCTTCAATATAGAAAGGTTCTAAAGGCAAGAATTAATGTCAAATACCCAAACTTGTAATCCAAGGATCAAGACTAACTTAACCGATCGAGGTTATGACACTCACAATCGAGGTAGAGGTTGTTGAGGCTTCACTACCACCTAGAAAAGGCAAGCCTAAACTAAGTTAAAGAAAATCTTTAACTTTGGATTAAAGTAAAAGCAGGTTCGTAAACTTAAGGGAAATTACGGGTGGATCTTGAGATTCCACGGTCGTGGAACTCAAGAACAAACCGTGATTTAGGGTTCGTCGACGATTCTTTCAAACTCTCAGGGTCTAATCTGTTTACGATCGATCTATCATCATCTTAGCCACAACTATCAACCCTTCACCTTAGAATTGTTAAGGGTTTTTAGCCAATAACAGTCATATTGATATCAATTTCAAGAATTAAAAGATTGAAAGATGAAAACTTTCGAAAACCTTTAATAAACTTCAAACCAATCTCAAAGTCACAATCAAGAACAAATATTGTCACAAGATTCAGAATAAAACAAACAAACTCAATCTTAGGAAAGAAGGAAGAACGGGATGTCAATCCATCTTCTAAATCAAACCTAAACAAGAAGAGGAATCTCCTTGCAAATAGTCTTCCGAATCTTTGATCTTCAGCAATCTCCACCAAAAGTGCGAGATTAGGGCAATTCAAGCACGAACGTCGATCTAAAGCGAGTAGCGGCGATGTAAACGCGTCCAAGCAGAGGTGACGGAATCTCCCTTCGTCCGTCTTTTTATAGGGCAAGATAAAATATTGGCCCGGCCTAATCTTTAAAAGATCGTGGCTTCAAAGTGTGGCGAAAAAGATCGCCAAGATCACGGTCGTGGAAGTTTTCACGACCGTAATTTAGAGCGTGGAAAGTGTCACGGTTTGAACCATGGATTCCACGACCGTAATAGTTACTGGAATGCATCACGCCTCTCTTGCAAGGTTCCACGGCCGTGGAACTGAACGTGGTTTGTAGTACGGCCGTATTTTAGAGCGTGGTTTAGGGCAAGAACGTGATTCTTCCCTAGCCTCGTGCATTCCTGAAGTTGAACTCCTTTTTGCTCGTAAGAATGTCCTCAATCCATGGACATACTCGATCAACTCATCTTTGCTCGATTCCGGTCGGAATTGACTCTCAATCACCTATAATCAACATAAAACTTGTGTAGACATCTATATCGATAATATAGGCAAACTAGCTCACATATGCAACAATGCTCAATCAATGACTATCAATATGAATCAAATACGTTTAGAAAACGTGCCTAAAGTATCACAATATTTCATGCTAACATCCACCAAGATCATTCACACGTATTCTTCATCCTTGGTTGGTGTTTATTTCGTAATGCCGCCTTAATAGAATTCCATTGGCTCTGCTTGAATGGTTCTATCATTGGGATGCATGTATCACCATCTTTGTTGTACTCACTTGTCTTCTTAGAAGTCACTCCACCTTCATGTTTATGAAATGTACTCTCCACTTTTAGGTTAATCCGTAAGCTTCAATTATGCGACTCTTTAAGTCTTTAGGGTTGGGTCGGTAACATTTTCCGTCTCAACTCTCAAACTTATGACTGCCTAGGTGTTCCCTCTTGATTAGGATATCGATATAAGTTGTCAATAGTGAACATATTCCGCCCTACTTCTGACCGCAAATTTAACCTTCGGGTACGTCAGTAAGCTTAGATTCAAAGTCTCTTATCTGGATCGCAACTATATCACACTTTGACTTTCATGCATATGATTGCCTCTAAAGGCATCCACTTTGTTTGTAACGTCACTTTACACAACACTTGAAAGAACCTCTAGGTTGTCATTCCCAATTTGAAAAATTGTCGGTCATCCAACAATTCCTCGGAACTATCCTCATGTATTTTCTTCATTTGATCCGGTTGAGTTGACTCCGGATCCCCACCTTTCCATTATTGTCGTGTCATGTTGTAGTCTTCACTCTCCCGGCTCGACCTTACTCCGCGAGTTCGAAGGAGTTGTCATGTATGTTTGCGTAACATAAGGCTCATAAGATGAGCATGCTTATCCTTGCGTTGACACCCTTCAGAATCTGCTTAGGTATGCCAACAGAGTGACGATCTCATCCTGTTATCTCATCTAAGGGAAAAAAAATATGACTATTCTGCTACTAATGTAACAACCGGTGTTAATTGGAGTATTTGAGAGCTCCAATAATTAAAGTTGCAGTTGAGAGAAATGATCGGAACATCGGATATGTCCTAAATGTGAAATAATATATAAAGACGTAACGGACAGAAGAGTCGCTAACCCGGTTCTTAGCGGTTAAGAAATGTGGTTTAGGAAAGTCCATTTTACGAGATAGTTGTGAATTAATCATCCCGATAATATTCCGGATTTGATATTCCAATTTGGTAATGTTTAGAGATCAGAAAATATACCCGCTTTTCAATTAAATAATGTGATTAAGCATTATATATAATATTATTGGTGATGATATCATGAGTTAGATTTATGCCTTGATGTGGCTTCTATGTTTAGCATGTTATTCGAGGTTATAGGATGTATATGATCCCTATGGATCCCTTTGGGTCTAGGTGTGACCCTTTGTTTGATAAGAGATGTGACATCTCTTTATGCCTTGTCTATAGGTTGTGTTGTCCTTCCAGTGTTGAGGTGATCCAGTTGTGGTTGAGCTTTATACGAGGTTGAGGTAAGTCCGTAGGACTTACTTAGCTACCATCCCTATATTGGGTGTTTGCATGAGTGGTGTGTGCTTTATATGTTTGCTATGATAGCATGTGATGTCGTATTTACCGACCTATGTTTTATTGATTGCCCCACTGCGTGGCTGTGATAACCTTTCCCTTTCATCCCGCCGTGGAGTCTGGGAGGTTCTCTGATGTCAGGCCAGACCGGTTTACAGGAAGGGCGCAATCCACTCCCATAGGGTACACGGATTGTGTGACCGATACTAGTACGGCTGGCTAGCAGGCTCAGAGGCGAGGATGTATCGGTCCTCGTGTCACCTAGTTTCATATATACTATATCTATACGATTTGAGTGAATGACCATTATATTGAGATGAATAAATGGGTAAATGAGTGAAAGCATGCTGATATGTTTATCTTTCCCTATGTGTGATTGTGCTTATGCATTACTCTATATATGTGTATGGATAGCTAATGGTTATTACCATGTTGTAGATGCCCTACAGGATAGGTATGCTGCTGGGTGATCTAGCAGGGTGGCAGGCCGAGGACGTCTCGTACATAGGTTGTTGTGGGTTTTTGGGTTTGTTTATCTTTTCCCTCCTGTGTGAGGTTGATCTTTTGTTACCTCCTGCGTGAGGTGTGATGTTTGTACTCGGCTATGTGGTCTTACCTTTTGGGATGTACAGTTTTATGTATTTGTTTTCATATCTGTCAGTGCCATGTTGTAAGGTCCAATGAACTTGTTGTCAGGCTAGGGTCAGGATCCATTGTGAGATCCTAGCCCAATGTGACATCCCGAGTCCCGTGGATTCGGGGTGTTACAGAGTTGGTATCAGAGCCCAGGTTGACAACAATGGCACTTGCTACCTGCAATGAGGTCTGATAGGTAAAATAAATTGAACCCGACGGGGTCTGACTTTTTCAAAAGGTTTTGGTTTTAAATATGGTTTTGGGTTAGATGTACGAGAAGTCGCCACTCCTGCTATGGATCTCTGCAGTATAGATATGTATATATGTATGATGGATTATGTATGTGTTGTGTTGAGTATATATATATCTATACCTATGGCCTACATAGAGCCTTATAAGTTAGGTGTGCATACCCCGCAGATGGCTCGGACTAGAGCTCCTGCCGTTGTACGCAGAGGTAGAGGTAGGCCACCCCGTCCTCCGGGTGTGGTAGGTGAGGGACCAGTTCCCGCTGCTGACCCACCAGTGGTGGAGGAGATACATGAGGAGGTTGCAGAGAGCGTCGTCCCAGAGACGAGGAGCAGTGTATCTGTGAGACATCATTCACATCGAGCTCAGTTTGATGACACTGACCGTGTCTCCATGGCAGGACCGGAGTTCAGAGAGTACCTCCGACGTTTTGAGGAGGATATTAGGGCTGGCAGGCGAGCCCCAGATTTACCAGTACCTGAGGGATCTTCTGAGAGATCCCAGGGAGCGACCCGGGTGCCAGCTGTACCTGCACGTGTGGTGGATCCAGTTCGAGCCCCAGTGGAGACCAGAGGGCCTCAACCAGATGCCTGGTTGAAGGCATTTCACCAGCAGGGAGTGCCACACTTCTCAGGAGCGATAGGGTTAGAGACTGAGGTGTGGATTGGGCATGTAGACTCAGCCTTGGAGTCTATTAGATGTCCTGAGGATAGACGGATAGAGCTAGTTCAGTCTCTATTCCGTGACCTGGCACACCAGTGGTGGAGGACTGTCCGGACTAGAGCTACTAGTTATGACCACATGAGGCGCATGATTAGAGAGCAATTCTGCCCTGCCTCACTGAGGAGGGAGAAACTGCAGGATTTTGTGGAGGCCAGCTTTGAGGATGTGCCTATTACTGATGCCATCCGCCGTTTTCAGACCGAGTTAGCTTTGTTGGGTCCAGCTGCACCATCTGAGGACCAACATGTGTACTTGTTCTCCCGTCGTCTGAGGGAGAGCACACGTTCATATATGGCGGGATTCTATTGCGAGTCCCTTGTTGACTATCAGGACCGGGCTTCTGCTTATGAGAGGGAGCGAGCTAGTCAGAGGAGGGCTTCTCAGACTGGACGGTCTGAGAAGAGGCAGCGCACTGGGCAGACCAGTGGAGTTGGAGGAGCTTCTGGTTCTAGACGAGACCAGAGACGTCAAAGTTACCCCACGTCTGCACTGACTGTAGACAAGGGACGACAGTGTTACAACTGTGGAGACCCTGGCCATCTGAAGCCAGCTTGTCCCAGACCAGTTGTGACTTGTTTTACCTGTGGCCGACAGGGACATCGAGCTGCCTTTTGTAGGCAGGGAGGAGTATCATCCCAGCAGGGCTCTTCCCCTGCCAGTGTAGCAGGAGGTGGTCAGAGGACACCTCAGCAGCAGATACAGGGACAGCAGAGGGTCTTAGAGCGTCCATCTACTCAGGGTTCTGCTCCAGGACCGAGTAGAGGTAGAGGTAGAGACGTTGGCACCAGTGATGCCAGAGGAGCCCGAGGGCGAGCTTTTGAGTTGAGGAGTGCAGAGGATCCACCTGCACCGGCTGCTACAGGTACCATTTTACTTCATGGTTTACCTGTTAGAGTTTTGTTTGATACTGGTGCTACGCATTCCTTTATTTCTGATACTTGTGTTGAGCGTCTGAGTTTAGCTACCATAGAGGGGATACCCTTTACTATAGGGTTACCTGATGGTAGTCGGGTCAGAGGTACCCGTTAGATACGTAGTTGTCCCCTTTGATTAGGGACTCGTGTTTTACTTGTTGACTTCTTAGTCATGCCATTGATGCATGAAGAAGTCATATTAGGTATGGACTGGATGCGTAGACACCATGCAGTTTTGGATGTTGGTAGGCGGACTATTACAGTCTCTACGGAGGTTGGTCAGATTGAGGTCTTCCGAGGTTGGGACCTTGGGAAGACAGGTTCGGTTATTAGTGCCGTACGGGAAGCTAGGTTGATTGCACAGGGTTGTGATGCCTTCTGGTGTTACGCCATGAAGGATGGAGAGAGTCCAGCTCTGGAGGATATTCCAGTAGTCTGCGAGTTTACAGATGTGTTTGCTGAGCCGTCGAGTTTGCCGCCTCAGCGGAGTATGGACTTCAGCATAGAGTTAGAGCCTGGCACGCGACCCATCTCGAAGGCCCCATACCGTATGGCACTTGTCGAGATGTTGGAGCTGAAGAAGCAACTCGAGGAGTTGGCTGAGAAGGGCTTCGTACGCCCTAGTGTTTTACCATGGGGTGCACCTGTCCTCTTCGTGCGGAAGAAGGACGGATCTCTGAGGTTATGCATAGATTACAGAGAGTTGAACAAGGTGACCGTCAAGAACAGGTATCCATTGCCTCGTATTGACGATCTACTTGATCAGCTTCAGGGAGCTACAGTTTTCTCTCGGATTGATTTGTGCTCAGGATATCACCAGTTGAGGGTGAGAGAGCAGGACGTACACATGACGGCATTTCGTACCCGCTATGGACACTACGAGTTTGTAGTGATGCCATTCGGGTTGACGAATGCCCCAGCAGTCTTTATGGAGTTGATGAACAACATATTCATCGACTTCCTTGATCAGTTTATGGTGGTCTTTATTGATGATATTTTAGTGTACTCTCGTAGTAGAGAGGAGCATACCGGTCATCTGAGGACGGTTTTGCAGGTTTTGAGGGATAGAGAGTTGTACGCTAAGCTCTCTAAGTGTGAGTTCTGGATGTCTGAGGTTGCTTTCCTTGGACACATCGTCTCCGCCGATGGGGTTATGGTTGACCCGGCGAAGATCGAGTCTGTTGCTGCATGGACGACACCGACAAACGTCAAGGAAGTACGTAGCTTTCTTGGCCTAGCCGATTACTATAGACGCTTTGTGGAGGGTTTTTCTGTGATTGCCCGTCCACTGACGAGTCTTCTGAGGAAGACTACCAGGTTTGTGTGGACCGACCAGTGTGCTCAGAGCTTTGAGGAGTTGAAGAGGCGTTTGACTTCTGCTCCTGTCCTGGCACAGCCAGAGGGATCTGATGATTTTGTGGTCTACAGTGATGCATCCAAGCTAGGCTTGGGATGTGTGTTGATGCAGAGAGGTAGAGTGATTGCATATGCGTCTCGACAGTTGAAGACGTATGAGGAGAACTACCCGACTCATGATTTGGAGTTAGCAGCGGTAGTGCATGCTTTGAAGATCTGGAGACATTACTTGTATGGTGCTACATGTCAGATCTTCACAGACCATAAGAGTCTGAAGTATATTTTCACGCAGCGGGAGTTGAACAACCGCCAGCGTCGATGGCTTGAGTTGATCAAGGACTTTGACCTTGAGATTTTGTATCATCTTGGAAAGGCGAACGTGGTTGCTGACGCCTTGAGCAGGAAGACGCCTCGAGAGAAGGTGATTGCGAGACTGACTGTACAGCCTCAGCTTCAGAGGGATCTAGCTAGGCTAGAGATGGACATCCAGTTTCCTGATGAGGATGCCCAGTTGTATGCCTTAGAGGTTTTACCTAGTCTGTTGGATGAGAACCAACAGAAGCAGGGGACCTGCCCGACCTTGATGAGGATTAGAGAGAGGATGTCTCGTGGAGAGGCACCACAGTTTTCCATTGGAGCTGATGGAATGATGAGGCGACATGATCGCATTTGTGTTCCTGCTGATGCAGAGTTGAGACGAAGGATCTTACAGGAGGCTCACAGTACACCTTACTTTGTACATCCAGGTACGAGTAAGATGTACCATGATGTGAGACGTTCATATTGGTGGGGAGGACTGAAGCCCGATGTAGCCAGATTCGTGGCTCAGTGTGCGACCTGTCAGCAGGTCAAGATAGAGCATTGCAGACCTGGAGGTGAGCTCCATCCACTGCCAGTACCGCATGGAAGTGGGAGGACGTCTCCATGGACTTTGTGACGGGACTGAGACCTAGTAGGAGTTTTGATGCCATTTGGGTTGTTGTTGATAGACTGACGAAGACGGCACGTTTCATTCCATTTAGAGAGACGTGGCCTGTGAGTAGATTAGCTGAGGAGTACACTAGACAGATAGTGAGACTCCATGGTGTACCGAGGACAATCGTCTCTGATCGAGATGGGCGATTCACCTCTAGGTTCTGGCAGCAGATTCAGACTGCTTTGGGGACGAGTCTGCACTTCACGACTGCGTTTCACCCCCAGACTGATGGACAGTCAGAGAGGACTATCCAGACTTTGGAGGATATGCTGCGAGCTTGTGTGTTGGATTGGGGACAGGGATGGTCTGACTACCTCCCGCTTGTTGAGTTCTCATACAACAACAGCTGGCATGCATCTATTGGGATGGCTCCCTATGAGGCACTGTATGGACGTAGGTGCCGTACACCTTTATGCTGGGATGAGCCTAGCAGTGTCAGCGGGATAGCGCCAGAGTAGATTCATGATGATATGGCTCGGGTAGCACTGATTAGAGAGAGGATGCTGTCGGCACAGAGTCGCCAGAAGTCATATGCAGACAAGAGGCGCCGGCCTCTAGAGTTCAGAGTAGGAGCTCATGTCTGGTTGAGAGTATCCCCGACGCGTGGCGTCAGACGTTTTGGCATAAAGGGGAAGTTGAGTCCCCGATATGTCGGTCCTTTTGAGATTCTAGACAGAGTTGGGAGAGCAGCCTATAGATTAGCTTTGCCTCCGAGATTAGAGGGTATTCACCCTGTGTTCCATGTGTCTCAGCTGAGAGAGTACATACCAGATCCGCGGCACATTGTGAGTTATGATGATTTGGTGGTGGAGCCAGACCACACCTTTGCTGAGCATCCTATTGCAGTCTTAGAGCGAGGTGTGAGACGCCTGCGTTCTAAGGACATTCCTATGATGAGGATACAGTGGTCTAGACGTCGACCTGAGGAGGCTACATGGGAGACTGAGGATAGTATCCAGAGGAACTATCCAGAGTTTTATGCTGAGATAGGTGCACCTAGGGTCGATGAGTAGATCTTAGTACTATCTTGGTGAGTATGTGATTATGTGTTTATGTGCTTACATGCCTTGATGTGCTTATTCCATGCTAGCTATGTTATGCTTTATGATCTTGTTAGATCTTGTTGAGCTATTATGATGTATGTTTATAGTTGGAGATGGTTCTTTCCTCCATGCTATTTGAGTGTGATTAGGATTCAGCTGGAGATGGTTCTTTCCTCCATGCTACTTTGATGGACATAGTTCAGTGGAGATGTGATTCCTCCATATGATGTACATATTTATGGTTGGCTAGAGATGTACTTCCTCTACGCCCTGTGATGTGATATAGCGAGAGATGTGATTCCTCTCTGCCTTGGGTAGCGTTATGGCCCTGCTTTCTGGAGTGGATGATTCCTCCATGTTGATGTTTGAGGTTATAGATTTTTTTTATAGGTTGAGACCTTTTTGAGCGGAGATGTGATACCTCCGATAGATAGAGTTATACCTCGACATATGGGTCCGAGAGGATTTGGGTTTGTTCAAGTTTCGGGACGAAACTTGTTTTTAGGGGGATATGATGTAACAACCGGTGTTAATTGGAGTATTTGAGAGCTCCAATAATTAAAGTTGCAGTTGAGAGAAATGATCGGAACATCGGATATGTCCTAAATGTGAAATAATATATAAAGACGTAACGGACAGAAGAATCGCTAACCCGATTCTTAGCGGTTAAGAAATGTGGTTTAGGAAAGTCCATTTTACGAGATAGTTGTGAATTAATCATCCCGATAATATTCCGGATTTGATATTCCAATTTGGTAAAGTTTAGAGATCAGAAAATATACCCGCTTTTCAATTAAATAATGTGATTAAGCATTATATATATAATATTATTTTTTTATATATATAATATTTATATGTATATAAGTACAGAAGTGAAGAGAGGCGGTTGAATTGCATTCATAACATATATGTAAATATATAATATATATATATATATATATATAAATGAGAGTAAGTGGGCGTCAGAAGAATGGATATATATCTCCATATTTGCATTTGTATCTCCATCGTCTTCTTCATTTTCACTGAGCGAAACCGAGCAAACGTACGGCGTTCTTTCAATCCACCACAAATCAATCTTCGTTCATCCTTTTTCAGATCCGTTTGTACCATCGAGTCCCTTATCTTGTCCTCTACATCGTGGTACAAATCTATTTCCCGTTTGTTAGCATTTTAGTAAAGCTTCCGTTTACCGCTATCGGAACACCGACGACCACCGCCAGTCGTCGAATGTAAGGTTTCATACCGCGCTCTTACTCCCCGTATTGCTAAGAGTCTGGATCTTCTTCCGGTTCGTATATCGGGTTAGTAACGAATAAGTTATGAATTTATTCGTTTTCCGTATTGCGGGTTAGTATAATTCAGCCTTAAGTTGGTTAAAATGGATAATTGGAATTTCCATTTATGCTCGTTACATTATTCTGGTAATTATGGGATTTTATTGGTGATGATATCATGAGTTAGATTTATGCCTTGATGTGGCTTCTAGGTTTAGCATGTTATTCGAGGTTATAAGATGTATATGATCCCTTTGGATCCCTTTGGGTCTAGGTGTGACCCTTTGTTTGATAAGAGATGTGACATCTCTTTATGCCTTGTCTATAGGTTGTGTTGTCCTTCCAGTGTTGAGGTGATCCAGTTGTGGTTGAGCTTTATACGAGGTTGAGGTAAGTCCGTAGGACTTACTTAGCTACCATCCCTATATTGGGTGTTTGCATGAGTGGTGTGTGCTTTATATGTTTGCTATGATAGCATGTGATGTCGTATTTACCGACCTATGTTTTATTGATTGCCCCACTGCGTGGCTGTGATAACCTTTCCCTTTCATCCCGCCGTGGAGTCTGGGAGGTTCTCTGATGTCAGGCCAGACCGGTTTACAGGAAGGGCGCAATCCACTCCCATAGGGTACACGGATTGTGTGACCGATACTAGTACGGCTGGCTAGCAGGCTCAGAGGCGAGGATGTATCGGTCCTCGTGTCACCTAGTTTCATATATACTATATCTATACGATTTGAGTGAATGACCATTATATTGAGATGAATAAATGGGTAAATGAGTGAAAGCATGCTGATATGTTTATCTTTCCCTATGTGTGATTGTGCTTATGCATTACTCTATATATGTGTATGGATAGCTAATGGTTATTACCATGTTGTAGATGCCCTACAGGATAGGTATGCTGCTGGGTGATCTAGCAGGGTGGCAGGCCGAGGACGTCTCGTACATAGGTTGTTGTGGGTTTTTGGGTTTGTTTATCTTTTCCCTCCTGTGTGAGGTTGGTCTTTTGTTACCTCCTGCGTGAGGTGTGATGTTTGTACTCGGCTATGTGGTCTTACCTTTTGGGATGTACAGTTTTATGTATTTGTTTTCATATCTGTCAGTGCCATGTTGTAAGGTCCAGTGAACTTGTTGTCAGGCTAGGGTCAGGATCCATTGTGAGATCCTAGCCCAATGTGACATCCCGAGTCCCGCGGATTCGGGGTGTTACAACTAACATACTACATAGATTATCTATATAACATATCTTTATAGCCAATATAATAAGTCCACATAAAATTTCTAAAAGTACTAAGCTTCCGAGATCCGCGGAGGTAGTGGGGTCATCCGTACTTTCTATCCCATCCCGACTTATGCATGTATTTTAAAAACCAAAAGTTTCTTATAAAAGTTCAGACCCCTTTCGGATTCTGTTTATTTACTTATTCGGTCTTTTAGAAAAATTTCAAGTGCCATTGTTGCCAACCTGGCTCTGATACCATGTTGTAACACCCCAAATTCTCAAAACTCGGGGAGCAACTGGTTAGGACCTCACAATGGGTCCCAACCATAGGTTGATAACAACTTAACTAGATCTTACAACAACGCACAAATAAGGAAAAACCAAAATCATAAAATAAGGTTTTTTAATTTTATGAATGTGACCAAGCACCATCAGCCGACAACAATAATATTAGAACTAAGTTTCTAAGAATATCATAACGGAAAGACCAACATAATAAAAAGACTCCAACCCGTCCTATGAAGTACGGAAACCAGACTGACCACTACTTTCTGGATCACTCGGCATCAACTCTAACCTATACACGTCTAAACAACAATAAGACAACAATTAGCTAACTGTCCAAATACAAGTAGAATAATAATAGCACAAACACAACCAAGGAAAAATAAAACAATCATCATGCTGGCACACAAACCGGTTATTATTTGATAACTTAGGTTATTCACTTTATTCCGTTTTTAAAGTTGTGGCACGAGGAATCTTAGATTTCTCGCCTCCGTTCCTTATCCAACTGGTAATGGTTTGGCACACCTCCGCCGGTAGCGTCCCCGCAAACCAAGTATGGACTAGTCCCTAAAGATCCTCCCAGTCGCCCTCGGGCTTACTGGGCAAAATGCCACCGCCCGTTACTCTTAGACCAAAATGTTGGTCGGTAGTACATAAATAATAATTGTACTTATACACATATAAGTCAAACACCACTATCATAAATCACACCAATATCTAGAAGTCATCTAAGTAAGCCCAAAGACTTACTTGAATCAAATCTCAAATCACGTGATCTCGACTCGGTCTATAACCGCAGAAAGTAAACCGCTTGTCATACAAGACAACTGGATCAATAATGTATCCCACTTCCTTTTTTTTTAAAGTCTCCAACTTCTAAGATACTTAAGTCCATCATAAGAGAAATGACCAAAATACCCTAATACGGGTAAAAAGACTATTTTACCCTTGTCTCTCAAAACCCTAGAAATATTCTTAGAGTATTTCTAAAACTTCCTATGAAGCCCAAAACCACAATCTAACAATCGCAAGAAAGATCTAGCTAAGATGGAAGATTTTCCAACTTCTTAATTTCCATGAAAAACTCACTAAGGATCTCATTTTGACCTAACTTAAAACACTCATACAAAAATAAAAAAAATCCCAAATAAAATATCTAACCTTTCTATGCAATGCACTCTACTCACTAGAAGAAACAAATCTCAGAAAGTATCAATAACTAATACTACACAAAATTCCCAAGTTGACCCCTCAACATACTTTCTCCCATACTTAACCAAAAATCTGCATGTTTTTACCAACTGTTCATCCAACCTACTTTGCACTCATATAGATCAGATCCAACCGTTGGATCGACTTTATATTCTGACATCACACTATGCATAGCCCTCTATATTTTACTAAAAACTGAACGGTGAACTATAATTCTAACATATTGAAACGTAGGCTTAAACATGAGTGTTTAACACAGGTTCTGAAAACATAAACCAACTTTGAAAGAGATCATAACTTCGAAACTCACCAGCCTCACTCAAAGATCTTTTTTGGTACCCATGAGATCACAGGTTCGACTCCTGTTACGAACCAATAGAAGCACGGATTACTCATCGTTTCTCCTCCCTAGTATCAACTTAGGATATGAGTTGCTTACTGACTTGTCAGCGATGTACACGGAGGTTGCCTTGGCTCGACGTCCATGACTCCTGGATAGTGGAGTGTGGATCATTGGTTGGCACCTCCTATCGTCACGTTCAGAATGCAAAGGTAAGGCATGAAAAACTAGGGAAGAAGAGAGTGCAAATAGATTCTTATTGTGCTGCAAAAGTAGGGAGGTAGATCTTCTCTTGGTATTGTTGACAAAAGAAGGTGTTTGAGTGTAGAAGAAGTCCCTGGCTGCAAGAGAGTGGAGATGTCTCTTGGGTTCACCGAGGTCTATGTGGTTGCACATCGTGGTTATAAATCCGATAAGGTAAAGCAAGGGTAAGAAGAGAGGGAGGAGGCAAGGGACTCACCTTGTTGTTTCTACGTGTGAGGACAGACTTGGGGGTGACCACTAGTGTGGTTGAAGAGATGGATGGTGCTTCTTCTTATGGAAAGAGAGGAGGACGAGGTAGGGAGTTGGCGTTGTGTGGTGGTGTTAGAGGCAACGACTAGGGTTACTACTGCACAAAAGGGTTTTGGCATGGGGAGAAGATAGATCAGCATGAATGAATAATGTGTGTATTGTTTCTTGTAGTGTGAATGGCTGTATAAGGAAAGTATGTACAACACCCTTGACAATCTTCACCTGGACATGAATTGGTACGAAGGAGGAGCTTGCAGACCGGGTTACAGAGGGAAGGAGATCCTCTGGATCTGGCTGGCTATGTGGGCTTTTTGACGGGTATGGGAGGCTGCACTTCACCGCTAGGCTCGCTTGTCCGAGAGGTGACAACATTGTTGGGCTGGGTGAAGCAAGGGCTGAGTGTATGGGTTGCCACAAGTTTGAAGAATTTTTCTTCAAGGAAGAAAAAAGACCCAATTGGCACGCTAGGAGGTTGGTAAACAAGGTTGGGATCAACATGTGATAGAGTCTTGTCGTGACTTTGTCGAGCTTGTCGGTGGCATTGTCATGGCCTCGTCATGGCCTTGTCAAAACTTGTCGAATGGCGTTGTCATGGTCTCGTCATAATCTTGTCCAAGGACATGAATTAGAAGGTTGCAAATTAGGGTTTAGTGATATATTTCTATCATTTTATGTGAGAAAAAGACTCACATAAAATGATAGAATTTGTGATGAAGTTAGGTATCATGAAAAGGTCAACAGGTCGGAATGCGATTTTAATCGGAATCAACGGAAAAAATTTTTCGGATATTACAACGCTCAACCACATCATTCTTTCTCCTCCATCTATATATCTCACCGCTCCTCACTAAAGACCGATAGCTCCTGTCCAGTGAGGCAATGGTTCCATCCCTATCTCTCGGCATCCGTAAAATGCAATTAATGGTATTCTCAAGGCCAATAGGGTTTAAACTCAAGCCTGCGTATGATTGGTCTCCAGATTGATGCTGTTTTAGAGGATCAGGACAGTCTCACCCAGGAAAACACTACAATTTAATCATTACAAATAAAGATATTCAAAGAATGTTTGTATATATATATGCTAAACACAAGATGAAGTATATGCATATTAGTACCTTCCAAGATACCGACTCTCACTGTCATCCTTTTTGTGGTCAGGATTACAGTTGTAGCGTGTGCTACGACGACGATCCCTGTCCCTTGAATGATATGTTTCACGATCATACCGATCTTTGCTTCTACTACGGCTCCCCCTGCTATAATCTCTATCCTTGTGGCTATCTCGATGACTGAAACATGCATCCACAAAAAAATTTTGATAGCACGTGGGAATTATCCTATAGTGAAGTTTTCTATATTTACATCTACATGCAATAAAAACTATAAATTGCAAAATAAACAAGGAGCCTTAATGTCTTCAAAGCCAAAAATTCATGAACCCTAGATTCATACAAAAAGCATGTATGCTATGTGCGTTTCTGGAGTCACAAGTTCAAGCCATGTGATTGTCGTTGAACATGTTCATTGGTGCGATGAGCATAAAAAATCAGCGGTAGAAGTTTGCAATTTCATTAAGAAAGCCCCACTTACATACGCTCAGCATTTTGACCGTATTTTGCAAATTGAACCATTATCTCTCAATCATCAACTACTTTTCCTGAATACGATAAAGGTAGAAAACTAATATTTGAAATCAAGAATACAATGAAGTAACAAAGAAATACTGTTGAATGTTACAAAAAATATAGAGAAAATTGACTAAACAGTACCCCATCTTTTAGGCTGACTAAAATTTAGTATCCCGTCTTTTAAACTATCAGAACGGTACCTTACTTATTGAGTCCGGCCAAAGATTAGTATCTAAATTACTGTTCACACGTGAAGTTAACAGATCGGTGTTGAAAATCTGCAAACTATAAGCTCTATGTATAAGGTAGGTGAACAATTTTTCCCCTAATATTAAATACCGATATGTAAACTTAAGGTGTGAATCGTGATCCAAATACCAATCTTTGGTCGGACTCAATAGGTGATGTACCGTTCTAATATATTTAAACGATGTGGTACTAAAGTTTAGTCAGCCTAAAAGATGAGGTACTGTTTAGGCAATTTTCTCAAAAATATACCATCGAGACTCTCGACAGCCATTTGCGCCTCATTGTTCGCTCAAAAGTGTGCATGCAAAGTCTTAAATTTATAAAATCTGAAATCAAGCAAAGCGAACCCGTAGTGTACAGATCGGTATAGGAAAGCAAGAATTCCAAAGTCGAACTCAGGGATTTGGGGGATCAAATTCAGTTCGTAAATTGTCTAGCAAAATAATGAACCTTTTGTAAAGATTAATGAGAAAACGACGATTCTAAAAATTTAGGTATCCAATTGCGGCAATCGATTAGAGATGTTCTAAAGATATAAGGACAGAGTTATGATTGCAAAGGTATAGATCTAAGGTAGGGAATTGTACGGTGAAGTTCCAAACCCATAAGTCTCACCCAAAGGCTCTCGAAATAAAGGATGACGAGTCTCGTTATAAAGGGGATCTAAGGACATGATTAAACTCTTAAATACCCATGCCCAAAACCAAGGGAATCAAAGATAAGCCAAACAGGTTAAGGTTATGACACTCGTAACCTAAGTAGAGGGTGTTGAGTCTCACTACTACCTAAAAAAGGTAAGCAAAGGGTAGGTTAGGGCCAATCTTTATCTTTGGATCAAAGCAAAAGCAAAACACGTCAAACAGGGGAAAACCACGGTTAGATCTTGAGGAACCACGGCCGTGGAACTCAAGAACAGGCCATGGAAAGGTACGACAACGAGGTTTCTCGCAACTTTTAGTGTCCAATCTTTTTTGGTTCAATCTATCTTCATCTATGCCACAACTATCAACCCTTCACCCTAGAATCGCTTAAGGTGTAACACCCCAAATCTGAGGGACTCGGGATGCTACGGGTGAGGACCTCACAATGGGTCCCAACCCTTAGCCTGACAACAATTTCACCGTATCTTGTAACAATACACGAATAAAGGTCAAAATCAAAATACATTTTTATGCAATGTAATGAAACCCGAAAGCATACAAACAAAGACTTCAGCCGATATACAATACCAAAGACTAAACGCCATACACGCGGCATACGAACACAATAAACGAAGAATAGAACGCAACCCGATTCCAATCAAAACCCACTTCTAAAATGTACGGAACCCCGACTGCCCACTCTTCCGGATCTCTCGGCCGCATTGCTAACCTGCAAGGCAATCTACCACAATCGGTATAAAACCATTAGCTAATATTCCCAGCATTAGAAGCAAGGTGAAGGCACATATACACATACATCAACATAATACATAACATGCTCAAAAGACACAAGTCCGGTTATTATCTTTTTATTATTAGGTCATATCCCATTCTAATTCAACTTCTTTTGTAACACGAGAATCTCACGAAACTTGCCTTGGTCCCCACTTACCGCATGGAACGGTACGGATGCATCCGAGCGTCTAACCACAAGGGCTAGTCGCCAAGAACCTCCTAACTCTACGCAAGAGCTAGACAAGTTGTCACCGCCCGTTATCATACACTTGGGCCAAATAATATATAAAGGTCGGTAATCCTATTCCGGTTTTATAAGTTATAATGAAAGCAATAAAACACACACCACCAAACACGCACCGAATATAATACATAGAATACGAGCTAAGTAAGTCCGGAGACTTACCTCGTCTGAAACGCTAACTCACAAAACGCTCTCGCTTCCCTTAGGAAGAAGCATACAACCTGCTCACAACAAGACATCTATCAAAACCCGCTCAACTCAAGAAGTCTTAGACATCTACACAAATGATCTACGCGAGATTATTTGACTCTAATTCTAGGACCGCATCCTAGAATCCCTCATGCTCACACCACACTCAACACATGCTAGAAGTCCTTAGACTTCTAGACCCTAAGATCTATCAAAAACATAACCCACAACACATAATAGGATAAACATGCCTAGTCTCAATAATCTCAACGGTATCAACACTATGCTAGGATACGCATATCCTAACCCATAATCACAACAACCATATAATCACAACCTCAAACCTCGGATACTCACAAGATCAACCAAACACTCAATGTCTTACAACAATCGACAATCCTCAAAAATCATCTAAGGTCCAAACCACTACTTGATATTCACTCTAAGTTATCCTAGATCTAACCTAGCATGATATTACTACTAATCATTACTTGATCGAGGTAAGATCATAAGCTCGGGGGAGAGGGTACTCACGTGACGTCAAAAGACGGAAGACGATCCATGGATGCCGATATGGATTCGTTGGCCTTGAACGGGGCACTTCCGAACCTAGCACCAAACTAAACAAATTTAGCATAACGCTAAATTTGGACATACTACATAAAATATATAAACTATAAGAATAACCCCCGTAATTCAAATCCGAGTGTTAAAATTCTAAAAACACTTTCCGGGCAATTCATACAATTTTAGAAACTCGGTCATAATCCACAATTAAATCTTCGGCCATAAATCCGGGATAAATCCAACAAAGGGCAAAAGTGATAATTGTAAAACCCAAGTCACAAACTACAATATAAAATCTAGGTCAATTTATGTAAATAAAAAATCTGGCCAAAATATGTAATTAATTCCAATGAGGGCATAATTGCAGAAAACATAAATCTGGGCCATAAACTGAAAATACAAAACAGTGGGTTACTTTTGCAATTAACTCAAAATAAGGGGGGCCCGCTATTGAATTTAAAGAAGGGTTTCTTTAACCCTATCGATGAAGGCGCATGCTGGGGAAAACAGATGCACAGCGGCTGCAGGGGGCAGGGTAACGCGGTGGCTAGGGCTCCAGCAAGGGGCGATGTAGCGACCGGCGAGGCTAAGGGTCAAGGGCTGCTCTAGCGGTGGCAGTGGCTCCCTTCTCCGGCGGCTCCAACGACTTCATCCTGAGGTGGCGGTGTCAACATTTCTGGCGAGGGAGAGACTCCGGGTGGGGGGGGGGGCTACTCAGTTTTTCTTCT